>JAWNPQ010000290.1:0-1200000 GCA_035047465.1 Drosophila sordidula
ATAATTGTAAGGTAAATTTTCAAATGCTCATAACTTCTAAACGGAGCGTCTAATCGCAATTCTAATGGTATTTTTGGATCATTTGAGGCCCATAGATATGGGAAATGATAACTTCCATTAATAATTGTAAGGTAAATTTTCTAAATTTTCAAATGCTCATAACTTCTAAACGGAGCGTCTAATCGCAATTCTAATGGTATTTTTGGATCATTTGAGGCCCATAGATATGGGAAATGATAACTTCCATTAATAATTGTAAGGTAAATTTTCAAATGCTCATAACTTCTAAACGGAGCGTCTAATCGCAATTCTAATGGTATTTTTGGATCATTTGAGGCCCATAGATATGGGAAATGATAACTTCCATTAATAATTGTAAGGTAAATTTTCAAATGCTCATAACTTCTAAACGGAGCGTCTAATCGCAATTCTAATGGTATTTTTGGATCATTTGAGGCCCATAGATATGGGAAATGATAACTTCCATTAATAATTGTAAGGTAAATTTTCAAATGCTCATAACTTCTAAACGGAGCGTCTAATCGCAATTCTAATGGTATTTTTGGATCATTTGAGGCCCATAGATATGGGAAATGATAACTTCCATTAATAATTGTAAGGTAAATTTTCAAATGCTCATAACTTCTAAACGGAGCGTCTAATCGCAATTCTAATGGTATTTTTGGATCATTTGAGGCCCATAGATATGGGAAATGATAACTTCCATTAATAATTGTAAGGTAAATTTTCAAATGCTCATAACTTCTAAACGGAGCGTCTAATCGCAATTCTAATGGTATTTTTGGATCATTTGAGGCCCATAGATATGGGAAATGATAACTTCCATTAATAATTGTAAGGTAAATTTTCAAATGCTCATAACTTCTAAACGGAGCGTCTAATCGCAATTCTAATGGTATTTTTGGATCATTTGAGGCCCATAGATATGGGAAATGATAACTTCCATTAATAATTGTAAGGTAAATTTTCAAATGCTCATAACTTCTAAACGGAGCGTCTAATCGCAATTCTAATGGTATTTTTGGATCATTTGAGGCCCATAGATATGGGAAATGATAACTTCCATTAATAATTGTAAGGTAAATTTTCAAATGCTCATAACTTCTAAACGGAGCGTCTAATCGCAATTCTAATGGTATTTTTGGATCATTTGAGGCCCATAGATATGGGAAATGATAACTTCCATTTTTTCACATTTTTGGTGAAAAAAGCATGTACTATAAATTAAATTTTTTTTTTTAAATTTAAAAATCCAAATTAACAATTTTAATCGATTGTGGTTGTCATAATTAGCATAAAAAACATCATTAAAACCGATTCTGAGGGTGTCAAATTTTTTGTCAAAAATCATGCAAAAATTGACAAAAATTTTGACATGTAAAGCCCCCAAATCCATATCTCCCATACTTCAATCTCCCATAACTTTGTCAAAACTTAACCGATTTTCATGGTTGATGGCATTTTGATCATGGTTTGTCCTCTAGATTGATTCGGCATTTCAATATATTCATTTTTGAAAATAAAATTTTTTTTCACATTTGTGGTGAAAAAAGCATGTACTCCCCCCTTACTCATTTTCGAAAAAATTTTTTTTTTAAATTTAAAAATCCAAATTAACAATTTTAATCGATTGTGGTTGTCATAATTAGCATAAAAAACATCATTAAAACCGATTCTGAGGGTGTCAAATTTTTGGTCAAAAATCATGCAAAAATTGACAAAAATTTTGACATGTAAAGCCCCCAAATCCATATCTCCCATACTTCAATCTCCCATAACTTTGTCAAAACTTAACCGATTTTCATGGTTGATGGCATTTTGATCATGGTTTGTCCTCTAGATTGATTCGGCATTTCAATATATTCATTTTTGAAAATAAAATTTTTTTTCACATTTGTGGTGAAAAAAGCATGTACTCCCCCCTTACTCATTTTCGAAAAAATTTTTTTTTTAAATTTAAAAATCCAAATTAACAATTTTAATCGATTGTGGTTGTCATAATTAGCATAAAAAACATCATTAAAACCGATTCTGAGGGTGTCAAATTTTTGGTCAAAAATCATGCAAAAATTGACAAAAATTTTGACATGTAAAGCCCCCAAATCCATATCTCCCATACTTCAATCTCCCATAACTTTGTCAAAACTTAACCGATTTTCATGGTTGATGGCATTTTGATCATGGTTTGTCCTCTAGATTGATTCGGCATTTCAATATATTCATTTTTGAAAATAAAATTTTTTTTCACATTTGTGGTGAAAAAAGCATGTACTCCCCCCTTACTCATTTTCGAAAAAATTTTTTTTTTAAATTTAAAAATCCAAATTAACAATTTTAATCGATTGTGGTTGTCATAATTAGCATAAAAAACATCATTAAAACCGATTCTGAGGGTGTCAAATTTTTGGTCAAAAATCATGCAAAAATTGACAAAAATTTTGACATGTAAAGCCCCCAAATCCATATCTCCCATACTTCAATCTCCCATAACTTTGTCAAAACTTAACCGATTTTCATGGTTGATGGCATTTTGATCATGGTTTGTCCTCTAGATTGATTCGGCATTTCAATATATTCATTTTTGAAAATAAAATTTTTTTTCACATTTTTGGTGAAAAAAGCATGTACTCCCCCCTTACTCATTTTCGAAAAAATTTTTTTTTCTAAATTTAAAAATCCAAATTAACAATTTTAATCGATTGTGGTTGTCATAATTAGCATAAAAAACATCATTAAAACCGATTCTGAGGGTGTCAAATTTTTGGTCAAAAATCATGCAAAAATTGACAAAAATTTTGACATGTAAAGCCCCCAAATCCATATCTCCCATACTTCAATCTCCCATAACTTTGTCAAAACTTAACCGATTTTCATGGTTGATGGCATTTTGATCATGGTTTGTCCTCTAGATTGATTCGGCATTTCAATATATTCATTTTTGAAAATAAAATTTTTTTTCACATTTTTGGTGAAAAAAGCATGTACTCCCCCCTTACTCATTTTCGAAAAAATTTTTTTTTTAAATTTAAAAATCCAAATTAACAATTTTAATCGATTGTGGTTGTCATAATTAGCATAAAAAACATCATTAAAACCGATTCTGAGGGTGTCAAATTTTTTGTCAAAAATCATGCAAAAATTGACAAAAATTTTGACATGTAAAGCCCCCAAATCCATATCTCCCATACTTCAATCTCCCATAACTTTGTCAAAACTTAACCGATTTTCATGGTTGATGGCATTTTGATCATGGTTTGTCCTCTAGATTGATTCGGCATTTCAATATATTCATTTTTGAAAATAAAATTTTTTTTCACATTTTTGGTGAAAAAAGCATGTACTCCCCCCTTACTCATTTTCGAAAAAATTTTTTTTTCAAAATTTAAAAATCCAAATTAACAATTTTAATCGATTGTGGTTGTCATAATTAGCATAAAAAACATCATTAAAACCGATTCTGAGGGTGTCAAATTTTTGGTCAAAAATCATGCAAAAATTGACAAAAATTTTGACATGTAAAGCCCCCAAATCCATATCTCCCATACTTCAATCTCCCATAACTTTGTCAAAACTTAACCGATTTTCATGGTTGATGGCATTTTGATCATGGTTTGTCCTCTAGATTGATTCGGCATTTCAATATATTCATTTTTGAAAATAAAATTTTTTTTCACATTTTTGGTGAAAAAAGCATGTACTCCCCCCTTACTCATTTTCGAAAAAAATTTTTTTTTCAAAATTTAAAAATCCAAATTAACAATTTTAATCGATTGTGGTTGTCATAATTAGCATAAAAAACATCATTAAAACCGATTCTGAGGGTGTCAAATTTTTTGTCAAAAATCATGCAAAAATTGACAAAAATTTTGACATGTAAAGCCCCCAAATCCATATCTCCCATACTTCAATCTCCCATAACTTTGTCAAAACTTAACCGATTTTCATGGTTGATGGCATTTTGATCATGGTTTGTCCTCTAGATTGATTCGGCATTTCAATATATTCATTTTTGAAAATAAAATTTTTTTTCACATTTGTGGTGAAAAAAGCATGTACTCCCCCTTACTCATTTTCGAAAAAATTTTTTTTTTAAATTTAAAAATCCAAATTAACAATTTTAATCGATTGTGGTTGTCATAATTAGCATAAAAAACATCATTAAAACCGATTCTGAGGGTGTCAAATTTTTGGTCAAAAATCATGCAAAAATTGACAAAAATTTTGACATGTAAAGCCCCCAAATCCATATCTCCCATACTTCAATCTCCCATAACTTTGTCAAAACTTAACCGATTTTCATGGTTGATGGCATTTTGATCATGGTTTGTCCTCTAGATTGATTCGGCATTTCAATATATTCATTTTTGAAAATAAAATTTTTTTTCACATTTGTGGTGAAAAAAGCATGTACTCCCCCTTACTCATTTTCGAAAAAAATTTTTTTTTCAAAATTTAAAAATCCAAATTAACAATTTTAATCGATTGTGGTTGTCATAATTAGCATAAAAAACATCATTAAAACCGATTCTGAGGGTGTCAAATTTTTGGTCAAAAATCATGCAAAAATTGACAAAAATTTTGACATGTAAAGCCCCCAAATCCATATCTCCCATACTTCAATCTCCCATAACTTTGTCAAAACTTAACCGATTTTCATGGTTGATGGCATTTTGATCATGGTTTGTCCTCTAGATTGATTCGGCATTTCAATATATTCATTTTTGAAAATAAAATTTTTTTTCACATTTTTGGTGAAAAAAGCATGTACTCCCCCCTTACTCATTTTCGAAAAAATTTTTTTTTCAAAATTTAAAAATCCAAATTAACAATTTTAATCGATTGTGGTTGTCATAATTAGCATAAAAAACATCATTAAAACCGATTCTGAGGGTGTCAAATTTTTTGTCAAAAATCATGCAAAAATTGACAAAAATTTTGACATGTAAAGCCCCCAAATCCATATCTCCCATACTTCAATCTCCCATAACTTTGTCAAAACTTAACCGATTTTCATGGTTGATGGCATTTTGATCATGGTTTGTCCTCTAGATTGATTCGGCATTTCAATATATTCATTTTTGAAAATAAAATTTTTTTTCACATTTTTGGTGAAAAAAGCATGTACTCCCCCCTTACTCATTTTCGAAAAAATTTTTTTTTTAAATTTAAAAATCCAAATTAACAATTTTAATCGATTGTGGTTGTCATAATTAGCATAAAAAACATCATTAAAACCGATTCTGAGGGTGTCAAATTTTTGGTCAAAAATCATGCAAAAATTGACAAAAATTTTGACATGTAAAGCCCCCAAATCCATATCTCCCATACTTCAATCTCCCATAACTTTGTCAAAACTTAACCGATTTTCATGGTTGATGGCATTTTGATCATGGTTTGTCCTCTAGATTGATTCGGCATTTCAATATATTCATTTTTGAAAATAAAATTTTTTTTCACATTTGTGGTGAAAAAAGCATGTACTCCCCCCTTACTCATTTTCGAAAAAAATTTTTTTTTCAAATTTAAAAATCCAAATTAACAATTTTAATCGATTGTGGTTGTCATAATTAGCATAAAAAACATCATTAAAACCGATTCTGAGGGTGTCAAATTTTTGGTCAAAAATCATGCAAAAATTGACAAAAATTTTGACATGTAAAGCCCCCAAATCCATATCTCCCATACTTCAATCTCCCATAACTTTGTCAAAACTTAACCGATTTTCATGGTTGATGGCATTTTGATCATGGTTTGTCCTCTAGATTGATTCGGCATTTCAATATATTCATTTTTGAAAATAAAATTTTTTTTCACATTTTTGGTGAAAAAAGCATGTACTCCCCCCTTACTCATTTTCGAAAAAATTTTTTTTTCTAAATTTAAAAATCCAAATTAACAATTTTAATCGATTGTGGTTGTCATAATTAGCATAAAAAACATCATTAAAACCGATTCTGAGGGTGTCAAATTTTTGGTCAAAAATCATGCAAAAATTGACAAAAATTTTGACATGTAAAGCCCCCAAATCCATATCTCCCATACTTCAATCTCCCATAACTTTGTCAAAACTTAACCGATTTTCATGGTTGATGGCATTTTGATCATGGTTTGTCCTCTAGATTGATTCGGCATTTCAATATATTCATTTTTGAAAATAAAATTTTTTTTCACATTTTTGGTGAAAAAAGCATGTACTCCCCCTTACTCATTTTCGAAAAAATTTTTTTTTTAAATTTAAAAATCCAAATTAACAATTTTAATCGATTGTGGTTGTCATAATTAGCATAAAAAATATCATTAAAACCGATTCTGAGGGTGTCAAATTTTTGGTCAAAAATCATGCAAAAATTGACAAAAATTTTGACATGTAAAGCCCCCAAATCCATATCTCCCATACTTCAATCTCCCATAACTTTGTCAAAACTTAACCGATTTTCATGGTTGATGGCATTTTGATCATGGTTTGTCCTCTAGATTGATTCGGCATTTCAATATATTCATTTTTGAAAATAAAATTTTTTTTCACATTTGTGGTGAAAAAAGCATGTACTCCCCCCTTACTCATTTTCGAAAAAAATTTTTTTTCCAAATTTTAAAATCCAAATTTACAATTTTAATTGATTGTGGTTGTCATAATTAGCATAAAAAACATCATTAAAACCGATTCTGAGGGTGTCAAATTTTTTGTCAAAAATCATGCAAAAATTGACAAAAATTTTGACATGTAAAGCCCCCAAATCCATATCTCCCATACTTCAATCTCCCATAACTTTGTCAAAACTTAACCGATTTTCATGGTTGATGGCATTTTGATCATGGTTTGTCCTCTAGATTGATTCGGCATTTCAATATATTCATTTTTGAAAATAAAATTTTTTTTCACATTTTTGGTGAAAAAAGCATGTACTCCCCCCTTACTCATTTTCGAAAAAATTTTTTTTTCTAAATTTAAAAATCCAAATTAACAATTTTAATCGATTGTGGTTGTCATAATTAGCATAAAAAACATCATTAAAACCGATTCTGAGGGTGTCAAATTTTTGGTCAAAAATCATGCAAAAATTGACAAAAATTTTGACATGTAAAGCCCCCAAATCCATATCTCCCATACTTCAATCTCCCATAACTTTGTCAAAACTTAACCGATTTTCATGGTTGATGGCATTTTGATCATGGTTTGTCCTCTAGATTGATTCGGCATTTCAATATATTCATTTTTGAAAATAAAATTTTTTTTCACATTTTTGGTGAAAAAAGCATGTACTCCCCCTTACTCATTTTCGAAAAAATTTTTTTTTTAAATTTAAAAATCCAAATTAACAATTTTAATCGATTGTGGTTGTCATAATTAGCATAAAAAACATCATTAAAACCGATTCTGAGGGTGTCAAATTTTTGGTCAAAAATCATGCAAAAATTGACAAAAATTTTGACATGTAAAGCCCCCAAATCCATATCTCCCATACTTCAATCTCCCATAACTTTGTCAAAACTTAACCGATTTTCATGGTTGATGGCATTTTGATCATGGTTTGTCCTCTAGATTGATTCGGCATTTCAATATATTCATTTTTGAAAATAAAATTTTTTTTCACATTTGTGGTGAAAAAAGCATGTACTCCCCCCTTACTCATTTTCGAAAAAAATTTTTTTTCCAAATTTTAAAATCCAAATTTACAATTTTAATTGATTGTGGTTGTCATAATTAGCATAAAAAACATCATTAAAACCGATTCTGAGGGTGTCAAATTTTTGGTCAAAAATCATGCAAAAATTGACAAAAATTTTGACATGTAAAGCCCCCAAATCCATATCTCCCATACTTCAATCTCCCATAACTTTGTCAAAACTTAACCGATTTTCATGGTTGATGGCATTTTGATCATGGTTTGTCCTCTAGATTGATTCGGCATTTCAATATATTCATTTTTGAAAATAAAATTTTTTTCACATTTTTGGTGAAAAAAGCATGTACTCCCCCCTTACTCATTTTCGAAAAAATTTTTTTTTTAAATTTAAAAATCCAAATTAACAATTTTAATCGATTGTGGTTGTCATAATTAGCATAAAAAACATCATTAAAACCGATTCTGAGGGTGTCAAATTTTTGGTCAAAAATCATGCAAAAATTGACAAAAATTTTGACATGTAAAGCCCCCAAATCCATATCTCCCATACTTCAATCTCCCATAACTTTGTCAAAACTTAACCGATTTTCATGGTTGATGGCATTTTGATCATGGTTTGTCCTCTAGATTGATTCGGCATTTCAATATATTCATTTTTGAAAATAAAATTTTTTTTCACATTTTTGGTGAAAAAAGCATGTACTCCCCCTTACTCATTTTCGAAAAAAATTTTTTTTTTAAATTTAAAAATCCAAATTAACAATTTTAATCGATTGTGGTTGTCATAATTAGCATAAAAAACATCATTAAAACCGATTCTGAGGGTGTCAAATTTTTGGTCAAAAATCATGCAAAAATTGACAAAAATTTTGACATGTAAAGCCCCCAAATCCATATCTCCCATACTTCAATCTCCCATAACTTTGTCAAAACTTAACCGATTTTCATGGTTGATGGCATTTTGATCATGGTTTGTCCTCTAGATTGATTCGGCATTTCAATATATTCATTTTTGAAAATAAAATTTTTTTTCACATTTTTGGTGAAAAAAGCATGTACTCCCCCTTACTCATTTTCGAAAAAAATTTTTTTTCAAATTTAAAAATCCAAATTAACAATTTTAATCGATTGTGGTTGTCATAATTAGCATAAAAAACATCATTAAAACCGATTCTGAGGGTGTCAAATTTTTGGTCAAAAATCATGCAAAAATTGACAAAAATTTTGACATGTAAAGCCCCCAA
This sequence comes from Drosophila sordidula, assembly GCA_035047465.1. Classification (NCBI taxonomy): domain Eukaryota; kingdom Metazoa; phylum Arthropoda; class Insecta; order Diptera; family Drosophilidae; genus Drosophila; species Drosophila sordidula. Next base: position 8,894 of record JAWNPQ010000290.1, read on the forward strand.
ATCCATATCTCCCATACTTCAATCTCCCATAACTTTGTCAAAACTTAACCGATTTTCATGGTTGATGGCATTTTGATCATGGTTTGTCCTCTAGATTGATTCGGCATTTCAATATATTCATTTTTGAAAATAAAATTTTTTTTCACATTTGTGGTGAAAAAAGCATGTACTCCCCCTTACTCATTTTCGAAAAAAATTTTTTTTCCAAATTTTAAAATCCAAATTTACAATTTTAATTGATTGTGGTTGTCATAATTAGCATAAAAAACATCATTAAAACCGATTCTGAGGGTGTCAAATTTTTTGTCAAAAATCATGCAAAAATTGACAAAAATTTTGACATGTAAAGCCCCCAAATCCATATCTCCCATACTTCAATCTCCCATAACTTTGTCAAAACTTAACCGATTTTCATGGTTGATGGCATTTTGATCATGGTTTGTCCTCTAGATTGATTCGGCATTTCAATATATTCATTTTTGAAAATAAAATTTTTTTTCACATTTTTGGTGAAAAAAGCATGTACTCCCCCCTTACTCATTTTCGAAAAAAATTTTTTTTTTAAATTTAAAAATCCAAATTAACAATTTTAATCGATTGTGGTTGTCATAATTAGCATAAAAAACATCATTAAAACCGATTCTGAGGGTGTCAAATTTTTGGTCAAAAATCATGCAAAAATTGACAAAAATTTTGACATGTAAAGCCCCCAAATCCATATCTCCCATACTTCAATCTCCCATAACTTTGTCAAAACTTAACCGATTTTCATGGTTGATGGCATTTTGATCATGGTTTGTCCTCTAGATTGATTCGGCATTTCAATATATTCATTTTTGAAAATAAAATTTTTTTTCACATTTTTGGTGAAAAAAGCATGTACTCCCCCTTACTCATTTTCGAAAAAAATTTTTTTTTTAAATTTAAAAATCCAAATTAACAATTTTAATCGATTGTGGTTGTCATAATTAGCATAAAAAACATCATTAAAACCGATTCTGAGGGTGTCAAATTTTTGGTCAAAAATCATGCAAAAATTGACAAAAATTTTGACATGTAAAGCCCCCAAATCCATATCTCCCATACTTCAATCTCCCATAACTTTGTCAAAACTTAACCGATTTTCATGGTTGATGGCATTTTGATCATGGTTTGTCCTCTAGATTGATTCGGCATTTCAATATATTCATTTTTGAAAATAAAATTTTTTTTCACATTTTTGGTGAAAAAAGCATGTACTCCCCCTTACTCATTTTCGAAAAAATTTTTTTTTTAAATTTAAAAATCCAAATTAACAATTTTAATCGATTGTGGTTGTCATAATTAGCATAAAAAACATCATTAAAACCGATTCTGAGGGTGTCAAATTTTTGGTCAAAAATCATGCAAAAATTGACAAAAATTTTGACATGTAAAGCCCCCAAATCCATATCTCCCATACTTCAATCTCCCATAACTTTGTCAAAACTTAACCGATTTTCATGGTTGATGGCATTTTGATCATGGTTTGTCCTCTAGATTGATTCGGCATTTCAATATATTCATTTTTGAAAATAAAATTTTTTTTCACATTTTTGGTGAAAAAAGCATGTACTCCCCCCTTACTCATTTTCGAAAAAATTTTTTTTTTAAAATTTAAAAATCCAAATTAACAATTTTAATCGATTGTGGTTGTCATAATTAGCATAAAAAACATCATTAAAACCGATTCTGAGGGTGTCAAATTTTTGGTCAAAAATCATGCAAAAATTGACAAAAATTTTGACATGTAAAGCCCCCAAATCCATATCTCCCATACTTCAATCTCCCATAACTTTGTCAAAACTTAACCGATTTTCATGGTTGATGGCATTTTGATCATGGTTTGTCCTCTAGATTGATTCGGCATTTCAATATATTCATTTTTGAAAATAAAATTTTTTTTCACATTTGTGGTGAAAAAAGCATGTACTCCCCCTTACTCATTTTCGAAAAAATTTTTTTTTCAAAATTTAAAAATCCAAATTAACAATTTTAATCGATTGTGGTTGTCATAATTAGCATAAAAAACATCATTAAAACCGATTCTGAGGGTGTCAAATTTTTGGTCAAAAATCATGCAAAAATTGACAAAAATTTTGACATGTAAAGCCCCCAAATCCATATCTCCCATACTTCAATCTCCCATAACTTTGTCAAAACTTAACCGATTTTCATGGTTGATGGCATTTTGATCATGGTTTGTCCTCTAGATTGATTCGGCATTTCAATATATTCATTTTTGAAAATAAAATTTTTTTTCACATTTTTGGTGAAAAAAGCATGTACTCCCCCTTTTTTCGAAAAAATTTTTTTTTCAAATTTAAAAATCCAAATTAACAATTTTAATCGATTGTGGTTGTCATAATTAGCATAAAAAACATCATTAAAACCGATTCTGAGGGTGTCAAATTTTTGGTCAAAAATCATGCAAAAATTGACAAAAATTTTGACATGTAAAGCCCCCAAATCCATATCTCCCATACTTCAATCTCCCATAACTTTGTCAAAACTTAACCGATTTTCATGGTTGATGGCATTTTGATCATGGTTTGTCCTCTAGATTGATTCGGCATTTCAATATATTCATTTTTGAAAATAAAATTTTTTTTCACATTTTTGGTGAAAAAAGCATGTACTCCCCCCTTACTCATTTTCGAAAAAATTTTTTTTTTAAATTTAAAAATCCAAATTAACAATTTTAATCGATTGTGGTTGTCATAATTAGCATAAAAAACATCATTAAAACCGATTCTGAGGGTGTCAAATTTTTGGTCAAAAATCATGCAAAAATTGACAAAAATTTTGACATGTAAAGCCCCCAAATCCATATCTCCCATACTTCAATCTCCCATAACTTTGTCAAAACTTAACCGATTTTCATGGTTGATGGCATTTTGATCATGGTTTGTCCTCTAGATTGATTCGGCATTTCAATATATTCATTTTTGAAAATAAAATTTTTTTTCACATTTTTGGTGAAAAAAGCATGTACTCCCCCCTTACTCATTTTCGAAAAAATTTTTTTTTTAAATTTAAAAATCCAAATTAACAATTTTAATCGATTGTGGTTGTCATAATTAGCATAAAAAACATCATTAAAACCGATTCTGAGGGTGTCAAATTTTTGGTCAAAAATCATGCAAAAATTGACAAAAATTTTGACATGTAAAGCCCCCAAATCCATATCTCCCATACTTCAATCTCCCATAACTTTGTCAAAACTTAACCGATTTTCATGGTTGATGGCATTTTGATCATGGTTTGTCCTCTAGATTGATTCGGCATTTCAATATATTCATTTTTGAAAATAAAATTTTTTTTCACATTTTTGGAAAATTTTTTTTTTCAAAATTTAAAAATCCAAATTAACAATTTTAATCGATTGTGGTTGTCATAATTAGCATAAAAAACATCATTAAAACCGATTCTGAGGGTGTCAAATTTTTTGTCAAAAATCATGCAAAAATTGACAAAAATTTTGACATGTAAAGCCCCCAAATCCATATCTCCCATACTTCAATCTCCCATAACTTTGTCAAAACTTAACCGATTTTCATGGTTGATGGCATTTTGATCATGGTTTGTCCTCTAGATTGATTCGGCATTTCAATATATTCATTTTTGAAAATAAAATTTTTTTTCACATTTTTGGTGAAAAAAGCATGTACTCCCCCCTTACTCATTTTCGAAAAAATTTTTTTTTTAAATTTAAAAATCCAAATTAACAATTTTAATCGATTGTGGTTGTCATAATTAGCATAAAAAACATCATTAAAACCGATTCTGAGGGTGTCAAATTTTTGGTCAAAAATCATGCAAAAATTGACAAAAATTTTGACATGTAAAGCCCCCAAATCCATATCTCCCATACTTCAATCTCCCATAACTTTGTCAAAACTTAACCGATTTTCATGGTTGATGGCATTTTGATCATGGTTTGTCCTCTAGATTGATTCGGCATTTCAATATATTCATTTTTGAAAATAAAATTTTTTTTCACATTTTTGGTGAAAAAAGCATGTACTCCCCCCTTACTCATTTTCGAAAAAATTTTTTTTTTAAATTTAAAAATCCAAATTAACAATTTTAATCGATTGTGGTTGTCATAATTAGCATAAAAAACATCATTAAAACCGATTCTGAGGGTGTCAAATTTTTGGTCAAAAATCATGCAAAAATTGACAAAAATTTTGACATGTAAAGCCCCCAAATCCATATCTCCCATACTTCAATCTCCCATAACTTTGTCAAAACTTAACCGATTTTCATGGTTGATGGCATTTTGATCATGGTTTGTCCTCTAGATTGATTCGGCATTTCAATATATTCATTTTTGAAAATAAAATTTTTTTTCACATTTTTGGTGAAAAAAGCATGTACTCCCCCCTTACTCATTTTCGAAAAAATTTTTTTTTTAAATTTAAAAATCCAAATTAACAATTTTAATCGATTGTGGTTGTCATAATTAGCATAAAAAACATCATTAAAACCGATTCTGAGGGTGTCAAATTTTTGGTCAAAAATCATGCAAAAATTGACAAAAATTTTGACATGTAAAGCCCCCAAATCCATATCTCCCATACTTCAATCTCCCATAACTTTGTCAAAACTTAACCGATTTTCATGGTTGATGGCATTTTGATCATGGTTTGTCCTCTAGATTGATTCGGCATTTCAATATATTCATTTTTGAAAATAAAATTTTTTTTCACATTTTTGGTGAAAAAAGCATGTACTCCCCCCTTACTCATTTTCGAAAAAATTTTTTTTTTAAATTTAAAAATCCAAATTAACAATTTTAATCGATTGTGGTTGTCATAATTAGCATAAAAAACATCATTAAAACCGATTCTGAGGGTGTCAAATTTTTGGTCAAAAATCATGCAAAAATTGACAAAAATTTTGACATGTAAAGCCCCCAAATCCATATCTCCCATACTTCAATCTCCCATAACTTTGTCAAAACTTAACCGATTTTCATGGTTGATGGCATTTTGATCATGGTTTGTCCTCTAGATTGATTCGGCATTTCAATATATTCATTTTTGAAAATAAAATTTTTTTTCACATTTTTGGTGAAAAAAGCATGTACTCCCCCTTACTCATTTTCGAAAAAATTTTTTTTTCAAAATTTAAAAATCCAAATTAACAATTTTAATCGATTGTGGTTGTCATAATTAGCATAAAAAACATCATTAAAACCGATTCTGAGGGTGTCAAATTTTTGGTCAAAAATCATGCAAAAATTGACAAAAATTTTGACATGTAAAGCCCCCAAATCCATATCTCCCATACTTCAATCTCCCATAACTTTGTCAAAACTTAACCGATTTTCATGGTTGATGGCATTTTGATCATGGTTTGTCCTCTAGATTGATTCGGCATTTCAATATATTCATTTTTGAAAATAAAATTTTTTTTCACATTTGTGGTGAAAAAAGCATGTACTCCCCCCTTACTCATTTTCGAAAAAATTTTTTTTTCTAAATTTAAAAATCCAAATTAACAATTTTAATCGATTGTGGTTGTCATAATTAGCATAAAAAACATCATTAAAACCGATTCTGAGGGTGTCAAATTTTTGGTCAAAAATCATGCAAAAATTGACAAAAATTTTGACATGTAAAGCCCCCAAATCCATATCTCCCATACTTCAATCTCCCATAACTTTGTCAAAACTTAACCGATTTTCATGGTTGATGGCATTTTGATCATGGTTTGTCCTCTAGATTGATTCGGCATTTCAATATATTCATTTTTGAAAATAAAATTTTTTTTCACATTTTTGGTGAAAAAAGCATGTACTCCCCCCTTACTCATTTTCGAAAAAATTTTTTTTTTAAATTTAAAAATCCAAATTAACAATTTTAATCGATTGTGGTTGTCATAATTAGCATAAAAAACATCATTAAAACCGATTCTGAGGGTGTCAAATTTTTGGTCAAAAATCATGCAAAAATTGACAAAAATTTTGACATGTAAAGCCCCCAAATCCATATCTCCCATACTTCAATCTCCCATAACTTTGTCAAAACTTAACCGATTTTCATGGTTGATGGCATTTTGATCATGGTTTGTCCTCTAGATTGATTCGGCATTTCAATATATTCATTTTTGAAAATAAAATTTTTTTTCACATTTTTGGTGAAAAAAGCATGTACTCCCCCCTTACTCATTTTCGAAAAAATTTTTTTTTTTAAATTTAAAAATCCAAATTAACAATTTTAATCGATTGTGGTTGTCATAATTAGCATAAAAAACATCATTAAAACCGATTCTGAGGGTGTCAAATTTTTGGTCAAAAATCATGCAAAAATTGACAAAAATTTTGACATGTAAAGCCCCCAAATCCATATCTCCCATACTTCAATCTCCCATAACTTTGTCAAAACTTAACCGATTTTCATGGTTGATGGCATTTTGATCATGGTTTGTCCTCTAGATTGATTCGGCATTTCAATATATTCATTTTTGAAAATAAAATTTTTTTTCACATTTTTGGTGAAAAAAGCATGTACTCCCCCCTTACTCATTTTCGAAAAAATTTTTTTTTTAAATTTAAAAATCCAAATTAACAATTTTAATCGATTGTGGTTGTCATAATTAGCATAAAAAATATCATTAAAACCGATTCTGAGGGTGTCAAATTTTTGGTCAAAAATCATGCAAAAATTGACAAAAATTTTGACATGTAAAGCCCCCAAATCCATATCTCCCATACTTCAATCTCCCATAACTTTGTCAAAACTTAACCGATTTTCATGGTTGATGGCATTTTGATCATGGTTTGTCCTCTAGATTGATTCGGCATTTCAATATATTCATTTTTGAAAATAAAATTTTTTTTCACATTTGTGGTGAAAAAAGCATGTACTCCCCCCTTACTCATTTTCGAAAAAATTTTTTTTTTAAATTTAAAAATCCAAATTAACAATTTTAATCGATTGTGGTTGTCATAATTAGCATAAAAAACATCATTAAAACCGATTCTGAGGGTGTCAAATTTTTGGTCAAAAATCATGCAAAAATTGACAAAAATTTTGACATGTAAAGCCCCCAAATCCATATCTCCCATACTTCAATCTCCCATAACTTTGTCAAAACTTAACCGATTTTCATGGTTGATGGCATTTTGATCATGGTTTGTCCTCTAGATTGATTCGGCATTTCAATATATTCATTTTTGAAAATAAAATTTTTTTTCACATTTTTGGTGAAAAAAGCATGTACTCCCCCCTTACTCATTTTCGAAAAAATTTTTTTTTTAAATTTAAAAATCCAAATTAACAATTTTAATCGATTGTGGTTGTCATAATTAGCATAAAAAACATCATTAAAACCGATTCTGAGGGTGTCAAATTTTTGGTCAAAAATCATGCAAAAATTGACAAAAATTTTGACATGTAAAGCCCCCAAATCCATATCTCCCATACTTCAATCTCCCATAACTTTGTCAAAACTTAACCGATTTTCATGGTTGATGGCATTTTGATCATGGTTTGTCCTCTAGATTGATTCGGCATTTCAATATATTCATTTTTGAAAATAAAATTTTTTTTCACATTTTTGGTGAAAAAAGCATGTACTCCCCCTTACTCATTTTCGAAAAAATTTTTTTTTCAAAATTTAAAAATCCAAATTAACAATTTTAATCGATTGTGGTTGTCATAATTAGCATAAAAAACATCATTAAAACCGATTCTGAGGGTGTCAAATTTTTGGTCAAAAATCATGCAAAAATTGACAAAAATTTTGACATGTAAAGCCCCCAAATCCATATCTCCCATACTTCAATCTCCCATAACTTTGTCAAAACTTAACCGATTTTCATGGTTGATGGCATTTTGATCATGGTTTGTCCTCTAGATTGATTCGGCATTTCAATATATTCATTTTTGAAAATAAAATTTTTTTTCACATTTTTGGTGAAAAAAGCATGTACTCCCCCCTTACTCATTTTCGAAAAAATTTTTTTTTTAAATTTAAAAATCCAAATTAACAATTTTAATCGATTGTGGTTGTCATAATTAGCATAAAAAACATCATTAAAACCGATTCTGAGGGTGTCAAATTTTTGGTCAAAAATCATGCAAAAATTGACAAAAATTTTGACATGTAAAGCCCCCAAATCCATATCTCCCATACTTCAATCTCCCATAACTTTGTCAAAACTTAACCGATTTTCATGGTTGATGGCATTTTGATCATGGTTTGTCCTCTAGATTGATTCGGCATTTCAATATATTCATTTTTGAAAATAAAATTTTTTTTCACATTTTTGGTGAAAAAAGCATGTACTCCCCCTTACTCATTTTCGAAAAAATTTTTTTTTTAAATTTAAAAATCCAAATTAACAATTTTAATCGATTGTGGTTGTCATAATTAGCATAAAAAACATCATTAAAACCGATTCTGAGGGTGTCAAATTTTTGGTCAAAAATCATGCAAAAATTGACAAAAATTTTGACATGTAAAGCCCCCAAATCCATATCTCCCATACTTCAATCTCCCATAACTTTGTCAAAACTTAACCGATTTTCATGGTTGATGGCATTTTGATCATGGTTTGTCCTCTAGATTGATTCGGCATTTCAATATATTCATTTTTGAAAATAAAATTTTTTTTCACATTTTTGGTGAAAAAAGCATGTACTCCCCCCTTACTCATTTTCGAAAAAATTTTTTTTTTAAATTTAAAAATCCAAATTAACAATTTTAATCGATTGTGGTTGTCATAATTAGCATAAAAAACATCATTAAAACCGATTCTGAGGGTGTCAAATTTTTGGTCAAAAATCATGCAAAAATTGACAAAAATTTTGACATGTAAAGCCCCCAAATCCATATCTCCCATACTTCAATCTCCCATAACTTTGTCAAAACTTAACCGATTTTCATGGTTGATGGCATTTTGATCATGGTTTGTCCTCTAGATTGATTCGGCATTTCAATATATTCATTTTTGAAAATAAAATTTTTTTTCACATTTTTGGTGAAAAAAGCATGTACTCCCCCTTACTCATTTTCGAAAAAATTTTTTTTTTAAATTTAAAAATCCAAATTAACAATTTTAATCGATTGTGGTTGTCATAATTAGCATAAAAAACATCATTAAAACCGATTCTGAGGGTGTCAAATTTTTGGTCAAAAATCATGCAAAAATTGACAAAAATTTTGACATGTAAAGCCCCCAAATCCATATCTCCCATACTTCAATCTCCCATAACTTTGTCAAAACTTAACCGATTTTCATGGTTGATGGCATTTTGATCATGGTTTGTCCTCTAGATTGATTCGGCATTTCAATATATTCATTTTTGAAAATAAAATTTTTTTTCACATTTTTGGTGAAAAAAGCATGTACTCCCCCCTTACTCATTTTCGAAAAAATTTTTTTTTCAAAATTTAAAAATCCAAATTAACAATTTTAATCGATTGTGGTTGTCATAATTAGCATAAAAAACATCATTAAAACCGATTCTGAGGGTGTCAAATTTTTGGTCAAAAATCATGCAAAAATTGACAAAAATTTTGACATGTAAAGCCCCCAAATCCATATCTCCCATACTTCAATCTCCCATAACTTTGTCAAAACTTAACCGATTTTCATGGTTGATGGCATTTTGATCATGGTTTGTCCTCTAGATTGATTCGGCATTTCAATATATTCATTTTTGAAAATAAAATTTTTTTTCACATTTTTGGTGAAAAAAGCATGTACTCCCCCCTTACTCATTTTCGAAAAAATTTTTTTTTTAAATTTAAAAATCCAAATTAACAATTTTAATCGATTGTGGTTGTCATAATTAGCATAAAAAATATCATTAAAACCGATTCTGAGGGTGTCAAATTTTTGGTCAAAAATCATGCAAAAATTGACAAAAATTTTGACATGTAAAGCCCCCAAATCCATATCTCCCATACTTCAATCTCCCATAACTTTGTCAAAACTTAACCGATTTTCATGGTTGATGGCATTTTGATCATGGTTTGTCCTCTAGATTGATTCGGCATTTCAATATATTCATTTTTGAAAATAAAATTTTTTTTCACATTTGTGGTGAAAAAAGCATGTACTCCCCCCTTACTCATTTTCGAAAAAAATTTTTTTTTCAAAATTTAAAAATCCAAATTAACAATTTTAATCGATTGTGGTTGTCATAATTAGCATAAAAAACATCATTAAAACCGATTCTGAGGGTGTCAAATTTTTGTGTCAAAAATCATGCAAAAATTGACAAAAATTTTGACATGTAAAGCCCCCAAATCCATATCTCCCATACTTCAATCTCCCATAACTTTGTCAAAACTTAACCGATTTTCATGGTTGATGGCATTTTGATCATGGTTTGTCCTCTAGATTGATTCGGCATTTCAATATATTCATTTTTGAAAATAAAATTTTTTTTCACATTTTTGGTGAAAAAAGCATGTACTCCCCCCTTACTCATTTTCGAAAAAATTTTTTTTTTAAATTTAAAAATCCAAATTAACAATTTTAATCGATTGTGGTTGTCATAATTAGCATAAAAAACATCATTAAAACCGATTCTGAGGGTGTCAAATTTTTTGTCAAAAATCATGCAAAAATTGACAAAAATTTTGACATGTAAAGCCCCCAAATCCATATCTCCCATACTTCAATCTCCCATAACTTTGTCAAAACTTAACCGATTTTCATGGTTGATGGCATTTTGATCATGGTTTGTCCTCTAGATTGATTCGGCATTTCAATATATTCATTTTTGAAAATAAAATTTTTTTTCACATTTTTGGTGAAAAAAGCATGTACTCCCCCCTTACTCATTTTCGAAAAAATTTTTTTTTTAAATTTAAAAATCCAAATTAACAATTTTAATCGATTGTGGTTGTCATAATTAGCATAAAAAATATCATTAAAACCGATTCTGAGGGTGTCAAATTTTTGGTCAAAAATCATGCAAAAATTGACAAAAATTTTGACATGTAAAGCCCCCAAATCCATATCTCCCATACTTCAATCTCCCATAACTTTGTCAAAACTTAACCGATTTTCATGGTTGATGGCATTTTGATCATGGTTTGTCCTCTAGATTGATTCGGCATTTCAATATATTCATTTTTGAAAATAAAATTTTTTTTCACATTTTTGGTGAAAAAAGCATGTACTCCCCCCTTACTCATTTTCGAAAAATTTTTTTTTTTAAATTTAAAAATCCAAATTAACAATTTTAATCGATTGTGGTTGTCATAATTAGCATAAAAAACATCATTAAAACCGATTCTGAGGGTGTCAAATTTTTTGTCAAAAATCATGCAAAAATTGACAAAAATTTTGACATGTAAAGCCCCCAAATCCATATCTCCCATACTTCAATCTCCCATAACTTTGTCAAAACTTAACCGATTTTCATGGTTGATGGCATTTTGATCATGGTTTGTCCTCTAGATTGATTCGGCATTTCAATATATTCATTTTTGAAAATAAAATTTTTTTTCACATTTGTGGTGAAAAAAGCATGTACTCCCCCCTTACTCATTTTCGAAAAAATTTTTTTTTTTAAATTTAAAAATCCAAATTAACAATTTTAATCGATTGTGGTTGTCATAATTAGCATAAAAAATATCATTAAAACCGATTCTGAGGGTGTCAAATTTTTGGTCAAAAATCATGCAAAAATTGACAAAAATTTTGACATGTAAAGCCCCCAAATCCATATCTCCCATACTTCAATCTCCCATAACTTTGTCAAAACTTAACCGATTTTCATGGTTTTTTTTTTAAATTTAAAAATCCAAATTAACAATTTTAATCGATTGTGGTTGTCATAATTAGCATAAAAAACATCATTAAAACCGATTCTGAGGGTGTCAAATTTTTGGTCAAAAATCATGCAAAAATTGACAAAAATTTTGACATGTAAAGCCCCCAAATCCATATCTCCCATACTTCAATCTCCCATAACTTTGTCAAAACTTAACCGATTTTCATGGTTGATGGCATTTTGATCATGGTTTGTCCTCTAGATTGATTCGGCATTTCAATATATTCATTTTTGAAAATAAAATTTTTTTTCACATTTTTGGTGAAAAAAGCATGTACTCCCCCCTTACTCATTTTCGAAAAAATTTTTTTTTCAAAATTTAAAAATCCAAATTAACAATTTTAATCGATTGTGGTTGTCATAATTAGCATAAAAAACATCATTAAAACCGATTCTGAGGGTGTCAAATTTTTTGTCAAAAATCATGCAAAAATTGACAAAAATTTTGACATGTAAAGCCCCCAAATCCATATCTCCCATACTTCAATCTCCCATAACTTTGTCAAAACTTAACCGATTTTCATGGTTGATGGCATTTTGATCATGGTTTGTCCTCTAGATTGATTCGGCAATATATTCAATATACTCATTTTCGGAAAAAATCGACAATGACAGCAAGCCTCATTGTCAACGACAGGGTGAAAGAGAGAGAGAGGGGAGAGTGGGGCACTAAAGGAACTGCAACTTATCCTCTTGCGCCACGGCGGCCCCAGGGGACTGTCGCTGTCGCTTTTGCAACGCGTTGGTGTGTGAAATAGACAACTTGCATTCCAGCGTGTGTGTGTGTGGGAGTGTGTGTAGCTGTTCACCTTCAACTTCTTTAAAAGAAAGGAAAAAATGCGAGCTAAAAAAAGTTAGAAGGAGGAGGGAAAAACTGCAGGCAGCGGCAAGTTTCCTTTTTCGCCAGCACATTTTTCACTGCCATGTGCCAGGTTGATGTCGTTTTTTCCAACACTGGCACCTGGGGAATTTACGTGTGCATGCGTGCGCTTAGCATACCCCAAAAACTCTGCAACCTCTGGACCCACCGTTCTGCGGCTGGCAAAAAATTTCAAGCGGGCTCCTTTATTTCTTTTTTCTTTTTTGCCGCTTATTGCGGTTAAGCAAAAATAATGCTTTTGGTTTTTTTCAGTCTGCTGCCTACTTACATGATGTTGTACGTGAATTCTCCAGCGGATAATGCGTGCTTTCATTTTCCTTTATTATATCTTGCGCTACTTGAATGATGCCTAAATTGGCTTTATTAATGGTGGCTTAGTTTATTTTAAAATAAATTTAATACGTAAAATGTAAATGTTGTCTTAAATTAAAAAATTATGTAATCAAATAAAATATTTATTTTACTATGCTCAAGTAAATTGCTTTATCACTTTCGCATTGAATATGCTTTGGTAGTTTGCAGGGCCACAACAGGGGTTGATTTCGTTTCGCACATAAGTTGCTTTTGTCACAGCTCGTCCAATAAGCAGAGTGGCGCAGTGGAAGCGTGCTGGGCCCATAACCCAGAGGTCCGAGGATCGAAACCTTGCTCTGCTAATAGTGAGATTTGTGTGCTGAAATCATTTTTTTATATTTTTTCCATGTGAAATAAAAACACATTTTTTTTTGGAATTTATTTCTTTTGTTTTTATTGTATTTCATTGTTTTTGTTTGTTGATGTTTGTTTTTCATGTTTTACTTTACTGCTAAATAACTTTAAATGTTGTATTTTCTTTACCATATTCGTTCATACATCTTCTGCCTTAGCTTCAACTTGTTCTTGTAGTTGTTGTTGTTTCTTAGTTGTGGTTGTTCTTGTGTGTTTTATTTCGCAACTGCAACAAAATTACGCTGTTTGCTGTGCATCTCTTTATTTATCATCTTTGCTCATCTTGTTCTTTACATGTATATAATAACTAAATTTGCTTTATAATAATAAATATAATAATAGTTAATAATGATTTGTTTATTAAATATTTTTAAAAAATGTTCGTTTTTAGGAGTATAATTATCATCATCATTTTTATCATCATTATCATTATCATCGTCATAATCGTTGCCAAACGTTCTGTAAACGGAGTTACATTTCCTCGCCAATTTTTGCTCGACTATCTCTAGTTCATTTTTGCCCGTTTACACAGTGTCAATTCATGATTTCGTAAGATTTTCCCAATTCGCTCATTGCATGACTGCAGCTTAAGAACTATTATTTCAATTCATCATTGTTTTGTATATATGTATAGGTAATTGTATATACTAGTTCATTAATTAATGTATATAATAATAAGTATATATGTTAAATACAAAATAATACACACGTTTAGTACGTTTGCATGTATGTAAAAACAAACTATAAAAATATACAATATGAACACACAAACAAATGAGAGGAAAAACTAAAACCAACAACAAACAACTTTTATGAATATCACAAAACCATAAAATAATAATCAAATGAATTATAAAAAACGTAAAAACTTATTTAGAGACTTTTGTAAACTTAAGAGTTAAACAGTTAAAACAATAGATCGGGGACTACGTCTTGCGGAACACGTTCAGCCGTAGAAAACATATAGAAAAATTCGTTGATATCACCTGACAAAAATGAAAGACTACTTACAGTTAACATATACACATACACACGAGTATGTATAATAAAAGTATGTATTAATACATACAATTAAATTAAAATTAAAAATTTTTTTTTTATACGCACACTTAAGTTTTGTTTGTTTTGTTTCTTTTTTTTTTGTTCACACCTAGTTACTTTTTAGTTTTTTTTCATTCCATTTTTTGTTCGTTTGCCCGTTTTTTGTTTTTTTAATTTTTTTGGGTTTCTTTGTAGTACAATAAATTGTTTGTTTCTTTACGTTGCAACATTGATTCATTTTTTTTGTTCTTTACTTTTCAATAAACACATCACATCATATTCACAATTAATAATCATAATAATCTAATATATATGTATGTATATTATGTATATATGTGTAAATATATAAACTAAAATTAACAATAATAACTATGACTTATGCTGAAAAAGACTACACCATATATTGTTACATTTAATTATTATGGTTCCGCTATTATAATTATATTATTATAATTTTTGTTTTGTTTTTTTTTTTTCTTCTTTTTCTTGTTTTTCGAATGCGCCATGTACAAGCGTCATGTATTACATAAGTGTTAAGTGTTTTGCTGTATGTAATGTATGTATGTATATTTGTAAAGTTAAACAAATTAAAAGCTAGTTTTAATTAAAATTATTCAATATATATTTGTTAAATATATAAAGTATTATTCAATCAACGCACATGATCTCATGACATTCGCTTGATAAAACTTTAAGGCAAATAAAAGTTTCGTTTCTAGTTTACACGTTCGAGAGATTCTCGTATTCTACACGCGTGTCACGCTACAATTACACGCAGCTCACGACTCACGACATTCTGGATGATCGCTGGTAAACAAAGTTTTGAGAATTACTTAAGTAAACATCTTATGATACACAGATTCTAGGTTCATATTGTAGTAGTTTTCATTTTACGTTTTTCTTCCTTTAAATCTTTTTTTTTATTTGCTTACTAACTAAACTTTTATTTGTAGAACATTTATGTGTTTTTCTTTACACAAAACTCTTGTTTTTTCGTTATGTTTTTTTCTTTGCCATTTTGCAGCTTATTGTTTTCCTCCAATTGTTTATTACATAAGTGTTAGTAACTGTTTAAAATGTTTTCGAGTTTAGTGTTGTGTTGAGTTTAAGTACCTACGAATATGCATTTATTTTGTTGTAAAGTGTTTTTTTATGTGTTTTATTTTTTACTTTTAATTTTGTTTTGTTGTAATATGTGTGTATTTTTTAGTTTATAATCTTTCGCTTGTATACAACTTGGCTTTATCGTTCCACTTGCTGTTGCATGTTGCTGTTGTTGTTGTTGTTGTTGTTGTTGTTGTGGTTGCACATAGATTTAAGGTCTGCTTATAATGGACGGAAACTTATTAGGCATTTTTGTTGGAGTTGTTGTTGTTTTAGGTTTCTATGGGTTTATTTCTATAAAACATTTGGTTAAGTTGTGTTTAGGCTTAATAGTTGAAGAATAGTGTGCTTAGTGTATGAGTATGTCCTATAAAAGGGTATTCGATAAGATACAATTATGATTGTGGAAATTTTTAATAGCTATGACATCAGTTAAGGAGTAAAAGGAATAAATTAGGTTCGGAGGCAAGAAATGTTGTGTAGAAATTAGAAAGAAATAACAAATTTCCGTATATTATAATCAGCCCTTAAATGTATATGTATATGTAAAGCATAAGTATTACGCTTAAAACTTTGAACGATCTTAGCTTATGTTGATTATTATTATTATTATTATTATTTATGTATATTTGTGATGCTCACATCGCTAATTTATTTTGTGTTTTTTTAATTTTGTTTTGTTTTGTTTTTCTCTTTTTTTAAGTGTGTTGATTAATGGAACCGATTTAAAATTACATTTATCTTTATTTCATTTGTATTTATTTCAGAAACTTTTCTAATATTGATTGCTATTATTTAATATATATATTTATATTAAATGTTTTTACCTTTATCCAGTTTCTTTTGCTTTACAAATAAATTGATGTCAATTCATTCAATAATGATTTTTTATTCTTATTCTTCTTTTTGTTTGTGGTTTTTATTGATTTCTCTTATTACTTTTTTTTTTGTTTCTTTAAAAGATCACATTTCATGTTTTAGTTGCCATTAGTAAATATATATATATATATATATTTATATATATATATATGTATATATAAGTATATATTTATATATTCTTGTATTATACGTGTATATACATAAATATATGCATATACATATGTTGTATATAATAAGTAGTTTTTCCATTTTGTAATTATTGTAATTGTAATGTTCTGTTTTAGTGTTGTGTAGTGTAGTACGATTCAATTATATTTATCAAAAATTAAATATAATTTATTTAAATTTAAATTTACAAACTGTAAACCAAAATCAGTATGAAACTTGTAAGACCATTTTTCAAATATATATAATATATTTATTTATATTAATTTGAATGGTGTTTACGCTTACAAATTTTGAATAGGAAGATACAGTACGTTAGTTTTTTTTTTATTTTTAAATTTTTTTTTGCTAGAATTTTATTTTGTGTTTTGTCTTTGTGTTCGTGTGTATGTGTGTTATGGCTGAGTAAGTGTTTTATGAAATGTTTGCTTTTAAAATTATTTCATTTTTCTAGAGATTTCAGCTAAATTAATAATACACTTTTAAAAAATTTAGTTTTCAGTGTTTTAATTTTTTTTTGTTAAGTTTTAGTTTTTTCCTCCTTTTTTTACTTATGCAAAAAATGCTTACTGTTTAGATTTGATTATAATTTTAGTGTTGTTTTTGATGCTTCTTCTGCTTCTTCTTTTTTCTGATGCCTTCGATTTCGATTTGTGTATTGTAATTTGTATATAAAAAAATATGTTTATTACATTTTATTTCCATTTTTGTTTGCTTTGTTTTGTTTTTGCTGTATTTGCTGATTCGCTTGTTCGTTTATAAAATGTAAAAAAAGGAATATGGTTTTTTTGGTATCTTTAAAAAAATCCTTTTGAAATCGTTTACCTAGCGCATTTCATTTTATCTGCATTTTTCAGTTTTGTAGTAAATCGTTGTTGCAAAAATAGGACGTGACTGTACTTATATATTTTTTATTTGTTGTTATGTTTTGTTTTTGTTGTTTTAACATACTCGTATTTGTTATTGTTGCTTAACTATGGCCTATGAATTTGTCTCGTTTTGATTAATTTTGTCTATTTTTCATGTAAACTGTTGTAGATTTTTCTTTAGGCTTACCGACTCCTAATATTAACACTCCTCACTAAATGTTTATTTTTTATTGTTATTATAATAATTATTTACTTTTATTTGTATTTGCATTGAAATATGGAACACTAGAGTTTAAAATAGTTTGTAACTAATTTTAATGCAACTGCGTTTTCCCATTTTGGATTTATATTTTTTGTTTTTTCCTTCATCAAATTCAATTTTAAATTGCTAATTTTTATGTTTCTCATTTAACAACACTAAACATTTTTTTTTTTAATTTTATTATATATTTTTTTTTGTTGTGGATTTTCTAATATTGGAGAGTTGTCACTCATAATTTTCTCTTTATGTATGTCGGTTCTGTGTAAATCTGATGCTTACAACACACTTACGTTAAAGTCTTGCTATACGTACGAAAAAGTTCTGTAGAGTTCTCAATATATATAATATTTGTTTGTTCTTTTGTTTTTTTTCTTGTTATTTATTTTTGTATTTCCCCATAATTTTTGTTGCTCTTGTAAATAGTTCATATCAACCTTTAATTTGCATCAAAATTTTATTCGAATTTATTTTTTGGTGTGTGTGTGTGTGTGTGTGAGTGTGTGTGGGTGTGTGTGCCTATTTAGATGCAGGATGAGGGCGCGGCTATGGTGGCCGGCGTAACGGTAATTGTGGTGGCCGGCAGAGCAGCCACTGTGGTGGCCACCACCGGATAATGATGACCCACATACGCATGTTGCTGGTGGTGCAGCATGTTGTGATGTTGCTGCTGCTGCGGCGGCGTGTATTTAAGCACATGTTGCTGCGGCAGCGAGATGAAGGGCGCTGCCTGGATGGGTATACAGTTGGAGTTGTAATCGCTGCTTAGCACCAGAGTGGGCGTGGCATCGGTGTAGTAGGCGGGCGCCTTGAGATACGCCGTCGCAGTTGGTGGCGCAGCAGCAGCAGCAGCAGCATATTGCTGCTGCGACGTGGGCATTGTTGCCGTCGAGGTGGTGGACAGCGTGGTGGCCGACGAGAGTGTGGGAGATGTGGC
Source organism: Drosophila sordidula (assembly GCA_035047465.1). Classification (NCBI taxonomy): domain Eukaryota; kingdom Metazoa; phylum Arthropoda; class Insecta; order Diptera; family Drosophilidae; genus Drosophila; species Drosophila sordidula. Next base: position 27,561 of record JAWNPQ010000290.1, read on the forward strand.
TATGGAACAGGACGACGAGGAGGAGGCCGACGAGGGGGAGTACGGTGAGCTGCAATGGTAAGTAATGTGCTGTTGTTGTTGTTGTTGCTGTTGCTGCTGCTGCTGCTGCTGCTGCTGCTGATGTTGCTGATACATGTTGTTGGCGTGTGTGGCTGCTTTATTCGTGTTGCTGTGATAGTAGTTGGTGTTGTTGTAGTTGTATTGCTGCTGCTGCTGTTGTTGTTGTTGCTGCTGATGCTGCGGCGGTTGCTGTTGCTGATGCGGCTCAATGATGATCAAATTGTTGTTACTATTGTTGTAGCCAGCAGCAACCGCTGCAGCCGTCGTTGTTGCCACCGCCGCCTGCTGCTCACTGGGATTGGTGATCATGGCGGCCATTATATTGGCCGGCGGCAGGACAATCGGTATATGGTAGTATTTACACTGCTTGCGACGGCACTGGCTATTGGCATGATCCCGACAGACAGCAACACGTTGATCAATCACCTCGACCTTGTCATCTACACGGAGAGAGAGAGAGAGGGAGGCGCAAGAGTAAACAGAATATTCGGTTAGTAAATGGCACAGAAATGGACAGAGGGATTTTTATGGAGTTATTAGATAAACAGTGAAAGCAATTATAAAAATAATTGTTTATTTTATTTTATTTTCTTTATGCTTGTGATCTTCAAAGCGGCTGATCTAAGTGTAACCGAAGTTTTGGTTACGCTTCAAACTTGAGTTTAATGTGAACAATATTGAATGTGATTCGAATATTCATTGGATTTGGTGCAAATGAAAACGGACTTGAGTTGAGTTTGATCTTGAATTTGAACTTGAACTCCTACAACTTCAGCTAGAAATAGTTATCTAAAAACGCAAGAGATCCAATTCATTTTGTAAGAGGTATTAACAATTTATTTTTGCGTGTATTTTTGTGTGTGTAATTTCTTGGAAATTGATAGAACCTAAAAAAGAAAAAAAAAAAACAAAAACAATGGGAATTTCAAATTATAATGTAGCCAATTCTGCAAAAAGAAATGTGGAAATAAATTTGATATTTTCTCTCAACTACGAAACGTAAAACGGAATTTTCATTTAACAATCGCTATAAGAAAAGCACTAAAAGCAACAGAACTAAATACTAAAACTAAATTCTAGAACTAAAAACTAAAAAACTTAAGCACATGCACTTACCTTCAGTTAAATGAACGAATCTACAATTTAACCGACTGCACATAGATCTATTAAAATCTTGGCACACCGGGAGGGTGTCCAGTAACTATATAGATTTTTGTTTATTTGCATAAACATGAGAATTTTTTTATGTGTGTTTTATATATTTTTTTTGGGGGTATGGCAGGATGCAAACGTAGTAAAACAAACCAATTGACAAAATAATAATTAAATTTTGTGGTTGTTGAATAGTTTCGGGGTGTTTTTTGATATTTTTTGGGGTATTATTCGGTTTATCGTTTGAAAAAAAGAGAAGAGCAGAAAAAGAAAAGAAAAAGAGCACAAATTAGTTATATTCTTATAATAATTATATGATACACTAGAATTGTTAATGGTTGTTAGATTTATTACGCTTGGTGTACATATTTTTTTTTTTTGTTTTTTCTCATTGTTAGTCGCTGTTTAATAAAATAGTTAACAGGATTTTTCAATTCATGATAAATACATTAATCGTATGTTAAACTAGTTGTTGACTTAAATAATCTTAAAGGCAGTAGGAGAATAAATAATAACATGGCGGCGCAAATGAATTTAAAATTCTCTTGTTAAAATATGTTTTCTTTTTTTTTTGTTTGTGAGTGAATCCTGGAAAATGAGTCGCGTCTATGTGTTCTAGAGTTTTCGGTGTTGGAGCGTGAAGTTCGGAGTTTTTAAAATTAGGATAATAAAAAATAGTGAGTGTTGTAAACATAAATTGTATTGTTCTTGATTTGAAAAACTTAAATGCTAAGCTTAAAAATAAAGTTTGCCACAAAAGCTTTAAGTCGAACTTAAGGAAATCCATAAATCAATGTGGAAAAAAAAACACCTTTAAAGCAGCAAGTATTGGACAACTAAAACTTAGCTTTTGAAAGAGCCAACGGTATATGGAGAAGCCAAGAAGCTTTCAAGCACAGCATAGAAAGAGAGACAGAGTGGGAGAGCGAGAAAGAGCTATTGGTCTGTAACACTCACTTTTTTGATAAGGTTCAGAACGCGCCTTAGATATATATATATATATGTATACGACATATGTATAATACAAGAAAATAATTTTCATTTTGATTGCTTAAGTTCTAGTGGGCTGAATTATGCAGTAACAGTTACATATCCTAATAGGCGGCACTAGAAATATAAGAAAAGAGAGAAGAAGAAAGAGAGAGAACGTAATACATACGCAATGTTATTTTTTGTATACCATAAAAATATCGCCTGTGTTTTTTTTTAATTTATGTTGCGAAGAAACAGTTAACAAATTTGTAAAGATAACGGAAAAACAAACAGAAACGAAAAACGAAACCAAATAACATAAATTTGGCCTTGAATCGAGCGCAAAAGCGGCTAAGCTAACTGAAATTCAAAAGCTTTAAAGCTTAATTACAGCGATCGCCTTTAAAGCACACGAAAGCTCATTGCTGGATAAATGCGATACCGTTTTATGAGTAATTAATATCAAAAGTGTCGCTAAGCACACAAATTTGGGTGGAATGCGAGAGACACAAAGTAACTGAGAGCAAGAGTGAGAGAGATATACAGAGAACGAGAGAGAGAGAGAGAGATAGAGGGGGTGGGTGGAGTATCGTAAGCGTATTCAATGTAAATAAAATTCAAATTGCTCGCCGCTCTTTACCTAATTATGTAAAATGTGCCGTTCATTAGCATTGGACACTGAGTGTATAAAACGCCCCGTTCCGGCTGGGCTGTGTTTGGTATCAAATAGAGAGAACATTGATTACGGATTAGCTGGATAGTACGTGGCAGTCTATAAGTTACAAGTATTCAGTTTTATTTGCTATTTTTTTTTTGCTTTGTATTTTTTTTTAGGTTCAGCTTAATGCTGCCGTTGTCTTGGGCAAATATTGACACCAGGTGGCGTGTGTGTGTGTGTGTGTGTGTGTGTGTGTAGGCGTGTGGGTGGGTGTGTGGGCGTGCCCCTGTGTGCGTATTGGGTCAGACAGTTGTGCAAACAGCTGCTAACAGCTCTGACACTCAAAGGTGTGTCCATGTCAGGGCGCTGACATCATCGCTGACAACGTTGGCAACGCCTTCAAAATGGCCGTCGACACTTGTTCATCGTTGCTGTTGTTCTTGTTGTTGTAATCATAGTTGTTGCTGTTGTTGTGGTTCTTGTTACGGTCGGGCGTTGTTGTCGTTGTCCCTTAGGGCGCGGCAGCGCATTTAATTTGATTAACCCAATTCACGCAGGGAGTGTTGAAATGTGTGCCACTATAGCTGTATACCCTTCTTGTTCGCAGAGTCCCACAACATTGTCACACTTTATAAATATTTATATACTATAACATCATTGCATTTAAAAGTGAAATTCTCTGTTGAGATATCACATAACATGTATTTTTCGAATCAAGTCGGACTCACATTTTTTATGCGATATTTTAGCAAAGGGTATCAGTGTTTCGGTCAGCCGAAATGTTTTATTTTTTTTATGGTTTTTAAATTTCTTACTTTACATATAGATAGGAATAGACATTTTACAATATTTGACACTTGACACTATTATTATTAAATACTTGCTGCTCTAATTGTGTTTTATTTCTATTAGATTATGAACATAAAATACAATTTATAACTAATCTGGTCTTGAATGGTTTTTTGGTGTTTGTTTTGGTTGCCTTTTTGAAACAGAACTTAGAACTAAAAGAAAATGTTAAATGTAAAATGTTAAGGTAAGCGCACTGTACGCAAACATGCAAAAGCTGTTGCGTTAACAGCTGCTCAGCATGCCGCCAACAGTCTGTTAGTCCTGCAAGCATTCACCAAGGGCAGAGACTGTACCTGTCCACTGGCATCGGTGTAGATAACACAGGAAGCGTTTAGAGGTGGTATTTTAGTGTTTGCTATAATTATCGAAAGTCGCAAAGCCGGCAAAACATGCAATTTGCATCGCAGCGAAGGATGTTTAAATTATAATTAGAGTAAATAAGTTTGGGTGTGATTTTGCCAGAGTGGATTTGAAAAAAATGGGTGAACAAATTATTTGCATAGTTTTGTTGTTTGTTGTTGCGGTTTGATTTTTGCATTTGCAGATTGTTCAAAGTTCGTATCCATGCACCATTTGGCAATAATGTGTGTGTGTGTGTATGTATGTGTGTGAATATGTATTTGGTTTTATTATTTGGTTGCATTTTGCCATTGAAATCCCAATCCGTGCGAGTTGTTTTTGATTTGTTTCGTTCATTGAAAATATAAAATTTTATTGCATGCAAATTGAGGAATAATTTGTTGTTCATTATTATTATTTGTTTTTTGTGTATTTGTTTGAGCGCGTATGTGTTAGCATGTAAAAGGAAAAAAATATGAAATTAGTAGAAAAAATATAAGTAGATATGTATATGTATGTATATAGAGAAGTGGTGGCAAATAAATTATTAATTAGTTTGCTTTATATGTTGAATGGCAGAGGCTTAAAGTAAGCTTTAGCTGCATTTGCGCTACAACAAAAATATGCGTGGCAGCGTGTATTATTGTTGAAAATATATATTAATTTTACATATATTTGTATTGTATTGCATTTCAAAAGTCAGTATCTTTATTTGAATGAATGTTAATTAACTTGATGGAATTCTCTGAAGCTGATATAAATCTTGCCGTTTAATCTGTTTGATGGACCGACAATTATCCGGTTTATTTATCTAAACTCCTTTCCACCTGTCAGTTATCCTTTCAACTCCCTCAACCCAAAATGTGGCACCCAAGTGTGCCTTAATTACTTGTAAATTTAATTTTATGCAAATTTAACAGACGCGCCAGAAAAAACAAAAAAAAAATGTGGGAGCCACACAAAAACACGAGTTAATAAATGTAAATTAATGACCCGCCCCTCATTTACGCCCATTTGTGTGCTGCAATTACCCGTACCTTTTCTGCTTTTATTTTCTTTTTTTTTTGCCTTCTACTCATTACATTTCTCTCAACTTGTTGCTTGTGGCACACGAAAAAAAGTTGTGCCACAAGTTTTTGCTGCACACGAAATTTTGTTGCAACGCATATGCAAATGGCAAAACGCACTTAAAACTAGAATAAATTAGTTAAAAGACAATTTAAGCATAAGTTTTTAGGATATATGGATGGATGTGATAGCCTGTAAGCTTGAAGCGCATTAGTAAAAGTGTTGCATACATTGGGGGGCGTCTATGTAAAAGCCATGTTAACTGTTAGCAGAAGCTGTAAAATAAAATATAAAAATATAAATTGAATTATATTTGTACTAAAATTAAAAAACGAATCAGCAAAAAGTGCGCGCAAAAGCCATAAAAGCAAAAAGGGCAGCAACTGAAATAAGAAAGAATATGGCATCAAAAAATTATGTAAATAAATCTGTTTGTTCGGCGAGGGGGGGCAAAACGTATAAAATAAAATTAAAAATACAGCAAACGGCAGCAAAAATTGTATTTTCAAGCGCATTTTAAATTTGTTACTGGCGCAGCAGCTGTAATTAAAAAACAAACAGACAATTTAAATACGTATATATATAATTTGGTAAGATCTATAAATATGAATATATAATATATATATATGAAGTTAGTTCAGTAAGCGCTCAAGGCAAGTCTCGGGCAAGGTACGCACACAGAAACAAAAGTAAATAAATTAAAAACTTGAACAATGCGAATACTTACTACATTAAGTACATACAAACAAGCCTGCAAAGGTCGATCAAATATAAGTACAGAGATATCATATATATATGTGTATATATAGTTATTTATAGTTATAGTACAGCGCCATTACCACGCTGCCTGGCTTGTGTGTGCGTGTGTTTGTGTGTGCGCGCGCTAAAAAGTAGGCTATATTTATATACTTAATATCCAGAACAAGTCAAAATTGAAGCAACAGTTAAAACGCATCAGATGAGCGGCTCAGGTGTGGGTGTGTGTATATGTTTGTGTGTATCTATCTGATTTAGTTCTCAAAGCTTTTGGCCTGTCAAGCATTTAAATTTCATTGAATTTTCAACAGCTACATTTTAATATGACGGCTAAATAGCGCTGTGTGTTGTATTTGTGGTTGTTGCTGCTGTCGTTGTGTGTGAATGTATTTGTTTATTGGTTAACATATGTTGTGTCTTTTCGATCAGCATACAGGCATACATAATACATGTGTAATCCTGCGGACACATTGAAAGAAAGAACCAAATTTCGTTTGTATGGAAAAAGAAAAGGAGTCATGTTAATAACAATGCTTGCAACAGGTATTCCGGAATTTTTATGCTATATGTTAAATTAGAGCTAAAGAGAGCAGAGAGCACGCAATAGGTTTGTGATATCATACTGGAAGTTAAATAAATTGCAACATCTTGCATATGTAAAACATTGTGGCAATAAAATGCGATTTTTTACATTTGAATTTTATCATTTTAAAAATTTATAAAATTGTTATAAATGGTAACAAATTAAATTAAATTAATTATTTTAAATGTAGATTCTTTTAATGTCAAATTGTACATTCAAGTTTTTCAAATGTTTCTGAGTGTTGCATTTAAAACTAGCTTGCAGTCTTAACATCTCTCTGATTTCTTTAGCACTTCGGCAAAACAAACTAAAACTATAGTTACAAACTAAACAAAAAATAAGAACACATGATATATGCATACTTAGCGACTAGTTAACATTGTTACTAATTAAAGATTAAAATATATATACGTACGAGTATAACAAAAGCTCATTGGGCAGTGCACCAGCTTACCTTAGGAGTGCGTTTATAGCTTATACGAGTATTGTAGCTCATTTACCATCATACCACATGCCTGAGAGAAGCCAAATACGAGTATAGTAAATAAACGTAATGTATTTAGCAGGTACTTCGCAATTTCAATCACAGTTAGCATGAGAGTGACAGCCACTTGCAACACAGGACTTCAAATGTTGGCGTACGGTTTTTGATTTTTCTTTTTTCTTTTTCATTCTTTTTAGGTTTCTGGATATTTTCAGATTTCTTTTTTTGTTTTTGGATTTTTTACTTGCTACGAAAAGTTCTTGTTTCATTGAGCACATGCTGAAAAATTACAATACAATACGCTCCAAAGAAAAATACGAAATGATAAGAGAACAGAATAACGAGAATAATTCAAGAAACATGAGTTACGTAACATGTAGAAGAGAAACGTACTTCCCACTGTAGAAAGGGGGTATAAAAACAACCTGTACGAGTGTTACGTGTACGAATAGCCAATGGTAACAGCAAAACAGAGACAGAGAAAGAGAGAGAGAGAGAGAGAGAGTGAAAGAGAAGGGAGAGACATAGAGTGGGGCATTGAAAAGATTACTGCATTCTGTGTGTTTGTGTATGTTTGGAAACTCGATGGCAACTTTTGTAATGCATTCAAAGAAAGGCTACAAAATCCAAGTTCTTATTATAATAGTTATTATTCAGGCTCATATTAACTTTTTTGTCCGACTTTTGCAGTTTCAGTTTTTCTTTTTGGATGGAAAACATGCGAGTTTCTTGTAGGTGGTTGGGACATGACATACTAGAGTGTATCGAGAGAGTGAGAGTAGAAAAATGTTAGTTATAGTTACTTTAAAGAGTTGAAAGGAAAGAAAGACGTAGACTTAAAAAGAGCAAAATGTTAGCGAAAACAAAAATAAATGTTCGTAAAGCGTTTCTTTGAAACATTACAAAAGCGCTTAACTTTAGATTATATATATTTGTATATATATTTTGTATAATAGTTGTATATTATGCTTCCATACACATAAACTAATTTAAGTTCCATAAGCAATACAGTAATATTTTCAGTTACAAACAGAAAGAAACCATGAAGTACGAGTACTTTTTGAGTACGAGCTCGAGCAAGCCATGTGTTGAAAACGAGTACTACGAGTACTATCTTGGTTGTGGTGTGTGTATGTGTATGTGTGTGTTTATCGATAAGAAATTAAGAGTCGAGCAGAGAGCACATTGATATACGCCTAACATATACCAGTGAATTTTTAAGAAGAAGCACATGGAAAGTAAACAAATGTTTTCAAAAGGCATTTTAAGTAAGTTCAAAAATAAAATGGGATTTTTGTTTTTAAATATATTTTCAAAATTTAAAATCTAGCAGACACTTTATTTAGGCAAAAGGTAAACTCATAATAATTAGCAAAATAAATAGAAACTAACATTATTTATAGAATGTAGGACAACGCACAGCAAAATTTTCAAGTATTAGTAGTGTGTGTGTGTGTGTGAGAGAGAGAGAAAATGTACGCAGAATATTAGTGTTAAGTTTGCCATTTAGCACTTTCCAGGATACGAGTTAAGTAAAAGAAGCAACAAGTTTTTACGGTTTTTACAATAAAACGTTTATATAATTTTCAATATAATTTTTGTTGTTGTTAATTTTTGCATTTTTGTTTTGTATTAGTTTTTATGGTTTATTATTTTATAATAACGCATAGTTAATAAGACTATTTTGTGTGTAGTTTTTTTTTGTTTTCTTTTTTGTTTTGTTTTGTATAGCACATAGAACATATTCATCAAAGTGTTTGCTTGTATTGGTTGCTTTGTGTATAGGTTGTGTATAAGTTATATATATATATATATTAGTATATAGATTTTTTTATATTTTTATTATAAAACAATTTTGTTTTAGTTTTCTTTTTTTTCAAATGTTACCAACTTAGATTTCTCTTTGCTCAACATACATGCATTAGTTTACTTAGATACACTGAAATTTCTTGCTTGTTCACTTTTTTGTTATTTTTTTGTATTACCAAGTATACTAGATATTTATAGCGCTAAGTTTTGAAAAGTCAAAATAAAAGAGAAATGCAAAATGAAAGTGGCACCTTTTTGGGATGCGCTTTATGGCCATACATAAGTTTAAAAGAATATTTATCGATGTAGTTAAGTAATAGTATTTTTTTCTTTCAGTGTGGTGTAAATTGTTGTATGTTTTGCATGTGTTTTACTATGGAGTGTGGTGTACGTTACAAAAACTGTGCACTTATGTTAGGTTATTTTCATTTCCGAGTTCTCATCTACAAAATATAAATTTGAAGTCTATTTTCAATTGTGGCCGTGCGTTTCTACGCTACAAGTTCTTCGTTTTTTTTTTTTTTTTGGACGGTACTGTATTTTAGTGGCTTACTAATATATTGAACTATGGGTAGGTTGGGCGCAAGTTCTAAGTGTGTCAAGACTGACCGGAGCTGCAAGGGCTCTAAAACACCTTTATACAAAATTCCAAGTCTAATCAAATGGCTCGAAATCTGCCTAGGGCGAATATATTCAATATATCCGGTATATTAATTCGATGTGATCTTATTGTTTGTTGCACTGTTAACTCGCTGTTAACTTGCTGTTAACTCGATGTTTGTGTTGAGATTAGTATTGTGTGAAGTTGAAGCAGAATAGAACATTAATTTTCTTTCTCTTTTTTTTTATTGTGCATTGCAAAGGACAATAAATGAATTTAAAAACAAAAGCAGAAAAAAATGTTTAATATTATTTCTAATACATATCTGGAAAGAACAATTATGTATTTATCTTGCAGGCTGCGTCGCGCGTCTTTAACATGCAATGGGTGAGTGTTACGTAAATTCAAGTATTGTTGTTAATATTCATATTTTTGTTTCTAGTAGCGCTTTTGCTAAACATGTTTTGCACAGAGATCTCTAAGAGTTCGTTTTTAATTTGTAGTTTTTTCCAACTTGCTAAACAGCAACAATTCTACAATGTTAAAGAAAAACATACGACAGCTAGAGAACTGGACATACATTGATTACTATTATGTAACATACTTTTAGCAAGACATATATCGATAGTTGGTTTTTTTTTCTTTTTTTTTTTTGCTTGTCAGTTTCCATAGTTTTCGCATTTGCTGCATGTTTAGTAAGCAACTTTCTTATCATGTATATATATAGGTATTTAGGTAAGTAAGCCTGCCACAATTCAAGCAATAATATATATAGTATATATATGTATGTATGCATATTGTTTTTAGATATTACAGCTAGTATCTACCATTAGAACGAAATATTGTTTGGTTAGCGTACTCAGTTTTGCTTGCCATTATTCTAAGAGCTAAACATAGAGAGTTACTAAATGTAGAATCTTTCTTTATTTTAATTTTTTTTTTTTTTGGTAGGGAAATGAAATAAGCAAAAAAGATTTGAAGCGTTTTATAGACAGTCATCAAGGCAGACAGAACGTGTTTTGTGGATAGTTCTGGGTAAAAGGTAGGTTCTTTGATTTTGGAAGTAAGGCGTAGGCTAAACGAAGCGTGAAAAGGCGCGAATTGAAGAACAACTTAAAGAAGAAAAGCTGGAGAAAGTGCTGCTCTGCCCAAAAGCGCGGCATGTGACAATGCGTAGCGTGTGGCATGTGGCATGTGGCGTATGTGTCGATTGGGTGAGTTTAAGAAAAAGGGGCGTATTCTGCTTAGAATTTGAATATATAAATAGTAGATAAATAAGTAAAAAAATGTGTAGGAAGCGGCACAACGGAAATAACATAATAAGTGAATACCAAAATAAATACCAACACACAATAAAGTAGTTTTGTTTCTGTTTCGTAAGGTTCAAACTATATATTTAAAATCAAACACACACGATTTTTCAAAAAATCAACATTAATCAAAGAACTATCGACAACTAAATTAGAATTAGTGGCAAACATTAAATTGTCATTAAACATTAGAGATATTTGTTGACGTAATGTAAATTAAAACAAAATTTTACAGAGATTATATATGTAGTATGTATGTATCAGTATAACTAAATGTATATAATAATAATAATAATTAATGTTCGAATTTATCAACTTCGAGCGCCGAGAGCGTTTAAATATGTGTCTAAAACTTAAAGTGCGCAAGTCTGTGGCGATATTTTTTTTTTCTTTTTTCTCTTTTTAGTGTATTTTCCTATGTCTAAATATGGGGGGTAAAACACATAAAAATATAAACTACATTATAATTGTCAGTACATAAAATATATAACGTAAAAATTACATAGAGAAAACATAATAAAGAAAAATCACACGAGATCTAAGATTAAAAACATAGTTCTGTTGTCATCAATTTTATTTTATAAACATACATCTTGTATACATAGCTTGTATGTAAATTGTATATATATAAGTATATCAAAAAACATGTATAATACATCGAGAGCGAGAGATAGAGAGAGAAATATATAGGAAAAACGAAAGTTTTACATAGTTTTTTTTTTTTGTTTTTGTTTTTTAATTGTCAACATAGGAGTCAAATCTTGAACATAACATTAACATTAACATAACATAACATAATTTTGATGGCTTAACAGTTTTGAATGTGATTTTAGGTGTGGATGTGTGTGTGAGAGTGTGAATGTGTTAGAGTGAAACGCATTTAGAGAGAGAGACGTGAATATGAACGTGATTTAAGATATTGATTTGGATTCGGTTTATTGGTTAGTAAGAGCGCTTTATAGCTAGGGTGTACGAGTGTGTGTGTGTGTGTGTGTGTAAATGATAGCTAAACGATTTACAGATCGAACTTCGTCATGTTCTAAGAGTGTGGATTGGGTTTTGTGGGTGTGTGTGTGTGTGTGTGTGTGTGCAAAGAGCTAGAGTACATTGTGTTTATGTTGTATATATCGTATATATATATATATATTAGCAGCATACAGCATTTATATAGTATTTATGTATATATAGAGATATTTAATAGCTATATTCTATAACTAGGCAATATTCGTTACGCATGTTCGTTGCTCAACAATTTTAAACAATTAAAATTACAACAGCATTCACGATAGCTAACTAACTATAATTTAGGAGAGACAGCTTGAGGCAGAGACAGAGATAGAGAGAGAGTGGGAACGAGAGAGAGAAAGGTAGACAGAACGTGAAAGTGTTAGCTACACTAGCTTTATGGCATAAAAGCTTGCAACACAACTGTACCTAGCAGCAGCAGCTTGTATTACTTTCGTATCTTCGTGTATCTTGTTAACTTATGGCATAGTTTCTAGGAACGATTAACTGACTCGCGTGTTGGGGGAACGGGGGCGTGAACTAAGCTTTAACTTGCTTCTATTTGTTGTTTGTATTGTGCAAAGCTATCACAGTACTTCGTTATACCAAGTCGCAGTTGCCGTAACCTATTCCACTTCGGTTTCCTTTGCTATATTACGTACTATTGTATATAAGTTAGAGGCTCAGTAAACCCTATCAGAGAGGAACTTAACTTAAAAAACTACATCATGAAAAAGTTTCGATTTCGTTTTGTGTTTGCTTTAAAAGCTTCTTATGCAGCCTATGCTATGAAAATGGCCACAGCTTAAGTCACAGTGAGGTTTTGTTTTGTGCGTCTAATAAAATATTTCAAAAAATTGTTGAGAAAACCTAAAGAAAAGAGCTTAATATAGCTGTGTTAGTTGACGGGGCAAGAGAATTGCATGGGGCAAGCAGCTTTCAAGCGTATTGCACTTTACGAAAGCTCATTAAAGCGGTTCGCGAAAGCTTTCCAAGTGTTTAAAAGCTGTTAAAATGTTGTTGCTCGGATTGTTGAAGGCAAAAGCTGTTGTTGACTTAGCTTTCAGCAGCTTTGGGTCAATTTTATTTTGAATATTGCAAGGCGAAGAAAGCGCAAAAAAGCTTTCTTGAAGCTTGTGGGGTATATCTATCAATTTTGGATTTGTCATGGTGCAGTTTCTTTTCATTTGATGTAATGCTAACTATAATAAGACCTAGTGTATACATAAGGTTAAAACTGAGGCACATAATCTTACGTCTTCGATGTGTACTACATGCTATTTAGTTACAACTACAAATAACGTCTGTTAAGTACAGTTGCGTTCGAGTCTCGCTGTGTGCTAATCGCTTAGGAGGTCTTCATTTTCTTGTAGGGATTCAGCACCATGGCGCTGCCCTGTGCCCCGCCCTGGGCTGCCTGCGCTGCGACGGCCGCAGCTGCCGCATATTGTTGGGCCGCAGCCGCCGCTTGGGCATTGCTGGGCATGGCGTAGGCGTAGCCGCCGGCGGCGGCGGCTGTGGGCGCGGCCGTCATGACGCCCGGATAGAAGTAGCCCTGGGCAGCGGCGGCGGCGGCGGCAGCGGCATACTGCTGCGGACTGGCGGCCATTTGCATGGAGGCGGCGGCGCTGGGCGCGCGCAGCAGGGCGGCCGAGGCGCTCGGCAAATAGCCGGCGGCGCTGGACGCACGCGTCGGAGTGCCGGGCGCCACGGGCGTGGAGAGGCCCGAGCTGGGCAAGGAGCCGAACTGACGCAGCTGCGCTTGAGCTTGAGCCTGGACCTGGGCCTGAGCTTGAGCCTGGGCCTGGGCCTGGGCCTGAGCCTGGGCCTGGGCTTGGGCCTGCATCTGCGCCTGCATTTGCAGCAGCGCGGCCTGCGGCTGTGGCACGGGCTGTGGAGGCGCCCCGGCGGACACGAAGCTCTTGTTGAGCGTCATGCCCGTGTAGGCCGCAGCTGCCGAGGCAGCGGAAACGGGCTTGGCCGCCGCACTGGCCACTTTGAGGGCGTAATTCTTCTGGGCCACCTCCTTGGCCAGCGCAGCGGGATCGGCATAGTAGCCGGCCGCGGGCGCGAGACCCGCGGCGACCGCATACGCGGCATAGGCCTGTTGGTTGTAGGCGGCCTGAGCTTGAGCCTGAGCCTGAGCCTGAGCCTGGGCCTGGGCTTGGGCTTGAGCAACCTGTTGCTGCTGCTGCTGTTGCTGCTGCTGTTGTTGTTGCTGCTGCTGCTGCTGTTGCTGCGCCTGCGCATAGCTGTTCTGCACACTAGCGCTGGCCATGCTCACGATGGGCGTGGAATTTGTGTACCCACTGTACAGGTTGGCATAGCTGTAGGCGGGCACCGGGTAGCTGAGACGCGGATATTGCACCGAGCAACTGTTGCTGCTGCTGGTGGGCGTCGGCAAGATGCCGCTGCTGTGCCCGTTGTGATAGCGCTGATAGGCGTCGGCGCCATTTTGTTTGGGCGCATAGCTGCGCTGGGGCGGGGCCTGAATGTAGGCGGGCGCAACGGAAATGGAATCGGCATCAACTGTTGCTGCTGTTGTTGCGACAGCTGCTGCTGCTACTGCGGCTGTGTTGCTGCTGCTGCTGCTGTTGTTGCTGCTGCTGTTGCTGACGCTATTTTCGGCATCGTCGCCATTCAATGATTTCAGATTGTTGTTGATGTACGACAAATAGTTGTTGTTGTCGCCGGGCAGGGTCATGGGGTCGGTCTCATTAGAGGGCGAGTGGGCGTTGGGGGGGCTAGAGCTACCATTCTGGGGGGGCGTGGCTGTGTCGTGTGCCCTTGTCTCGTTAGCTGTTGCAGTGTCTGCTGTTGTTGTAATTGTTTGTGTTGTATTACAATCGTTAGCTGTGGTTGTTGTTGTTGCTGTTGTGTTTGTTTGTGTTGTTGCTGTTGTGTCATTATTTTCTTGATCATGAGTGGCCTCATAATCGTTAGCTAGCACTTGACTCTCATGATTATTAGTGTGATTAGTAGCTGTTGTTGTTGTTGTTGGTGTTGTTGATGTTGTTGTATCTGTATCTGTATTTGTATTGGTATTGGTATTGGTATTGGTAGTCATAGCAGTTACAGTTACAGCATTATTATTATTATTACTGGCTGTTGTTGCTGCTGTTGTTGTTGTTGTTGTTATGGCGCTACTTATTGCAACTTGTGCTTGTTGTTGTTGTTGTTGTTGTGGGGGATACTCACATGACACTGGCACGTAGGGCTGCATTAATTGTTGATAGGTTGTCGCAGCGGGTTGATACACTGGAATGCCAGACTTTTCGGCAGCTGGACGTTTAAACGGTACCATGCCAGAGAATTGCTATAACAGAGAGAGAGATAGAGAGCGAGAAAGGGAGACAAAAACAAAAAAGCAAAACATGAATTAGTAAAATTGTCTTACATATGTATATATATATCTTAAATGTATTTATGTATATATGTGTGACTAGCTTAATTGCACTCTAACCATACATATAGAATATCGATATATTTAAATAGCTTACAAACGAGCTCAAGTGGACAAGTTGGTATTTAATTTTTTTATTTCAAATTTTACTCTCAATTTTCTCAACATTTCTGCCAATTTGTGTGAATAGTAGAGATATATCCAATAACAAACCAAAACTGTTCAAATCGAATTGAAAACAAACAGTAAGAAAAAAGTAGCTAAGAAATATATTTAAGATTTCGCTAAGGGCAACGTAAATATATTGCGTGCATATTTCAAGAGCGAGAGCTTTTAATGTGCTTTCAAAAAAATAAATAAAAGCTACTAAAAGCTTTGCTCAGCCAGCGTTTAAAGCATGTGAGTAGTGTTGAGGTTATATTTGTGGGCTATTGGTGCTGTTGCAGCAGAGGACAGCTGAATTTTTGAACGAAATTAAACGAAATCGTCGCCAATATAGGTTTTTAAGATTTCACGGACTTGTATTTGTCGGTTAGGCTAAATATCTGAAGCTGACCCATGCTGAACCAATTTTTAAAACCGAATGTGTGCAGTTTATTTATTTTTTTAAACCGATAATTTTGTTGGTTTTTGTTTTAAATTGATATTCTTTTATTTTAGTTTATATTCAATTTAGATATTTTATGTGTACATTTAGTAAATTTGGATTTGTAAACATGCATTGTTATTTAATAGCCAATTTTACTGAGTATATTTTTGGTTTGATTTTACAAAGCTGTGTTTCTTGTAATTGAGATGTAAAATTTAAATCTGAATTGACTTTTAAAATTTTTCAATATCGATATTGTAGAAAAATTACTTTTTTTCAAATATATTTTGGTTCTAATTCATTTAAAAAATATATTTTCTTATGATCTCTTAAGTGTTATGTAATTATAACTGTTATCTTTTTTAATATTTGCTCAAACGTATCGATATTTCAAATAATAGTAAATGTAAGACCGATGTAAAATCGATCAATTTTTTCTTTTAATACAATATGTATTTCAAAATTTAACTCTACAATTTCTAGAATATCTATCCGCACTTGTAAGTTATGAAACTTAAATTTAAATGTCCCTTAAAAATTTAAAAACTTTGACAAATTCAATGTGCACAGTTTCGACAATCGTTTTGCAACACTAATTTGTGAACAGTTCAGAAACACAGCTCAAGACGTATATTTAGTAATTATATGTTGTGTATATTATGTGTTGTTTCATATGGTATATGTAGTATTGTAATACTGGATGGATAGTTGTTCATTTATTTATTTGTATATTTCATGTTTTTCATTTTCTTTGGAGTACTTACGAAGTTTTCATAGTAAAATGAACCAACCGTTTTAACATCCATCTTTTTGGTAATTGTGCACATTTATGGTTATTATTGTTGTTATTATCGTGATGGTTGTATATTCATTTATGGGCGTAATTTGGTATTAGTAATTGTTTTGATTTAATGATTTTTTTTATCATGATTAATTTAAATGATTCGCATTGTTGATTGATGAGTTTGTTGTTGTTGTTGTTTTTTTTAAATTTTATTGGGTTAGCAGACATTGGTTGTTGTTGTAGTTGTTGTTGTTGTTGATGTTGGCACATATATATTCGATATATGCGATAATTGGATTTTTTGTTTTGTTTGAATTGTTGGCAACAAGTAACATAGAGACACAGAAAACAAAGGAAAGTCGAATCGAAAAACAAACGAAGAAGAGAGAGAACACAAATGAAATTAGTGAATATATTCAGCATAAATATACAAAATACAAAAATGTTAAGTTCGAGAATATTTCGAATACGTAAACTAGCGTGATGTGGATGTGAGATAAGGTTAGCCTAAATTCTATAGAATAGAATAATACAGACATACAATAAATATAAGGAATGATACATAATACAAATACAATACATTGGTGAAGAGCAGGCATTGAAACTGTTGTTAAACAGTTCGCCAAGACTTAAGATTAAAACAAAATGCGCAAAAGCCAAGCAAATTGCAGGAACAGGCCGCAGTAGGCATGTAATGCTAATTAACCTGGAAAAGCACTTAAGCACTTAAGCAATTAAGCCGGCCCCGGCCCGCACTAGCGAATGCACTAGCACGGGCTGCAGCCGTAAATAAAGAGCGTTAAGCAAAGCCGGAAGAACTGTCGAACCCGGTCGAAACATTCGAAACAGTTCGTCATGCAGGCAAATGCGAGTGAGTGTATTCACTCTGGGGGTTGTGCCAATTATCAGTTAAATCATTTTAATTAACACTTGCCCAGGTGGAATGTCTGTGTGTATGTGTGTGTGTGGTGTGTGTGTTCGATTGTGATTTATCATATGCTACCCCTAATTGCTGCCACATGCGGCACGCAACACGGCATCGA
This sequence comes from Drosophila sordidula, assembly GCA_035047465.1. Lineage (NCBI taxonomy): Eukaryota > Metazoa > Arthropoda > Insecta > Diptera > Drosophilidae > Drosophila > Drosophila sordidula. The sequence continues at coordinate 45,029 of JAWNPQ010000290.1, forward strand.
TGATGATGGCAAGTTGAAGCTGTTGATGGCATTCCAATAGGGCATCATGTAGTATTGGTAAATTGATTAGCAATATGCATGTGTGCAGTGTTGTGTTGCGCGTGTTTGCGCTTTTGATATGTCGGATAATTACTTCATTTTGTAAATTAAATGCTCGCTGACTAACCGACTCAATGACTGAATAACTTATCAGAGAGCCTTGCCTGACTTGCTGGCGTCGCTGATTATAAACGTTAATTGATGGCACTTTGTAGTGCATGTGAAATTAGCGAGTGAATGAATGAGTGAGTGCTTCGGTGCTAGTGAATGCGTGTGTGAGTGGTTGAGTGAGTGTGCGGTTGCTGAGGATTGAGTTGCTTTTGTTCAGATGACTGAGCTGAAGATTAACAAGTGTGCTTGAGCTCATAAGCACTGTCAACTACATTCTGCATTTTATGTAGCATACTTTTCAGCGACACAATTATAAAAATATGAAATATAATATATATGTTTTTTATATAAAAACAAAATAATTTAATTAACAATTTTACAAATAATAATTGTGACCTGTGGCAAAAATGTTGTCTTAGCTTCTGAGCTCTGAGGAGAGCTTCTGGGATTTTAAATAATATTCTCAAAATAATAAAAAGTATACACAAAGTATGCAACATATTTGCAGCAAGATCTTTTTAGTCCGAAATCATTTTATAGTTGCCTTTACGCGCTGGCCTAGCAGTTATTTCTGAGCACATTCGCAGCTTGAAAGCATGCACTAAAAAGGGGAGCGTAAAAAAACAAACCAAAAAAATACTTAACTCAATCAAAAAACGAATGCGCAGAAAATTAAACAATAATAGTAAATAAAATCAGAAACGAAATGCAACAGAAACGAAAAACGATAAAAAAGAGGTGAAAGAAATTAAACAAAATACCAGTGGAAACATTTCAGGATCCGCTGCCCGCTTCTTGCCCACTTCCAGTGTGTGATGACCCATGACAGCAGCGGCAGCGGCGGCGGCGGCGGCAGCAGCAGCGGCAGCGGCAGCGTTGTTTGTTGTTGTTGGTGCTGTTGGTGTTGTTGTTGCGCCAGCAGCGACGCCGCCGGCCGTTGAGATGGTGTTGTTGTGGTGGTGGTTCTGCAGTTGTTGCTGTTGTTGTTGCTGATGCTGATTGAGTTGTTGGTGTGCCGTAAGAGGTGAGGTCTGTTTTGTGTGTGTGTGTGTGTGTATGAGAGTGTGTGTTTAGTGTGTGTGTTCAGTGTGCAGAATTTTGACAAGTTGCAAAAATTAAAATCAAAATCGAAATTATTATGACAAAAATCAATTGAATCAAATTTAGACAAAATTATTTTGAACAAGCATTTAAATTATGCGTCCATTAAACATGGATGAATTCCATTTGAATTATTCAAGCAGCGTTGGTGTTGGCATATAAAATAAATATGCAGTGTTTGTTTTTTGTTGTTGCATATTTTGCATAAATTAATCAAATATTTTATTTGGGTTTTTTTTTGTGTGTGTGCGTGTTTTGTGCATTTGTATGTGGTGTATATATGGTTGTGTGTAGTGTGTGTGTGTAGATACCATCCATCGTAGAAGCAATTACAGTGTGGCACAGGCGAACAGATGAAATACATAATAGTAGAAGAGTACGAGTGTTTTTTTATGATAAGTAAAATTATAGTCAAAAACAAAAAAAGTAAAATCAAATAGAATTTAACATTTTTTTCAAGTTAAAACAGTTTATAAGAAATATACAAAACTATAAATCAAATTTTTAGAAAATATTTCTTCCTATCGAAATTTTGTTTGGTAAATTGTGGACTCAATATTATTTTTCGATCTTGTAAGACCCAAAGAATTGTGTAAACCAACCAATTGTTTAGAGTACTATATATGTATATTAAATTTGTTTTTTTTTTTTAAGCAAAGTTAATAAAAAGCTTAAAAGCGTATATTATATATATATAAATATTTTATATTAATAAATAATTAAAATATTGAAGCTTGCATAAGCCGGCAGCAAAAGCTTTGTTTTTTAAAGATAACCATTATAAGTATATACGATCGTTATATAATAAATTATGTATTTTCTTAGCTTAAGAACTAACTTAGAAATAATAAGAAATTGCTGTCGAACGCAACAAAATCATTTTTATGGTCTATTAATCAGTTGCTGTAAGCCAATATGATAATTAATTTTTAAAAAAATTTGTTTATTAATGTAACAAAAATTGATTTGAGTACACACACACATTCGCATTTCGTCGATGAGTTGAGTCGCAAAAGTACTCGTAGACCAATTCGATACCTCACACCGATACCTACCGATGCATCGTTGCTGCTGCTTCAAATTTACTCGTTTTAATTCTCAACTAAAAACCATGAATAATTATTAAAAACAAAGAACGAAATGGGACAACATTTAGTAGTCTATTTGAGAAATTCACAGTAAATTTCGACTCAAGAGAGCTCAACGTTAATGCGTTTAACACCGCAATTTACACAAAAAGTTGACAACATGTGGGCACTGAGTTGGATCTGTGGGTGTGTGCCTGTGTGGGCGGGGACTAGTTGCATTGGCTCTGTCTAGTTGTCTAGTTGGCCTGTGCTAATAACCAAAAAATATAAAACATAACATAACTTAACATACTTTTAGGCTGCCACACAATGGTCAAACACGAAAGAGTGCAAAAAATTTGCATTTAAATGGAGTCGCAGAGGGAAAAGTTTTTGGGGGTTTCGCTTTTTCTTTTTTTCATTTTTTTAGGGTTGTTATTGTGTTCTTTTGCAATGCACACGTAGCTCAGGCTCAGGTTGTTCCAGTTCCTCTTTCAGTTCCCCTTGCTGGGAACTGTTTCATGTCACCGCCAATGAATGCTATAAATGGTTTAATTCGCTTGGGCAAGGAGATATGTGGTCTGGCCTATGTACGTATGTGTGTGTGTGAGTCGTGTGTATGTAGTGTGCACTGCCGTTTTTTTTTTGTTGGGGTCAACAGCGACTCTGTTGGAGTCTAACAAGAAAAAATGTGATTTTTTCAGCTCTAAGCCGCAGACGAAATACACTATAATGTATTTAGATCATTGAGTTTAGCCGAGGGTTCTAATGAATTATTTACATTTATTTATTATTTCTGTATTATAATTTTAATATTTATATATATTAAATTAGCATGAGTATTAATTTTAGTTATTTTTATTCTGCTCGAATATATTTTATAAGAAGCTTTGATTTATTTATTTACTTTCATAATTTTATTCCATTAATAATATAAGCCCTGTAAAAGTCGAATTGAACTTTCAAAACAATTTAAGAAATTATTTAATGCTAGTTTAATACTCCTTTTTTTTCATTATATAGCTATTCCTCTGCTAACATTAATATTAAATAATTCAATAAAAGCCCCACTGTTTTAAATATTTATATTACCAACTTCACAAATTAATCGAAATACCCTAAAATTCAGATACTATAGTCAGGATTGTCAACTGAAAACTGTCGCTGGGCCGGTTGCCGTTGGACAATTCATTGGCATGGAAATCTCTGCTTTTAGTTAATTTTCCGGTTCAAACGTTATCCTGCCGACTAATCCGTGTCGTCGTTCAGTGCGTCCTGCTGCCTGCCAGGCTAACTGCCTGCCTGTACAGGTTGACATTTACATTTTTGGTCAGCACAAAAAAAAAGGGAAGAATGCCTCACAGCGGGTCATGTCCTGCAGCCTGATGCCAGCTACTTTTTTGTGTTGCTGTCCTCGTGTCACGCTTACATGAGGATTATAGTTTGGGGTTGGTGCGCCGTTGTTTGTGTCACGGCAGGATGCAGAGTTCGAACTCTAGCTTTGATTCGACAGTTGACATATTTCGGGAATGCCGCTGGCCTCTTCAAATATATGGGCAATATTTTTTTGCTTCTGTGAGGAGATTTTTTTGATTTTTATTGGGGTCATATTTTTTTATTTTTTTTTTTTTGGCGGACACACAACATAAATACTCATAATTTAAATAACGTATAAAATAAATAAATATATTTTGGTTTATCAAAACAAAATGTGACAAGAATTTAACTGAAATTTGTGTTGTTGGGGCGTGTGTGGCTCACGAGGCGTATGCGTAATGTGTGTTTATTTCTCTTATAGCAGGCGCTGTGGCTGTGTTTTTTTGTTTTTGTTGTTCATGTTGTTCCTGTTGTTGTAAGAACTTTGGATGTATAAACTTGGGTATTGTATAACAAGTAAACTAACAACATTTAATAAAAGATTTAAACTTTAGGCATAATTACGAGTACATGTTATAAACTTGGGGTATTCGGGGGGCTGCACATTTAAGTTCAGGACTGGACAGACCAGAGTGGAAATTTTTAAATATATCATATATATTTTGAATTTTTTTTTTTAGCAAATATTCCACACTGGCGCTGACAACATGCATGCGTAACCCTTAAGATAATACAGTTGATATGTATATACATATAATTACTGGAGATATATAGTTTGTCTAGGGACAGTTTCTAAAGTGGGTTTCAGGTTCACAAAAAAATAAAACAATGACAAAACAACAAAATATTTGTAGATCAGTTATAGCAAGGTATAGTAAAGGTAAACATTATAGTTACATCTAGTTTTGGAATTGATATAGTTGGGGAATTGCTTTTAGTATATAGTTAAGATCATGATATAACTTGATGATGATATAGTTTTGATAATGTAAAAAAAAAGTTTTTATATAACTTATAGCAGCGCTGCATCGGGCGTAAACTAAGGGAAGACTCAGTAGTATCAGAAAATCAACCCGGTTAGGATTTCAATATCCTGATTCGAGCAGAAACAAATATAATTTTTTGAACATTTTTGTTACATTTTCTGTGTAGATTTTGGTCGCTCAAAAAACGTAAGAGTCGAATTAATGAATTTGGAATGAAAAGAAGATTATACTAAAATTTAAGCTAGAGATTGTGGTAGAACATTTTGATGGATTTTGTTGCATTATCGAAAATATAAATTTACGAAAAAAAAGCATAGAATGCTATTTGTATATAGTTAAAGGTACATGGTACATGGTATAAATATGTAGATTAAACAAGTAATTGCTAATATATAAATAATTAGCTACAAGCTGAAAGCACAACCAGGGCAACATTTAACGAGCCATCTGATAATAACAAAATCTTTATTTTTATATGCATTTAAAACGTTCAGAGCAGGTGCAACAATATTTAGCACGCACACTCACATATTTAAAAATATATATATATTTATATAGGTATATTCTTTTTGGCTGAAGCTCATAATCACATTAAACCTGGGCCCATAAATAAAATTATGCGCTGGCCTGGCTCTAGATGCATGAGCTTGAATGAGATAGACACATATCAAAAAAAGAAAAAAAGAGAGAGAGAGAGAGAGATAAAGGCAATAACAAAGCCTGTGTATGTGTGTGTGTTGGTGTTGGTGTTGGTGCAATTTCAAAGGACAATTTGATACAATAATCACGTTTGTCGCGCCTGGTCTGGGGCTCGATTGAATTACGCCTAAAATGCTGCAACAATTTTTCACTTTATGCGATATTATGCTGCAATTATGTGTGTCATGTTTGGAGCGGGCAACGGAAACAGCTGAGGGGAGGCGCGATGGGGACACTGCCACAGCCAGAAGGAGTCTGCCAACAAGGACACAAAGACACAACGTTGCTGCTGTTATTGTTGTTGTTGTTGTTGTTGTTGTGCGCAGCGTCAAATAAATTTTCAGCCAAAAGCAATTAAGTCGCGAATTAAGTGCGGCGCATAGGCAGGACCCCATGGACGAGGCAGGACACAGGCACAGGCGTGCACATGTGAGAGTTGGGCAATCACGAACGTGCGTCCACGTGTGTCTATGTGTGTGTGTGTTTGCCTGGCTGACTGCTGCGTGCTCAAAGTTTTAACGCGTTGTAATAAATGTTAATTTTCCCCAACGAAAATCAACATTTATGGCGTGTTTTATGTGCAGCTTCAACATATTTTCCATGTTGTTGAATGCCAGCAACGCCAATCCCTGTCAGTTACTGTTTCTCTCTCTATCTGCGTGTGTGTGTTTGTGTGTTTTGGGGGGATTATGAGCTTGCCCCACACAGACAAACATATACCATGTTTATTGCTGAGCGTGTTGTTGTTATTTTCTTGCGTTAAGTCAAATTGTTTAAAATGTAATTTTGGCTCTCATTGCTGCTGTCGCACTTTATTTGCTTATTTATTGAACTTCTTAAAATTTCATCAAGATTACGAAATTATACGCTTAAATGGCTCTGAAAGAGCAGAGTGCATATTCGAGATGTTATTGAAATGGGATTATCAGGCCAAATATTTTTGTTTCTTGTATGAAAGAGTGTTTAATATAATGATTACTATAAATATCTATAATTTAATAATTTATTTATATATTTTTTCTATAAATATCTTTGATTTAGTTCCAAAAAGAAAGGTAAACGCTATATAAAATATCATTTTATGAAATTTATAAACAATTAATTCCCAGTTTAAAGTATGTAAAAAAAACTTTAAAGCCATTAAATTTGATATTATTATTTTTTGGTTTTGTTTTTTCGATTACCCATAATTTTAGAATTTTTCAGTTGGAAAGTGTTCACTTCATTAAAATATTTGATTTATGTAAACAAATTTAACGCCGACTAAATGCGTTTTTAATTAAGCATAAAATTCTAGGGGGGAGGTACAAAACACGCTTGATTATATACAAATTACAACTGCAAATTGCACACGTGAAATTTTTGGAGTTTCCCTCTCTGTTTGTGTGTGTGTTGTAAATTAATAATGTTTATGTATGGAATAATTTGAAAGCGCTTATAAGCTGTTCTGGCATAGCAGCGCTACATAAATATCATAATTTGTTGTTTTTTATTTTATTTTTTTTTTTTTGTTGTGTAGTGCTTATTGCAGTTATTTATTGTTGTTGTGCTAACGTTTGGCTAAAGTTAATTAAATTGTTTACATGCAGCATTAAGTTTTCATTCAAATTTGCTTTAAAAACGTGCAAGGGAGGAGAGCTTAAAAGTTTAACATAGAGATAACATGAATTTTACTTAGAGTTAACACAAGGTTAACAGGATGATTCGATTGGCTAAAGACTGAGTTAACTTAAAGTTAACATAAATGTTATATTAACTGGACGATTTTTAAAGCAAGCTTGTGTTGAAAGCTTAAATTATCTAAGAAATATGTACTTTAATTTGTTATATTTTGGTTGAAAAATACTAAGACTAAAAATTGTTGCATACTTTGTGGCGTGTTTAAGTTTCTTAGTGCGGGTGGTTAAGGTGTTTCATTTGGTATATCTTTGTTCAAGTGATTTTGAACGGAAAAATCTAAAAACGAAAGATTGTGAATTGCTCTATGAAGCAAAAAACTGCATTAACAAAAGTAAAAGGTTAAAAAATATATTTGATATATTTTAATTAAGGTAAATCAAAGGCAAATCTTGAGCAGCTGGCGCACAAAATAAAAAACAAAAATTAGGCAGCCTTAAAACAAACCGAAAAACAAAGTTAACAAAACATATTGCTGTCGTTCTCTCACCGCCTGCAGTTGACAAGTGCGTGAAAGGGACAGCAATTTGCGGGGGGTAGAGTTGTGGGCAGGTTGGTTTATAGGTAGGGAAATGGGTTGGGGGGCTGGTGGGGTTAAAGTAAGAGAAAGTATAAAAGTAAATATAGAAATAGCCATACCGCAGCTGCAGCAGCGACAGCGGTGGCGCGTGTTTGGGCCGCTTTTAATTGTGCCTGTAGGTGCAGGGGGGGATGAAAGTAGCGGCAGGGGTCACGTGCGCATCTGCCCTTCACGGCGTCCATGCAAACCGTTATGGAACCATCGTCGTGCCTCGCGACGCTCTCCTGCGGATGCGCGAACCGGCATTCCGACTCGGCCCGTTTGCAGGCGCCGCGCAAGAATTCGCGACAGACCTGGAAACACATTTTTAGGTTTTTGTTTTCGTTTTTGGATTTTTTTTGTATTTTGGTTTTGGATACGGCGATGTTTTGGGTTTGTTGTTGTTGTTGTAGTTTTAGATGTTGTTGTAGTAGTTGTTGTTGTTGTTGTTGAGGTGGTGGTTGTTGTTGTGTTGGTTGCACAGTTGATTGCAGATTGCGGATTGCAGATTGTTTGTAGTAGTTGTTGTTGTTGGTTGGTTGTTGGCGGGCAGCAATAGCAAAAGTGGCAGCAGTTGTGGTTCAGTGTGTGTTGTGTTGTGTGTGTGTGTGTGTAGGCGAAGTGGTATTTGGTTGTTGTTGATATTTTCGTTTTTGTGGCAAAAGTTGCAGATTGATTGTGTGTGTGTGTGTGTGTGTGTGTGTGTATTGGAAATAATGGAAGGATATTCAGTAACAGTTCAGTTTTTTGTTGTATACTTCAAAAGTAAAGTTAAGTATGCGGAACGCAACAACTTTTTATTCTTTTTTTATTTTTGTGTGTTAGAGCCGATTTGCAATTGTTGTTGTTGTTGTTGTTGCTGGTTGCTTGCAGAGCATGCTTCCATATGCACATATATGTAATATATATATGGTAAGTATATAAATAGATACATACACATATATTTGCTTGATTTGGGTTTTTTATAGCGGCTGCCAGTTGCAATCTGTGTTAGCAGTTGAACAGTGGCCAGCAGGAATTAGTTGTTCTTTTTTTTTTTTTGTTGGCATTACTAACTTTTTATTTTGCTGTAGTACTTGCCTTTTTTGGGCTTTTAATTTTGTTATATTTGAGCGAGCCGATTAGTTTTTGAGTTTTGCACTTGAGAACAACAGAATAAACACATACACAAAAAACAAGACAAAAATCGGAGCAGAAATGCAGGGATTAAATTAAAACAATTGCTAGAACGTGTTGAAGACCTCTCAAAACTAGACTGCAATATAGGATATAGGCTTGGCTTTAAAGCAAAAAAGAAAAGAAGGGGTTTCCTAAGCAAAGGGAGAAGATAGGTCTATGTCAACTACAAAATTGACTAGTTTTTCTATAGGTAGCCTAACTAAACTGAAAAAAAAACAAAGTTACTATTGGCCTTTCCTAGACAAATTTTAGTTAACTATAAGTTACTATAAAATATATATTTGCCTAGTTAACATTAAATTCAACTTAGTGATCATGTAGTATCTTCTACTTTCAGACTAGAATATTTAAAAACCAAATAAAATATAGCATAAATTTTAATAACTGACCCCTAACTGTTCAATTTAGGAATGTGTAGACCCTTTCAAAAAGTTTTTCTCTGAAAATATTTAGATAAAAAAAACATAACTTAAAGATTATAGAATCTTAGAAAAGATAGTGTGAAGAATTTTTGAATTTGTATATTGTTTTGCTTTATTTACAAATGCACAGGGGGGAGGGGGGCATATTTTGAAAGCGCTTTTCGTAAGCTTTGCAGGGTAGCAGCCGCTTCGGTAAAGCGTATTTTTGTAGCCAAAAACTGTGCCAGTGTTCGACACATGGATATATCGATAAGGGTGTACAAGATTGTTTCATATAGGAAAACACAAAAACAAAATATATATTCTGTATTGAACTCAAAATAAAGAGTAAAGTATTATATCAACTAATGGTCAGACATTAGAATAAGTAGAAGACAATTTTGCGATGTTAGACAAAAGTTCAAATATTCAAATACGAATGTGTGTCAACGTGATCAAATCAATTTTTATTACCAGCGAATTGTTAATATTATTTTTCAATATAATTTGTCATATTTTTAAAAATTTCTTGCTCTTATTTTTGGCAGAACTAAAGAGAACTTAAAACACTGTACATGGTTTTAGTTGCAATAGTTTTATACATAGTTAAAATATTAGGTCTTATAAGAAGTAATACATAATATAAAAACAACTTATTGGCATGCGACAGAAACAATATCGAAACAAGTCAAAACAAAAGCGTTTCTCTTTTGGTATTTTGTTTGTCATTGTGTACGAACTTAACGATAAACGATAAAACGATAAACGAAATAAACGTAAGCATAAATTAAAGCATAATCCACATAAACGTATCATTTTATTGGCAGCTTTCAGTTGCCAAGTCAATCAATGATTGCAAATTTGTATAAGAAAACTGTCACTCACCTCTAATCTGTCGGAGCGTGGAATTTTCTGTTGTGCCACCTGAACGGTCTGTGGCACCACCTGGCCCAGCTGCGAGGCAACGGCCGTCGGATCGGGTCCCAGCAAAGTAGGCACAGTGGCAAAGTGTCCGGTTGCATAGTAAGGACTGTATGTGTTGGCTGGTATGCCAGCCAAGTAGGGACTTGTGGCCTGAAAAAGCATAAGAGAATGAAATATTGAATTTATCGTGTCGAGGCAAGCCATCAATCAATCAGCAGTTAATCAGTCAAACAGTGCTTTAGTGCTTAGTAGTTGTAAGCGTTGCTTTAAACGGAAAAGGAAAGGAACGAAAGCAAAAGGAAGGAATATATTAAAGCTCATTAAAAGCTGTAGTAACATAAAATTGTCATCGCCATTACCCAACATTTCTGCCCATTAAATCTCATTTAAAACAGAAAACTAAGCTCAAATATTATCTGCTATTTTTATAGGTACCTCTGCTTAATTTATTTCAGTTTAAGCACCACTTTAAGGTGAACTAATTTAAGACTCAATTGATTAATTTACATAATTTGTGTACCTGCACCTAAAAGGTATGCATGCTCTTTATTTTCGCTAAATGTTAAATTGTTAATGCAATATCGTGACAAGAACCCATCGCAGCTGAGTGTCTATGCCACTTAAGTTTAAAGTATACGCGCCCCCCCCTCATCGCACTTTGATACTTAATTCATGCCCTGGCGAATCAACCTAATGAAGCTTCATGCATTTTTCAACACACATCAATGCCAAAAACACTGCGGCTAATGGTCGCTGTCGTTTAGGCAGCCGGTTCGGAAAAACCATGTTCAAAATTATTTGAGAATTAATTTTCGATTTGTTAGAAAATGTGAGTAAAAAAGCGCCAAGTGCCACAGTCCCGTGGCATGAATAATGCATGCGCTAGGCGAACCGGACAAAAACTTCTTATATACGTAAATATACATATATATTTATATATATACGTATTTGCCGTTCCCGCTCGGGCTTCTTGTGCTACTCATTTTCGCGCATTTTGAATAGCATTTAACAATTTTTGGGGCTTCTGTGATATTCAGGGGGGGAAATGGAAATTGAAGTGGGATATCCGCTTATAAATATTCATATTGCGCAAAACTGTTAGTCAGAGGGGGGGGGGGTCACAGTTGGCAGCGCTTAGGAGATTCAATTAAAGTATTATGTGGTTTGCGGAGCAGCAAGTACTTACCACGGCTGGCACTTGGCCCGATATGACCGGCTGTCCGGGCGCCATGCCCATTTGTTGCATCAGTGCATTCTTGAGGGCCAGATGATTACGTCCGTTAATCAACAGCTGATCCTTCAGATGCTGTGGTGGATGAAAATATTTGCACGGCGGTTTATCACGATTACAACGTCCCTGCAAATAGTTAAATGAATGGTCAAATTATTTTTAGTTGAAGACATTTCAGAGTAAACTTAATAAATTGGGCCCCTATAAAAAAACAAAAATAAACTGTTTTATTTTTCTTATTTGTTTTACATTGAGGCTCGTTTCCGAATCAATTTGCAGCACCTCTGTGATTTACTGAGCTGTAACTGTGAATGTGACTGTAGCAGTAGCTGTTAGTGAAATTCTTATTGTTGCGACAGCGTCGCTCCATAAATTACTGCGCAAATTTATGTTAATGTGTGTTTACTGTACACGTGCGTGTGCGTCAACTATATAATTTATGTGGGTCAGTGTTGTTTAACGCTAACACAAATTGCCGAATTTAACCTTAATGTCATAGCATTTTATTTCGATTTAATAAATTACTTTGCTTCTTTGATGCTTTTAAGGTCGATTTTATTTCGATAAAAGACAAATTCGATATAAATTGTGTAGACACATAAAAAAATGATAAAATATTAAATATATTTTAATATAATTCGCCTCCTACAAATATTAATATTTCCAAAGACAAACGCCATAAATAATATATATTTTTTTCCGTTCGACAATAATGATTGTTCAATATATGTTTGATCTATAAATTAAATCGGTTTGCCCTCGATATGAGTCATATTTTCTTCAGAATGGACTCAATGCACTCAATGTGACGCATTGCTGTCGTGCTGTCATGTCATAATTTCGAATATAGAATCTTTCGCGCCATTGTTACGAATTCCGAAAAAGGAAAACAATTAACTGCACGTAATGTGAAAATATTCGCAACTGTAAATATGCAATCCGGCTGCACATGCCGCACGGCAAACCAAATATATTGTTGGGGCATGCGAGCAAAGGAAAAAGTCAAACATGCATATTAAATCGATAAAAAGTAATTTCACTTCATTAGCAGGTGTAATTATGGCCGCGGATTAAGCCACCAGAACCATGGGTCACGTTTTTACCCCTTTTTTTTTTTAAGTCCCGGCCTAAATGTCAACAATAATTATAATGAGTACGGGCTAATGCCCCAGGGCCGGGCGTGGCGGGGGGTGGGTGGGCGCATGCAACACGGCATGCACGAAAAAGATTTAATACTCGCGTGTGTGTGCGTGTGCGTGTGTATGTGGCGAATTTGGTACGCAGACTGTCAAACAAATATGCATGTAAATTATATTTAATTCAGAGCAAATGAAGTTAACAAATATTTACATATGCCCAGGCGAACAGAAGCCAGGACAGCGGCCCATGTCCTTTGTCGGCGCCGGCGTAAATATTAAAAAATAATAATAAAAAAAGAATAAAGGAAAAAAAACGAACTGAAAAACCTGCAAAATATTTATATGTATGCATAAATTGATTGTTTGCTTGCACAGCCCTCGGCATGAACAGGGGCCACGTAGTTTGCAATTTTCATTTTGTTATTGTTGTTGTTTTTCGTCCTGGAATTCACAATTTATGACGCAATGAAAGCCCTGCAAGATTTATGGCGTGAACAAAATAGAAGAGCACAAAAATCTCATGCGCCCAGCCGCTAACTTACAAATAATTGTTGTTAAAAAAATTGTTCAGTGTGCACACATTTATAAAATTTTATTCACTGTTGATGTTATTTGCCAAATAACACGAATTGCAAAAATATTTGCACAAATATTTGTTTTTGCATATTTTTCAATGCCAATTCAGCATGACAAATGTTGAACAAATGCAGCAAAAGGAGAAAAATATCTGAATGCTCTAAGCGAGACTGTGCTAGACTGCCACATATCCTGTAAGTCAAATCTGATAAATACAATAGATTATATTTATCCTTCATTAACTATTTTCCTGGCATCAGATTAGAAAATTTCCATTTAAGCTTTCCGTTTATGTACTTTTACATCTTTTTGTAACGGTACAAAAAATGAGGATATCCATTCAAAAATATATATTTTAATTTTCTATGTTCGACAATGCCTCTTTTTTATATTTAAAAAGCGACAACATTTTGTAACCATTTTTAATGCTTACAGCATAAAAATAGATTTTATAAAAATTTTTATTTACACAATTAAATATTTCTTTTCGTTTTGCAAAATATGTAATCCAATTTGGGTGCAGTAAATAAAATGGATTTCAAGAGCTCATCGGCTTTGGCTGAGTCAATTATATCGCATGCATTTCGAAATGACTGAAAAATTTGTAGCCAATTAATTAGCTCAATTATTTGTCGTAAAACATTGCCGGCATTTATTGGGCAAACAATAATTTGCATTGTTGTTGTTGATTTGCAATTTTGATCAATATACAAAATATTTATTGACAGCAAGCAAACAATTTTCCTTGCACATAAATTTCAATGCGAATTGCGCCCGAAAGCAGGCAATACGAGAGTTGGCAGAAGCAGAGCCAAATCCAAAGCCCGCTGAATGCCAGGACGGCACTTTTGCTTATTTGTTTGTGCTTATTGGCGCCATTGGCTGTAATTTAATGCTTGGATTGAGTTTATTCAACAACAGCAGCAGCAGCAACAACAACTGGTAACAGTGGCAGCTTTCAGACAGTCGTTGTATCTGCATTTGCATCTGTATCTGTATCTGTATCTGCATTTGTATTTGTATCTGTATCTGCTGTTGTGTGTGCATCTCTGGTGGCCGTGTTGCCTCTTTCGCTTGATTTTAAATGCTTTTGCAAATTGTCTATCACTCGCTACAACACCCCCAGCCACCCCCGATCCCTGCGCCAACTCTTTCCCACCCCCGCTCACACCGTGTTTGTCGCTTGTCATTATGTACACTCTACAGGCGGCGCTTGTGCTAATTTCCAATAATTAAATACAAATGTGATTTTTTAGTACTGCCACTTGCCACTTGCCACTGCCATATTCACTTGCTGCACAGTTACTTGTTGCCAGCGCCGTCTGTGTTGGCATGTTTCGTATCTAGGTTAATTGCAGTTGATTGGCAGGCAACCGTTGCCATGAAGTGTAGACCATTTACGACATGTGCGAATCGCCTGATTCAGTTATAGCCGATCAAATGGGTCAGTTGGCTGTCTGAACTGGGGAGGGGGTTTTGTTTGAATGTTGCCTGTGATAGCTAATCGATGCGCTGATTTGAGAGGTTAATAAGGCTTGCCATAAACTTTATAGCAATTGTGTGGAAAGCTCTTTGTGCTCCTGTGCTTATGTTAGTTGCAATGGAAATTGAAGTTACTGCTAGTTTTTAGGCTTTTTACTAGTATTTGAAGAATGTGTTTTATCCTTTTTTCATTTTTTACAGTTTAGCTATAGTTTAGTTTTCAATGAACATTATTGTATATTAACCGAAATCCTTGTTAGGAAATAAAACATATATATTTAAAAAAAAAATCGTTTTCAACCCTGTTATATGCAAAGAGTCTAAGTCTAAATTTAAGAACCTTGCTAGGGACTATAACATATATGTTAAAATATTTTAATTATGCTATAAGATGGTTGTCAACATTGTTTTATTCAAAGAGAACAAGTCAATTCTGGCTGCAGCTTAGAGTGTGTCATGTTCTTCAAGTTATTTTCAATGTCATTTGGAAAATATTTAAATTGCATTTGGCATTGCAATCAAATAAGATATTATTCTTGCTCAGGCTGCAGGGCCCCGGTCCCAGCGGCAGCATCCCGAGCACGAGGCACTTTTGCACGTTTTTGCATCTAATGGCGCCGTGGCAGACATTATCTCAAATGGCAAGTGGCGCTCGTCTCGTGCCGCGGGCGCGCCCGCTGGCCAATTGCTTGCTGGTTGAATGTGCAACACATCTAGCTTGCCTCGTTCTTCTTTTCTTATTCTTTTTTTTTGCCACTGCTGCCACACTAAACATTTTCATGTCATTTCGATTGTAATCTGCATGACTGCTTCGCTCCACGGCGGCGACAAAAAAAAAATGAAAGAAAATGAAGGGAAAAAACGAGTGTGAAAATTGCAAATGGTGTCCACTCACGCACACAGCGAACGGGCTGAGAGTGAGAGAGGAGATAGAGAGACACACGGATGGACAGACAGGCAGACAGACAGCATATTTGCATTGTGCGCGCTTTGGACCCGCTGTTATTCACGCTGCATTTTTATAGCAATCACCGAGCGCCTCAAACCCTTTTTAGAGCAATCTTTTTTTTTTCATCACCAAAGCCTTGCGCAGATTATCCGCTTTAAATGGCAATGATTACTTTTTCTCTTTTTTTAAGCTTTCTTTTTTATTTTATTTTTTTTTAGCTGATAGCTGGCATTGGCCTGGCATTTCAGAGCCATTTTTCTTGTTCGCTACGCTCGAAACAATGTTGCCGCCTGTCGCCGTCGTCTGGCATCCTCCTACGCAGACGACGCTGCATGCGTTGCGGGTCCGTTCGTGAGGATTGTGTCCGTCGCAATCGAGGCTAAGGAATTTTTCATGTTTTCATGCCAAGTGCAAGTCAAGTCCAGTCATGTATATCGTCGCAGCGTATCGCATTGCCGACATGCGTCTTTGGTGAGGCAAAGGAGAGCAGGCCAGAGGCACTCAACGTTTGCCCCGAGACGACAACGCTGGGTATTAAATGTCATTTTGCATTTCGTGACAAGTTGGCTAATCTGACTCGAAAGTTATTTATTTCTTCTTTGTTGAGTGCAAAGGAATTTTTCTTGCACTTTGCTAGCCCGAGCATTTTACATGGCATTTTTTGCTTAGTTTGCTGCGGGTATCCTTCTGTTTTTTTTTCTACCCCGAGTTTAGCTACTTTCCTTCAATTTGGCGACGATAGAAATCGCCTTTGAATGTTAATAAAATGGATTTTTATGCAAATTTAAAACTGTTTGGCGGTTGGCTTGGTATGCATTACAAATGCCATAGGGTTAGACCTAGACAATGAGTTGGCCATAAAATGCAAATGCTGCTTTCTCAGCTGAAATTGATGACCACGCCGGAACGCATTATGCAATTTTCAAGTTGTCCAAGTGTGACATGGAGTATATGCTAACTTGCCATAGTATGTATTGAAATAACTCAAAAAGTATCTTTAATGCAAAGAAGAAAGTAGTTTGAAAAATAAGGGAAAGTTAAAAGAGGCTTGGGTTTGAATATAAATTATATAATATGAACACCAACACTGCTTAGATTCTTTTATATGGGTTTTTGTGTTCAATTAAGAAATTAAGAATAGAAAAATAATCAAATAATGTTCTTGGAATAAATTAAAAATATTCTTTCTTTAAGTTTAGTTTGACATAAACTCTTTTGTTTTAGCAACTTTAGAACCTACTCTAATTCATATAAATATATGTAGTGATTTTTTAAATTAAGAAAGAAATAAATATATTCAAAAATGTATATAAAAGTTTTTGTTTAGAAAAGTAAGCAGATAATATTCCTTTAGGTAGGCTAGGTAAACATTTTATAACACGTCAACATATACTATATTTAAATTTCATTTAACATACTCTGTCTGACTTCCACGTGTTTTTATGTCACTATAAAACGTGAGCGCAATATCATGTACATTTTTGCCATTTTCAATTTTTCAGTTGCATTTCAAGCCATTCAGTTGGCCAACTTAATGCAAACTAACGGCACTACAAGCTTTGGCACTTAAGCGGCCAAAACGAACAGTCTCTCGCACACACACACACACATTGCAAGTGACACTGAACTATTTTAAACGCGTAGCAGCTTCATTTATACCACTTGCCCAGTGGGCACACACGCTAAAACAAGCAGAAAATGCTGAAAATCAAAAAACCATTTTCCATTGTAAATAACAACTACAACAGCAACTAGTGGAATGACAACGGCATATTGACAACAATCACATGGGCGGACAAAAATATTTATAGTTAATAATTGTCAGAAAAAAGCAAGAAAAAATTAATAGAAACTGATTGCAACAAAAAGTTCAAACAATTTTCTGATATAAAATAAACAAAAGGAAACAAATAAAAAATTGTATATGCACTGCAATTGAAATTGCGCTACTTTCGGTTTAATTTTCCGAGAGTGGGCGTGGCAATAAAAATGAAAATATTTTCGTAAAATGCAAACAAATTGGTGAAGGCAAATGGTCAATATTGGTTTATGCATAGAAAGCGAGTGGTGCGAGAGGCTAGGGAAAAACTAATGAATGTACAACGAAAAGGGGTAGGGGTGGGAGGTGGGGGGGGGGGTGTAAGAGGGGCGCTAACGGTGTAGGACGACGACCAGCGGTGCATGTTAAGCGTATCGCCTCAGACAATGCAAAAATGGGAAAAGCAACAGCCGGTGTTAGGTGCAGGCAATCTGTTAGGTCCCCCCTCCCCCTTCAGTTTCTCCCTCTCTGATTGTCTCTCTCTCTATTTCTGTCTGTTTCGCTGTCTGCCGTGCTATCGCTGCAGTCACTGAACTCGATGCCTAAAAGCAGCCAGGAGATATGTATATATGTGTGTGTGTGCAAAACAATGTGGCGCTGTCAGTGTGTGAGTGTGTAATGTTTTTTTTCAATCATGCGTTCATTCATTCAATGGCTGCCATTGCATTGCATACTTTTGGGATTTGCAACAGATTCTCGCGCAAAATATATATGTGAGTGTGCGTGTGTGTGTGTGTGTGTGTGTGCAGCTACCATGATGTTGCCCAGCTGTCCCCTCCCTGCCTTGCTGTTGTTGTTGCTGGCCCAGTGCGACACACAATGTCACATTGTTGTTTTCATTTTCACGTTGCTCGGGCGACAATTATCGAGGGGATTTCGGATTAGTTATCACCGGAGAAAAAGCTAATCAGCAGAGACTTTGTGCTAATTGAAAATGTGTGCAATTGGCGTATAACTTGTTGTTTTCCATGTCTATAAATAGTTTCTGTGCGTTAATTAATGAGTACTGTAACAATATACACGTAAATGTGGTTATTTCTTGGGCTTCAACTTAATTTGCTATAAATGTGATAGCTAATTAAAATAAGATAAGCTGATAAAACGTTTGTCTTTCATAAATTGGCTGTTGATAAATGTGTTTTTTCTATTTTTATTTTTTGTTTAATTTTTACTTATTTATTTGTGTTGTATTAAACTGTACGTATTGTGGTTTTGTTAGTATAATGAGACTTGATCGACTTGTATTCAAATTTACTTATACATTTTAAAGCACCTATTTAGGTTGTATACACATAATAGCAACTTATAATAACTCCCAGCAAATATCCTTATGCTTTGCACTGCTTTTCCTTACACCCTGCCACACACCTTCATTCATCTGTTCACTTTGCGCTTATCAGACTTGAAATTCACTTAATTTAATTAAAGTGCACAGCGCACGCGAAACGAAATGAACGCGAAAAAAAGAGAAAAAAAAGGCAGCTGGGCACATTATTTTTATGCCACACAGCCAAAAAAAAAAAAAAAAAAAAAACAGTATGCAGCGCCTGTGGCGGTGGTCATAGTCCGTGCACTGCCCCGGGCCCCCGCCCATCATCAGCAACGACAACACGGCGTCACCTCCCGCCTGGCCTGAGATCTGGTCATCATCAGCGTGGCCATCAGACGCCAACGAAACGTCATTGCTTCATTTTCGTTCCTGTTGCCAGTTCCCGGAATTGCCGGAGTATGCTGCTGCTGGAGTTGGAGCTGGCACTGGAGTTGGAGCTGAAGCTGGAGCCACCGTCTCCGTCCGCCGTCCAATGCCCCCGAATTAATTTCCGTTTTGCAAACCAATTGAAAATCCAATTTTCAATACACAAACCGTATACACACCTCAATCCCCCAGTCTCTATATGTGTATATAAATACATACACATGCAGGGAGCATACATGTGTGTGTGTGTGTGTGTGTCCCATTCAGTCGGGCATACGTTTAACTAACGTGGCATTGGAGCCGGCGAGGTTGGCAGGCGGCCTTTTATTCAGCCCGCTGCACACGTGCAAAAGTTTGCTCACATTTAAATGGGCTTTAAAAATGGCCAGGCTGGGGCCACGCTGGCCAGCGGGCAGTGCTCGGGCATTTCGCCCAAAAGTAGGCAACAATATATGGGCATTAAACGTAAACCGACTGCAGGCAAAAGCGTCGACGCTGGCCTCGTCCCGTGTGCGGTCGTTACAGCCGGAGCCGTGTTTATTTGTATACAAACTCGTGCGCCGGCCAAGAGGCGCCCATATGGCCACATAATGCACGCCATGGCGCCTGTGCCCGGCTCCGGTCGGGGCTCAGGCGCAGGACTTGCCCCCAGGGCTGCGGCAATGCGCTGCAATGGTCACGCGTGCGGTTGTTTGTTTGTGTGGCACATTGATTTTCTTTTTTCTATGGCCTACACAAACTGCAGCAGCGGCAGTCGGAGCTGCAGTTGGAGCTGGTGTTGAGCACGGATTGGGAGCAGGCCCAGTCCAGCGGCCTCGCCAATACGATTTGACCACATGCTACGCCATTTTTTGCCGCTTTGCAAATTACACGTCACGCACAGTGGGAAATGTAACGCGAAGATATTTTAAAGAGAAAAGAGTCAATTTGACTGTTGAGCGGATTTTTTGTTGCTGGCATTAGTGGACATTCAGCAAAAAATTCTGTGTATGTTTTTGTTTGCTTATTTTCATTATTCCAACTTTTGTTTCGCTCTTTTTATACATTTTTTTGCAAGTTCCTATGTCCGTTTGAACAAAGAGACTTGATATTCGGAATATATACTAGCGTCAGATATAGCCTTAAGAGTTTTATTGACAAAAATGTTTACATATAAAGCTTTCGCAGCCATAGCTCCGATATTTCAAACTGCCACAACTTTGTTAAAACTAAACCGATGTTCATGTTGGGTGGCATTTTATTTATGACTTATCCTACAGATTGATTCTGCATTCAAACTATAAACTATTTAAAATAATTTTTTTCCTACATTTTTTTTACTTATTTTCGAATAAAAATTTTTTTTAAAATTTAGAATTTGGCATATATATATTTTTTTAATATGGTAGTCCCAATTAGCATAGAAAACATTTCGATTCTGAGGAGATCAAATTTTTTGTCAAAAAAAAGTTTTAACATGTAAAGCTCTGGGAAACACAGCTACCATATTTCAAACTGCCATAGCTTGGTCAAAACTGAACTGATTTTCATGATCGTTGGCATTTTGGTTATACTTTGTTTATAATCGATTCTGCATTCAATTAAATGTGTGTAATTTTTTCGTACAAAAATCATGTACACTGTGAACGAATATTGCGCTGTCGGTTACACCCGACTGTAACATTCCTACTTGTCTTCAAATATTTTCTCTTTCCGTTTCTTAGCTTGTCACACTGTGCAGCGCTGGTCAATTGGTTTGCTGTTGACTCTATGCCCAGCACACAGCTCAGCTTCAAGTGATTGGGCCTGCAGCCATGCAGCCTCATATCTACATACTCCATATGTATATACTCTATAAATGTGTACACCTTATATATGGAGTTTTTTGTGAACATTTTTCAATTGGAAATGAATATCAATGAACACATTTTTACGTTATTTGCTGTTTTGCCAAACAAAATTTCCCAATTTCATGCTAACTTTTTATATTCATTTTCTGTTATTTTTTTTTGCGTTCGTCGAGTTTATTTTAAAAGCATTTTTTAAACCTAAAAGCGAGCTGTGGCATTTGTTGAGCTGCGTTCGAGCTGTTCCTTTTATGGCGCTGATAAATTCAAGCACTGACGACTGCCATTTCGCAACTTTTGATATGGACACCGACGACGAGGCGTCATATAATTGGGCAAATGTCAACGAGTGGAGGCGACTTTCAGTTGAGTGCCAAGCAACTCGAGTGCTGGAGCTTATCGATACTCGCAATCACACACACACACACACACACACACGCACACATAGGCAAATAAATTGCGGCAAAAATTTAATGGCGAGTTTCGGTTTTTTGGCAGACATTGATGACTTTTTAACTGCAGTCATTTGCAAGGCGACGGGCATCGTTTACAAAGCACACACACACGTGCTAAATGTTTGCCTAGACACACACACACTCGCACTTGGTGGCGTTTCCGTTTCCGTTGCCGCTGGCGAAATGGCAGGCCCCACATTCCCCCCATTCCCCACCGCGGTAAGCCATTTTGCAGTGCGGCATTGCGGCGACAACATCGCGTGACGCGACGATAAAAATAATCATCATCATAATGTTATATGAAATGGGGCCGAACAGTAAAGTGACTTAAGTGTAGCTAAAAGTGTGCCCCCACTGTAGGCAGCCCAGCGAACTGTGGCCCCAAAAAATAAAGGGAAAAAAAAACGAACGCGTCGCTAATCGATTTTTGCTTTGCTTTTGAGTTTCCTTTTTAGCATTTGCGTGTAATGCGATTATTTTGCGATTTCTGCGCCGGACTCGAAGCGCCCAGCGCCCACAAATTAACGGGGGCTCCATAATAATTTAGTCGCATGGCGCAACACACACACACACGCACAGCCCCCACACACACACATACACAGCAGCATACTTTTTAGCTTGCCAAGGTCGTCAACATTTTTGTGGGCAAATTGATTTCGTTTCATATGCCCTTGGCATATGTTGCCGACTTTTTGGCGTCCTATTATATGTGTGTGCGTGTGTGTGTGACACTCTTTCTCTGCCTCGACATTTGCATGGCCATAAAATAAGAAATAAAAGTGCGGGTCGTGTTCTACTCGGGCGTTTGCAGCCAACTGCGGTCAAATAATTGGGTAGACCCCCCTCCCCCCCCCCTACCATCACTCACTTTGAAACCGCCCCACAAAGTAGGCAACATTAAATTTGTGTCGTCTTTCGGTTAGGCTGCGCTTGAGTTGCCATAAACATTTTTATTATCTTGTTGCTGTGTGTGTTCGTTGCATATTTTTGGGGGCATTTAACTCTTCCCGGGGCGTGGCCAAATGTGTTTGCCTCATCGTTTGCAATTATTATTGCATACTTATGGGCATGCACGCCGTTGTCAGCAATTTTGCTACACTTTAAGTGTATAGGAAAATCTGTTGTTTGAATTTTATTGCACTAATTGTGATGATGCGAGAGCTTGATATGAAAATATAAGTTATGGCATTGTAATGTGATTTGCGAGCGATAATGAAAAGTACTTCTAACCTAATTTGACAAAGTGAACATAGTATAACCAGCTTAAGTTGCCATTGTTAGGCAATAGTATTCAGTGCAAAAATGTATATGGCAAAATGTGGCAAAAATGAGATTTGTCTGGGTTTATAAAAAGGTTTATCAGTTCGGCTACAAACTAAACTCATTTCCTCAGCTGCACACGAGAAAAAACCGTTATGTACTTTTTATGTTGTATACATTGCAAATTCTTAAAAGAAAACGTTTTAAAAATATTGGGCAAATGTAAAAGTAGTAGTGGTAGCAGGAAGTATTAGGAGTTTGTAAACCCATTTAATATCTAAATGCAGAGAGCATTCTTACTTGTTTGTAATTATTTTAAATTTTTGCACAAAGTTGTGAAAAAAAAAGAATTCGAATTTTTAAATTATAAATCTACGCCGTAATATCATTTAGCTTTTAAATATATATTTGTAAATCATGTAGATATTATCTTTTGAGTTGTACTTAAATAATGCATTTTAATAATTTTGTAGATAGAATTGAAAACGTATTTCTACGCTGTCAATAGGTTTTCAATGCATAACTCGCTGGCATTGCCATTGAGCATACTTTATAGTTGGCTTCAAAAAAAAAAAAAAGAATTGAATACCATTTATCTTTACAATGCTGCCCATTACGAGTTCCTCTGCTCAAATCTAATAACACTTTAAGTTCAATAGCTGCACAATAAAAAGGGAATAGAAAATAACAAAGAGCGATTGCATAACTTGAGGCGCATGTTGAAGCTATTTTCTCTTTTTTCCTGATGTGTGCACATGGCAAACTAATTGAAAAGGGAACTGCACAAAGCGCAAGGACAAAGTTTATGACATGTTATTGTTGTTGTTGTTCCTGTTACTGTTGTTGACTGCACACACACACACACACACAGACATACAGTAGACACGAGAAACATGAGAGACACGCATTTAATAAATCCATCACATAACCCGCATTATTAAAAAGATCCAAGACACTGAGTCCTGGCACGAACCAGCAAAGTTTCGCTGGCAAACAAGCTCATAGATTGACAAAGAGAAAGCGGGGGAAAGAGCGGGGTGGGGGTGGGGGAGGCTAAGCAAACAGGAACAGGAACAGAAACAGGAGACAAACTCAGAGACATGGACACGAACAAAAAGCGCTTATCAAATTTCCACAAACGATGACAATCAAACAAGGCAGTCGCTGTCCAAAGTCCGCAGTCACGAGCTCTGTGTAGGAGTGGGGCCGGGTGGGCCGGGGTGGGGCTAGCGTGGAGCATGCGAGCATTCTTCATGCGAGTGTTGCTGACGAAACGAGTTGATTGAGGTTTGGCCAAGCGCCCGGCCATCAGCCATTGAGTGAATGTAATCGCCAATAAAGTGCATAAAGCGCATATGACAATAGCTCGAGACAGGAGTTGGGCGCCAGGACATCGAAAGGATTCAATCAGTGCACAAACAAAAAGGCAAACACACAGATGCAGACAGTCCAGCAGCCAGCAGCAGTCCAGACAAGATCATCCAACAACAAGG
Source organism: Drosophila sordidula (assembly GCA_035047465.1). Lineage (NCBI taxonomy): Eukaryota > Metazoa > Arthropoda > Insecta > Diptera > Drosophilidae > Drosophila > Drosophila sordidula. The sequence continues at coordinate 69,075 of JAWNPQ010000290.1, forward strand.
CACATAAATAATTCAATTGTCAACACGCTGAACGATGCAACATGCGATAATATGTTTTGCGCCACAAACTCTCCCATCCACACAACCTTATCTGGCATCGACTCCTGTTTAGCAGCCAGTCGCATTTGTTGCCATAAGTCGCAGGACGAGGCGCAAAACTTTTTGCCAACACAAAACTTTATTGGGCGGGTCGCCGGAACTACGTGCATAATACAAAAGTAACAACTTTATCGATTTACGCAAAATGAGGCTCGTTATTAGTTAGCAGCTGCTGAGCAGGACACTCAGGACATTCGGCACACCCAGCCAGGCACAGCAGCTGGTGGCCCAGCAGGCAGGCAAGGATTGATGAACGGTAAAGAAAATCTGAGACAGGCATGTTGCGTGTTGTGAGAAATTCCTTTAAGGATCCACTTTGCGGAGTCCTAGAAACGGCAGATTCTATAATCGATTTTTGAATAGGTCTTTTAGATAACACGGATTGAATCTGTGAAAAAAAAGTAAAAATCAAGGAATCTTGCGAGATATTTATGAACTAATTTAAAATATAATCAGTGCCAAACAAAAGAGTTTTAAAAGCTCAAAATTTACCACAATATTTCTGTTTCTTGTTTTAGAATAATATTAAAAAATTGGAAATTAAAAATCAAATTAATGGGACCGTGTTCATAAACCATTTGAAACAAATGTTATTTAAGATGCATACAACAATTTTAAAAAGTAAAGGATAATGTGATTTATATAAACATTCTGGATTATATTTCTGAAAGTTTTTTTTTAAGTTATTTGAACTACATAACAATAAAATGTACAAAATTAATTATATTTGTTTTTATGATTTATAATAATTATAATAATTAAATTGAAAATAAAATTGGACTTTGTTTTTAAAATGTTTTAGATATTGCGCTTTTTTACTTTTTCTTAAGCTTCTCCACTCCATCAATCGCTCTTTTAACAGAAAGTGATTCTACATAAACAATTATCAAATTAATAATCACTGCGTTAGGCAATTATATTATATTGCAAATAAAAATTTGCTCAACTTCACTTTCAAATCTTGATTTTAAGATGATTTTGTATGCCATGTTTATATTAATTTTATTTCTAGCATATGTTAAATCTCAAGAGCACAAATACAATCCTTGAATCCTTGAAACTTAATAGTTTCACATTCCGAAATTCATCTCAATCTTTCTACTCAATTAAAGCCATGGACGTTATGCCTGGTGCGCACACAGTGCTACCCACTTACTAATCCCAACAGCTAACGGCAGTAACACCACCCACACACACGCCCGCCCCCTCTCACATCGCACCCCCTTCCCTCACTCTGAGCTGCCTATGGTTTCCTGCTGTTCACTTGTCTCACATTTCTCGAGCATTTTTTATTGGCTTTCTTACACGCCACTTTGGCTTATTTTTTTATGGCTTGCCACAGCAAAAACCTTAAATCCCCAACACCAACGTCTCTCACACCCTTCTCAGCCCTGGAACCAGTTTTTATGATTTGTTTCGCTTGGGTTCGTTTCCATTGCTTTCGATTTTAAAGGCTTGTGCATGTCCATGTGTGTGTGTGTGTGTGTGTGTGTGTTAGAGAGAGTGTGGAACTCGGCTTTTAACCCACACACCCCACACCAGCGGCCCTCCGACAAGTCAACGCTTGGGCCATTTTTTATTGTTAGAAAATTGTTTTCTCTATAGAAGGAAAGGCGAAAAAAAAAATTGATTTCTTGTCTTTATGGCATTGTCCTTTTGCCAGCCGATGCTGTTGGCAAATTTAATATGTTATCCTTCGCAATGCGTAGCTGTTCGATTTTAGTCGTTGTTGTTTTTGTTGTTGTCATTGCTGCCGTTGTTGTTATTTGTTTGAAAAATATTGAATTTTTGCAAAAGGATAAAGGACACTGGATAACATATTTGCCGTGTTGGCGCAAAATGAAGCAACTGCCAAGGCGGCAGCCACTGGAAAATTGTCCAGCATTTGGAGCGACTTAACCTGACGTCCTTCTCTGTCCTCGACCCGCGGCCCGTTTCGCAAATCTTTTGTGGTTAACTTATATCAGCTTCGCTTTTATTGTCTATCTCTGTTTGCCTTGTTATTGTTGTATTGACAAACATGTGTTATGTGTTTACGTATTTGAGTCGCCTTTGGGGCTGTTGTTACAATTTTTCATAGCACACGCACACACAGCTACACAATTTATATTGACCAAATTGAATTGCATTTAATTTGCTGCATTGCTCTAGCTCAACAAATTGAAAATAAATAATAACTCAATTTGTTTGACAGCTCACCACACAAAGCAGCATTATGAAATCTCATCTATATTTTAGTAGGATGGCTCTTTTAATATCCTGTATCAATCAAAATGCTTAAAAAGGATATGAAAGAGATATTCAAGCGAACATCAGGAACATGTTTTTTTTTTTTAATTCTCACAACCACATGTTTTAAATTAAATAGTTATTCATATAGTACGTCTATATTCAGAACGGATAGTAAATTTAAGATTTATAATCTTAATTAAAGTGTATGAAAATGGGTCGTTTTTCCCCCCTTCCCTACTTCCCCCAAGCCGAAGTGACTGTTAATTTTTTTTCTATCAAACTTAACTACATTTGTTATTTCTTAAAATCTTTGTATACTTATGTAATTACGATACATGTAAAAAACCTTATACACCAGCAAAAAGATTTAAGTTACAATTGAGCTGTCTACGAGGTATTGCCTAGTCGAGCATTACAGTGATCTAACTCGATACATTTCTGTGTTATTGCATTGCATAAATTTTAAGGTGTGACAGCTTTTTGTCTATCGAATTGTATAAAATATTTGTTTTATATAAATGCCTGTATTTAGGTTTTGTTTTCCAGTTATGATCAGCTCATATTAAATAGTTTTACACCTTTGCGTTGCTTACCTGCAAAGAAATAGAAAATAATTAAATAATAAATACAAAGGTATTTTTACTTAGCCTTAAGTAATTACAGAGTTAAGTTAATTGCTTGCCATTAAGGAAATTCCAATTGTAATTGTAAGTTTGGTAAATAATGCGAATATTTCCTTTACCTTTATTGAGGATAACCTTTGTGCTTTTAATTAAATGACCAAAAACCGCACAATTCAAGGAATTCTTGGGTGAGGTTTTTTTGTATTCAAGCAATACGCAAAGGTATGCAACAGCAACAACAACAATTCTATATGTAAATAAATGAATTTAATAAAGAAAGAGGTATTGGCCGTCGATTATGTTCATTACATTGAGCATTGATAAACCAAAGTAATTTAAGATATTTAAACCAACGATTGCCAAAAATATTGTAACTATTTACATTTCATTTTAAAATTCACAATTTAAAAGATATCTTTGCCTCATTTTTGAAAAATTACTTGTGCCCAGCAAACTCATCATAAAGGCATTAAGCCCAATTTTTGTTTTCGTTTTGCTTTTGTTTTAGTGGAAGTTGCACAATGCACATTTTAGTTGGTTGTTCAGAGGGGCGGGTGGATGGGCGGGGCCAAAGCACTCATGTGAAAGCCCAAAGGGCAACACTGCAACAAACAGCGACAAATGATGAGCGGCAAAGAAACGAAAAAATGTGCCTAAAGGTAAGTATGAAGAACTATATGATACCCTGTATTTAGCTTAAAATCCGTTTTGAGTAAAATTAGCTTGAGAAATTAGCAGTGGGGAAACAGATTATTAATAAAAAATTTTTTTTAGAAAACAATCTATTTTAGTATCATTAATTTTTTATTGATCTCAAATTTAAATAAAAATCTATTACAAAATTTGGAAAATTATTCGACAGGGTATCTAAAGCGAATTTATTTTAAATTATTCAGACAAAAAGACACACACAAAGCTACGAAAATTCTAACCAAAATAAAGGCAACACTTTAAAATATATGAAAAGCACACTCGCACACACACTGGCACACACATGTGAGACACAGGCAGACAATGCGAGCCAAAGCTGGCAGAAATACATAAAAAATAATATCATGAATGCAATGACTTTTAATGTACAGTTATTGCGCAGCTGTCTGATGTGCCATGCTCCAACTGTGTGTGTGTGTATTTCAGTGTGGCCATAACAATATATGTGTGATGTGTGCGAGTATATTTTTAATATTGCATACTTTTTTGGCGTTGCTTACATTACGCGCACTGCACAGCATCAGCAGCAGCAACAGCATCGGCCGTAGCAGCAGTAGCAGCAGCAGTAGCAGCAGCATCAGAAGAGTCAAGTAACATAAATGTAGCGTACTTTGTGCGGCGAGCGCATTGCCTGCACGTACTTTTGCGTACTTTTCCCCATTTTTTTTTACATTTTTGGTAAGCTTCATCGCCACTTTGCAGGGGGTTGGTGGGGACAGAAACGACTGTTGCCCGTTGCACATACTAATAAGGCTAAGTGGCAATGACAAACACAACTGCAGACAAACACACACACACACACTCACAATACACACATGGCTAGCAGCGACCCTCTATTTCTTTTGCCACACTCAAATGTCGCGTCCTTCGCCGCGCATTTTACGCTCGCTTCGCTTCGTTTCGCTTTGCGGCAAAACGTCAGTTCCCCAACTATCCCTCGGTAAACAGAAATTTCATGACTGTTGATGACCTCATAACCATGCGTGTTTATTTCTTTTGTTGTCGCGTGTGCAAAGTCCTGTGTTTTTTTCCCTTTCTTTAACTCAGTCATTCCGCGTTTGTAATCCCACATAATTTCGCCAATTTTTATGAATATATTTTTGAACCTTCTAACTGCATAGATTCATTTAGTCTTTGGTTTTAAACTCTTTTGGTGTAAAAGAAATATTTTGATTTCATTTTCAACAGTTAAGAAAAAATGGATTGCATTAAAAAATTAAAGTGTACATTAAAAAGTAATACCCAAAAAAACATTTGAAAAAATATTTGCAAAAGCTTTATGAATTTTATGTTTATTTTATAGATAGATTATTGAAAAAGTTGTAAAAATACTTCACAAGTATTCTGACGCTCATTATTGTATATAATCTTAAAAAATATTTTTAATTAATTGCTATATTAATATAAAACTATAATAAATAACTCTCAGCTTTAAGATTTCAACAATTTAAATTTGAAATGAGATTTATTTAATCGAAAATTGGTTTAAATTATAGATTTATAACAAAAAAAAAAACAAAACAAAGTAGGTTAAGCAATCAATCGGATACGTCTATATTTGATACCAATTCATATTTAGACTTTTAGCAAGACGACATCGCACACGCAGTTTTGGAAAATAAACTACAAACAGACTCTTACAAGTGAGTGCTGACACTATATTTACTGATTTATAAGTATGTATTTGAACATTTCTCAGCCTGAAGGCCTGTGTTGGTCTGGCTTAATTTTTTGTTTCCCCGAACTGATGATTAAGATACAATAAACTAAATAAAATGAACATTTCTTTATAGCAGCTGACATGTCCTGGATCAATTGGTTTGTTAACCAGGAGGCAAATGTGTTCCTGTGCCGCGTGCCCCGCGAATATGCGCGGGACAAAAGCAATTTGGAGGGACTTGAGAAGTTGGTGCCCAACATACAGGAGATACTGCGTATCATACTTGACCCGAAGTTCAACGACGGCCTCGAAGTCATCGACACGCGGCCCGAATTGGCCCAGCAGCTCTACGGACTGATCCATGCACGCTACATCGAGACCCGGCGCGGAATTGCGGACATGTGCGTTAAATATCGACGCGGCGACTTTGGCGTCTGCCCGCGCGTCTGCTGCGACGGTCAGGCGGTGCTACCTCTGGGCCTGTCTTACAGCTGGGGCGAGTCGCACGTGAAGATCTATTGTCCGCGCTGCCAGGACATTTATCATCCGAGCGAGCGCTACGCGCCGCTAGATGGCGCCATGTTCGGCTGCAGTTTTCCGCATTTATTTTTCATGCAGCTGCCGCACCTGATGCCCGAGCCGGCCATCGAGACGTACACGTCACGGTCAGTCCTATCAATATCAATAGCCTTAAGTTCCGCTTTAACTTTGCCTTACAGTTTCCCCCCCTGCAACAGTTTTGGCTTCAATTTCCACCTGTCGCCCCAATTGCGACCCGGCAGCGTTTTCAGCAATGAGAGTTTGCCCGGGAAAGAGCAGGCTTTGGACCAACCCAGACCATTTGACTTCAATTTCTTAACGTTTCGAAAATAAATGGACAAATGAAGAAAATATATTTTTTAAATTTAAGATACTTAATATTAAAGGCAGTTTGATGAAAAACTAACTACAAATTTGTGCATTTTAATTAAATTAGGAAGGAAAAAAATTATACAGTAAAAACTGTTTATATGCAACACCAAAAAATAATTAAATTATTAAAAAAAATATTATTTATTTAATGCGATCCCTTATATTTCATAGAGACGTAAGACTTATATCAAGAATTAGACTTTTCTATACCCTAAATTCCCTTTGAAGTGCCCAACACTGAGATTAATGACAAATAAATAGAATTACTAAACTATATATCATAAATAAACATTTGCTCAGTTGCATAAAATTTAGCTAAAAGATTCCTAAAGAATGTATATAATATCTAAAATTAGGAATTTTTATATCAAATAATTTAATTTGACATTAAATTAATCAAATATTTAGACATGGTCAAAGTAAAAATGGTTTAAGAAGGAAATTCCAAGTTATTTAAATTTCTATAACCTTACTAACGTCAGCCATCTGCATATAGATGTCTGAAATGAACTCAAAGTTCTTAGCCTGATGCCTACGTTTTATTTCGTTTTATTTTGTCACTTCGCCCTTCTCTCCTTTCGCCTAGGTTCGAACAGTTTAGCAACTTCCATCAATGTCAAAGTGATTGTAAGTTGGCGTTGTCATTTCAGCTGCTATTTATAGGCAGCTGTCAAATTGCAAATTGATGCCTGGCAGTCCTAACTATCCCATATATGTGTTTCTATGTGCCTAGAACCCCCGTAAGCTTCACTTTGCAACACACAATATACAGTACATTATTTTATTTTTTTTTCCTTTTATAATTTTTCTTGGGCAAAAAGAGATGCGCGTAGTTTGCGTTGCTGCTTGTCAAGCCATAAAATGTTATCACAAAAAGTATTTTCCAAGTCGCTGCACACACAAAAGCAGCAGACAGAGAGGGGCGTGTGGGAGGGAGACGGAGGACGAGGGACAGGCAGCGCAGTGCGGAAGGATGGCTGCCAGGCAAAAAGTTGTTGTAGCTACTCTGCCACACACACACACCGACACAATCACACACACACGCGGGCACACACGGTGAAAGTTACAAATAGAGTTGCCATAAAATTTCATATGCTTATCACGTGCGTTTTGGCAACACACACACGTTGTCTCTCGTTCTCCCAGCCGCCAGATGGCGCCACAGCCAAAAAAAAGAAGAAAGAATAAAGCAAAGTATTATTGTTGTTTTTTGCAGACTGTACTTGGCGCTCAAAAACTGTGCATGGCTTGTTTTTATTAGTGTTCTTGTTGTTGCTGTTGCTGCGGTTGTTGTCAGCATTTTCACACGTCAGACACACGTGGCATCCGTTATGCGCCAAGCTTAACTGTACCGCGAGAGTGCACAAAAATATTTCGTTTATTTGACGTTGCTATTGGTCGATATGTGTCCATTTTATTGTCATATTTATCAACAATCACGCAAAGGAAAAACAAAACGCGAAAAAAACCAATTCAAATTGTTCTCTTCATTTTTGTGTTGTTTAGTTTTTTGTTTCTGTGTTTTTGTTGCATGTCGCTGACATTGACGCATTTTTGCGCCATGCAACGCCAAAAAGTGGGCTGCGTATATTTTTTGACAAAAACAAAGGAAAACTCTAACAAGGATAGCAGATATGTCATAATGCCTAGCGCGTATTTGAAATTGGCTTCTTGTTTTTTTTTTTGGTTGTTCTGTAGAAAGTTGTGGCTGTTGTTGTTGTTGCATCTGCTGTGACAGCGCGAATGCATTCAGAAAATGGAAAATGTGTGTTCAATGCATTGGCGAGGCTATTGTTGTATTGGTTCAAGAGTTGACATATTGCACAGACACGATAAGAGAGTCTGTGTGAAAGTAGCTCCAGGCCGAGTCGAGCCAAAACAAAGGCCAACTTGCCAGGCTCCTCCAGCGTGGGCAGATAAACTATTCACTTTCTCCGAAAGGGGAGGCGCAGTGGAATTGGTTTTCAAAATATTGTTCCATGCAACCAATGGTGCACAAAAGACTTTATTTTGGAGGAAAAACTTAAAGTAAACGATTGAAATATTGCGAAAAGTAGGGCAAACTTATATTATCCTGCCTTGTACTAGGCGATTGAGTGTTATATTATATATATATATATATTTTAAATTGCGTATAATAAATAAAATATATATATTAGCTCTTGATTGTTAAAGAATAACAATTAATGTTTTTATTTATCAAATAGTGTTGGCAGCATAAGATATCTGAAATGTATATGGAGCACTTGTTTTATATTGTAATTTAAAGAAATATAGCAACGATGTAAACTTTTTTAAAACTCTGTACGGTTCTATATAAATAACATACTAAAAGAGACAAAATCATGTTAGAGACCAGCATAAGAAAAGAACATTTTCTCAAAGTTACAAAGACTATTAAAACTAACTTAGTTCTTAATCCGAACACTTAAAACGATAAATTTCAAACAAAATCGTTGTCTAAACCTCATAAAAATGCATATAAAATGCTAAGGAGGGGAAAAAACGAACTGAGGCAAAACTCAATTAAAATGGCCAGAAAATAACGTGAAAATGTAAAAGAAACAAAAACTTTGCGCCTGCAACATTTTGCATTTGGCTGATAAGCCCAAAAGTCGGCTGCAAAAAAATTTGCAGACAAATTAACGCGCAAATTTTTGGCAATGAAAGCGGAATAGAAAATCTGGGGGCCAAAAAAATACGGAAAAACTATGACAAAACAAACACAGACAGTCGGACAGCCAAATATGGGGGCCACAGCTGCCAGATTGCAAAACGAGAGTGTGGCATACTTTCGGGCGCTGCACAAAACTTTTGGTTTTGTTTTGGATAGAGGGGGAGAGAGTGAGCTGGCTGGGCCAAAAGTTAAGCATTTGTGTTAAACACATGTGACCCAGAAAAAAGCCGATCGGGGCGCCATCTGCAAATTGCCATTCTGCCGAGCTAATTATGAACTCATTTCGTCTAATGCCAGGCAATAAACTTTGCTGTGGGCTGGCCCAGAAACACAATTAAATTAGTTACGAGTATGGCTCGAAATGCATTTACATATACGCACACTACTCGATTGTAATGCTATTGCCACTCACATGTTAAGCCACATACTCAGATATACGTCTATAAAGTGGCTACAATTTAATGGCAACAGCTATTCGAACAAATTATGCAGGCAAAACATGAAAATTTGATTTTCATGTAAATTTTATGCAACGCAGTTTTTTCTTTCTTTTTTTTTTGGCTTTTCGTTTCTTTATTTTTATTTTATATGCAGCCACAAAAAGCGGCAAAAAAGTGAAATAAAAAGAAAAAGTTGTTGGTAAGTAGCTGCCCAGCCCAGCCAGGTGCTGTAGTCCGAAAGGGAAGAGATCTTAACGGCCGCCAGCTGTGGACCCGAGACTACAGCCTGACCCCTTAATCTGCATAATTTGCGCAGACGGCAGGCGAAAAGGATACGGGGAGGGCAAGGTCCAGTCGAGTCCAACCTCGCTCTGGCATTATAAATAGTCCAAGATATTTATTTGTAATGAGACTTGAGCTTAGGGCGGAAGTTTCCAGCGTACGGTATTGGCCGCCCGGAAGGGTAGTTAAGAAACTGAAACTAAAGCCGTTTGGACCTTTGTTCGATTAGAACTGTGCACAACATCTGTTGAGGGTCGAGGTTTTTTGGCGCAAAGTTCTGGCTAATGATGACGACCACTGAGTTATGTTAATGATAGACCCAAAAAACTTGATTAAAAACTATAAGTGAACTTATGGACACTCACTCAACTTAGCATGCCCGATGATTATGCGGCCCCACAACGGACACTTACTTTGGTCTATTTTTGGTCTCGGGTTCATTCAACCAACAACAGCTGGCTCTTACGTGCACCTATGTCGTACACCGCAAATGACATTTTATTATTTAATCAATTTGCTGGACTGACCCACCATTTACTATTTCCACTTAATTGAATTCATGACTCAAGTGTCGACAATTTATTATTATTAAATGACCAAATATGACAAATGATTGCGAGGCATAACGATTTACGCAAGCTATAAATAGAGTAATGTTTGGGCGCTAGTTGGCTTGTGTTCAAGAAGGAATAATTCTTACGTGAGTGCATTTTATATATACTGGGTTTGCTTCACATAGGTTAAATAAAGCTTGAGAAATTTAATGGAGTTACAAAATTTAACGAAACTTTCTACTGTATTGTTGTGTATTGAACTAAGGATTTTGGAAAAGTTGGTAATTCGCTTTTTTATTTTCTAAAAAATTGAAGAAAAATGGAAACCTGCGGGCTAATTTATTGAGAGCTGAAGAACTTTCAACTGATTAAATTAAATTGATTAAATTAAATTAAATTAAGTATAAGTGTATTTGTTTAACTTTTTTAAGACCTGTCCATAAAGTTACTTAACGTTTAATAATATAATTGAATTTATTTGTTTGATATCTTCTAAAAGCTAACAGACACAATGGATTCTCAAATTCGTTATCTTCTATTGAAATATACTTGAGGAGCTATCGTTTGCAATATTTACTTTTAAATTAACTGCCCGTCAGCTACATTGCCTAAGCATAACAGCGCTATCTCTTCTTTCACTCAATTTCTATTAAAATTATCTTGCTGTACCTCCCGCTGTTGTTCTATCCCCATGCCCAGACCCACAGCAATCAGGGTTTAATATAGAAATCCCGACGCCATTTAATGAGCCTTTGCTTGGCTTTAGTCAGTCATGTGCAAGTGAAATGAATTTGTCATGAGCTCCTCAGTTGTTATTGTCGCTGCTTTGGGGGCAACCGAAAAGTGACAGTCCCCAATCGAAAATAGCTCCCCCCAAACATTTGGCTGGCATTTCTCTATATAGCAGAAGTAATGCCAAATAAATATATGGAATGGCAAAATTATATCGATTGACCTGTGCCTATTTCATGGGGGTGGGGGAGGGGGACATTGCCACCTGGTGGACATCCCGTCCAGCACCTTGCTCTCCTTTGTTGTCTTTGTTGCTGTCACTGGCAGACCACCCAATGTTTGATTGGCATTGAAAGCAGCGGGTGTTCGATTTTATTGTCGCAATGAAACATTGCAATGTGTTCGCCAGAGGGCGCTGCTAATAAGCACTAGGTCCGCTCGTAACATCGAATTTTTGTGCTCGTTCAGAAAGTGAAAAGAGTATATTGGGTTTGTGCGATGTCTGAATGGAATATAAACTCGTGTCTTCCCCGTATAATCTATACATTTCCATTCGCTTTAAAGCTAGATATATAAAATTTGTTAAACAGATTACTGATGATCTCCTCTAAAAATCAGCAATCCCACAAATTACAAAAATCAACTTTTTTTTTTAAAATAATAATAATATTTAAAACCATTTTCGACTGTTTTAATCTGTATTTATACTGTGAACAAGTATTGCACGGTCGGTTACACCCGACTGCAACGTTTCTACTTGTTTCTATGTATTTTTTGTCAGCATTTGGCAGCTAAACTTGACAGGTGTTTGCTGCGGGCGTGACTCGGCGCAGGACTTCCGTTTGCCAATTTTAAGTGGTTTAAAATACAGTCGACTGCTTAATTATGCGGGGCACAAGGCACTGGGCACAAGACTGGAGGCCCGAGGCACGAACCCCCGTCGCCGCTTGGCCAATGTCCGAAATCTGCAGGAAGCAATTACGTGGGCGGTGGTCTAAAAAGGGTCTGAAATCGGATAGTGGTTGAATGTGTGGGGAGTTAAGCGACGGATTCTGAGGGGTGCGAGTGACTCATGCAATTTACACACACACCCAAAAGCATTTCACAGGGTGTTGATGACGTCAGCTTAGCGCCTTGGGCTTGGGCATTGGCCAAGAGTTAAGCACAAATCAAAGTCAAGCGAGTTTGCATTGGAGAAGGCACCCGAGCAAGTTCCAACTGAAGTTCCCATAAGATATTCGAGACAGTTGGATGATGAGAGTGAGTGCGAGAGAGGGTAGCAGCCAATTTGGGGGTTGTTAGGGCTAAGCCTACGATTTGAGTGATGTGTTGAGCCAAAGAGCACTGAGCGTCGAGGGTCGGAATTGAAGGGTGTCGAAGAGTCTGAGTTAAGAGCTCGGCGTCGAGAGCTTTGCAGAGCTGTTGAAGTGATCCAATTAGCCGAGGAAAATTGATCTTAACTCAAAGCAGCAATTAGAAATTGTCAATAGGCCACAAACTGGCGAAACTTTCGAGGCAATCACATGAATGGAAGTCAAGCAGTAGATATTTTCTAGTTGTCTCACATTCAAGTTTAATTGAAAAGAATAAACTTTCAAAGAGTTCTCTCGTATTCTCGGGCAACTTTTAGCCAACAGCAACAACAATTGAATGAACAACAAAGCGGTGCGTTGTTGACAGCAATTTGACAGGCAGCAACATTTACACAGCCAAATAAAATAATGGAAAAAGAGAAAAGAAATTCCCGAGCACAGCCCAACAACCACCCACTGTCGTCAAGTTAAGGGTTGCGACACAAAGCGCATAGAGAGCAGTTAAGAATTTAAGTGAGAATGTTAAACAAATTTGTTGATTGTTCGACGATATTAAAGAAGAACAACCGAATGACACCTTAACCTTTCACCGGGCCGAGCGCCTTTTGTGTGCGACTACAACAAAAGCTGAAAAGGGTTCCGGATATGGGACACCAGCCAAAAAAAAAAAAAGCTGAAACTGGTACCAGATCGACGAAGTGCGCTCAAGATTTATGAGCGTGTGCCCGGCTCGAGGTCTTATTATTTATCATTTTTTTTGTGGCTGCCTCGTCTTCCTTTACTTTCTTGCATGCTAATTGCGTGCGGCGTCTGCTTACGGGACATGTTTCCCTCCGGCACGCCCGACAGCCGATCCGTTGAAACCAAAACCCAGAACTCGAGTTACGTGTGGAACGTGCCGCGTATTTCAGGTTTGCCTTTCACTCGCTTTGCTTATTGAATTGCTGCGCATTTGGGACACTTTTTTTTTTTTTTTTTTTTGCTGCTGGCCCATTTGGAGGCATTCTTTGCATTCATGCGGGTAATTTATGTAAATTTATTGCGCCTTTATCTGAAACGGGGACTCTGCTGCTCTTTGAGGCGTTCCATTGGCGCGTGTTTGCTGTCAAAATATTACGTTCCGGAGGCCTATTGCCGCGGCTTAATCAATTAATAATGAGTTTGTGAATGACTGCAGATGCCAGTGAGCATATACTATATATGCATATCGGAAGGCAATGAAACGTTATGAATATGGTATGGATACTTTGAGGACGCTCTTAATGGTTTTCATATGCGGTTTAAGCGATTTGATTGCCTGCGAATTGTGCGAAAAGTTGTGTAGTGCAGTTAGGAACTGATTGAAACAGAGAAAAAAATATCGTTGTACGAAAGGAATCAACTAGTATATTTATTTAGTACTCAGTACGTAAGCAAGACTTAATTAGTTTGGTAGGAAAACAATAAATAAATGTATATAAACCAAAGGAATTCTCTACAAATACAGCTGAATCTAGGTCTTGTTAACGGCAAATAATTTAAATTTATTTTTTTAAGAAATGTAGTAACAACAGATAAGCTCTGTATTTAGGTTAGAAGTCTGGGTTTAAAAAAATATCATTAGATTTTTAAGTATTACTTTTTTATGCCAAGTTTCTTCAACATTTAGAATTATTGTATTTCTTTAATATTCTAATATATATTAAATATATTTAGTATTCATATAGTTTTTAGCTAATATATAATCGAAAAAGCTCTGAATTTGGGATACAAATCTTGGTTTAAAAAATACAAAGATTTTTATAAACACAAAGTTTGTTTATTTACCATCTTTTATAACGTTCTAAGTTATTATATAATCGAAAAACCAAAGCGGCAAAATAATTAATTTATTTTAATGGAAATTCAGAGAGATGTTAACCTTTAAGCAGAAGTCAGTTTTAAGTGAAGCGAAATTATTAGTATAAAAAGTATATATCAACCGATAACTATATATTCAAATACCCCCATATATTAAACAAAAAAAATTTACAGTCAGTTTACACGCTCTTAAATTCAACCAAGTATAATCTCCTATCTTAACTTTACTCAACTTTTATCTCTACTCCACGCAATTGCTACTGCACATTTCCAGCTGTATTTACATTTATTGATCGCTTAACCGAATGTTCCCAGAATTTGTACAACATGCATATCATAAAGATATTGTGCTAAGCCCCTCCCCCCAACTGTGATAAGGCACCCTCTAACTCGCCATTGTGAACCCCATTTTATTTATTAATATGCCCCCTTTTGGTATTTCACCATTCGCTTTTATTGTTTTATTTGGAGACACCCCCGAACAGGACCCATGCCATAACAAAAGTCCCGAACAAACTCAATTACATAATAAAAATTTATGAACGCAGCAAAAGGACCATTAAAATTTTGCGCTATTCCTAGGCGCAGCAATATCCCGAAGCCCGAATTCCGAATGTCTCACAGTTTACTCCGCTATTGATTTTGGGCCCTGTTGTGCGCCCACTTAAGCCACATTGATGAACACGGTCAGTACATCAAGTTAAATCCAAAATCATTAATACATATGAGACTGGGTTTGAGATTGGCATTGGAACTGTGACTGCAATCGTTGACCCTCATTTATACGTATATTTCATGTAATTCATCTCAATAAAATGCGAAAAATCCACACAACCGAACAAATCCGCCGCCAACTATAAAATATATGTAGGTCCAGTGGCAGTTCCGAAGCACTGCATAAACAACTACCAAAAAGATAGAAATCAACGGCAGCAACAAGGACAAAGTGGAGGGCAGTTGGGCGCGTGTCCCATTGCGGAATGGGTTGCCCTTTGACATCAAATAAGGTTTAGGGCACATAAAAAAACAAACAACAAAAACAACACAAACTGTTTGGGGTTGCATGGGCTCAATTTATGCAAACACACGAGTGTGTGAGTGTGGCTGTGTGTGTGGGCATAAAATACAGTAAAATATAGTGCTTTTATACTAATAACTATTTCGAAAAAACGCGACTTGCTGACTTTGACCAATTTGACCGAATCTCAACGCCAGCTGCTAATTGTGAAACGTGTGAACGACCTTCGATTGACCTTCGTAGCTCGGCCCTAAAAAAGATTCTGAACTTGTTATCAACGCAAAATCAAACAGAAAACACACACAAAAATTGTGAAGACAATCGAAAAGATGAAATTCTAAACAAGTTTTTCATTATATTTTGTTGGGCCCTGGGAAAGACAGCAGAACCCTTAAGTTTCTCAACAGAAACCCCATCAGAAAGATGCTAAGCATCCTAAGCGCTCGCCCAACAATATATTTATAAGCACATTATAATGCATTGTTGTTGCTGCCGCCGGCCACTAGGCCAGGGAGAGTGTCCTTTGTCATATGCAGAGCTCAGCATATTAATGATTTCGTGTATTGTCCAGACTCCTCAGAGGAGTTCAACTCGAGTCGAACGAATTGTGTTTAGTTTTCCCCCCGGCCCTCCACGCAATTTTCAGATACCTATTTGGCAACCCTTTCGGCTGCTGCATATGCACATACATAAATTAATTTTCTTGTTCGCTGAGTTTGATTTTCTTCAAGGGTTCGCCTCGGTTCGTTTTTGGGTTCGTTAATGATGATCAGCATAAATGTGCCTCGAAAAGCTTGTGGGCAGTTTGAGTTGATTTGTTTTACGGAATTTTTATGTGCTGGCTTATAGGAAATTCCGGTTTGAAAACAAACAACTAATGTTTAATGCGAACGTTGTTAAAATTTTTGGGGCAGGGTGTGAGAATTTATTCTATTCTATTGAAATTTCGAGCTACCCCATGGAAAATGACGAAAATGCTGATTAAATTACTTACGGACGCCTGGGTTTTAGAGAGTGTGAATAGTGTGAAAATGGTAACATACCTGCAAAGAGAAAGAAGTGGAAAATAAATGATTAGTTTTGGTGATGAAAAGAATCAAATATGCAAAACAATTCAAACTGTGCATGTTGTGGCAAGAAATACCCTAACTCAATAAACCACAATATATAAAAATACTTGATACCTCAGTAGAACCAATACTAAGCACATCGTTCTAAGTTTTGTTTGCTTTCTAACAGAGCATTCTATAAAAGGACATCAAATTTCAAAGTGATTTTATAAGCAGTTTCATTGTAGAGCTACTTAATTACTAGTATGTTAAGATATACATTTAAGTCTAAGTCTTACGTCCTAAATTAAACACCCACAACAAATCAGAATTGTAATTAACTCAGCGAAGCCAGTGGTTAACTCGCAGTATTTAGCCTTGGTCGAATCGTAACAGAACCAACTATAAAAGAGCATCAAATTTCGTAGTGATTTAATGGAGCGATAGACGTTAATTGTCTATACACATAACAAACTATTAGGCAGCGCATACAAAATCAAATTAGGGGTGAGTTTCAGCGTTAGCTCTACGAGAGTGCATCCAACACGTTTGGTAAATAGTGGACAAGCGTCTATTGTCTGTGTATTTGTTGCTCACCCTTTGGACAATAGCACATTCAGATACATACACTTGCAGACAATTAGGCTTGAGTGGACGTCACACTTTAAATTAAGTCAAATGTCCAATGGCAACGCCTAAAAGTAGGCAAACAATGGCAAATGCCAGCAGAAGGCACTTAGTCACACACGCACACACACAGCTAGACACACCTCAATAGGCCATTAAATTTAGCTGGCCATGCTACGACATCCGCCAGATACAAGATACATTTCGGACTCGCGCTCTCTTCAAGGCCATTAAGCGCATACACACACACACACACACAAATAAACAGGCAAATAGCGAAATAACAAAACAGCCAAATAGGTGGCGGCAGCCTCGGCAATTTTTAGCACTTTCAGCAGCCAAATCCGAGCAAACCGCAAAAAGTCACGTATCCAGCGGCTCGTGCAACAAGATGAGATGCGATGCGAACCGATGCGATGCGAGGTGGCGGCCTTAACAAGTCAACAAAATGCTCAAGTGTTTCATCACATGGCAACGAAGCGCCAGTATATTGTGCGTGTGTGTGTGTGTGTGTGTACTACACTACACACTAGGATAGGGGCAGTGTAGTGTAGCACAGCCTAGCCCCACTCTTCAAGCTCTGGATGGGGTCTTAAGTGAAACCCTTAAAGTGCCTGGAAACGTTGGCAACGGCGACGCTTTAAGTGCTCAATGAATGCGACCGCGTCGAGGGTAGCTGCACATGCACTGCGAGAAAAGGTAGTATCGAAATAATAAAATAAAAAAATATGAAAATTTTGGGTATTACCTCTATATCAATAAAATTGCATACAAATTTCACTTAGAACTCAAATGTGTACACAAAAGAAATTCAAACCGACAGGAAATCATAAAGCTATATAGTTAAAAGCCATCATGCAGAAACTTTCTTTTTCATTTTTAACATTTTTTTTAAATTTATTATCATTCTTGAAGCTAAAAATGCTTTACATTAAATAATAAATAGCCAGGTATTTTTTAATGGTGTTTGATAACTTGACTGATTCGAAACCAATGTCATTAAATTATGTTATTATTTCATATTATTTTCATTAAATCACACCAGTTAATTTTTCCCCCAGTAGCTCTGATAAATTAATTGAATTATTTTTTCTCTGTGTACACATTGCGCACTGTCTTTGGCCAACTTATGTCCCATATGGCACAGGGCACAGGGCACATTTCCACCTCCGCAGCGCCCACGAGGCGAGCCTTAGACCCAGTGATACAAGAGCAACAACAGCTACAACAACAACAGCAATGAAATCTTAATGCCTTAATGGGCCACACAATCTAATTTACTTTTGTTTGCTTTGCTCTGACTTGCTCTCTCTGTCTGCTGTCGAATTTGTTGTCTCTGTCTTTACTATAAATGATTTTCTGTATTTTTTTCAGCGCTGGCTTTTTATTGCTGTTGTATGTTTGTAAGTGTGTGTGTGTGTGTGTATGAGATTCGTTTGCTTTTAATTGTTGTTGTTGCTGTTGCTGTGGGTTTTGGCCGTTGCTAATGCCGTTAGCTGTGCTTTGCCAAATGTTTAGTTGTTGTTGCTGTGCTAGTTGTTGGCTGTTGTGCTTCCTAATCCTATTAACAATGGCGGCACCATCGTCATCGCTTGTGCTTCGCCTAACCACGCACAGACGGCTATAAACGCGTATTCTTTTGCTTTTCTTCTTCTTTTTTACCGATACGGCATGCGACGCCATTTCTCATATAGTTTTGTTTATTTCTTGCTTTCTTTTATTGATTTTAACGCGCGTTTTTACTTTTTATTTTTGTACTTTGGCTAATTGGCTTAAAAGTGCGTTGAACTCAGCTAAATGTATAAATTAAGTATTGAGTGTTAAATAATTTGTTGTTGACTTTTAATTGTATGCTTATTTTGTTTTAATTTTAAATCTGCGTGAAGTATTTTTTAATAAAAAAAAATGTATTATATTTAAGCTTACAGCATTTAACTTTGAATTATTGTTAATTAGTAATTATACAAATGTAGGTGGATTGCTTTTTAAAGTCTCACACATATTAATCTGTCACTGTGCTTGACATAACAAATAATATTATTTTTAACATTAAAAGAGAAATAATGTGTTTTTTTTTAAGGATAAGTGATGAGAACTGGGAACAGTAATTCTTCGCAATACTTTATTGAATAAATGTACTAAAAGTAACGAAACGAATAAAAATCTTGAAAAACAACTTGCAATATAAAATAATTATTTATCAATTTCTTTAATTATTTTTAATCTAAGCCTGTCATCAATTTGCCCAACAAGTACCAGAAGCCATATGCATTAAGCGTTTATTGAGCAGGTCAGCAGCTCCTGCAAGATGTACTCGCTTCCCATTCGCTATTCCAATCCCATATGTCTGTGACTTCCGCCTCGGGGAATTTGAGATCTGTTAGGCCAGCCGCTGCCTTCTATCATGTGCATTATACTAAAAATTTCCTACAACATTCTTGCGCAGCACAAAGACAGCTTAATCCCAGCTCACTATAAATCACACAGATGCACACACACACAGACACACAGAGACAGGCAGACAGAGAGTCAGAAGACATAGTAAGCTCCCAGGCGCATATCAAGTTGAGTTTAAATATTCTAATATTTTTTTCTTTCCCCTTTTTTTTTAGTATTTTTTGTAGCACTTTTTGCTGTTTTGCAAAGCTGAAATTCCCTGAAGCTTAACAAGTTTAAGTTGGATGCAGCTCAAAAAGCTTGCAGAATGCCTTTTTTATCTAACACATACACACACAGGGCGACGCACTTTAGCAGCATGTAAAATAGTTTTAAATTACACACCGAGCCGAGACCCAAGTAGCTGGAGAAATTCTAATTTAATTTAAATTTGGCATGCCAGAGAACGCCAGCAGGGTGTGTGTGTATGTAAGTGTGACTGTGTGTGTGTGTGTGTGCGGGATCAGGAGCATGCAGTGCAGTCTCGCTTAAAGTGCACGAAACTGTCTCAAGTTGTTTGCCATTTATTTATATTTCATGCAAATTAACTGCAGCAATAAATTGGCAGCAACACTTGCCGTGCCAAAAACGGAAAAGAAAAAAAAAATGGAAACCTTGACAGATAGTGTGAAGCATTCAGCAGCAGCAGCAGGATATAAAGGCATTAATCGAGCCGAGGCAAAGGGGCAGAGCAGGTAAAAGTGAGAAAAGGAGTGCTCTGAAATTTAGCCAGCGAGTAAAAACCCCTTTTCGGGCGCCACAATTTTGACAGTCGCGACATTTTCTGCTTGTTTACCGCTTTTCAACTTTTTAGCCCAAGCTAAAGCGAGGTGAAGAGTTTTTAACCTGCTGCAAAATGCCAAAGCCAAAAGTGTTTTGGCCCTATCCTTGGCCCCCGCCCTCCGCCCAAGCCACATGTCAAAATCTGCGACAGATGCGTGTGAGCCAAAAATCTGAGTCAACCTTTTTGTTTAGTGTATGTGTGTGTGCTGTCAGTTGGGCAAAAGTTTGATGTCTTCGTCGTACTGGCTGGCTTAACTAAATTAAAACTATGCCCGAAATTGATTTTGATCTGTGTGTAAGAAGAATCAGCGGAATGCTGAAAAAGGTTTGCTAAAAGTTTTTGCGCATTCAGCTTAAGTAGATTAGCTTTTATTTAAAAGAAGCCTCGAAGGGCTGACATCAAAATGAATTAAATAAATCTCCCTACAAGTGCCACATGACAAAAAAAAACACATTTTAAACAATTTATATTATTATATTATCTATTATTAAGATATTTATGATTGTGCAGTTCGTTTAATGATTTTATGACTTGGAACGTGGAACTAGAAGAAAAAAAAATGATTTCTGTATTAAATACTACTTTGCATTTTAATTCAAGTGCCTTTTAAATTTTTGCTTTTAACTAGCTCAACTAGCTTAGCTTAATATTCAATAAACTCATTCAAAAACTCACACTCATTTATCTGGCACTCATACTCTGCTTCAACGCTGGTCCCCACATGTGCAAAAACATTTCTGTCTGATTTGTACAACCAACACAAATAAATATAAATAAAACTTTAACCAACGTATGCGCTGTGTTCTGTTATTTATTTGCTTTTTTTTTTGTTTTGTTCTCCTCAATTTTAATTTTGCTAATTGAAAATCGTAATACACCCGCGGTTCAGTCCCGATTTGGTGGACACGTGATGCTTGTGTTATAGATTTTTTTGTATCCTTTTTCATTCTTCCTTTTAATGCATTACGTTGCTTAGTGCAAGTTGATGCCCCGCAGGATCTGTCATTGCAATTTGCTCTTTGATCTTTACATAGAGCAACTGCTGTCAGTTTGCTAAGTGCTTTAGAGAGTTGTTTTACGATTTCCGACAATCGAATCTATTAGCTGATTATATCAATTATGGCTTAAAAACAAAACAACAAAGTAAAAATGTGTAAGATTTATTAATGCTTTAAAGGTATTTAATTAAAACAATTGGTTATATAGCAGCAAAAGTATTCAAGTTAAATAGCTTTCAATTCCAGCTCGCAACACATAAAATTTGCACATAAAATCAATTACTCAACACTCAGCTCAACCTGCAGCAGCACTTTACAACACACAAGCAAGCTGCAGGCACATGTGAGTGTGTGTGTGTGTGTGTATAGTGCATGTCACTAGGACTAAATTAAATTAAAATAAAAAGGGCACAAAAAAGATGTTAAAGGAAGAGAGAGAACAGGCAAAGAGGTAAATTAAACTACCGCTTAATGGAGAAACCGGCAACTAAATGAAATCCTTGACTGTCTGTCGAGCATTTGGTGTTTATGCGCCGACCGCCGCCCGCCCCCGCTCTCTGACCTACACTTGCCATTTTAGTTAATTACGAAAACCGTGCAAAGGGTTGCCCTAAAATTAAAAACAAAAATGTGCAAAAATACTTGCCGCAAATGGTTAGCCGAAAGGGAATTGACAAAAATACAGCAGGAGGGTGCTGCGGGGTTAGGACGGCACATTTTTGGCTGCATTTGGCTGATTGTGTCTCTGGCTAATGAAGATTGCCGTTGAATGACAGCTGTCACATAAGTTGCCACGCCCACACACACACATGCACACATTCACACACACACACCACATACCACATGCAGGCCTTAAAGCCAACAGTTTAAAGGTAAATCGGGCCAATGCACATTTCCCTTTGGCTTTGACTGCGCGCTGATTACTTTGCCTTGGACACAGAGGGAGAAGCACAAGGAGAAGCTGCAACTAATCATTGCTATATTGTTAACTGAAGCAGCTGCTACTGCACTTTGTGACTTTTATCCGCAACCACAAAGCCCCGCTAATAACTTGCATAACTCCGTCGACTCTCAGATGGGGATAAAAAATTAAAAAAAAAAAAAAGAAACATGCAATAACCGGTTGTTACCGACTGCGCAATACTCCTTCACAGAATAACAGCTTAACAAATTCAAAAGTGGTCTTAGTTATTTTTGAAAAATAGAGATTTTTGTAATTTGCGGGGGCGGGAGTGACCTCAATTTTTCGTCTCTATCTTTATTCTATAGACGCAATAGACTCTTTTCACTTCGTGAACGAGTGTAGAAAACCTCAGCTAGTACTTTTGCTTGTTCTTGCATTAGTATTAATATTAGTATTATACTGCGCGAGCGCCCCCAAGTATGCTGTGGCTTTTTAACATAATGGCACTTGGGCCAATGTCCTGTGTGTCCTTTGTCGCAGCTAATTAACTTGTTGCGTCGTTTAATTAGCCAAGCTACTGGGCGGACACACAGCTCAGCTCAGCACAGCACACAGAAAAAAAAAGAAACTAAATCCATAAAAAACGTTTGCGCTTAACTGACTCGAGTTTTAATATTTTTTGTATCCGCAGTTTTATCATTTTTTATCTTATGGCAGGACGGTGCATGTAAATTATGAAAATTAAACAAATAGTACAAAGTTTTTTAATTAACCGCCAGCTAGTGAGTCACCTCGCTCCACTCTCCATTCAACGCTGACACTAATTGTGGACACGCAGAAAAAATATGCGGGTAAAAATAGCCAAAACTGTCGAAAAGCTAAAAGCAAATGCAAATAAATTTAACATAGATATATATGCCAAAAAAAAAGTCGTAATAATAATAAAACAAAAAAGAGACAGGAAAAGTGCAATTTTCAATTTGCACATTGCTATGGCAACTGGCACTTGGCACATGAATCGAAACAGATACAGATACGGATAGAACGACACATACGGCTACAGATACAATTATGAGGCGAGGCTGGCGTAAAAATAAAACTCTGCCGAATTTCATAATTAAATTGCCCAAAAAGTGGATCACACGCCGTGGCAAGCAAATGGCGGAGCACATGACTCGCATCATTCACACACGCATTCATTCACTCATTCATTCATACGTGCGTTCATATATTCATATATATGCCACACGGCAGTTGCAGTTGCACTCAAGTAGTCGGAGTCAAGACGTCGCCTCGTTCTCCGGTCTCCGGCCTGGCACTTCTATAAATAATTGCAAGCGAATTTGTCAAGCATGTCAGTCAGGCCAAAAGGGGGGCGTGCCGCGGGGCGGACAGGCAAGTGCAAGTATCTTACAAATGCCGGCCCCGCCTGTCCCCCCCTTCCGACGCTTGCTGCGACAAATTTGCGATGTCTTCGGCTTGGGCTGTGGCATCCAGAGTGCGGCAGCTTGAGTGCAAATGTTGCGCCATTATGCTCTATGATGAATACAAGTATCCTATAGATACTCCGGCTGCAAATATATGCAGCTACAAAATGGGAGTCGCAAGCGGGCAAAGAGCAGGAGTCGAGCACGCAAAAGAGCTCGGAAGCAGCTACGAGGTGGCAATTAGGTTGGAATTTTTCTCACTTTGCCAAAGTGTTTAATTTGAGTGTGTGTGTGCGTTGTGAGACAGGTAAAAATGCAACTGGAATGGGTAATGCACAGGTAATGCGATATATACAGCTACAAATATGAGAGGGAAATTATAATGCTTTATGCTTAACAAATAATCCCACTGCGGGCAGTTACTCTGCTGCAACAAATGGGAAATTGATTGAAAAAAAACAGAATATCAAGAATATCAAAACGAGAGAATATCAAGTTAATAAAAACAGTACATCTAAAGTAATTATTAAGCGATAATTACGTAGCAGCTATTTAAAAATAATTTTTATGTAGACACAAAAAACGCGTATTTAAGTTTGCACAATTTTAAGGAATTTATATAAGAAAAATATAAAAATAGATGCACATTATATTATATCATAAAATCATTATTTTAAATCAAATCGACTAAATTAAAGCTGTATCTATATATCTAAATTTCTTTTATGTGAAATAACGGGAAGCTTAAAAGCCGAACATTACATTTTTAAATAATACAAAAATAGGTAAGTAGTTTGTTCAATTATGGAATGGGTCAAGCGAGTTTTTGAGCCACTCACAAACAAATTTGTATTTTATGTGTAAAATATTTACAGTATTTTAGTGAACTACTGATTGATTTATCGATGTTCTCATTAAATCAAAGCAATTCCTTACTTTGTTTGTTTTTAACATAAGCCCCACACTGTTTCCTCTTGCTTTTTTTTACCCATTTTACGCAATTTGCCAAATTACATTTAACAAAATATATATGTGCGAGGGTCAAGTCCTTTCAAGTTTCAGGACTAGCAATAAATAACAACAACAGCAGTCGCAGCAAAAACAGGAGCTGAAGGCAAATCGTTTGCCTTTGCTTTTTAATTTGCTCCAACGCAAGAACACAGCCCTTTCATTTTGGCCGGAAAGGACTCGTCCTGTGGTCAGATTGCACAAAACGGCGGCAACTCCCAGTCGGACTGCCGAGTTCGAGTCAATGCGTCGTCTGTCTGGTTGGGAGGCCAGCCAAATAGCTAGCTAACCGGCCAAATACACCCAAAACTTCACCTTTGCCGCTGCTCCTCAAACATTTGGCGTGTTTTTCGCATTTTTTGTTTATATTTTTCACCCTTTTTTGGGGTGTTTTTGCATTTTTTTTTTTTTTTGTGATGGTTTTCGTATATTTTTGTGTGTGCGGCCGCTCAGATTTCAAGTTTTGTGGCAGTTTTGCGTGTTTGCTTATAATTTTGTTTGAGTTGCACTGCCACGCCCATTGCCCACCGCCTGCAATAGGAGCCACCAAAAGAGGAAAAAAAAATAAACGACGCGACCGGCATACAGCAAAATTTGTAATTACTTTTTCATGCAGCAATTAAAAATGGCGTAAATAGTGGAAAGTGCGGAGCGCAGGAAGTGGAAAGCTAAAGTTTTAGATAGAGATGGATATAGAGAGATAAACACTGTGCAGCGGACTTGCCCGCAGAGTTGCCAAAAGTGGAGTTTTATTTTAGCAGCTATTTTAAGTGGTTTTTCGCCTGCTTTATTTTTGCCAGTTTATTTTGTTGTTGTTTACAACTTTAATTGAGTTACCATGAAGAGAGAGAGAGAGAGAGAGTAGCTGCTAGTCGGCAATAGGAAACTAAATTACGCAACTTGCAGTCTATTGATTTTGACATTAGTTACGACACAATAGCAACAGGAAATTAAATATATATAAACATATGTGTATGAAAAATCTATAATAATTCGTATTTAATGACATGCACAGTGAAAGGCTTGTTGTAGTTATAGTTGTTGTAATTGGCACCGTCATTAGCGCAAATTACAAGCAATTAAATGCGCGCACACACACACACATGCACATGCTCACAAAAGCTGCTTGTTATCGCAGCACAGAGAAAAGAGAGAGATGGAAAGAGAGTGCGCCATAAAAGAGCCATTGCAATGGGCAAATGCATTAAATTAATTGAAAGCATTAAACGCAAACAATTTAGAAGCGGGTGTAATTTGCAGCAAGTGCCTTTTATAAAGTAAACTAGAAAGGCCCAATAGCTAGCTGCAAGAAAGAGTGTGGGGGTGCGACCCTTTTGGGGCTCTCAATCAATTTGCAATTACTTAAAGTTCATTGAAATGCGCTAAACACGAAATCGTCATAAAAATAGAGCGGCACGGAAATAGCAAAGTCGAGAATTGTGCTATAAAAACGTGCAGTTCGACTAAATGAAACAAAATAGAAAATGTTGCATAAATAATTGAGCAGAGACATACGTGTGCCAAACACACACACACACGCACACTATCTACTTATGCTCTGGTCATGCACATGTGTCGTATTCCCCATGGAAATCAGCGTAATATCAAAATGGCCAGCCACATCACTTAGCCGATATGGCCCAAAGCATATATATAGTTGCTAGCCGCCTGCAAGCTGCATTTGGTGGTTGCTTTATGGCCAAGAAACGGCAGTGCTGCCCGGGCCAAAAGGGGCTGCACGTGGCTTGTTATTGACACGCAAAGTTGTGTAATGCAACTTCATGTATTTTGGCTAATGCGTGTTTCGTGTAAATTCAACAACCGATTGCGAGCAGACAAGACAACTCAAGGCGCCAAATTGTAGCAGGCTTTTGGGCGCAGGCTTTGTGTCTTGTAGTCAATTCTGACTACACAATGTGATGACTGTCGACGGTAAAAATAAAAAATAAAAAAATCAGTGTACAATGTAAATAAATCGAATGCTGTTTCTTGTTCCCATTTGTGCTAGAACTAGTTTGGAATTCTAAGTGCTGGAGAGGCGCTGGTTACAAAAAACCAAAAGCTTCTTAAATCTTTCCATCACCTTCTCAAATTGAGTATATTTAAATTTGAAAATGCAATTAAATTATTGAACGAAAATGGATTAAACAATTTTAAATACGACTATCTAGATTATATACAACTATTTCATATATTTGCCTAAAAATAATTTTCGTCTACTGATTTTGTAAATTGTTAAATTAATACTTTTAACTAAATTATTGACAGAATATTATTAAATACTGGAGTAATTTATTTTTACAATCAACAGAATACAATCTCAGAATATTTAAGTAACAGCCTGAAGGTCTAAACTTTTGTAAGTTTTCCATATATTTAAATAAGAATAAGATTAATCTATCTATTGTTTAGATTGTCAAATTAATTAATTAAATTGAAATATTGAAATTAGAATGTTTATAATGGCTAATCTAATAATTATATTTGAATTATTGAAAGAAAATTAATCAATGCAGGATAAATAAATTTGTAACATGACTAATTTTCATCTATCGATTGAGGTTGAGGGTAACGACCATTGAATATCGCAATTATTGTTAGTTTTACAACACTGTGTTGGCCTAATTGCTCGTTCTGCTGCAGCTGCTTAAATTTCGCTAATTTGCAGTAATTCTGTTACTTACACATCTCTAGGCCGAGTGATTAGCACAGCCCAAAATCAAAAGCAAAAAAAAAAGAAAAAAAAAAAACTAAAAACGAAACAAAAGGAAAACTCTGGGAAAAAGCGAGCAAGCAATTTGCTTTGTTGCGGCGCCTTTTGACGCTTTGCCAAGCGCATTTTTTGTGCTTCAACTGGATTTGTTAGCATTATTGTTGCTGTTGCTGTTGTTGTGGGCCTACAAGGATAAACATCTAGAAAGGCGCTTTGCTGCATGTAAATGGAAAATAAGTTGCCCCGCCCCCACACCCCCGGCTGTCCAGCCCTTCTCACTAATGTAATGCGCTACTTTGTTGCCTGTTGTATGTCTGTCTATTCGTCTTTTTTGTCTATCTTTCGGCCCTGTCCTCTGCTTCTTCCTTTACCTTTGCGCATTTTAGTCGGTTGTGCGCTTTTTGTGCGCCGCTTTTGTCTCAGCTTTCGGTTCGGTTTCGCTTTGCTTTGTTTTGTTTTGGCCACCTTTCGCCATGGCAACGCGTTAAATAATGCCAACGAACGAAAAACGTTAAGTGGATTGGCCGGTACGGGCGGGGGCAGCGGCTCCCAGCCCAGTTCATGCGGTATTATGCCACACAATACCAGGTAATTATATAATTTTATTTATAGCCAGATAAGTGTGGCGAAAATGCAATTAACGGTAATGTGGTAGGGTATGTTACGGGCCGGCAGCTTTAAAGGATAAAAAAAAATACAAATATTTGCGGCATGCTTTTTGAGTAAGGACTGCTTTAAGCCAGTTACTTTTGGCCAAACAAAGAGCCATAACTTCAATTATAAGCAAAAAGCTGGCGACCAAATGCAATTTATTCATTTGCTTATTTTGGCAGCCAGACAAAAAACAAAAAAAACAAACACAAGCAAATAAATATATAAATTTATTAAACTATAATTCAGCTGGAAAAACGGAAAAAGCACTTTGCACCTCACACCTAACAGCCCGCAGGGGCTGAAGACGACGAAAGTGAGTGCAAAAAAATAAAAATAAAAATGTGGCCAAGTCGCGTCGCAAAAAACAACAAATAACAAAAAAGGACAATGCAAAAAGGCGACAGGACGACGCGACAGGGCCGTACACGTACATAAACAAGTGTGCATTACGTGGTGCGGGGCAACACCCAGCAAAAAATAGTAATAATAAAACATAGCCCAGCAAAATGCCAAACGCCATAGAGAAAATGAGAGGGAGAGAGAGGGGCAGGGAAAGAGAGAGTGCGACGACAACAATAAGGAATGCGACGGCTTGGCAGGCAAATAGCAAATACATACTTGCAACGAACTCAGCCGGATCCTGAATCCTGACAGTTGCTGTTGTTGTTGTTGTTATTGCTCGCGTGCCCGCGTCCAAAGTTTTGTTTGCATGTCTGCGGTACATTTCCGCGACAGGCACAGCGTACCAAAGCCCAAACCAGGACCAAAGCCCCTGCCATATGCTATATGAACTACATATAAACTAAACATATACTAAACCAAGCCCTGACAGCCAACTGAGGCAAACGGCAATAAAAAAGTTGAAACACGGCGCTAAAACTGCAGCAAATTATAGGTT
Organism: Drosophila sordidula; assembly: GCA_035047465.1. Classification (NCBI taxonomy): domain Eukaryota; kingdom Metazoa; phylum Arthropoda; class Insecta; order Diptera; family Drosophilidae; genus Drosophila; species Drosophila sordidula. The sequence goes on from JAWNPQ010000290.1 coordinate 97,665, forward strand.
AGCTGGCTCAACAAAAATTATATATGTACATATGGAACAAGCAACAACAACAGCAGCTGTTGGGCACAGTTCGAGTTATTTTATGAAGGGCTTCCAATTTTGCGCGGAAACGAATGATGGATAGCATTAGGGTGACATATTTTTAGAAAATATTTCTTTACAAATATTTAAAACCAAGAGCTTAATTCTGGCCAGAATATTCTACTTGGTAACTTTGGAACATATGTTCTATACCACTCGCATTTATAGATAAAATCGATTTTCTTGAAATCGAAATTTAAATTGAGCTATTCGAGTTAAACGAATTTTGTGAAAATTTAGAAAAGGGTTTGTGCATAATTTATTAATAGCCTAAATAATTTTTTATTACAAAATCAAAATAAAATGTAATAAATTTATTAGTTCAGCATATTTAAATTTATTGCATTTTTTCATTGATCGAAACCGTGCAATAACGCAAAATAATATAAAAAATATCTCTATTTATCATGTTACAAAGAATATTTGGTTAGTTTAAATTTATCGAACTGCTATTTTTGTCAGATTCACTATTAATTTTAACCACCTCCAGATCATGCAGAAAATCGATATATCTCTCGATGAACGCTATCGTTATCGATAACTCGGTATACATTACAAACAACTGCGTGTGCACAAACTTTGCGAAACTCGCTCAAGTGCAAAATACACCATATAACTTGAGCATAACAACAAACTGCTGTAATTTCTCACTAATCTAATGATTGCATTAGATGGCAAGTTCGCTAAACCTGAACCCGTCGACCCCCACACAACCGGCACCCCCTTTACACTCAAGTCAAACGACGCCATTGACCCGCTGTGACCACAACAGAACAAAGCGAAATTCGTGTGTGCGCGACTTGGAAATGTTTTGCGACCTGCTGCAGGGGCTACAGTGCCTGCCCGGCAGTCTGTGCACCAAGCCAACCATAACGTAGTTGCCAACTTCAAAAACTACCCACACACAATCCACCCACCCACACACAGTCAGTAAGTAAAGTGACTGACTGGCGCCATAATGTCGCCTCGCCCTTTTCGCTTTGTGTGGCGTGTGCTTGTTGGTGGCACGGCGTGTTGTCTACTGCCGCACAATGTGGCGCTTGTATCCTTTTTCACACACCAGCACAGCCACCCAGCCCAGCACCCCTCTTGCCATATGTACTAGAATTCCTTATACCTAAGCCAACGCGCCTTTTATTGTGCTTGAGCTTTGTTTTGTCTTGTGTAATAAATGAGTGTGCGTGTGTTTTGTTGTTGTTGTTGCAAGTAATAGTGTTTAGTGTTGAGTGTTGCTTTTGCCTGTTCGCTGTGTTTATTTGCTGTTAATAGAGCAAATGCTCAGCTCGGTGTTTGCCTTAATAAATATAAAAAGTTATGGCAATATGCAGAAGCTACTTTTACAGGGCGCAATCCTAATGATAGTCACAAATTATCTTTACATTTTGTCGTGCTTTGTGCAACAAGAGGCAAGCTTGCATATTTGTTGGGAGCAATGTTTTTCTTTTCTTTAAGTAAATAATTTAATACAGTTTATATATGTATACTAAGAATTTATATAATTTTTTTTTTTTTAAATAATTGCCATTTCTTTCAACTAGCTCTGTGGCATATCCTAGTCAAAATATTTCTGTTTGTTCTTGTTTTGAATTATTTTCAAAATTTTTGTTTTTACTTTATTATACAAAATTCCTAATATTTTTACTGGCCACAATTCAAGTCCTTGTCGCAACGCTTGTCTATTTATTTATTTGTGTTTTGGTTTTCATTTATTTTTTCTGGCTACATGCTCGATAAACATCGCATTGCCAAGTCGGAAACCCTCTGACAATGACAAGATTTACAGCACCCCAAAGCAAAAAAAAAAAAAAAAAAAAAAACAAAAACAAAAAAAAAGCAACCAAGTGAAATTGCAGAGATATATCTAGAGGGCAAGAGAGAGACAGAGAGGGGTGCGCGTTGAGCATGTGAGAAGCGGCCCAAATCAAAGGCTTTGTGCCATAATAATCTGGGACCACATTTGAGATTTCAATGAAAGCTGCCACACACACTCACACACAAAAATGATTTATTTTCCATGTCGATAAACGAAAGAAAGCGAAACTTGAAACGTCGCTTCGGTTCAACCTCCGCCCTCCCTCCCTTTGCCGATCCCCTCACTCCGTTCACGTTTGGCAATAGACTTGGCAAAGTGTAGCGAATGGCGCATAACATTTTGCACAATAGATTGAGCATTTCCGGGGCCAGAATGTGCGAGGAAACTTTTGGACACGAAATCCTTGGAAATGAAAGAAAACGCGTGCGCACCGCGCCGGCAAAACATGTGTAGAAGTTTAATTTAATAAGTTTTTAGGTTATGGGATATGTTAAACATACCCATATATTGTGCTGAACGCCTGCAGCCTTAAACAACAACAGAAGCAAGTGAAACGTTGTAGTTGGGTGTAACCGAGAGCCCAATACAGTGATTTATCGAAAATTGTATTTCAAATAATGCACATATTTTGAGTGCAGAATAAGTCAAAATTGTCATACTCATCGATTAAAAGTATAAGATTTTATTTGACCAAGATTTTCAAAAAAAATTTTTTTTTAAATAATGCATATATTTTGATTGCAGAATCAATTAAGTTGTCAAACTATGAAGAAAATGCCATCAAACTGGACAGTCGGTTCAGTGTTGACAAAGTAATGGGAGTCGTACAAATTTGCATTTTAATTCGTCAGTAGAAAACTTCAGACTTTACCCGATGCAGGTATACATATATATATATATATTCCAAGTATATATATATATATATGTCAAGTTTCAAAACTCTTTAATAACAACCCAATATACTCTTTTCACATCGTGAGCAAGTATAAAAAGGACCAAAACATAAAAGAGACCAGACAAAAAGGCCAAAAAAAATATATATCCACAAGTTTGTTTATTTTTTTTTTTCGCCTTCTACATGTTGCTAATTTTATTTGTTGTAAAGTTCCTTAGCTGGAAGGAGGGGCTTTTTCGTGATATTTTTAAAAAGCACCCACTCCAAGCGGGTTGGCTTTGCTTTCGCTGCAAATGGGGGTTACATAAATCATGCGTAAAGTTAACATAAACTTTGACTTGCGGCGGGGCGGGGGATATGCCACATGTGTTGCATAATTTGTAAATTTACAGTGGGGAGAGATCTTGTCTAGATGATATTTTTTTTTTTTGCTAGCGATTTGTAAGCGAAAGCGTATTTGCCTAATTAAATAGCTTTTTGCCCGGGCAAGGGCAAGTGCCAGGGCTGTCAAGTCCCATTAATAAGCCGTGGTCTGTGTCTGCGTTTCAGCCTGTAAGTTCGTTAGGCAAATACAAAAGGCGACCGAAGACAGCGGCTTCCGTGCGTCTGCCAGATGGCTGACAATAGGCGAAGAGCCGGAAGGGATAGCGGGGGGAGGTGGGGGGTGTGGCAAGCGATAACAAGGACATTTGAGAGTTGCCGCAGTTTCCTGCGTGTGGCTGACAAGTGGCAACTGGCAAAGTGAATCAATTTTGGACCAATCAAATAATGGAGCGGCTTAGATCTGTCCGTCTGTCCCGCTAATTGCCGGACCCTTTGTGTGCGTACGTATTCCCCAATCCTTTGTTCGCCGGCCAACAAAAGACTCTTTCACGGAAACCCATAAACGTTACGCATTCATCGACAGGCTGTACCCTTTTTTCTTCTCGTATTTTTGTAGGGAATTTATTTTGGGTTCTTTTTGCTGCTTGGCCAAAAGCGAAAGTGTTGATTTCTGCGTAACTTAAGGCAGAAACAGGTGCATCCTGCTCAGAGGGAACTTTGTTCACTGAAGAACAAAATATACAACAGAAAAAAATAGAGCTAAAGAGCCTTGAAATGGAATCAAAGCAAACGATGCAAAAGCATTGAAAAAGTGCGTGATGGATACGACCTTGTCTCGTTTCCTTTTCTTTTGCGCTTTTTTTTATGCTTAAGAAACGTGGGAAAAGTTGGCGTAAAAAGAAGCGGAAGTAGTATTTGTTAAGAAGTTTATTTTTAAATAAAAGTCTTAAGATTATTTGCCTACAGTTCATAAAGTTGAAGCAGATAAAAAGCTTTGACTTGCAAGGTTGGTCATTAAAAGAAAAAATATTTGCTTGAACTTGGAATTGAATTAATGTGATTCAGATGAGTGATTTAAAAAAGAGAGAGATTATTTAATATTTTATGGTATTAATTTAGTTTAATTAGTGTTAAGATTTCTAGTTAATCCAAGAAGGAGGCTTAAAGATTTTTCTGTTTGCTAACATGAATATATTTATGTAAAGCATAACTAAATATATTTCTTGTAGTGTTTCAACTATTTTGAAGTACACAAATATCGTATCTTCATTTAGAACTTAAAGACGTCATAACATCTATAACAGAATCGAATTTGCCTTGTTTCTTATGGGAAAACGTACAGGCAACATTTTCAAATACTATATATTTTCACATACTATATTATATATATATTTAAATTAACACTTATAATCTCAGACATGCAATAAGCGACGCGACACCCTGTATATGCTCCATTTGCCCCATTTGCGGCCCCAACAGCTGCGAGGACCGAATGGATATCAGGAAAGCGCTTGCCTTGTGGTTTTTGGGGGTACAGATGGCGCCTCAATTTCATGGACTATCCGTAACACGCACGCACACAGAGGCGACATGCCCCACCAACTGCCAGCTGCCATCCCTGCCTCCTGCTGCTTCAGTTGCTCCGCTCCACGCCTCGGCAACCGCATACGCACTCGGGCACATGAAACGCGCGCCGGCAACGAAATTACAACTTGTCAACTCAATCAAGCGCGCTTTATGCAGTAATTTCCGTCACTTGTGTGAGTTCCCACACACACACACACACACACATGCACACACCCTCTGGCAATAAAACGCACATAATCAGCTAATATAAAATTTGAATGAGCGCGTTGCTAATAATCCTTTTTTGATTTGAGAGCTCAGGAAAAATTAACAAAAGCTTCGCATATTTGTTGTTGTTGCTGTTGATGCTGTAAGCTGCAGCTTACCTGAGGCCCAGACGCCTAATGTTATGCAACAGCCGTACACAGTTGAGCTACACTGTGCAAAATACTTGTATAACTTAGTGCATTAGCAGTTCATAAAAATTCAATTTTAAATAATATATATTTTATACCATTTTTTTTTTAATATTTTAATAAATCTATGTAAGTTAATTATATCAATTATTTTGTGCAGTGTAGCCTGTTTTTTTCTTTATGCTCTCTGCTGTTCAGCATTTTAATTTCATGCTGGGCCATATTTCCTGCCAGGCGACGATGCCATTCGGTTTAGCGAGGACATCCGCCGGCGCTTCCGGCAACAGTTGCCAGCTGGCGCGTTGTCCTCCGTGTCCTCAGTGTCCTGGCCATGTTCCTGTCGCGGCAGCTACTTCAATTTGCCGCCAGCAAAAGTAGCATAGGACAGCAACGACAACGGACAAGGAGCAACATGAAGACGAAGAGGAAGACGGCGACAGAGACGTTGATAAGCTGCTCTCGCGATTTTAGTGTGCTTTTTGCCGAGCTTAAAGGCTACACTCTTGGCCAAAATCCTTAAAGTGCACACAACCGTCAATTAGCAATTAGCCAAGTTGCGATTGTTTCCAATTATATATATTTTCGTTCCCCTTCTGGTTGTTGCCAAGACAGCAAAATGAGTGCACGCATCGATTTCTAGGAACGACTAATGAACTTTCCATTTAATCCCCTCTATTTTTATATTTGTACACCCTGCAGTCAGCAAAGGGGTGGCTTGATGCTACGTAATATTTGTGCAAAAACGATTTTGTGATCGACAACAGAAAAATATATCAATATATATCAACTTATATGTGCACTTTCAACCGACAAATATTGATTTTAAATTAAGCAATATCAGGTTTATCTTGAATAACATGATATCTGCAGGCAGTTAATTTGCCATTTAGTTAAATTCAATTAGCTTCTTACCAAATCGATAAATATCGATTCATCAAACAACAGGGTAATTGCTCTTCGAGCATGCTCAACAAGATTCTGGCTTCTTCTAATTTTTGCCTTTAATTGCAAAAATCAACAAATGCCCGCAGCTTTGATTTATGCTGCACATGTGCGTATGCCCCACGGACCACGCCCCTTCGGCAAATGCCGCCCACCATTTACAAGCTGTATTTAGTTAATTACTGGCAGAAAGCAGCAGCGGCAGCGATGCGGGTCGCGTCGTCCGTTGGCGACTTTTGAAATTTTATGTCTTGCAGCTCAAAGCGAAGCGGAATTAACTCCCCGGCGTATCGTTTGCCTGCAACTTGAAACGTGGCCGGGGGTTAAACTTTTTGCTAGCTGCGATTTTGCCTTCGTTTACGACTAAATTAAATGTGCATTAAATAACGGTTAACAACTGACAGTCGTCGGCGAACGGCGACAATAAAATGCCAAAGGGCACAAGTTTGGATTTGTATGCGAGAATTGGTCAAAAACAATCTAATTTGCCATTTTATGCGACACGTGGCAGGGCGGGGCAGAACCCTGGGATTGGGCTTAGGGGTGGCTTAGACAATGGGCGGCAAGTGTCGTGAATTTGACGTTCTGTAGTAGAATGTAAGGAAAATGTGACACCCAAAGCTGCAGTATCGATGTACAAGGAAAGGCTATTGTTATCGATAATTATAGATACATCGAACAATCTAATAAACAATTATTATGAATGTTTTCAAATTCTTTTTTTTTTAAGTATTCATTTTAACTCAAGTAAAATTGAGGCATTCCAGTTTCTTATAAAATTTTAACAAATTATACTTTTATATTCTCTAACACTGGTCACAATTCTTATCGTTTAGCACCCACAGTGTCCCCGTAAAGCAATTGATTTTTAATTTAAATGCGTCAGTTTTATGGCCTGTTCCTTGGTGTTCGAGGGCTGTCCAGTTCAACTTTAATGTCGTCACGTTGATTTGATTTTATTGCGCCCCGTTGGGCAGCAGGAAGCGAAACTTTTGCAGGCAACCTGGGACCACCATTGAGCCTACCTACTTACGAGGTGGACCTTTAAGGAACTGGGGGCCGTACACCCGCTTTTATGTGGCTCGAAATGACCTGCGTGGCATAATTTATGCATGTCTCACTGAGCGAACCAGCGAAATAAAACGAAGCAGGCGCATAAGTCAAATTTAGAGCCCACTTAGTAGACCAATAAATACCTCGCAGCTCGAATACCTAGGCGTAGATGAGAAGGAGCTCCCCCATCCACCTTGGGCAGTGGCATTCGTAGCATTTACTTTGGCTTGTTTTATGGCCAAGCCGCAGCATTCTGTGCTCTTATTAAATTTCGTGTGAGAAAGCATAAAAAAAATGCCCGAATATGTTGCATAGAATTTCATTCTATTTTGGTTTTTTTCTTTCTGTTAGCTTCCATTTTGTTGACTGCGTTGCTCTTCATAAAAATTTGTTTTATATGCTGTCACACACGAGCAACAACAGCAGGCGAGACGCTGCAGTTAGTCGAGTGGGCGGGGCACTTGGACAGCACACAGACACCGCAGAGGCCACGATGTCCGTGGCGACAACGTCGACGACTGCCAACAATAACGCAAAATGCCAACAAGTATGATAACCGCAACAGCAGAAACAACAACAACAACAGCAGCAACCAGCACACATTCAAGAGGAAGAGATACAATCTGTGTAGAGCAGGGCAGGACAAAAGGCTGCCAGCCAGGAAGATGTTCTGCCACATTTTTGCACTAAGCGTATTATGAAATTTTTTATATATTTTACAACTTGTCTGCGCTGTTCTTAAGTTCGTATTTTTCTGCTCACTTTTTGTTGGTTGAAGTCCTGGGAGCAATAGTTTTTGGCTGGCAATGTTCCCTTGGACTAAAGCGGTTTTAAAGTAATGTAGGGCGTAGAATTATGTTGAAGTTGTCAGCAAAGTGAGTTAGGACAGGTAGGTTATATATATTTATATAAAATCATCTAATTACCATTTTTACAATAAAATCTTTTAAAATTAAGTAGTAAGAAATATATTTCTTCTATAGATGCATAGGATATGAAAATACTTTAAAATTTCCGATTGATCTTAAGAAATGTTCAAAAATGAGTTTTTAAAACAGCTCAATAAATAAGCTTATATCTTAATTAAACATATAAAACTTAAATCCTGATTAAAATATTATATTTGATAAGTAAGTAAAATAAATATTTTCATTTTAAAAATATATTTAAATTTTCTTACACATCTGCTTTCTTTCACTTTTTAATGCCATTAAATTTTGAGCTATGCCTGGCTAATATCATTGTCAAGTTCAAATCAGTTTTATTTTCTTTAAATTTTTTAATATATTTGCCACTTGCAATTTCTGTGTTTTTTATTCAATTCAAAAAACAAGCACTTCATATGTTAATTTTCCAATTAGACAGAGAAAAATGGCACTAATTACATGCGCACGTACCACAATACAACAACAACAACAGTAACAATAAAAGTAGCCTCTTGAAGGGCGAGTCGTGGTCCTCGCACGGGTCCTGCGGCCAACGCAAGGAACGACAAGGCGAAAAAGTAAATAAAATTAATTTTATACACCAACTGTAAGCAGGGGTTGGGGGTGGGGGCACACCAGCAAAGCTAAAGCCAGAGTCTTGGAGTCAGCAGAAAAAAAAAACGAAAGCGAGCAAAGCATAAAAATAAAGCAGCCAAAGAAATGCTGCAAATGTCTGGGCTCAAGTGGGCTGTGTTGTGTGGGCTGGGCAGGTGTGTGTACGAGTGTGTTTAAGTGTATGTGTGTGTGTGTGTGTGTATTTGAGGGCATTAAAACGAGCGCTTGACACGCGACGCGTTTGCATTCTACACGCAGCAGGCGCATAAAACAACAACAACTACAACAACAACAACGGCCGCACTGTGGGCATTGTTTTATGAACCGCACACACACACACACACTTACACCGCCACACTCACACTTATTCAAGCAGGCGGAAATATTAACCGCACTGTACAATTCTAATTACATTTTGCCAGCCCGGCAGCTGCCTGCCTCCACCCCACCCCAGCCCCCCTCTGCAGGAGTCGCGTGCGCCTTTAATTTTATTTATTGCGCAAAATTGCTGACTAGAGGTGTGCGCGAATGTGTGTGCGAGTGTGTGTTGCTGCAGCATCGCGTGTCGCGTTGCTATAAGGTGCAACAGCAGCAACAACAACAACACCCAGATCAGCAGCAAGCGCAGCCGCCCCCACACTTTGCTATTTGTTTTGTGTACCCTGCACCAAAAACGTTACGAAGTTGCATTAAATTCACAATTTTTTGCAACACACACTTGTTTGTTTATGCCACCATATTTACAGTATAATAACGGTTTAAAACACACGAAACCAATCTCAATTATTATTGTGATCTTTAGTGGAGGTCATCAGAAAACTTGTGCCACATTTTGAGACAAGTTTTTAAATTGTGGGAGATATGGATTCACAAGTATCTATTAAATAAAGTCTCATACGGACGGACTGCAACTAATATACAGTTTTCAATTCGTGAACGATTATAAAATATAAAAAAATCCTACGGATCTTTGAATTGAATGTAATTAACTTAATTGTTTAATTTTACATCGTGTCACATCTAAATAATGCAGGGTATCCCCAAAGTTATCACGATTGCAGCAGCCTCAGCTTTATTTTGCTTACAACCTAAAACGGAAATTTGCAGCTGCAACGCTTTTCCTTGTCGTGTGTTTGTAGTAGGTGTAGATATGTGTGTGTTTGTTTAAGAACTTTGGCAAAGGGCTATGCGTCTTTCATTTGACTTACGCGAGTTTATTGAGTGTTGCAATATTTGGCAAATTTAAATATGTAAACATACCTGCAAAGAGAAGAACAAGAAAAGTTTTTGATTAATTATGACTTCGGCGATGCGTCAAAAAGTTATGAGAGAAGCCCTATTAAGATTGGATTAAGATATAAAAAAATTTCCCTACAAAAGGCACCATATTCTGCCTTATTTTAAAATACAAAATTTTTAAATTAAAAAAAAATTATTTTAGAACAAAATTTGTTTAAATAGACGAAAAACTTTACCAAATAAAAAAAAAAATCTTTTAATTTTAGGGTAATTTTGTGTGTTTGATAGTGACAAAATGTTTTTGGATTGTTGATTTGGCTATAAAAAATATAAATAATATAAAGTAATAAATATAAATAAAAATTATAATAAAGTATATAATTTAATGTTATCGATACATTATCGCTAGCATTTATCCACATAGCCATAGTATAGTAGAATTTAATTTCTAATTGCGATAAATACCTAAATTGTGACCACATTACATTTACAAACACAAAAAATACCTCAATTTGTAAATTGTGCATCGCATCTCCGTTAGAGATACTAAAAGCATTTGAACAATTGCCTCTCGCTGTCAATACTTAATAACTCCTCGTAGACCATTAAACGAGGATGGAAGAGAAACCCGAAAGTAACAACAACAGCAAATGAAAGTTGGCTCAAAGGATTGCAACATCGTAGATGAGAAATAACGACACATTTTACGCTTAATTAAACAAGTTCAATAAACCGAGCGTCGACTGTCGAGTGAGCTGCACAGAGGGCCCAGTTTCAGTGTTGTGTCCTGCCAAAGGAGGGCCGGGAGGCCGGCAGGAAAGGCTCGAAAAAGAAAGAACCCTTTTTTGTCATTGTTGCCGCATAATTGCCAGCATAATTCATAAAACGAAAGAGTTGTGGAGCTGAGGAGTGAAACGAAGTCGAATCATTGACTTTATTTTGCGAGCATTTAGGCTGGCAGCGAGCACAAAGGAAGCGAATACTCCTGTTATTTTTTCTCATCTACTGCTGGCACTTCTTGGCCGGATTCGCTTTGACGCACGCAGCGCAAGCAAAGTGGCAACAAAGTGGAGCAGCAGGCGCAGCAGGAGATCGGCCCAACAGCTAAGCAAGTCTCCATCTCCCTCTCTCTCTCTGTCTCGGCTGCGTCGGTTCATCAAATGCACCACTGGCGGAGCCACTTGGTTTTTAATTACAATCCAAAGTCATTTGCATGCGCTTTGAATGGCCCCGGCCAAAAGAAATTGCCTCGCAATGGGTGGGAAATGCTTCTGTGCATTGTAATGTAAGTAGTTTTTGCCGAGGCGGGAGGGGGAGCTTAGCCAGAGCGACAAGCGACGACCATTATAATCATTATCAATTGCCGAGCGCTGACAACGAGCTCAACAATGGCCACAAAGCGACCGGGCAGACGGGGGCCACACTGAGACTCAGCCACGAACCACGAACCACAAAGGCCGCGATGCATAGCAAGTAGGCTGAAGTGAAGTGGAAGTGAAGAAGATGCTGATGGCAATGGCGTACGAGGCGGAAGGAAGCGGCCAGCAAGGGGGGAGTGGCGTGGTTGCCTGCCGGAAGCCGTGCAACGCAAGCGGAAACGGAAAGCCTTATTAAGCGGAAACATTTCGCCTTTTGGCTTCGTGCGAACCCCGCCACGAAATGCTCTCCTCATAATTTATGCCAATATTTTTGCAACTGCGCCCAGTCAAATCAAAAGCAGCGCTGCCGATTTTATTGGCCAAGCAGCGAGAGGGAGTTGCGAGCATTTTTTCGCTGTCCCTTGGCATATCAATTGAAAAATTGCAATTGACGAAAGCAGCGAACGAACAAGAAAATGTGGCGCCAAGTGTAAGAAATGCTCTCAAAGGATTCGCGGCGGCTTTTGAAGTGTAAATCACAGCGCAAAGTAATGACAATTTTTGCAGCGTAGTCAAGTGTAATTGGAATACACATAGGCGGGGCAAGAAAGAGGGGCGAAAGGCTGAAAGTGTCAATGGGGGAAATTGATATTTACCGCTGGGGTTTTTCATGCGACGCATAGCAAAGAGAAAGAAAGAGGAAGAAAATAAGCAGCATTAAATACGTTCCACAAGACATTAAAAGCAATCAGCTTGGAAGCATTTAAGAGTCGAGTAGAAAATGGAAATGAAAAAAAAAGTGATAATTATTAGTGTTTAAGACCGATTAAAAATAAGTTCACAGAGTGGGGAATCATAAATGGAAGACAAAAATTTAATACTAAGAAAAAGTCCTTTAAACATTTGTATATATTCAAGATATATATTATATTATATTATATAAACAATGGTGTGGATTCTTTTACGTAGTTTTAATTTTCTTGACTAAAGGAGAGGTCAATTTGGAAGACTAGAATTTTATTTATATTCTAAAAGATTTCGTTGATAACTGCCTTGTTTTTATTTGCGTGCACCTAACCAAAGCAAAAACCTAATGTAAGCCCCCCCTTGGAAAAACATTTAAGGCAACTTGAAGTCATTTTTCAAGAGCAGTTTTGAACCTCAACGATTGCTCCAGTTATATTTCATAGTGAACCCAAAAACAACAATAACAACAACGGCAGGAGCCACAAGTATTAATGTTGATGTGGATGATTTAAGCTGGTGCCGCACTCAGTTAAGAGCGCAGGCACGCATTCTGCAACTTATAATGTGCCATAAATCAAAGTCAAAGCCTAGCACATTACATTTTATACCGCACACAGAGTAGGAGGGGGGAGAGAGGAACTTGGTAAAAGAAGAAGAACGCGCTGACCACATTAAAGCTCAAATGTCCTGCAATTTTCAGCCAACACAAACTTGGAGCATACACAAAAATTTGCTTACAGGGGGCACATGGAATGAGAGGGGCGGGGGGATAGGTAGGAGAAAGCCCTAACAAAAGCAAACTTTGCTCATCATTAACAAAACAAAATATTGAACATGCCCCAGTGGCAGACGCAGCGTGGAAAGCACGAAGCCGCCCAAAAATCCAGAACTTATAGAGCGGGGCTTACATTTCAAGTTGCCCGTTGCCTGCCCCAAAATACAACAGCAACAACAACAAGTTGCACTCAAGTGCCTATTTATCTTATTAAGACGATGCCGAGCAGCTTGTTTGGGTGCCAAAAGCCGTGGCTGGCTGCCTGTGGGCGTGGCATTGTCTGTTTGCCTTTGCATAGTTTTGGCTAAGGAACTTGGCAAGGACACGCCAAGCTCGAGCCGAGCTTTTCCATTTCTCCGTGATTTTTTCGCCCTCTGCGTTTGCTTTTCTTTTTTTTTTTGCTTGCCTATTAGTTTATTTTGCTGCTTGAAGTAGTTTCTAAGTTTCTGCAGAACTTGGTTTGTTGTTGCTGCTGCGTTTGTTTTGTTAATTTGATAGGGCATACTTCTGTTGAAGGCAGGGAGGGCTGCTGGGTAAAGGGAGTTGGCAGAAAATAGTTGCGTTGACTTGTCCACTTACACTCGTACATATCAACATTGTGAATGCTGCCGCTTTTTCATGCATAAATGTGACTGAGCAAACAAAATGAAAATGTTCTTGTTGACAAGCCAGGGTTGTCAATGTGACTGCTGACTGGGTTGTGGATGCTATGAATACGTTTAAAGTGCTGTCAACATTTTTGGACTTGTTTGATTTTGTCTGTGTGTCTGTGTATGTGCGAAAATGTATGCTAATTGGCTTTTGATATTGTGCCACTGTGGCTGCGTCAGCGTCATCTGAGTGCTGGGCGTAATGACTTTAAAACTGAACTTGTGGGCGGATATCGTTGTGCGGTTTTGCGGCTGTGTTAGTGGCAAGCACTGTGGAGTGCCACAGTGGTCACATCTAAGCCAGTGCTTGCTGTTTGCCAAGCAGGTGGATGCCAATTTAAATGGAAACGTGCTAAAAATGCTAAATAAATGTAAATGTATTAAAATGTGTATGTGGATCGTAAGTGGATAGTAAGAAATATACTGCTAGTGAAACAAAACACCTTTATAACAGTTAAAAAAATCCATACTTTACTTGAAATCAGTCAAAAATACGTGTGGATCGCAAGTGGACGGTAAGTGGAACCCATGTTCAATTAATTTTTATGCATTCAAAATATATTTTAGATTAATATATGTTAAACTTCATCCATTCAAAAGTCCAAAATTGAACAAAGTTGTGAAAACTGATACCAAAATAAACTATTAAATAAAATGACTTATTGTTTACAACAAAAAGAAGCAGAGCTTAACTTATGCAGAACTCAACTAACTTAATAGCCAACTAACCAATTGTTAAGCAAATTTTACTCATTGCATTCACAATTTATCGCAGGTTTCCCTGGCAATTTTCTACAATTGTGACAAGCTAATGATTTGTGGAATACATTTGCATAGCCAACAACAACACCACCAACAACAACAACTTCTGTCTAAGCCAAACACGGGAGAACAAGAATCAAACCGAAGTCCAACAAAAATAAAGTGACCCCAAAGCTAAACTTTTTAATAGAAGCAAAAGTTTTTGGTTGCTTAATTTATTAACCTCTCGAGATTCGATATGCCCAGATTCGGAACGCACTCGACGCACAATGCACACAACGAACCGAAAACTCATAAATATCGATTTCATTACCAGCGCATACATTTCATGGTTATCGGGCGGCCAGGCCAAAGCTGATGAGCACTGAGCCAATGGAGCTGGGAACTGAAGTAACTGAAGCAACTGGGGGATTCGAGCGTATATACATATATATCGTGTGCGAATCATCCACACGCCATGACTAAAAGTTACTAAATTTTCCGGCCGTTTGCGTCATTAATTTCAAAAAAAAAAAAAAAAGAAGAAAAGGAACTGGAGAGAGAAAAAAGAGAAGCACCAAGTGGAAGTGGTAAAAGGCATTGCCGCAGCCTCAAACCAATTGAATGGCATACAAAGAAAAAAAAATGAAGGAGGAGGAGAAAGGAGCAGGAGAAGGGAGCAGGAACAAACGAATGCGAAACGCAAGTAGAAATAATGGAGCAGCAAAAGTTTCGCGAACGAGCGCCGATGCTCGTGCACTGATAAGGATAATGGATTTGGACTCCTGGACAACGTTGATGACGACAACGAGGACGAGGACGAAAAAGAGAGAACGTTGCCAGCGAGTAAATTTATTCATTGACAATTGAGTTGCGGGCTGCTGGAAATTGAGTTTGGGTCAGCAGCGCGTTATTTAGATGTTCTCCCGATTCCCACTCCGACTTGTCATCAGCATGGCCATCGTCATCATCAGTTCATCCCAAGTAATTTCGAGTGCTGCATATTTATTTGCACAAACGCTTTCGCTTTATTATTATGTATTGCGAGATGGCTGTTATTATAAAAATACCAACAAAAAAAAAAAGAAGAAAAAGAAAATCCGCAGCGTGCCACAAGGCGGCACAGTGGGCAAACTCAGTCAAGTTATTCAGCGCTCAAGTGGTTTGCGGTTCGGTTTGCGTTTTAGGTGGACACGTAATTCAAATATTTTTCGCGCAAAAATGTCAAGTATACTTTTTGGCTTTGACGTAAGCATGCAGCCCAGCCCAACTCGGCTTTCAATTGGATGCCTTTGCAGGAGCCTAAGCAACCATCTAGTTCTGAAATCGAACCCCTGCTGCTGAAGTGGGAATGGGGGCGGAATTGTGGAAACAGGAGATTTTTGAGGGTTTTGAATTTTGTCAATTAAGTTCATACTCAATCTAAAATTGGAAAATATTAATGTTTTTTTTTAATTTTCACAGTGATAACGAAATGTTTAAAATGTATTTTTAACTAAGAATTCATTAGTATTGCTATGATTTTTTTATGATTTTCAATATACATTATTCTAAAATATCTAAAAATCAGTAAATGTCTAATTTACTTCTTGCTGTTTAATTCTGCATTCGCAATCCGCATTTGCATAAAATGAGCTGCAATTTGCCTGCATTTGCCTCCACTTTTCTTTTTCTTTCTCTGCAGCCATCTCCAACTCTAGTGCCCCCTTTGAAGCAGCGTATTTCTATCTGCTGCTGCAATACTTCACATGGCCCCTGATATTTGCTGAAGCCTCATTTTATTTTTCATTTCTACGAGCTGATTTTTTTTACTTTTCCCTATACATTTCCTTTTTTTTTGCCCCTTTTTGTTGTCTTTTATTTTATATATATATAAGTGTGTATATATTTTTTTGCCGCATGAAATACTCGTAGATGTTGTCGTCGCCGTGGTATGAAATCTAGTTTCAGGCAAATGCCACAAAAGATTGATTTTTTTCTGCTTCTTTCACTACAACTACTGCTTGTTTATTTTGTTGTTGCTGCCATTTGTTGTTGCAGCTGGTGCTGCTATTGCTGTTTCTTTTGGGGCTGGCAGCTGGCCAAGCACAAATTTGTTTTGAGTGCCTCGGCGACGACATGTCCAAGCCCAAACCTAAAACCCTGGCGCCCCTGCAGCCATAAGATACTTTTACAATGCTTTAAATTTGCTTAACAAATTTCCAAATTTAATATGTTCAAAAATATCAAAAAGAAACAAAAATGAACAAAAACTTTGCCAAAACAAAGAGCCAAATTATAAACAACAGAAAAAAATCTCTGAGCGCGAGCAAAAACCGCAGCGAAAATAGAAGAGAGAAATAAACTTTTGCGGGCCAAACACGTAATAACATTTAAAAAGCGCTGATGGCTCGAACCACATACACACACACACACACACACACACACACATACAGAGACCAACGGAAGCTGATGATGATCAACATTTCAAGTTGTTGTTGCTTGGGGCAACTTGGCCACAACTTTTGCTGATTCAACACTCTCACTTTTTGTCGCCCCTTGGCGAGTATTTTGTGTTGTGTGCTTCAAAACATTTTCGCATTTATTCTTAATTATCAAGAGCGTATTTTCTTCTCTCTTTGCTTCCGCTTCTGTTGCCTGTTGCCTATAAATCTAGTTGGCACTGCTTTCATTACCAGTCGGGCCTCAACGCACCCGCACCGCCCCTGGCTCCTCGCAGACAGCCCACACACTCGACATACTTTATCATGACACGCGGCGTATTTCAACATATCTTCCACACTGACAGATGAGCCAACAACCAGACAGACTGCAGTCGTCCTGCCCCAACCACTGCCTGCCCCTTTCCCTGTCTCTGTCTCTGTCCCTGCCCCTTGCCGCCCTGCAGCAGACTGTCCAGCAGTTGCAAGCTTGTCTGGCTGCTGACTGTCCTGTCCTGTGCCATCTGTCTGTCGGTGTGTCCTGTTGTCTCTTTTGGAACATATGACAGTTTAATTTACTTTTATTTTTGTGTGGATTGCATTCCAACAACTGAAATGTTGGTTTTTTGGGGCTATTTCCCAACTGCTGTTTAAAGTTTATGTTGTTGTTTATGTCATTTAATTTCAATTACGAGTGAGTATTTTCGTCCCCTATTGGCTTTGTAAGCTCAATTATCGCATTGCGAACGGAGAGAGACAGAGCGAGAGAGAGAGGGGCGGAGAGAGGGAGAGAGAATCCTTCGTTGGTTATTTTAATTATGCGGCTGGCTGGTAATTTATGTTAAACTGTGAGTTATTAGAATTTATGGCGCGCTGCTGGCAAAAGCCGCCCCGTGAATTGCCAAATGGCCAAAACAGTTGTATTACGGCTTTAAGGCAGCTTTAAGCGGCCGTACAGTTGTGGACTGCATTGTTGTTGTATATGCCAAATAAATACACGAAAAAGCAATCAACTCCGCTGCCTGGCAGAGGGGCATAATAGAAAACCAACGTTTACAATATTGTTCGAGTAAATCACAAAAAAAGGACAGCAAAGATAAATAAAAATAAAACAGAAATACTATTTCCAACGCAACGAACCACAAATACTCTTGCATAGCTAATGAACTGCTTAGGAAAGAGTGTAGAACGGGGGAATTTATGTTGATAAGCGTTGATCACATGAGATATGAAATTGAAAAATATTCATGATTAATTCAATTTATGTTTGCATGTTTTCATATTTGAATATATGCATATCTTTGGCATTTCTAATTCAATATATAAATATATTTTCATGGTACAATTAAGAAGTTTATGGAACAAACAATATTTAGAATTATAATTATAATATCAAAGAGACACTGAAATATCTCTAAATTATAAACTGCAGAATATATGTGAAAAACTGCAGTTGGTTGGTAATATTAATACGATTTTAAAAAATAAAATAGAAACAGTTCTAGTATAAAAGTATAGCCCAATTTAATTGAGATATTTAGGTCAAACGGGAAGAGTGAAGCACTTAGGCCCACAGATAGGGTATAGCAAGGAGTTCCAAGTAAAAGGCCCAAACAGTGGGCAATGGTATGCCAAAACAATGACAGCAGGAAATCAACGCGCCAAAAAGCTGACAAACGACAAATGAGTAAAAAGCCCAAGCGAAGGGTCTCAACAGACCGGAAAACACCGACTTTCCCCAGCCAGACAATGATGTGGCGACAATGTGGAGGCGACTGTGGATGCTGACGACGATGATGATGACGCCAGTCCAGACTGAAGACCAACTGACTGCCAGTCAATGTGTGCGGTGTTTAATTTGGTTTTGCGCTTACTTTTTATTTTTAGACCAATTCACTAGACGAAAGCTGATAAGCAGACGACGCAACAACTTTTGATACAAAAAAAAAAAAGTCCAATATACGCATAACTAAGCCAAATTCACATATATATAATATATTTATATGTATGTATGTGTAAGTATATACTGTCCTGGCAAATGCTCTGTCTGCACCACAAGAGTGGTTGAGTTTTGTTGTTGTTTCTTTGCCTGCAAATACTTCCACTTGAATACAATTCCTTTCACTCAGATCTCAGGAGATTTGTTTTGTTTGGTTTTGTTTTGTTTTCGTGCACTTGTTTACTGCGTCTTTGTACAAAATAGAAAATAGCAGCAGCAGTAACAACAATGCAGCAACTACAGCAGCCAAACCTCCCCCCCCCCCTCCACCCCTTCATCGTTCCCCTTGCGGCTCTACACATGTCACAGACCGGAGAAGCTTTTGCCTGCTCGAGGGATTTTTCGTCTTTTGCACACAGCTCGGAGTAAAAATGTAAATTTACATTAGACGCAAGTAAATTTAAATAATGCGCGTAAAATTTACTACTTTTTTGCACATTTTTCCTACACAGCTGTACTCGTATTTCTCCTGTTTTCTTTCTTATTTCTAGCTGTGGCAGCAACAAGAAAACAAAAAGCTTTAGATAACAGTTATGGTATCGCCTTTGCTGTTGTCGGTTACGATGGGGCACCATTATGTTGGCAGCTTTTGGCTCTGTTGTGGCTTAGAAAATATGTTGACAAGCATAAAGCTGAATTGTTACGTTACATTTTGCTTGGGTACGCCCGAGAAGGCGGAAAATAT
Organism: Drosophila sordidula; assembly: GCA_035047465.1. Taxonomy (NCBI): domain Eukaryota; kingdom Metazoa; phylum Arthropoda; class Insecta; order Diptera; family Drosophilidae; genus Drosophila; species Drosophila sordidula. The sequence continues at coordinate 116,910 of JAWNPQ010000290.1, forward strand.
ATAGATATATAGATGCAAATGGGCGAGTTATGCATTGTGGCAAGAGGTGTTTTTTTTTTTTGTGAGGAATTGTTACATGTGGAACACGTGTGGAGTCTATGTGGATCAAAATATTTTAGAGTGGTAGTCAGTTCACAGTGTGAAGGAGTATTTTAGACTCATTTTACAGTTTATACAACATATTGAACTTATGTGGATCGTAACTTTGTAACAAGAAAATATCACATGTTCAGGTTTATTTGCTAATTTTATTATTTAATACAAGTATTTACTGTCTTCCTTTATTCTTTTTTGCCCATATTAAATATCATTTAAATGTCAACCGCAAACAAGGCCTTTGTAGAAGTATTAGCCCTTGAAGGCACTTGTTACTCCCCTCCTCAGACTAAGCCACCCGCAAAAAGCCGCATTTATGGTGCGGTCCTTTGAGCCGCAGCCGTTGATCACACAAAATCCACATGCATTTTTCATGCTTTGTCAAATAAACAGCATCTACATATAGAACACACTCTCTCCCCATACAAAAGAACCATTTTTTCAACGGCTAGACGATAGAAAATCGTGCCTGGGTTTCAATTTTTTTTTTTTTGTCTTCTTCTCTGGTTGTGGACAAAGTTTTGTTGGCGCTTTTACTTGCCAATTTCCAAAGACACCAGAAGCGCACAAAAAAAATTCCTCATATATGCAAGATGCTCGGCACGAGGACGAATACACAGAGAAGCTTGTCTAATAAAAGTCTAGTCGACATTATTTTTGCAACCCTCCGCGAATTATACACAGTTTGATCCGTTTTGCGACCCCAGTACGAGACACACACGACTGGGGAGTCGGGCAGTTTGGTTTTGGGGGGGCAAGTGAGGGGCAGCCACGAGGCAATGCAATTTTCGTGCATGACGCAAAAACGTGGCTTGAATAGCCAAGTAAGTCCCACATTATAAATAAATAAGCAGCCCGACACAGCCAGCGCGACAAAAGAGCCAAACAAAAAAAAAAAGACGAAGAAAAAAAACTACCCTCTTGATAGAGTTTTGGTTAGAGTAATAAGAAAAAAAAAAGTAGAAATTATATAAAGCAAGCGAAGAAAACATTTTAACAAGTCAATAACATGTCAAGTGAAAACTTTTTTAATATTTTCAAATTGTTGTCGCACCACCCAAAAAACCACCCGAAAAGAACGAACTGAAAACTTCCAGCGTTCAACTCGTTTGAACCTGCGACCCGCTAGAAATGTTCTGATGTGGCACGTCGCATAGTCCAAGACGTGGGCGTCGGCGTGGGCGTGGTTGACGCGTGTCTGACAGCGCAATTAATCAAAATTTACAATAAATTTGGAATTTTTTTTGCCTTTGTAAACCACTCAAAAATGAATTTGTTGGCATTTCCTGTGCTGTTGTTGTTTTTGTCGTTTTGTTGTCATGATTTTGAGATTTTCTGTTGTCTGTTGGCTTTGTGAAACGGTGGATTTAGTGTTGCCACAAGTGGAATTTTAAATGGCCGAGCTGTCTATCAGCGTGACAACTTAACGGACCAAGTGTTTGCGGAACGTGAGCTGATGAGCTTTAAAAAACGAGCAACTTAATTTGAGGTTACGTTTGCAGGGTGTTCATCAATTTTTGATCATTTTTGTAATGGGCAATAAAAGATGTTACCGTTAAAAATGGGATCATATTACGAGCATTTGAAATGCTTTCAACTTTTATTTGAAAGTGAAAACAATAAAAATATATTAAAGTTTAAGTGGGGTCCATTTTTAATACAATTGATTGCGGTGAGTAAAAGTAATATATACAGGAAGTGCCTGTCAAAGGAGAATTAAGGGAACGAGAAGATGGAAAATATTTCGAAAGGTTTTAACAATGCAAGATCTGGAAAATGGTAAGAAACATGACAAACATCTTTTAATTAAAGTTGAGATGTCGAGATTTTATTTATGGCTCAAGGGAAGCTTTCTTTTAAACGTAAAAAGTTTAGAAACTTTTTTTTTTTAAATAAAAGAATATCCTGCTAGTTTTAAGTTTGACTTACATAATTTCATTTATGCCTTGTTTTGAAAAAACATGGAAATTTGAAAAGCTACTAAGTGCAATATTTAAGAAGCAAACAAGAAAAATTTAATTGAGTCAAACACTTAACTTGATTACGTTCCGTTTTCACCTGACGCATGCGGCGCGCATTCAACTGACTCTCAACTTTCAACTTGCATTTCAATATTAATTTCAATAAATCAACAAGTGCATTTTTTAAATGAAGAAACTTTTGGCAGGCACTGCGGGTGGTCGCAATGCAAAAATTTGCCTCTAGTTGCAGGCATGTGAATCAACATAAAGGTAGGCAATAAGGCGCCATGAAGTAAGCCGTAAGTTTTTTACATAGCTAAGGAAATGTCTATATGTATGTGTGGCGAAATCAAGCAGAAAATATTTGCGAAACTTTTCACATTCAAATGCATTTACTTAATGTATTAAAATGTTGCCGTGTAACGAGCACTCCATTGATTAGGGGCTGCTGTTTGCTAGAGCACCCCCCAAACCCTAACCATCCCTTAAGGATGAGTTATGTGTTTGTAAGACATTATACAAATGTGGCCAGAGTTTGATTTTTACAAAAAGAAAATAGCGAAATGTGCTGTTAGCCGAAATATAGCCGAAAAGTTTAACTGCCATTTTTTTTAGAGCTCTGCGGCGCCCCCTTGCGACGAACTTTTACTTATGAACTTTTCACTAATGCTTTTTGGCTCCATGTGGAACTTAATGTCTGCCACTTTTATTTCATCTTGTTCTTTAAAGTTTTGCCATTTTTCTGCAGTACACGAACAAAAATTGTGATTTTTTATTATAAATATATATTTTCTGTTTTTTTTTTTTTTTTTTGGCAGTTGTGACTTTTGCACGCAAGTCGTAGAAAAAAAGTCTGATATTTTTACCCCCAAAGAAAATCAGCGAAAAGTTTGCTGCGCCCCTCTTTATAACCCAAGTACCTAACCGAAAACAATATGTATGTGTGTGTGTGTGCGCGCGTGCATAAAGGCAGTCAAAGTTTTCCTTGGGGTGCATGTCCTTTTTCTGTGCTGACTCGAATGTCTACACTCTTCTTTTTTGGCAGTATATTTCTTCTAGTATTTTTTCGTTGCCTTGTTCTTTCTGTGGCTTGCATCTCGGGCAAATATCATTATTCTTGTCGTTTTGCTGCTTTAAGCGATTTTCGTGAAGTCGTTTTAACTTGACTACTTTGAAAAATGTTGCCCCTTCGGCACGTGGCAGTTGTGGAGTGAGGGGGGCACAAACGGTACGGGGTGTCAAGCAAAAAAAATGCGCTAAATAGTTTCGAAGAATATTAAAAAATTCCTTAGCACTTACGTGGGTCAAATGCCGTTAGAGGTTTGAGTTGGAGCATGGGGTTGGTTTAAAATGTGACCAGCAATTGCAGTTGAACTTACCTAGAATGAGAAAATGAGTAAGAAAATTTGTTCATAAGTCAGTGGGAAAATGTAAAGATTTATGTTGTGGCATTCAAGTGAATAATATGCTTAAAATAGCTTATTAACTTAGGAAGTGAGCAATGTTATTGCCAGATATTGGATGTTAACCTTTAAGAAACACTTTAAATGCCATGGAGTTGAATAACAGCATAAGGGAAATTGTAAAAATGGCTTGCATTTTAAGGAAAGTCAGAATTGTAGAAGTCAAATGAGCTAACAAAATTTCTAATAAAAATGCATAGGAAAAATCAATATATACGTTTCTGTTTTATTTGCTGAGAATTTCAAACAATTTATGTGAGGTACAAAGAATTTATTATACAAATATTTTGCAAAATTTATTGTTGCTTTAATAATATTACTTGTATTGTCTAAAATTTAAAGTATTTTGAAACCTTTAAAACAATTGCTTGGTTGTGGAATGCATGTTGATTAGATTTGAATTCGAGTGAATTAGAGTGCCAATGTAATTTTAAAATGAAATATTTTAGCTTTACAACTCCACAAAGAAATTGTTAAATGTATTTGACATGTGATATATGTGAAATTATTAAAATTTATTTATATTTGTTTATAGATTATTGCATTAATTGCCTTCAATTTCCTAATAAACAGATGCAAAGTTTAAGAATCTAGTGGATATAAGAATAAGAATAACAAGGGAATAAATATTATTTATATTTTATGTAAGTATAACCAGCTATCATATGCAAATGCTGTAATTATTAGGCATTGCCCAACACTGCAATGCGACAGACTAATGAAATTAGTCCAAGACCAACATAAGCAACAGCTGTCTGGTTATTAGCTTAAATCCAAATGGAATGTGAATTAAGGCAGCTTTATCAAGGTTGCAGCCAGACCGAAGGCGAGTTAATAATATGACTAAATAATTGCTAATTTACGTGAAACGAGACTGGAAGGCAAGGAGTTGCAGATAGGTGGACACAGCTACACAGCTACGTGCTTAACTTTGCCACGTAACTTGTTGACCTTTCGGTGGGTGGGTGGTTGGGTCGTAGGTTGGCTGGTTTAGCAACTGTTGCGAGGGTCAACATTTATGGAACGATATCAAATTGTGGGGCCAGCTTCTGGGCCTAATTAGTTGGTTATGTTAGAGCTTGATTACGCAAGTTCGTAGGTGCAAAGAGGGGTATTTTTCTTTGGAGACTAGGTGTGGAAAGTGTGCGTCAACATCCAAATTAAATTGTTTTGTCTTATGTAATGCGTCTGAAATTTAATGTACTATATGATACATGTTAGAACTTATTAAGAAAATCTGAGGATTGGAAAAGGATCTAAAGTGTGGATTGAAAATGAACAAGAATTATTGAATAAGAAACCTAGACTTTAAGCTGTTATGGAAGACAAATAAGCATTTTTGTGGGAAGTAAGTTTGTTAAGCTATATTTTATTTTATAGAGACTGTCAAGTTCTGTTTCATAGACGGCACTTTTTAACTTTTATCGTGCGGATTGTAAGTATTTAGCGTTTTTCCCGTGAATTGCATAACTTGAAATAAGCTGCATTCAATTTTAAATTCTCTCTCACTCTCGTCTCACGCTGATAACATGCAACTATTCGCTATGTGGCACAATGTGGTATTTGTTTAGCTAACAAACCATCCAGCTGAGAGGCTGTTGAAGCGCTGTAGCTGTCCGGAGGGCAGCCAACTTTATATAGATTTGGTTTTTCTGGTTTTTTTTATACCTCGCCCCCCGCGGCGTCTGTTGTGAATTGTTAGCCAAAGAGCAAACGGCAGTCGTTTGCCAAAAATCAAATGCAATCAGCGAAAACAAATAATGGCATAACGTGCCGTATTCCCAAACATTGAGAGTGGTACGTGTGTGGATGTTAAATGCAAATATACACCTACCCCCCATGCCCGTCAACTCTATAAACCAACACAAACACACAGACACACACACTGGTGCGAATATAGACAAGTGCATTTAATGCAGTCGAGCTAATAAATATTAAAAGCTATTTCCCACATATCGACGCGCTTTAAATGTAATAGGAAAATAATGGAAAAATAACCCAAGAAAAAAGAAAAATAAAAAATGCAACCATAAAATATGCAATTGTGAGAATGAATAAAAATGCAATTTCCACAATGTGTAAATACTATAACCTATCACCTATACCCCACTGTGAAAGTGCATCAAAAGTGTGTTAAGCGAAATGCAGTTCCTGATTTATGTTGAATTGCATCTTAACGTCGGCAAAAGATTGCTTTTTTATTTACAAATATTGGCATGGAAGAGGATGTGCATCAATTAACTCAAAACTAATCAACCTGGTTAATAATAAAATGAAGATTAAAAGAAATTAAAATGAATTTATGCGATTTAGAGATATAAAAAAGAAATAAAATTAAATCAAAGTAAAACATAAATATTAAAAAAATTGAATGATAAAATTCTACCGTTATATTTCAAATATTGTATAGTTTCAAATTACTTGAGTAATTAAAAGCATAAAATATAATAATGTTCTTAGTAACGATATCGTTATTTTATTTTATTTTGAATTTCTCTGTGCATTAATGAATTAGATAACTCTTTTAATAATACAATTTTACAGATATATTTTACATATTTCATTCTATTATTTTTAATCGCATCTCAAAACTGGATAAATACAGATCAACTGAAACATTTCTCATATTTCGCAAGATGAAAATAAATGCGCATTTTTGCAGCGCAACGGAATAAATACTCTTACATATACTTATATCGCGGTATATATATTTATGTCTGTGGTTTTGTAGTATTTACAGTCACAGCTACAGGTCCCTCCTCCCCCCTTTCCCCATGACGGTGCTGCCCGCCCCAACGATATTTATCTGTGTATTTGTGTTTTCATTTCGCTGCCACTGGGATTTACTTTTTCGGCCTCATCAGAGTCCTGTAGCCAGTACGTGGACAGCCGAAGCGCGTAAATTTAAATTAGCAGCAGCACGAGAGTGGCACACTCAAACACACGCACGCACACACACAAGCGACACACACATGTTGGTCTGTGTATATATGAAATTACGCATACGCCACGTTGCACCACATTTTGACTACTTCATTACCATGTTTAATCAGATCATTGCGTGTGGCAACGACAGCAGCGACTGCGGCCTCATCTGCTGCAGAGGTCAGTTCATCAGTCTACCCCGCCCACCCCCCTCCCCAACACCACCTCCCTCGGATTCAGTTTGCACAGTTCTTGCTGCTGTTGTTTCTGTCGTTGCTGCTGACGTTGCTGCTGCTGCAATCATTTAAATGTTGTGCATTAATATTTCACGCACACATCGCACGCACTTTTGGCCAACGGCCTATTGCTATCTCCATTCAACTATAGTCATCTCTTTCATTGACTCCGCTTCCAGCTATCCTCGACTGGTTTTAGTTTTTAGTGTTTTAAATAACAATTTGCTTTTGCATAAATTTACGCATGTTTCCCCGCAAAACTTTGTTGCCTTTTGCACATAATTTGTATAGCTTTCATTGTTTCTAGCTATCGTTGTTGTTGTTTTTATTGCTATTGTTATTGTTTTGACGCGTTGCTGTTGTTGTACATCGCTCGCAAAGTGCAATAAAGTGAGCGGGCAGAAGTGAGAGATATATTTGGAGAGACAGAGAAAGGTTTTGTTGCCCATTTAGGAGTTGGATGGTATTTATTAAAGCCAAATTTACATAAATGTTTAAAGTGCATTGTGTTAAATAGAATAAAAGATAACGCGGATTATAAATTTAAATTGTTGGTTCGAAAACGGGTTAGAATAAATGGTTCTCTTCGATAAAAATAACTCTTTATTCAACAAAATAAAAACTCAGTCAATAAAGGTTAAATAAATAGTTTTACCTTATTGTCCTTATTGTTATCGATAAATGCAATTACAGGCAACTATTATGATCATAGCAAATATTATTTTGTTTATTGATCGAATATTTGACGAAGTTATAATGATGTATGATAATAATACAATATTAATTTCATGAATATCATATTTTAATAATCGATAAACTATCTAAATTATTGTTATCGCTGTTTATCACTGATTTTCATTAAAATTAATCAAGTTGCTATCTTAATCCTTTTTATCAAAAATATAATATCACTCGCAACAATATCGATTTCATTGTGCAATCGATAACAGCATTAACATTATTCACACCGTAATGACGTAAACCAACACTAATTATAGACTTAAACTCATTTAACAATAGCCCTGAGCTAGCCGTCGATTTGCCTGCATAACTATCTTTATCTGACCATCTCTATCTAGCTCTGCCTCTCTCTTTCTCTCCTTCCTTTCTGTGATTTATGCACATCAATAAAACAGCGCGAACAACAACAACACACACATAAATTACACAGTACTCACACACACACACTCAAATGGCAAATACAAATATTTGCCTAATTTCAAGAACAAGAGCAAACAATAGAGATTACCAAAATAGATATAGAGCTATAGATACAGAGGCAGATATTATACGTGTATCTGTGTGTGTGGAGAGAATTGTGCACAGTCTTCAAAGCAGTTGCAAAAGGCCAGAAACGTTTTTGACATCAGACAAAGCCGCAAAACAAAAGTTATGGCCTCTGTTGCTGACAAGAGGGACGGTGGGTGGATTTAGGATAAGGCGAAGTCGGGTGACATGAGGGGTAACAAGAACATAATTAGCATCGGGCGCTTTAATTGATAGTTAAAACAAACGCCAAACAATACACACACACACACATACACAAACACACACACACGCACAACGCAGCCTGCAAAACTTTGCTCTTTGCTTGTTTATTAATGTCTGTTGTTGTTTGTTGCAGTTGTTGCACTTGTTGTAGCGTGCTGTTATTGTTGTTGTCTGTTGTCTGCTGTCTGACATGTCAGGCTGCTTATTTAGCTCATTTATTTTGAATGGCAGCTTTGGCAAGTGGCTGCACTTGCGGCCAGAACCAGCAGCAGACGCAGCAGACATCAGTAGTCTGGCTGGCAGCATTAATTTCCTAGCTATAAATGGCTTAAATTACGCTCCAAAACACACACACACACACACACACATTGCACACTTTTAGGCGTCTGCAGTTTATCTTTGGCCCGGCTGACTGCGTATCTTATCGCATTGCCGTGTATCTTTCAAGTACCCCTCGCACGCTGCGGTTGCCTGCTGCAAATTTATTAGCTGCCATTTAAATTGGCCCACAATTGACGTGCCACCCACACACACATACACACACGCTGCGGTTTGCATTTGCTGCAGCACCTGCAGAAATTTCATGTGTGTATCTTTGTATCTGTATCTGCATCTGTATGTGTATCTGAGCCTGTATATCTGTATCTTTTAGCTGCGGTTGCCTGCGCGCAGCAGATTAATTGTTTTCGCCATGCCTAAAACCTCCAAACTTCAGCTAGAAAACTGCCAAAAGATTTGCATAAGCTTCTGTGCATTATGCAATTTATCCAAAGTGCCTAAATGAAGACCAGAAAACGCTGTCAATTAGAGGCACGCAGCGGCTGCCTGAGGAGTGTCAGACAAATACACACACACACACACCCGAACTCACTCACATATGTGCATATATGAACGTAACTAATTAGCTGTCAAAACAGAATAATATCAACTGGATTTAAACAGCAGACACAGAAAATTTGAATCGCAAATAAAGCAGCAACTGTATTATGTACAATTTGTTTAATCAAAGAAGGGGCGAACGGGGGGCAATGAAAAAAGCAAAGCTCTCTCACACACACACACACACACACAAGCGAACAACCTGTGCAATGCAGACAGACAGGCAGCAAAGTCAACACAACATACTCACACACACACACACAGCAGCTGTATCTGTGCCTATGCCTGTCTGCATCTGCATTAGTATCGGTATCTGTATCCGTATCTGTGTCTGTGACTATAGCCATGTGAGGCAAAGTCAAAAAGTTTTTGGGCTCTGCCGAATTTTTAGCCACAGATTCGTTCTATTGCTCTGGTCTCCTGCTCCATCTCACTCTCTCTTTGTCTATCTCTGTCTTGCTCTGTGTGCATAATCGAGCGGATACAATCATTTTAATAGACACGCCGGTGTTATAATTTATATGCAAGCATATCCGTTCCCAGGCAGTGCTCTGCCAGCCTTTCTGTCCAGTTGCCAACCACAATTTCTATGCCATTTGCATATCTGTGGCAATATTGTTGTTGATTTTTCCCTTTGTCTGTGTGTGTGTGACTTTTGCTGGCTATTATTGTGTTAATTTGCAGGTTGATGTTGCCAGGGAGCGTCTAGGGGAGCCAAGGGGGGCCTCCTGTCCATATGTGTATGCATAGAATTTGTTTGGGGCATATGACAACTGGCAAAAAGTTTTTATTGTTGCCATTTTGCGCGCTATAATTCAAAAAACAATGTGAAATATTTGTCGCTTGTTGGTTGCTCTTTGTGCTCGTTAGCTCAAAGGGGGACAGGGGGTAGGGCAACAAATTGCAGTGTGTGTGTGTGTGTGTGTGTTTGTTGGGTGGGATATTGGTAATAAAGATGTGTGAGGTAGCACAAAATAACACAATTTGAAATATAATACTCAAAATGGAGAGCTTCATTATAATTATTGCTTGTGATAACAAAAATAACAACAATTACACATATGTAATTAAAACCAACTGCAGTTAACCGTAATTAACAGCAATGAGGCAACGATTAAATTGCAAAAAGCCATTTTTAATCGTGTATCAACTAGTTCTTTTAAACATGACGAAGTGCTTTCCATTAAAACACTTTAAACTTGGATTCAGTAAATCTTTGATATTATAAAAACCCCAAAGCAAATCCTTTTGTCAATTTAAATTATTAATATTTTATGAAAAGCATAAAAATGCCATAAACTGAAAATTCATGCTGCAAATGAGCGGCTACTTAAAATGATTAATTCATATTTGCAGCAACAATTAAAATGATGGTTAAATAATAAAAGACACAGGCAAATAAAAAATATATAAGCACGGCTATATAATTTAATTAACAATATAATATATACACAAGAAATGTGCAAAAAAAATAATGTGGAAACAATGAGCAAAATATTGCTGTCCAAATGGCGTCAACATAATAAATGTGAGCAACAACAACAGCAGCAGCTACACAATAATAAATAAAATTTAATTTGAACAGCAATAAATGGAATTCAAACCGATTGAAGCCAAAAAAAAAATAATTATTTCAAAAATTTAAATAAAAAGATATTGAAAAGCTCGCGTGGGTGCAGCTATTTTGGGGGATGGTGAAAGGGTGTAAGTTGAGGGGGAATGGGTGGTGTAACTGTTGAGGGCAGCGTGTGCTCTGACCAATGTAATTATTATGCACAGAGCTGGCAACGTCGACGTTGCAATGAGAGATAAATATCAGCGATTAATTTGAAATTTATTGCATGCATTTAATAATTTATTAGTGCGAGAGGTGCGCAGGCAGAATATACTAGTTGTTGTTGTTTAACTGTTGTTGTTGTTGTTGTTGTTGCTGTGGCAGCAACTTCTTGCTGGCTGCATGTTGCGCATACGCCACATTGGCCAACGCAGCCCTTCGGCTTGTCAGCGCAGCGTGAAATGCAATGTTTTGTTGTTCCACACGTGCGTACGTGTGTATGTGTGTTACACACTGGTGTGTGTGCTTGCTGTTGTGCATAAAACAATTGCATTTAAATTGCACGCCGTTGTTTGACTTTTGGGCTGTTTGTGCAAGTTTCACTGCCCATGGCACATAAATAAAATGCAAACAACTCAATTTGCGGAGCGTTCGATGCAAAGTCGAGAGAGGGAAAATGAGAGAGTGACAGAGAGAGAGATAACGAGAAAGTGCAAAATTTAAAGCTGTGCATAGCTTTTAATGTCTAATAATCAAGACTCCTGGAAGATGTTAAGTTTGTTCCTGCCTAAAGGCAGCGCATTCCATATATTTCATTTAAATATTCAAAAGGTCTCTGGGAAATCTTGCAACTTATGATTTGTGACATCAGTATTGTAGGCAGTATATCACAACCTATCAGATCAGATGAAGTCATTTCGCTTGTTTGGACTTCTGCTAAATATATAAATACCTTTTGAAATAAAAGTACCACATTTATTTTACTGTTTAGAGATTGTAAAAAAAAAAAAAAATTTTAACAAACGTATTTTAACGTATAAAAGTCTAAAATAAACAAATAAATATGTTAATAATATGATACTTTTATGATAGAATCTTAATTTCTTTGTGAAAGGTTTTAAAATAACAGATTTCTTTAAAAATTGTTTTTTTTTTTTATTTACTTTTAAAGATGTACATTTTGAAATTTTCGATATATTCACAAAGTAAATTTATTACTTTTCTAATTTAATGACAACAATATATCTACAACATTTTGAGCACTGTTCACCACAGCCCATAAATTAAGTGTTAATTATCTCAGCTAATTTAAGGCTAATCATATAATTTGCAGCTGACGCTTTCTATTGCCAAAAATCCAAAAAGGTTTTCGGCAGACGGGCGTTACGCGGAAAAATCCGCATCAGCTTCAACCATTACACATCCATAGATTTAAAAACAAAACTTTTTAATTAAAAACTTTTTTCCTGCGCTGCACTCTTTTTGTATATTTTTCTTTGCTAGCGCGTTTTTTTTCGTGAGTTTTCTCTCTTTTTCGCACACAAATTTTTCTCGTTTTGTTGTTGTTGTTATTGTTGCTGTGTTTTTGTTGGTGTCTTTATTGTATTTATTTTTTATGCGTCTTTTGGCTGGCACTTGTCTGACGCTGCCGTTTGCCCCTGTTCGGGAGTTCCCCGTTTTCCATTTGCAACCGCGCACTTCCGCCCTTGCCACCAAGGCATTTGCTGCCTTTTGGGAGCGACCGCAAAGAGCAGTAACTTGTTGTTGTTGCAGTTGCTGTTGTTGTTGCTGTCGTGGTGGCAACAATTAAAAGTGCGCCACAGTGCGACACTCATTTTTTTTGGGGGCGTGGGCGTGGCAACAACATCAGCACTTAATGTCACATTTCATTAGGCGCACAAGAGCAAGAACAAAACAACAACCAAAAAAGTACTGAACCACTGGCAACTGTTATTGTTGTTGCTGCTGCGGCTGCTACTGAGGTCAACAATAACAACAACAATTGCTTGCAAGTGCTTTTGCGGCTAATAAAGAAAATATGTTGCATACCTTGCGGCTGCCGAGGCAAAATAAATAGCGCAAGTAAAGCAGAGAGAAAAGATTCGATTGGAGAAATTTGCATGTTGCGCTGAGCAAAAACTTAGACTACATAGTGTTAAACAATGTTTAGTTAGTGAAATTGCTGCTACTTTTATATATTCTTTACTAAATGTTTGTTTAAAACCCTTATGTTTTAAAAGAAACGCTTGGTTTTTTTAACTATATCAATTTTTCTTCCCTCTTTTACGCACTATTTCCTAATTATTTTAGTATTACTTTCACCTATTAAATTTCTCCTTTTCACACTCTTCAACAACTTATATCCGCTTCAGTTTTAAGCCTAATTTTCAATTCTTATTTCATCAAGTTGGACAAACTCAGTTCCATCATCTACAATTGACAGTCTGCCTGGCGTCCAGTTGTCATCTGAGGGCTGCCGCTTGGCTAGCCGCGAGTGCTGCTGCCAAACTTTACAAAGAAGTGCAAAATTAAATTACTCACTAATTACGCACAAATCCATAAGAATTAACCACAATTAACTAAACTTTGTTGCAACAATTTTCCTGGGTTTTGTGTCCTTGCGGCTGCTGTTCAGCACTGCCTCCTGCAGAGTCCTCGCGGTGCTCGCTTCATTTCAATTATTCAATTTTACACCTTGTGGCATTTCGCGCCGAGCAAAAAATACACACACACACATACAGACCCACAGAGCCAAGCAGCCTGGCAAGAAATGCCAGCGAATTTGGCAGCCCAACGCTGGAAGTTGGAAGTTAAGAGACTTGTCCTCAGCCCCCATCCCCCCGTACCCCCTTCCCCCTGATGCTTGTCGCATTAATCGCACGCGGCAAAAGGACCAAGTTTTGTAACCGCCTGCTCCCCACAACCCCATCCACGGCAGAAATACGCAAAGAAAGGCGCCAGCAAGGGGGACAAAGAGACGGAGCGACTACTGAGCATCTGGAATTTACAGCAGCGCTAAATGAAAAATTGCAGAATGCTTCACGGCGCTTAAAGCAAACGGGCGGACAGCAGCCAGCAGCATTTCCTTCAACTACGTCCCGGCTAGCCAAGTAGGAACTGCGGTCACTCTGCTTGCAATAAGCTCGCTTTCTCTGTCTCTACTCCTCCCTTGTTGTGGGCGTGGCTGTGCGGTAACTATAAGAGGCAACAACAACACCCTAATGACAATTGGAATCTTGCGCTTAATGCAATATTTTGTTTTTTCGTCTCGTTGTGGATTTTCAAATGCATTTAAATGAAACTACTTGAGATTGAAGCAGGTGATACGGTCTCAGAGAATGAGGACAATTTATAAGAGTGAAATAGAGAAGTTAAGGTTTTTGCAGCAGCTCGAATTGGTTGAAGGTTTTTGTTTAAGAATTGTCCATATTTAAAAGATAATTAATGTAAATATAAATGTAAAAGCCCAGAAAAAATCTTAAAAGTGAGTTAGCTAATGTTGATAAAAATATATTCACATTCTATTATAATGTAGATTATTACAATCTCATATCGATTTTAAACGCTAGCTGGAACAATTGCAATTATAAAATAAATCAAAATTAATCAAATAAAAAACTTTTAAAAAGTAACTAATCAAAATAGTAAAAGAAAAAATGTTTAAATCAGAATTGAATCTTTTTAATTAAATATTAAAATAGAGGGGGTTTCCCTCAATTCAAATATATATTTGGTAGTTTGTAGAATTCATTTCATTTCTTCTCAAATCCTCATATTAAAAAATTGATACATTTTGAAAACCGCCCAAGAAAAATCCTACGCCTCTGCTTGATTTTGTAACATTGTTGTCTTTGTCAATGCCAATATTGAAAACGTCACTTAACATATTTCTACGCATAAGTCAATATTTTGTATCTAGCTACAGCTCATAATTGTCAGACGATTCAAAATCGAATGCAAACAAAAATTTCTTCGACACATTTACCTGAGAAGAAATAACCTTATTGCCCAAAGCCATTAAAAATATTTATAAATACCAATTGCAATACATGTCTCTATTTTGGTTGCCAATTACACATGAAAATCATTTAAATTGTAGACACAAAAATTTATTTATAAACAAAACGCAAAGGCAAAAAATTTAAGCCACAAATTGTCGTGTTGTCTTTCGTTTTCATTACATTCAGCCCGCTTCACCTCGCTTTGACACCCTCTGTCACAGCCTAAAACCCTCTGGCTGTTGGCCAAGAAATTTGACTTTTGAGAAACTATAATTTGACACGAATTTATTTCGTAAAATATTTCTTTGTGTAGAAACGTATATTTTGTTTATTTTTGTTTTTTCTTTCTTTCTGTGTTTGCGTGCAGCATCTTCATTTGAGTTTTTGAAATATGCAACAGCCTCAAAATGAAATTAGGCAACAATTTAACTGAGCGTGGCAAATGTTTATAAACTAAACGAACAGCCATGCAAATATGTAAATGCAATGTAAGCATTTTATAATTAAATTTCATAGGCGGATGCTTCAGTGTTGTATAGTGTGTGCTACTTGGTTGAATGGGGATGGGG
Source organism: Drosophila sordidula (assembly GCA_035047465.1). Lineage (NCBI taxonomy): Eukaryota > Metazoa > Arthropoda > Insecta > Diptera > Drosophilidae > Drosophila > Drosophila sordidula. Next base: position 132,086 of record JAWNPQ010000290.1, read on the forward strand.
GTGTTTTCGACTTATAATTTAGTATGCACAAAATCAGTGGCAAAAAGTGCACAACAATTAAATAAATGGGTTTTCCGAGCGAAATTTAAATGATTGCGCTTTGCGAAATTAACTCATTATAAAATTAATTAAACAATTGATTGGAGCCACACAACGCCAGCCAAATGTGACTGTAATTGCAATTTCTATGTGCCAGATGTTTATACACATACACACCCACACATTTCTCACACACTCTCTCTATAACCAACGGAACTTGCACTCAACATAGGCCTACAGGGGAGGCGGCATAGACAAACGGAAGTTTGCGTGTGTGTGTGTATGTGTGTGGGTGTGTGTTTGCAATCAGTTTTCAGTTTCCAGATCGCCAGCAGCAACACCGAACAACAAACGAGGCAACATCAACAACAAAAACAACAACGCGTAATGCGTGTGCAGCAGGGGCGTGGCAACTAAAAAAAATATACATAACAAAAAAAAAGCGAAACACAATAATAGAATCAATTTGTAGTAAACCACATGAGACACATGAAAAACGCAATAAAAACGCACAGCAGTTGCCTCAATTTTCTCTCTTTGCTGTTGTTGTTGCTGCTGCCGCTGCTGCTGCTTTGTGGTCGCTTTTGGGGCAACCGCAAAAGAGAGCTTTAAATTATTGCATACTTTAGAGCGGAGTTGGCTGGCTGGATATTTGGGCTTTAGATAAAATCTATTTTGAGTTTAATAAATTCTGTGAAAATTAAAATTTCTGAAATATTTTGTTGGTCGAAACCCTGGTGACTAAGTGAACTTCGGTGTTGTAAAATGACAAACGACTCAGCGGAGAGATTGGGTAGTTGAGAGTTCACATAGGCGCAAAGTAAATATGTGTTAGAACGCACAAGGTACATTTGATAAATTTGAAATTATTATAACATAAAAATTTACATAAATTAAGTTAATGTCAGTGTTGTAAGACGCTACGTAAATCTTAATTAAAAAATGATGTTCGTTAGTTTCCATAATTTAAAAATGAATATATATAAATTCTTTTCAACATATAATAGTTTCCTCTCCAACTTGAACTGCAGCTCTGCCCAGAACTGACCATAAAAAGGAGTTCTATATAGACCAACTGTTGTCATTTTTCGCTACACATTTGAAAATGTCATGCACATTTATTCAACGAACACAAAATGTAGCAACAAATGTCGCTTAATTGTTGCAACTGTCTGTCAGCCTGAAGAACATTTACGAGTCGTTGTCGCCGCTGCTTTACAGTCAACAAAAAGAAAAAAAAAATGCGTATATTACGCAAGACAAAAAAGTTGCCAAGTTTTATTTTTTCCGATTTTACTTTTTGTTACCAAAAAATAAAACTCTGCCGTGGCTTTTACATTTAAAACTCTCAAAATGGCGCCGTTGGCAGCGCAAAGCCGTTGACATAGACATAAAGCGGACTGTGCATACGCATGTGTATGTGTGTGTGTGTGTGTGTGTCGTAAGGTGTATATGGTTAAGTATCCTACTCACATGCACAACGTAGACTCAGCAACTTTGCGCACAAACGTGACAGACGCAGTTTAAAGCTGGTACAACAAGAGCACAAATGCGCCTAATGATAGACGGAGAGTTACCCATCGAAAGTGACTTTTGGCCAATTTTTGAGGTAATGTCAATATTTGCTTTTTTTTTGCATTATTTTTAAAATTACAAAAATCCTCTTTACTTGCCAAATATACCCTACAGGCAAGTTAGCTAAAGGGTATGCTAAAAAAAAAATGTTCTGCAAGCCTTCGCAGCACAGACCAAAGCAGTTGAGGCGGGGTGTTGTCACATGCAAGAGTTCGGGGGGCCGTTGCGCGTGTTGTGCGCGTTTTTAAACGCGTCACTCGATTGTGTTCTGCTTTGCCACCTGTCGCAGCGCGTGGCGAGGTAAAGAACACACGGGTATACGGCGAAGAGCAAAGCAAACGAAGCAGCTCTTATTGCCGTTGTTGTTTTGTCATGGCGTATATGTTGCTGTTGTTGTTGTTGTTGCTGCTGCTTTGGTTGTTGTTGTGTCGTTTGAAGCGCTCTTATGCCACACACTCACGCATGTTGTGTGTATTGTGTGTGTGCGCAATCCTTTGTCTATAATTTTCATTTTGTCAGCGCATTTTGTAACTTAATTAGCATTTTTATAAATACAATTTTTTTCTCTCCAGCCATTTGGCTTTTTGTGTAACAATTCTTTTTTTTTTTACTCTTTGAGCGTCTGCTACCGCTGTCAAAAAGTGTCAGCTATCATATTTTCTTGTTATTGTTGTTGCCGCTGCTGCTGCTGCTTTTAATTAAGTGTAAATTAATATGAGCAGCACAACAATGAGGATGGCAAATTGTAAATCACAATGAAAGAAGCCTTTTGGCATGTAAGTGCGGCAATTTGGGGATGCGGCAAAGGACGGGCTTAAAGGTGAAGAAGGTATCAACATTTATGATATGCGTATATATTAAATATAAAATGTATGTAATTTAAGGAACACTTTATTTTTATGATGGATATTTATTTCTGAATAATATAAATAATATTAATCAATGGCCAAAAAATAGGAATTTGCTAAAAATTCTAAGCAAATATATAAATCATTCTTTATAAATTGTAGAGTTTCAAAATATTCTTGGAAAATCTATTAGCTAATTAAGAAACTTTAATTATAAACGAAATTTTAATACACAAACTGGACGTTTGTTTTATTTTCTAGTTATTTTAAGGCCTAAAGTTTTACTATTTATTTATAATATAAATATATTGATAAAGAAATAAAGTACATTTCATACATGTTCAGCTTAATTCACAATTTAACTGCTTTTTGAAATATTATTGCAATTAATATCTACTGAATATCCTAATTTGCCAAATACTTTGAATACAATTGCACAAATTCAATACTTGTAAAAATTAAATATAATATTATTTAATTTTGCGTATTGAATATATGTCTGCTTTCAAGTATTACTTGCATAGCCTTCCATACCCAATGCAATAAAATCTTTTCTTACATTATTTTGTCACTTGCTTAAAAGCTGCAATTTAGGAAAATATTCTGTGAAAATTTCATTAAAATTCTTTGTGCAATTTATTTAATAATTTTAACAAAAATTTAAGCTGCTTGCTACGCAATTTGAAGCTTGTTAACATGACATGACAAGACACACACAACGATACACAAACACACACACACACACACGATTTTGTTGTCTTACGCAGACACCCCGAGAAAAGCATCCTTGGAGAGCGGCTGGCTGACACTTGTCTGTTCTGCTCGGTCTGTCCTGTTTGTTCTATTTCCTTGTTGTTGTTGTTGTTGCTCTTGCTGCTGCTGGCATTGCATAAATGCCTTTTAAGTCGCTTTAATCTCCTTACATTTCAAGTTGTTTGCTGTTACTGCATAATTAATTAGTGAAAATAGCAAAGCAAAAAAAAAAACGTAAAGCAAAGATGCGAGAAAAGCTAAAGAAACCAAACTTGGCAGCTTTTGATGAGTGCGAGTGCTGCTACAAAGTGTTGCACACAGAAGCAAACACACACACAAACACACACGCAAGCGCACACACCGCACAACACTTGCCACTTGTATGTTGGTTTTGCCCTTTTTGGCCTGCTCTATCATCAGTTTTGTTGTTCACACTTTCGCGTTTCAACTTCTTTTTTAGCTGCTTATTTTAATGAAGCCTCTTTGCCAGCTGTCAAGTGTTGTCTACCACCCAATTTACCCCTTTCCCCAGCGGACAATGCGGCGTATGCGTGATATATTATCAAAGGTGGCATTTTGCAAAAGGCACTTGTGGCATGCTACTTACGAATTACATGTTGTGTAAATAGTTGAAGTTAACTTCACATACCTGCAAGCAAACAAGAAAGAGAAAGTCACATTAATTAAATATTTAAGTCAAGTGAATTTAATTACATAAATTCTTTAATTTAACTTGAGTTAATTGGATAAAGAGTTGTATAAGAGCTTAGTTTGGTTTCGAGATTGAAAAGTAAAAAGACAGTTAAGAGTATGCGGAAATAGAGTGAGTCCTTAGTTACGACACTTTTACCTATTAGTTAAAGGCCCAAACCGCAGCAGAGATTAGATTAACAAGATTTTACCAAATTCTCTATTTACACGGTAACAAGTTCCCAAAACATTCGTATAATTTATTATTATTAATTATATTTTAAAACAAAAGCAATCAAATAATCCACCTAAATCAGAGTACTAAGCACAGCTCTCCAACATTTTATCGCACTGACTTATTTTACATACTTTAATAATGATTTTATAATCCAATCGAGCCAACAGCTTCGCCTTTCAACACCCTGAGTTATCATCGCACAACCCTAATGACCCACAAATTGTAAAGCTATCAAGTTGCTCGCATTTGATAAACACCTTAACATTTCCCCCTGCTACAATCTCGACTTAATTTACAGGCAATATTTTAGCCGCCCCTCGCTGGTAATGGCCAACCGTATTCTTGGCCCCAAAATGCCAAGGCAGCCCTTTTCATCCTCCCCCTCAATTCTCTTTCCACTTGCACATTGGCTTCTTTGCTGCTGTCATCAGCATCAACTCTTCTTGGCTGCCTTTTGCATTTGGGCTTAAGAGCCACCGCTGAGCTTCAAGCGCACTTAATGTGCACCCCACACACACACATACACGTACGCTCGCCCCTTCTCTACTTCTCTCTTAGCCGCGCACTTTAAAATGTAACAAGAAAATTGGTAATTGCTGCAGGTCACACGCCGCTGCTGTCAGCAACGACTTGCGGCACGCCCACAGACGCCCCTAATGCCACATTCACATACACACACACACACACATATACAGCAAAGCACCGCAGCAGCCGCAACAACATCTTTGGTGCCATTAACAGCAGCAGCCACAACAACAACAACAGCAACAACAACTTCGGCTTAGCGAGTTACATTAATGTCATTTCAGGTAGACTTCAGCTGGAATTCTGTTGGCGCCATTGCATACTTGCGGGCGCACTTTAAAGTTGCTCAACTTTTGCCCCGCCCAGGTGTCAATCATCAAATTTGATATGCCCCACTGCCGCTGGCACGCCCCCGCTGGTCGCCCTTACCCCCAAATCACAACAGGCACTTGAGAAAACTTGTGAAGCTTACGCAACTGTCATAAAAACAAAAAAAAAAAAAATCAAATTGCTTCAAAAAATAAAGCAAATTACAATGTTGATTGGACTCAGAATACCCTGTACTGGAGAATGCGAAGGAACTGATTAAAAATATTTATTAAGATTTGGAATTTAATTATTTATTATTCTTTGAGCTAACTTTTTCAAATTTTCATTAGCATCGTAGTGTTAATGTGGTTGTTTTAAAGTGTTTAATATATTTTGGAAATGTATTTCAATTTAGTTTCTTTATTATTTATGGGTATGCAGAAAACAATTATAAAATGCCAAATAAAATTATGTTGTAAAATTTTACAATAAAAAAAACATACTTATAATAAACAATATATTTTTACTGTAACTCAGTATTGTTAAATTTAAAATAACTAGGAAGCAGAAAAAAGCAAAAACAACAACTGAAGCTAACACCACAGATTTTATAGATAATGGCATTTCAGATCTTACAGCACTGATTTAAACACTTGTATATTTTTACATAAGCATAACGTATAATAGGAGAAACGGAGTTCAATTTTGAATTTAATTTAGAATAACATAAAAAAGATTCTATATTTTAGAATATTAAATAACTACGATTTGCTATATTCCTATTGGATTCTCAAAAAAACTGAATATACCCCTTTAAGGCACTCAGTTCCAAGCCATTCAAATACAATGAGTGCGAAAAAGATTCAACGAACAAAAAAATAAACAGAAAACTTTTGGGCGCACACTTTAAAACACATTTGAAAGGCCACAAAATGGCAACGGGAAGAACTGCGGCATTGTCTTAATGTGCCCGCCAGCCAGTCAAACAGAATAACAAAAAAAAAAAACAAAAAAAATGAGGAAAATAAAATTCTGAAAAACGGAAAAGTACTTGAAATTCATGCGAAACGCACAGCTTGGTGGGTAGGATGGCCGCGGGGAGGGGGCCAAATGGAATCACAGCTTGGACATGGCTGCATTTGGGTTTTTATGCGCCCTGTTCCGTTGGCGGTAATTTAGTTTGATGGGCGTGTCACAGACGCCGCCCAATGGCAATAACAAAACTTCGGCACATGTTGCATTTGCTCGATTTGAAACTGGCGCCCAACCCCTCCAATAATTTCCCTTTCCCCTTCCCCTTCCTTTCATTTATTGGCCAGCGCGAAAGTTCGCAGCTAGTTGAGGATTATGTACGGATTCGAGAACTCCCGTTGAGTTTTATGTGTTTGTAATTAGTTTTTTGTCCGTCAGAGGGCGCGCCAACGGAAATGAAATTGCTTGCAATCATTTTTCAAAATAGTTAATGGAATATTTTCCAAATTTGAAATTAGCGCCAGAGATAATAATAAACAACAGCAGGCGAATGTCTGCGAATGACCTTCGCTAAGATGTTGTTGCGCTGGGGTTGGCTTGAAAGGAATTAGGCAAATTGCGTGGTGTGTGGGTGTGTGTGTGTACGGGGGAGGGGGCGAATCGGGGGGAGTTAGCCACTTCTTGGGGTTGGCCATTTACAAAATGTGCGTACAGCAATTTCGCTGAGTTTGTTGGTTTTTTGAGCTCTGGATAATTTTAATGAATTTCGACGTCTTAAAGCAAAATAATGTTTCCGACATTTAAGGTTAAACGAACAGGGAAGGAAGGAAGCAGACTTAAGCTGGAAATTAGGGAGAGTGCTAAATAAAAACTTAAAAAAAAGTGCTTAAAAAATTGCCAAAAAGTAAAGTATTAAAGGCTGAGCAATTTAAAGTTTATCAATTAAGATTTAAGCTATTAAACAAAATGCCACAGAATTTATTTGTTTGAAAATTTGCGAATTTTAGTACCGAACTTTGTTTATAAACGAAAGGCACGTCAAAAAAATAATTTGTAAACAACTGGGCAAGAGTTAGTTTGTTTATGAATTAAAATTTATGCTTGAATATATAAACATTTTGATATTATTTTATAAATATTGCAACTGAGATATTCGTTATAGTTTTTATAATAATTAAATATTTTAGAACTCATAAAAATGTTAAAATAACTTGAACTTCGCTTATTTCTTATAGAGAATAATATACAAATTATTTTGATTAAATAATTCAGTGTATATTTTTACATAAAAAAAAAAATGTATCAATATTTTTTGAATTTGTTTTAAGCTTTTTATATTTGTCTGTATATAATATAATTATATGCTTTGCTTTCAAAACTCTCAATGAAGCTTAGCAGCTGCCAAACTCTGCTTACAGTTCATAAACAGCCCACACACACATACACACAAACCCACACACTCGTAGACGCTACGTGGCATACATAATCATCATTATCATTAAATGACATTATGTAAATAAAACCAAAATGGGAAACGTTGTCGCGCAGATTTGGCCAACTTTTCAATAGCATTACAAGACAAGAAAGACAAAAAAAAGTTAAAAACAAGTCACCAGGCAACAGGACAGAAGAAGACGCCTAATAAACTTCGGCGTGCCCATAAAGATGCGCTGACAATTCCCGCAAGGCACCAAGAGAGCAGAGGGGGATGCATGGGGATTTATATATTGGTTTAAGCGTGTGAGCCGCAAGCAAGCAAAAGCAAAAAAAAGAGAGATCTTCTACTGCTGCTTGGGCACTAAGCAACAGCACAAAATGCGGCAAGATTACGCATACGTCGTGTGTGCGCGCCTATATCTGATGCAGGTGTGGAAGGAAGGACAAACCAAATACAAAACCAGTGAGAACATTGCTCTCGACTGTAACCGACTGCACGATACTCTCAGTACATTAAACATTAAAAGGAAACGAAAAATTGTTTTCTTTTATTTGTGAGGGCGTGGCCAAGTATATAGTCTTTACAATCGACCTCTAATAATCTGTCAGGAAATATTTTATGGGTTAAGCTTTTAAATTGAGGGAAATAAATGGATTTTATCGAATTGACATAAAATCTTCACACTTTTCTGCTACAGGTGAACACGAGCATATATTTCAATTTCAATACATATTCAATAAAAATTGTTTACTGACTGCACAAAACCAATATACTCGCTTCACTTGATGATAGAGCATAATTAGAAGAAGGTCGCAGCTGGCAGTGAGGTGCGGACTCCGAGCGGGGGCGGCAAGTGTTGAGGTGGACAGTTTCATTTGTCGCTGCTTCTTCATTTTTTTTCCTTTTGCCTCTTAAATGCCTCGCTGCGCGCAATGAATTTGTTATGAATTTATCTGGCGTTTGCAGTAGAGGGAAGGGGGCGTGGCAGGCAAATGAAAGTAATAAGTTCCATGTGGCTGCCTACGCCGCTTGGAAGTGGGGGGCGGGGCGGGCAGCAAACGTGCGACAAAGCGGCAATGATTATGCGCCGCGTAAGACAACAGGCTGCCGCACATTCCACAGAGAGGGCGCAGGTTAACTCCAATTTGCCAGGGCACATAATGCCGACAATGCTGACAATGTCGTTTGTACCAAAAAAGCAACACTCCCCCCTCCGCACACACACACAAACACACACACACACAGCCGCAACAGTGGGCGCGAAAAACATTTTCTATTTGGCATTGCTTTCGTTTTCAATTTGGATGGCGCCGGTTTTACTTGTTTCCTGTCCTCCGCCTCATCATCGTCAACGTCTTTGTCTTTGCCGGCGGCTCTGCAGCTGCTTGGTCGAAGGGTAGAGGGATGAGGGTTTGGGGCTGGGGTTGGGGGATGAGGCACAGGCACTGGCGGACAGAGTCGTGGTACACGGCACACTGCGGGCAGATGCGCTGTGCTTTTCTCGGCTTTCCGTGAAAAACAATAAATATTAAAATAAAATTTGTTATGCGAGACAAGCAGACACGCAAGATAAAGGCGCCAGAGGGGCCGCACGGGGCGGGGCGAGGGGGGGTGAACAAATGTCGCGAGGTCGTTTTTCTGGTAAACGCTTTAAGCGGACTGACAGTAATTTTACATGTAATTTGAATGCTGCTCCGAATTGCAGGTGGACTCGAGTTGGAGCTGCCATCAACAGGGTAGTTGAAATTGTTAAAAGATTTTTATTGGCTTAGTTACTTAGGCATTGAGTGGAAATCTAATAAAAATTTAACTGGAAATTGAGGCGTGTAACATTTAAATTGTATGCATGTATTCCTATAAATGTGAAATCTACTCAGTCATTAGGGGTGCTCAGGACAACTGGTTAAACGGATTAACTGGTCAACTGGTGAGGCAATTAAATGTAATCTGTGATGAACGTGAGCACCAACAGCTATGTTTAACCAGGCTGTAATTGTTATGTAAATAAAATATATTGTATAATTAATCGAGTTCGTGAGCGGCTTTTTTTTGTTTTGTTTTAACAACAGCAGCATATATGCAAAAATTTCGTCAACCCAATTAAGTTAAACCATTGTCAATGATTAAAACCAAGACTTAAAAAAATTAAATACAATTATTGTTTCGTAACAACGTCCAAACCAATTTTTCGCCCATATGCAAATAAGTTCATAGTTTGACTTATACCTGCTGTTATACCTTTTTTTCATACAAGTTTAAAAGCTAAATATTTAAATTTTATACAATAAAAAGTTTAAAAAATTTGTATATTATACTATATATTTTTATTTTGTATTCAAATAAGAAGTGGAATAATTTCGAGTAATTTCTTATAATTTGCCGCCTCTGTAAAAAAATTGGAGGAAGTACTTAATTTAAACCAAATAATTTTCTTTAAAAAAATATGATTCAGGTCGCGCTTAGGCTTATGTTCGGCTGATTTTCAGTGCAGCGCCGGCTTCGATTCGGCTTAGCTCAAAATCGAGGTTAGTTTTACTTAAATGGCATCCAGTAAATAAAATTTTTGTCAAACAACAGCCTTAGGTCAACAGCTGTATATAATAAAGAAATTTAAGCATATCTTCAAGTCAATATATACAATAATTTTAAATACATTTTAAAGTTGAGAAAAAGTAAAGCATACTTTTGGCTGTTCTAAACGCAAATTCTGGCAGAATTCATTGAAAAAAACTCTCAATTTCAAAAACCACACTATAGTTAAACATGACAATGTCAACAGAAAAAACTAAAATGTAAGCTTGCAGACAATTATTGTAAAAAATTTGTAGTCAACTCCTAAGATCAAATTTTGCAACTCAATTACAGAGCAAGAGGTGCCGCCTCAAACACAATTCAAGTATTACAAAAATTGTTTGTACAGCGTCGACACGCCACACTGCGATACAACTCAGGTGCAAACCACACACACACACACAAAAAGCAGATACTTGAGCTACGGATACAGAGATACAAGAGTCGACTGGCAGACGGGCAACTGGCTGGTCTTACTATGACGACGCTGTTTATAATTTTATCAACTTGTATAAATATGACAAATCGCTTTATGACTTCTCACGCAGAGAGAGAGCTGGCCAAAAGCGAAGAAGCAGCAGCAGCTGGAGCAGACGAGGATGGCGCCACGCTGATATGAAAACCCACAGCAGCTGGCCAGGAGAGATGGCAGCCGGAGGCAGCTTCTGGAAGCAGCAGACACGCAAGAAATGCTGTACATACAACTAAAATAATCAAGAAAAATGTTTTGCACTAAATCAGCAGCATAGCAGGGACACCCACAGCAAGAGGGGGCGAGGGGTAGCAAAGGGCGGAGTTAGGGTTGGATGGGGCTGCAAAGGTTGCCCAGTCGAGTGTGCGTTCGGTATCATGGCAGCAAGGAAATGAAAACCGCAGGCGTCACTCCATGGCCACTTCCTCAGCGTCTTTTAACTTGGCTGACACTTTTTTTTGCTTGTTTTCTTCTCTTTTTTTATATTTTTATTTTCTCGCTGCGCTGTTGTCTCTACGGCTGCAACACGCGGCGTATACGCAACGTCAACGCGCAGCTTATGCGCTTTTCCGCTTTTCCGCCGTGGCCGTTTGGCCGGCCTCAACGGGCGAATTCCGACAGCTGCAGCTGTCGTTGGGCAACTGTGAAGCACATTTGCCTGATGTTATCGCTGCCACTAATGTTTTTTTCTTTGGCCCCGCCTTTTCCTTACCTTCTCCCAAGTAATTTGCATAATTATTGTTGTCTCTGCTTTTGTTGTGCGTGTGTGTGTATGTGTATGAGAGGGTGCCCTGTTAAATTGAGCGTTAAATTTGTTGCTTAAATATTTGGGCCCAACTTAATTAGCGTTGGTGAAAAGAATTCCAGAACAGCGTGAAATATAGAAATATTACCAGGGCCCCTAAGGACTGTTGGGGATAACATTTGGGGCCAAGTATGGTAAATTGTGTAAGATGGTAAACAAAAACTTTCTGGCTTACGACCGTTATTAACCTATCCTTACAAATATAAAGAGAAAATAACAACTTTTGAAATTTCATAAGGAATTATTTATATAAAATGTTTTTAATTTTTCTTTTTGTTTGTATTTGTTGGATTTTTTGTGACGAATCCTCCTCTTATAGTTACCTAAGAAAGTCTACTATATATAACAAAATACATTCCTTATCAGCATTAACGTGTCCTGTCTGAGCTCAGGCACTTCATGAATCAATACAAGCTGCAAAATTGCTTAATATGCCATTAAGTTTCTGAGAACAACTTAATCTGCTTATTTAGTATCGTTTGTATTGATTCAAGGAGAGTAATTATAGCTAAGCCGACTTAACTTTGAGGTTAAACTTGTGGTAAATAACAAATACAATATTTCTGAAATATATCAAATTTGGTTGAAGTTCGGAATCAGGGATAGGGCACTTTGATTGTTTTGGCATAAATTAAAATTACATTGGTAATTATTGACGAAAATTAACCTTCCTTTAAATTCTTTTTTATACCCTCTATATATCTCCCTGAGATTTAAAGCTAGATGTATCGAACAGATTACTAACAACCTCCCCTAAAGATAGGAAAAACCATTATATAAATTTAATTTGAGATATTATTGTACTGTGAACGAGTATTGCGCAGTCGGTTACACCCGACTGCATCTCTTTTTCTTTTAATGTAAACTGCTTCGCCCAGCCAAAGCGGCGAATTAACTCATGTGAATCTCTGCAAGTTGTCACCACACATATCCATCTGATGTCAATTTACAGTTCGCCTTCCGCTTGAACTTTCCTCTGTCCCCTCTCCCCCTGGCCATTGCCATCTAATTGCCATGTCTACGTCATAGTCAGGGCTACAGTTACAGTTACACAGCTAACGTCTTGATAAGTCTGGCAAGAACCTTTGCGATACATTCGCACCCGCCACGAAAAATACCTGCCCGAGGGGTGGCCTGTTACATAATTTTGTCACTAATCCGGGCAATAAGATTGTTTAATTTTGCGCTAAACTTAACGCTTTCTTTGCAAACGTCGTTCTTTTCTGTGCTTTCTTTTAATTTTTTTTTTTTTGTGTTGTTGTTGTTGTTTGCTGTTATTTTGCTGGCTTGGCACGTTCGGGCTTCTAGGTGTGCGTGTGTTTGTTTATCTGCCCCATCCAGCAGCAGTTTTGGGTATCTCTCTCAGCCATGCCCCCCGCCCTCCCTGGGTCGCAGCCCCTGCTGCTCTATGCGAGCTATGCAAATTGTGGCACACCTGCCGAGCAGCAGCATCGCATTTGGGGTCTCATGTGCATTGGCATACATTACCCCCTGGTAAATGTTACAATCTAGTTGGGTGGTTGCCCCCACCCTGCTTTGTGTCTTGGGCAAAGCCCCTGTAAAATGCTTTATTTGCACAAAAGCGTGTGCGCCCTCAACGTGTGTCCTTACGTCCGTGTGTGTGTGTGTGTGCTTGCCTCATTTCGTTTTATTTTGTGCTCTGCTCCTGCTGCTGCTCCACTTGGTTCCACTTGGCTGCCAGGCAGGCTGATACTTTTTATAGATTGCCGCCAGTTGCTGCGTCTTTTGCCTTTTGTGTGATAATAAATTTGCTTTGGTCTAAGGCAACAACTGGGGGATTGCAGCTACAGTTCCTTTACATACCACATACCCTATGCCCCCACATACACACACACACACACCGCTCCACCGTCAGCTTTGTCTGCTGCCTTTCATTTTGTGCCTTTTCCTTTCTTTTGCTTTTATTCATTCTCTTTTTTTGGTATTTTTATGCCAACAATGCTCGAGTGTATGCAAATATTTGAGTTTTAAGTGTGTTTGCAGCACACACACTAGCACACACGCACACACACACACACACACACCCTGTATGCAAAATTAAAAACCGACACAAATGAAGCAAAATGATATGACTGCAAAAAGTCTTCAGTCTTTCAGCCTTTCAACTCGGAATGTTCATTTTGTTTCAATAAATGTGAAAATTATTAAATTAAGTAACTGCCTTCTGCATTGCCCTCTTCCTTTTTCCATTTGCCATTTGCCTCCTTAGCATATGTGCGCCACACACACACTCACACACGCATTCACATGGGTGTGCCCATTGTTCAGCGAAAGTGGTTTTATGTTTATAAGCAAATAAATTACTGTGTAAATAGGTTAAATTCTCTCGCATGAGCATTGGAATGTGCGCCGCCATCAACCCCTCGTAGCCCCCCTCGGAACCTCCTTCAGGGCACAAAATATTCCAAAACTGGCGTCAGCTGCACATAAGAATTTACTTTTGGAATTTCCGAGTGCGGGTGTGTGTTAATGTGTGTGTGTGTGCGTAGGGGGTCTATCTTAAGGGACCTGTCTTTCAATTTCGTGACGTTTAATGTGACAATTAAATTTAATTTTGAGCGAGTCCTAAATTATTTTTGGCTTAGGCACTGGCTGTCATGAGGACCCCAAGGATATGTCAACAAAACGGGCAAATCTCAGACAATTAAGTGGGAATGGAGAGGAGAAACTCAGTTTTTACTTTGAGCAGGCCCAAAAATAGAAAAGGGTTATTCTGAAGGAAGGGTTGCATAAACGAAGCAATAGAAGATTGTTTCTGTATGATATTAAAACTGGAGATGGGACAATAGGGACTCTATAGAATAATAATCGAAAGGACTTTTAAAAATGTTGAATCATATATGTTTTAAATAAATAAAGTAAAATACATTTTTTTTTTAATATAACTATAACTTTATTATCATAAGTCTCAGAGCCAATGAAATTCGTCATACCTTTTGTAGGCATTTTTGAAGTTTGCTTCCAAGAAACTTTTCTTTTAACAAATTTGAAGTTTTAACTATATTATTTTAAAGTTTCTCTCAATTTGCAACTACTTTGAAGACATTTCACATATGTTGGCCGCCATAAAAGTTCGGTTTGTTCACCACGCTTTTCTACTGTTTTCCAGCTTGACACTTGTGACATGTCATCAGAGAGGAAAATGATAAATTTTTGTGTCCCTTTCTTATTTCTTTCGGGTTTGCAATGAGAAATTATTAAATAAAAGTGCAGAAATAATTACAAAAAAATGTGACAAGACAAATAGCAGCAGCAAAAGTTGCCGAAATTAAAGGAAAGTAATTAAAAAGTGCGATTAAAATCAGATGGAGGAACGAGGAAAGAAAGGAGGGGATAGGGGGGCCTGAGGAAGTGCAAATTAAAATGAAACGAACTTGCGCAAATTGTTGACGCTTGCCATTAAGCTTAAAGCTCAGAGCTGTGCGCTGTCAGCGCGGCGCTATGAAGTCGACGAAAGGATTTAAGCCAAAAATAATGATAATAATAATAATAATAATAATTATGAGTGAGAGACAGATTGTCACAAGTTGTCAAAGTGAATGTGCACAAGGCGTAATAAGCAAGAGCGAGGAGAAGGTTGTGGCCCGGGTTTGAGGTGGGACAGTGGCCATAAAGCTGGCAATGGGAATGCTGATGGATGGTTCGCTCTTGTAATTGTAGTTATTGCTGTTGTTGTTGTTGTTGTTGTTGTTGTTGTTGATGATGTTGCCGCAAAGGAAGCTGCCCGCAGATTGTTAAACAATATGAGAGCAGTTCACAGTGAGGCGGGTTGTGGAGCCAATGTAAAAGTGTTGGGGCATGAAATAACGTTGTCACATTATTTTAAATTAATATAATATATAATATAATGTCAAATTATTTTAAATAAATGTAATATACCTATTATTGTAAATAAATAGTAATATTATGTACACATAATTCCCTTTTTACAAGATAGATACGTTGTTCGTGTAATAAAATTGTCGGGTAAATGGAAAAATAGCAGATTGTGTCCAGACCTAATAAGGATTTATAAACAATATTAAAGCGTGTTGAAACATGTTAATAAGTAACAATTTTGGCTTTTATAAAAAAAATCAGAGTCAAACAGAGAATTAGATGACACAATACACACTGGGCACACTCATAAATTCATGTCTCTTATTTATGCTGCTCAAAAGTAAATATCCCATTTAACCTGCAATAAATATTTTCATCTCACTTTGCCAACCATTTTTTCAAACAGAGCTCAAAAGGGGTATATTTGATCGATATTGGCATTCTGTTATATTAACTATTCCCTGGAGAAACCAAACATTCAAAAGGCAGTTTAAATCAAATTACTTAACATTATTCTAAGCGTTTCAAAGTTTCCATATGCGACCAAATTAGTTCTCAGGCACACACACACACACACATATATTTAAGGACGCGCAGCTGTTGACATTTATGATGCGAGCTACGTTTACATTTGTGCATAAGCTCAGCCTACTTGAGCCCCCGCCCAAGAAGCACACACACTTCATATATTACTCATACGCAGCGTAGGCCAAATTGTTTTCAATGAAGGTGCTCAACCCGCTAGAGAACTCGGGCCGACACTTGAGGCTGTCTGCCTGGCTATAAGCAGGTGTGCGTGGGTGTCTGTGTGAGTGTGAGTGTTCGTGCGAGTGTTTTTATGCCACTCAAGTGTAAGGTAAACAAACACAGACACAATGCCGAGGCATTTCTAAGGAAAGGCGAAGCAAAATGGAAGCAAAGGACACATTTGCCTGCCTCGCAAACTATTATAAATGTTGACAATAATGGCTTTTTAAGCCCATTTCCCCGGCACTAAGTGTGCGTTGCGAATAAATGTCATTTAAATGAACGCATGAATTAAAATGCCCCGACGCAAACACTGCTTAGATAATCGCCTCGCAAGCAGGAAATCATTTTGTAACCACAATCAATTATCAGCTGGCAGAAATGCAAATTACGATTCAAACCTAAAAAAAAACCACTCACAAAAAGAAAAACAAGGAAAAAACAGAAATAATTCGCACTCATAATTTCAGCTGACTTGGTTATAATCATGTGGCCAAAACAAATTGCCAGCCCGTTTTTAATTGCTGAGCAAAGCTTACGCCAGATCAGGCAGCGAGTGCGAAAGAGCGAGACAGAGAAAATCTGCTAGCTGCCGGCAGATATCGGAATCGAGGAGCAGCTAATCCATAAGCTCTAGCCAAAAGCAAAAGCCACTGGCAGCATATGCAAATCATGTTTGACAGCGCAAAATGGCAAGGAAAAACGAAAAAAAAAAGAAGGAAAATCGCGCGCCACACACAAACAAATACACAGACACTCGATTGCAACTGTGTGTGTATGTATCTATGATACATGACTCTTTGTGCTGAGATTATAATGCCGCTGATTGTTTAATCGCTTGGAAAGTGATTGAAAAGTTGGTCATAAGTCGACGTCACGAGTGCAGATAGCACAGATAGAATACTGGGTGTGTGAGTGTGGCAGTATGTGAGGCAGTCAAGTGTGACCAGCTTGGCAGGCAATCCATATTTACCATATGCTAAGAGTTGGGGGCAATTCAGCGAGTTGATCAGAAACCAGAACAAAGGTTTTGGGAAATGTCATTTTACAAAAAATTAACGCACGCATTAATGTGCTTGACTGGCGGCTACCCTGTAATTTTGAAATGATCTCTGCACTCAAAATCAACTGGCGAATGTTCAACAACAATGATATTTATAGATTAAAGATCGATATATTTTTTTAATTTACAAAAATGTTGACAAATATCGGAATTACATCAAATTTACGTATTATAGCATATAAAATTTGCATCCTATTGCGAATAATTGAGAAAAATAAATAAATTTATAACAATAAAAATCGAAATTTTAGGAACTAACTGAACTTCGACTATTTTTCAAATCGAAAGTAAAATAAATGTGCGAATAGTAGATAATAAACAACCATTTTCATGCGTTTTATAAGTACGAGAGATATTTACTTAAATATTCGCACATTCGATTTAAAAGTTGAAACCTTTCCAAATGTTTATTTATTCAAACATATGAAGAAACCTATGGCCAACATTCAAACTACATTCACTTCCGCTTCATGTTTTACGACACAATGCAAAATGCAATTTTGTTTATACAGTTATACAGTTAGCAGCCAGCTTAGCTGCGCACCAAAGCTGCCTGCTACAAAAGCGCACACTCGAACAATCAAATTGCAAGTGCAGCTCATGACGCACTTGTAGATCCGAGATGGGGACAACAACAAAAAAAATCATAGAGTAGACAAAATCAATAAGCCAACATTTAAGTAAGCCGCTGTCACAACAATGCGCAGCTAATGCGACTTGGGCCACCCACACAATAACAGTGAGTGATATAAATATGCGCACATCTTCGCTGCCAGCGACTGTGCGGCGCCACTTTGACGACTGCGAATGGGGGGTTGGATATATAGCCTGGCATAGTTATAAACAGTAAAACTGTCTAAAAACTGCTGGCACAATTCAAAAAGGATAAAAATCTCGCCCCAGCGACAGCCGTAAATCATGGGCGAAAAACGTTGACTCGAGTTCCATTTCAATTTTTTATTGTTGTCGTCACTCCCTCTCCCTCTCTCCCTCTCTTTCTCTCTTGCCTCTGCTTTCTCACTTTTGCCTACTTTGCTGCGGCAGTAAACATACCGAAAATGCTTTTTGAATTGTAATTTTTTTTTAGCTTTTTCTGTTGATTTTTTTCCTACTCAGCTGCTGTTGCTGACGTTTGTCGCTTTTGTAGCTCCCCATTCCTCGCAGCTAGCTCGTTGCCTCTGATAAGCGTGATTGAATTGATTTTTCTATTTCTCTATATATACATATATATATATATATTCGCATATATATCTTTTTTTGTTGCGCCACTTTGCTGATGGATATCAATTGAAATGCTTAAACAGTCGCTTTGCGCATTTTCAATTTTAAGCAAATAAGAAAAAATAAAATATATATATAAGATCTACAGCAAAATATATAGACATATATACAATAAATATATATTTGTATATCTTATTGGTTGCTTTTAGCTAGGCAAACTTAAATTGTGCTGTCAATGCTTTAGTGTACTAACATATTGATTTCAAACACACGCACACTCTCCTCTTTCGTCCTTTTTCTAGTCCTACGAAAATTGTTGTTGCTATTTTGTGGCTGGGCCTCTAAGCAACCATAGCGGAAGTAATCCATTGATTGCGCATCTTTACCCAGAGCCTTGTCCTATGCACACATATCCACATACCAATGTGTGTGTGCGAGTGTGTGTATCAGTGTGTTATCACATTGGATTTGTGCTCTGTGGCACGTGTAGAAATTGTTTGTCATTGCCCTGATGAGTGTGCTTAAAATGATATTGATATGGATATGAATGGTTAGGTATTGTGCTTGCTATGGTATTTGATAGAGGTAATTACAGAGGGAAACTTGTGGTATATTTAAAAAAAAATTCTGTAAAACTTCAGTACGAAATGTGTCTTAAAATAAGGTTGGCTAGATGTCTTAATGCAAATATTACAAAATAATATTTGCTTCTTAATACCTTAATATCTAAGTATGAAATATTTCTAATTAATTTGAGTTTAATGACGTTTTGACAAACTACTGTGTAATAATATTAAAAGCTGATTAGTGTTATTTAAGAATTTATGTTAATAGTTAACATTTATATTCTTTACCGCAAATATTAATAATATTCAAATTTGTACATTTTTTAATATAAAAATAAATATTACAACGATTCAAATTTTAAAACTTTTGTAGAACAGATTTTTTGTATTTATATTTTAATTTTACATGAAAATTTCCATGTTTTCATAAATTTACACAAAAAACCTTTGGTTAAAATATTTATAAATTACATCTATTTTTTTCTAAATTTTCATCTTAAACTTA
Organism: Drosophila sordidula; assembly: GCA_035047465.1. Classification (NCBI taxonomy): domain Eukaryota; kingdom Metazoa; phylum Arthropoda; class Insecta; order Diptera; family Drosophilidae; genus Drosophila; species Drosophila sordidula. Next base: position 151,263 of record JAWNPQ010000290.1, read on the forward strand.
ATAATGCCCCCGGAAATTGTCAGCCTTAACAACTCTGTCAACTAATATTTTAACTTGGCTATGAGGTCATCATCATCAAGGAGCAACAACAACAACTAAGTCGTAGTTTTCCTGCCAATCACACACATAAACTCACACACACACACACACACACACACACACACACACACACACACAGACGCTCACACAGCGCCAGGTTTTTTGGCCGTTTTTCTCATAATATGCAAATTGAATGGGGAAAAGCGACAATTTCCCTGGCCTGTAGCCACGTAGAGCCCCTGGCCTCTATTGTGCGCATTGTCGCTCGGCAAACAAAATTCAAACACTTATTCAAACATTTATCGATTTCGTTGTTGATTAGCATTTTTGTGATGCGATTGCTCGCTTTTCATTAGAACCGAAGACCAAAACAAACAACAATCAAGAGCACCCCGATGAGAGTGTTTCGGCGGCGTGGGAAGAGGGAAGGGGGCGTCCACCTGTCTAGGGATCTTTTGTAATTTGATGCGCTTGTCTTGTCCCTCAACTATTAAGTAAATTGAAAATCTCTCCCTTGAACGTATTTCCGTTATTTTCTACTTTTTTTTCTTCTTTATTTTACAGAGTCAAAATTTTACACAAACTCGAGCGAAGTTAAGTTGAGTTCTAAATTACACTAATGGACACCGAAATGTAACCGAGCAAAGTTTTCAGATGAACTGCATTTGGGGATTGGTCATGGCATTTGTGGGCACAGATCTGGACAGCAGCAGCATCAGCGCCATCATCATCATCATGATGGTGATTATTACCATCAAATAGACGTTGCTGAGAGAGCACACTAAATAGCTGCGCTTCAAGTGTTGCCACAAAATGTGTGCACAAGCAAACTTTTGACCATAAATTATGGCATTTATTCAAAGGCAAACCCGGTCAGTTGCAGACGGACATGACTGTCCAGAGATACGGCACACACACACACACCCACACATGTTCGAAAATACACAGAGAGAAAAGTCAAGTATATCACACCTAAAAGTCTTGCAATCTCAATAAGATTGAAGTTACCAAAGCCAAGTACGACTTTTTAAGTATTTTAGAAATTTAGTATTTTTTTAAATTTTACAATTGAATTTTATAAGATTTTTTGCTTGATTCAAGTACAATTTAAACTTGAATCAAGTTCGTCTAATTCTTAAGTTGAAGTACAAAACCTTTTTCAAAATATTTATAATCTTGTTTCAAGTTCTCTTTAACTCGAATTCAGATTTTTATTCTTGACCTTTTTAAAAACTTATTCAAAGTTGCTTAAAAAATCAGAACATACAAAAAAAGTCCAGTTTATATCTACAATTTTCGTACTATATTATGTGTTTTACTTGATTCAAGATATATCACATTAAAATTTGGTTTATGATTTTTGTGCTTATTCCCAATAATTCGGCCTAATATGAAGTATGGTTTTCGAACTTAATTTAAATCCAACTTTTTTCTCTCTGTATAATGTATAGGCAAGTGCTCAAGTGCTTTAGAACGTCTGTTGAATGTCCTGCCAGGCTGAGAGCCCCCTGCACCACCCTTTGATCCATTGATTAGCCCAAAATTGAACTCCGACTTGACAGGCAGCTTTTGGCTGCGATTCTGGTTCTATTTCTGTATCTGGCATTGAAGTTTCGACCACTTTGAAATTGAGTTTCTCATCAACTGCAGTTGAAGGCAAGAGGCGGGGTGGGGCGGGGCGGGGCGCGATGAGCCTGCGGCCCTCATGTAGGGCTCATTTCACAATGGCAGCCAAGGCCTCAACATGTCAACAGCAACAACAACAATAATAAAAGGCGCAGCATAAAAAGCGCAAGTTGCGCCAATGGCGCGTGCAACTTGAAGGCGCCTGCCGCATGCCGCAGCTTCATTAAAATTGCAGCAGCAATGGAGCAAACAGAGGGGGCGGGGGCCTAGAGTTGGAGCAATAGGACCAGGGCCTAACGATGTCAGCACACAATGGAAGCCAGCGAGTGTGTGTGTGTGTGTGTGTGTGTTTGGGCTTATATGAGCTTTTGATTGTGTAGGTGGAGGCCGCGCGCATGCAGAAAAAGGCAATAGAAAATTCCACAATATACCCGCAGCATTCGAGGCAGGCGCAGCCGGCAGAACGAGAGGCAGATATAAAGGAGGAGGGAAGATGGAGGGGCAACTGCGGCCGAGAGCGACAGTCAAACAGGCGATGCTCGAATAAGACGGCGACATCCTAGCGCAGTCCAAGACATTGCTGCACAGTGGAGCAAGTTTGAATAGAACGCGTACAAATTTAAAAAGATAAAAAGCAAGTTTGATATTACATTCGATATATTTAATAATTGATTGAAAATTCTATACTTTACAGTAATTAAATGCAATTAAAATTAAACTCGAATTGTAACTGTAGTAGAAGTTTATAGCTTCTATTTTGAAACGAAAAAAACTAACTCATAGATTGGACCGCCATAAATTATCCCAAAAATCTCCCGAAATTTCGACCACTAAATTGCACATTCCGCCCACTGTGCCACAAGGCCAAGACGCCAGCGACAACTCGCGTGACCTGAATTATTGGTGGCATATTGCCACTCATTGACTTTGCCGCAATGCCAGCGGCAAAAGAAAATGCTGCAGTCGGAGATAGAGCGTGCCAGCGTGCGAAGGAGATGGACTCGGCAGAAAAGAGAGAGCGGGAGAGCGGCGACAATGGGACTCGGGCGGGAAACTAGTGGCATGGCATGAACTTAAAGCACTCTTGGCTAACAATTTGCGACGCTTTAATCAATTTCTGCTCAAAAATTTAACAGCCAAGACAATGAAAGCCCGAACAGGCGGCAGCAGGAGGCAACAAGGACGACAAGGCTGACAATTGTTTGTTGAGTTTGTCAAGTGTAAAAAGTCGAAGACGGCGCTGCAAATGCAACAGGAGCCAGCAGGAGACAGCCGCGGTTTGTGTGCTCGTCCTGTGGATGCTGCAGCTGCATTTGGCGCTGCCTGGCTCCTATATCCTTACAAATGTGCCGCTGCTGCTTTGTTTGTTTGTCTCGCTTTATTTCTTGCACCGCTTGCCGCAGTTGTCGACATTGCGGTTTAATAATGTGTAAAGTCAAAGTTATTTGATATGCCCAAACACACACCCACACACACACACACACACACACACACACACACACACACACTCACACACCCACACACATATGTCCTGGCTTTCTTCTCGTTGGCACTTTGTCATTGCACACACACATACACACATTCCTACGCTTGCTTTTCTTCTTTAAATTTATTGGGTTTTCTGTCTGCCATTATTTGTTAGGCACTCCTTCTCCGCTCCATGCCACGTTTCATTTCATTTCATTTCATTTCATTTCATGCCATTCCATTCCGTTCGCGCGCGTTTTCCGTGCCGCTCCGCAAAATTGAAAATAAATTGAATGACGTTTTTATTGATCCCGATTTTCGTTCAGCGCTCGAAGCGATTTTCCCTTCTGCTTCTTCTGCCACCACTAAATTTACCCATTTTGACGCTTAGCTGTCGCATGAGGCTCTCGGGCAGCGGCGGCTGCAGGTGCTAGACTGTCTGACAATGAGTTCTTGCGGCTGCAAGGCTTAAAGCTCTGCAAACTTTAAATATTTCTCGCAACTATTGTTTACCGGGAATTCTTTTTTAAGCCTTATAATAAAAGACTTTTTTAACCAATACGGATAATTTCACACATAATTGTTTCTTGTCTATTTTCTAGGAATTTGTGCACTTAAAAAAAATATTTAATGTAAAAAAAGCAAGTTGCCAAAAAACGAAGATTGTAAAACATTTAAAGAGTTTTTATGTTACAATTCTATCTATCATGAATTAAATCTGTATTAATCTAGTATTGTTGGGTTCTAGAGGCGTTAATGCGGACTTTAATATTGTTTCAATCAAGATTTTATCGATTAATTTTCGCTTGTGCAATAAATATCCTTTCCTGATACTCTTGTCTTATTTTGAACACATATTTCTCAATTAATTTATCGTTGACTTTCATTCCATTCTTTACATGTCATAGACATTGCCTTGTGTTCATTTGCGATTCTTTGCTGGATCTCCTGCTAATCCGATTTCAAACAAGAACATTATACGAATAATCCATTAGACGAGCGCCTAACAACTTTATGGGAAGCCTTTCAACTGTTTGACAGCCCCTCCAACCTTCCGGCTTGACGTCACATGTCCGTTTGACTGACAATCATATGAATATATAATACAACACATGAAATGAATTTTGGACAAATCCAATGGAAATCAAAATTGTTGACAAGCGAAAGCCTGCAAAAGTTATCTGTCCCGTTAGCATCAACTTATTTTCATATGCACTTTTGACACTTTTGTGCGAGCTAGTGCATTAACGCCCACGTACGGGGGGGCGGGAGGCGGGGCAGCGTACGAAAACTTTACTAGCCCCCAAAAAAGACAGGAAAAACCTAGAAGAAGAAAACTTGTGACATTTCTCTGCGATAAGTTTTTCCCAAGCTGCAGCTGAAGTCGGCGCATTTATATTCATCGTGGACGGGCATTAGTTTTTATTTGCTCGGGCAAGTTTTTGCACCCCTATGCGATATGAAGAAAAGAAATGCAAAAGGGGTTGTGTGTGTGCGCGGGGGGGGGGGATGGGGGACACGGGAGCTGCAGCCAAATTTGTTTGTTGGTCAGGGCGCAGCCAGAGGAAGTTTGAGTCTGGAGTCTGAAGTCAGACGGCAATTTGTCAGGCTCGTGACTGTGTTTAGCTTGTCGTACCCCCCTCACAGCAACCCCCACCCCCTTGCACCCCTCTGTCTGCTGCTTCATTTGTTGGCTTAAGTAACTTAACAACTTTACGCTTGCAGCTCGCGTACGCGACGTCCTCCTCTTGTTTATATTGATAATGTGCCATTTATTTTATTTAAGACATGCCATGCCCGCTCGATTTGCCGCCGCTGTAGCTGCTGCTGCTGCTGCTGCTGCTGCTGCTGCTGCTGCTGCTTGCTGCAGCAGTCACGTTCCGGTCGCAGGACGCCGGAAGCAGCCAGGACGAATGAATTGTGTAGGTTTCAGCAACTGCGAAATGACTGCACAGACTGCACACATGTGCCCCCATCCCCTCCTTGCGCCCCTACTCCCTCCCCAGCAGTTACTTTTGCTACGCAAGGACATGCCACAACTGGCTGCTGCATAATGCATTAAGTGCTGCAGCTCCTGCAGGCGCCTCCTGACAACCAGCTGCTGAGTTATTGACTTGAAGTTTGTTGCGGAATTTGAAAGTGCAACGTGTGTAAGGCATAACAAATTAGCGGGCGTCTCCCCTGTGCGTGTGCGTGTGTGTGTGTGTGTGTGTGTGTGTGTGTTTGTGTTTGTGTGGGGCAACGGCCACTTGAACACAGATTTTCGTAGAGCTTAAGAGGTGGCGGCTATGCAGGGGATTATGTCGGATTTGCTCGTAGCAACCAGACAACGAACTTCTTAGTTGCTACTAAAAGCACTAATTAAGTGCAAGTGGACACTGTGCAGCGTCTGCGAGACGGACAAAAGCTGCCTGTTACAAGCGGCAACTACGAGAGTTGCATTTTCCCCAGTCAGTTACAAATTGTAGGCATGTTAAACTTGCTTTGTAAGCCACGGATGCAAATGGGTTTGGAGCCGAACCGGTTCGGGGCCGTTGTCTGAAAGATCAAGCGAACCAAAGTCCGAATGTTTTTTAAAATGGTTAAGTTTATTTTAAGTAGAGCGAAAAATATAGTTTGCCTGATCTTAGAGATTGCATTAATACAAAATTGTCGAAAATAGTTGTACTTCTTAATTCAAAATATTAAAAATGAAAATGAAAATAAGACGAATAATATTAACTCCCAAAACCAATATGCAATGTGGCTTGACGAACCGAACCTAGAGTCGAGGCATTGGTTCCGAACCGAACCACGGGAAATTTTAAATTTGTCATTGCTAGCAGGTTTTTCTTACATTAAAGTTGCAAAATTAAAGATTGTATTGAATGTTGATTCTTATTACATTATAATGCTATATTTAAAATTGTCACCTTAAATATTTTAAACCTAATTTTCACTTTCATACACATAACAAATATTCAATATTCCATATAATTTCTCTAAATTATAAAATGATTTTGATTAGAATTAATAGCGATACCATGGCTATCTCATTATCGAGCTGCTTCCACTTGCTTGTTCAAAAACTCAGAGTTGCTTTCGATGAACTCATCGCCACATCTGCGAAATTGCTTTTATATTATGACAAAATTATTTTTTAGTTGCGCTCACGCAATTTACAATTTCATTTGGTTTGGCTGACAGCCACACAAAGTTTTGCTTACTTTCTTTCTTTCAATTCATTCGCTCGGTCTTTCATTCATTCATTTTGGCTTTAGTGCTGTCATTCAGAGCACACTTTAAGCAAACTATTGAGGCAAGTCGAGAGCTCTCCATTTCGCCATTGTGCGCTCTATTTCGCCACTAGTTGGCAGCCTTAGAGATGGACTCAAAAAATTTATACATATTATTTTTTTTATTTAAATTGGATATTCTTCTTCTTTTTTTTAAGACAGAGTTTTTTCTTTTTTATTGTTTATTTTTGCGATAATAATATCGTGAATTTTGTGCGCCTTTTGTGTTGATTTTACGGCTTCTTATATCGATTTGAATGCTATTCTAGTTTAATGGCAAATTGGTTTCGCCAAAAGCAAACTTTGAAGAAATAGTGCATGGAGGAGACGAAAATACATGTATAATTAAAAATAATTGGATGACATTGAATTTGGGGGCGGCCAAGAGCAATAGAGTGGGGCCAAGTTGCAAGTCAGTTCCTGTTGTCTTTAAAATTTAATTACCAAAGTATTTCCGACTGACACGAGCCGCAGGCGGCCGGAAATTCGAGCGTCAACTGCAGAATGGAATAGAAATAAACAACGTGGCGAAAAACTAAAACAAAACAGCTCCAAAGTGGCGGGTACATTGTTTGGTTTTACTTTACTGGGCAAGCGAATCCAGTCCCTCAACACCCAATCCCCCGACACCCCAAGACGCCTTTTGCCGCTCGCTTTGTGGCTGAAGAGTTGCCATTTTCATTTTCTTTTGCGGCGCGCAATATTCTTTCTTTTTTTCCTATTATTATATTTTTTATTTATTTATTTTGTTTTTTTTTTTTACTTTCTGCCCCAGCTCATAATTTGCATGGCATGAAACTTGACTTTTGTTCCGTGAGGGGGGCGTGGAAAATATGTTGCAACGGCAGTGTTGAAAATATAATAGAAAAATAAGGTGCCACACAATATGGCCGAGAGCTTTACAGTTGGTTAAGTAGCAAAAGCGCGCGAAAGGCGAAAGGACGCAAAAATGCGGCCAAGCCAGCCGGATAAAGTGGCACCGAAACCAGCCAACGGCACGAACCAGGCGGAGGACGGCGCCCGAGCATGGCGTGAAAATTGTTGTGACAAGAAAATTATAAACCGGAAAATGTTTTATGTTGTGGCCATGGCAATTTTTACTCCTTGCGAGCACCCCATTCTTTTTCTCTCCACTTTTTTTTTAAACTTGTGTGTGCCGTTATCAGCCGGCTCATTCTGGCCAAATTAAATTGAGAGGAAATTAGCAGTAAAATGATGCCAATTTATTTATAAAAGGGTCAACTTTTAACAATTTGCCAAAACACCAAAACATGATCTGGATAAAGACGGATAAGTGGATATGCTTAAAGGGGAGCAGCTCTTTGGTCGATTAGTTGATAATTGTACTAAAAAATGATTGCGGATGTTGACGACAATTGCTTAAGAGCGAAAATTAACTTTTTAATACCCATAAGCCAAGAACGCATAAATAAAAACATATTTTATGCCAATCGGAAAATTTCGGATAAACACGGATAAATTCTACTCTATTATCACGGATAGAATCTAACAAGCACCGGATAACCATGAATAACATATTTACCGTCGGATAACAGCATTACAGGCACAACAATCTGCCATTGACCCAGTTTGCGACATATATTTTATTGAAACGTATGTAACTTGAGTTTTTCAGAAGCTTTCCTGTCACCCCCTCCTCACCAGACCCAGGATCCCCAAGCAAATGCCATTAGAAAGTCTACAATGCGGCAACTTAACTATAAATTAGTGTCGTGGCCACATGGAAAAAGTTGTCGCACACACACACACACAGACACACCCACACACACACAGGTATGTGGTACCCGTAGGCCTCTTGTCCTTAAACTGGTTGGCATTCATTATATGCTGGTTACTTGCACGTTTAAGTTCGTTATACATTTAAACCCAACATGCCGCATGCCTCCCGTTTTGTGTGTCAAGCACACACACACACACACACACACGCACATCTACTCTGGGGAAAAAGAGGTGAAAATGAGTACAAACACACTCAGCTACAATTACAACACTCAAAGCCTGGAAACATAAAAAAAAAATAGGAGTAGAAGAAAACTGTGCACGTCATGCTGCTGGGCAAAAAAAAAAAAGTAAAACTCGCTGAGCGAACCAAATTGCTCGGCAACTTTACTGCATAGTTAATTAATAGGATAACACAATTAATTTGTGGGCAATGAATGTCTGAGCTTTATTCGCCAGCTGCCTAGCGGGCAAAAACTTTTACCCATGGGGTATACTGACAACATATAACTATGTTTGTCTGCATGTCCTTTCGCTTTTCATTCGCATTTTGAGCCTGCAGCTGTTACAGGCTATTTGAGGCTGACTCAGTTTTTGCCCAGTATCAGAAAGTAGCTTATCACTCGCCACAGCTGTGGCCTGGGTCAAGTAATTGCCAAAGGTTTAAGAGATTTCTAGGGTAGACGATGAGCTTAAGTTAGGTTTTCAAACATATAAGCATGCTTGTGTTTATCATCTTAAAGATACTCAAGTTTGGTACTTGGACTTAAATTTTCGATTCGAAATACACAAATTTAATTGTGGCGAAGACTGAAAAACTGTGGCTAAAACTGGCTACAGCTGTAAGCCATGTGGATTTCTAGTTTAAATATATGGAAAGATTTCTTATTTCTTGCAAAGAAATATTGCAAACTAATTAATCCAAAATGGATAAAGTAATATTACCCATATAAGATAATTGCCAAAGTGATCGGACATCAGATTTATTGGCCAAATAAAATAAAGTGAAAATTTCAACTGAAGGTTCAGCAAAAAGAGCAACGGATAAGTTCGGATAATGTTTGTAGCAGCATATGACAATTATCACTTTAAAGGAGCCGGAAATGCTTTTCTTAAAGCGTTTGTCAAAACAAACACGGAGAAGAGGAGAAATGGAAACAAGGACTACTTGAAGGACCTCAGCCTCAACTGTGGCAGTGGCTCAATTAAGGGCGGTGCTCGTGAGGACAGGCGTGAAAAGTACAAAAACAAAAGAGCACCCAACAACAACAACAACGAGCTCCTTATAAACATCAGTTTTAACTATTGTTTGCACACTCGACGTGGGATAGACGTACGAGGGGCGGGGCGGGGCGGGGCGGGTCCTGGGGCAGCCCAACTTTAAGGCTCGACTCCACGCTTTGGGGTTTTGTTAAAATAACAAAAGCGGCCGCCGCAGCCGCTAACCAAACAAGTGGCAAATGGCTGACGCCTAAAAAAGGCGACTGCGAACATTTTCAAAAACGTAATTTTTTATGCTGTCACAAATTTGACGATGATGATGATGATGAGCATAATAATGCTGATAATGACGTTCGAGGCGGCATTTTGTCAGCATTAAACAAGTACTATATATAAAATACTTTACTTTATGTTGCCACTCTACATAGTTGTTGTCGTTGTTTGTGTTGCCAACATTGTTGTGCACACACACACACACACACACACACACACTGTGGATGCGAGAAAGAGCGAAAAGCTTAATAAAGCAAACAACAACAACAAGCCGGGCAACTTAATTTTTCCGCATAGCCCACGACATTGTCAAGGTATTGTCGCCCTTTGTTTTACCCTCAGTTGTTATTGTTGCTGTTGGGGACGTCAAGCTGAGCGAAAAAAGTGCTGAAAAACTGAGAGAAAAAAATTGAAACAAAAAGGATAAAAAACTGCGGCGCTCTCTTCAAGCTTTCACGCTTTTGTTTTTGTGCGTTGCTTTTGAATTTTTTTTTCCGAGCTAATTTTCCGCGTTTCAGATGCGAAAATTCAATATTGTTTGGCAAAAAGGCGGAGGGCATCGAAAAAGGGACGCCAAAAAATATGCTTTGATTTTGCGTTGAACAACGTCAAAAGAGCTTAGAAATAAGTGACACATGACAAGAGGAAGCGTGTTCGTGAAACTGATCAATAGATTGAAGGTTCCAATAAAAAATTGTATGGCAACAGTTTAAAAAGATACGAAATTTTAAAGTTCGTGTGGGGACGGAATATGACACATAAGCTCAACATAATTTGTAGCCCTGCGTATGGCAGTGTTGCATATCTTTAAACTGGAATATCTTTTTATTAAACATTTTTAACAGTTTATAATTTAACAATTTCTTCTTAATAATTGTTTTAAAAATGGTCCTTGCACAGCTCTGTTGCAGAAATATATTTTAAGTATAACTTTGTTAAAGTAAAAAATTAAACAAAAACAAAAATGAGATCAAAACTTGAGAGGCTGCCATACGAAGGGTTAACAATCTTTAAATTTTCTTTTTATATAAAATATAGCATAACTTAATACTTAAATTTAAGTATAATAATATATAATTATATTATTTTTACCTTGTTATCCATGTCTAAAAGTTGCGTCGCCTAAAACCACTCAAATTTGATTTATTATTCCTTTTGATAGTTTACGTTGCACTTGGTTTAATAATTATGATCTACACGCGATTTATGCCGTTTAAATTCTGAAACTTTCGTTACATTTTCGATTCGTTCTTTTATTTATTTCGAATTGATCGAACTCGGGGAGTCTCTCTGGCGCTAAGCACACCCTCTATAACAAGCACAGGCACACCACATTCGCAAGCGCAGAGACAAAAGCTGCCGCCGGGCCTAAGGATAAGGCGCAAGCTTTCAAAGGCTCTCTCGGATCTAGGCTCAAAAGCGCACAATGCAGGCAGTGGGCAGCAGCAGTGGCAGACAGAGAGAGAGAGAGACAGATAGACGGGGAGAATATGGCAGAGAGCCAGAGAGAGAGACAGCCACTAAGCTTCAACTATATGTATATTTAAGCACAGAGTACATACCAAAAGAAAAAAACAAAAAAAAAAAACAGGTAAAAGCACAAAAGCACATACAACAAAAGCGCGACAAGATCAGTTTTTATTATGGGGCTGGCCCTTAAATGCAGTGGGTTTTTGGTTGGGGCTCATTGTTGTTGGGGTAGAGTACTAAAGCCATGATGGATTAAAGTAAAATATAAAAGCTTACAAGCTACATTCCATACATATACACGATATAAGCAGAGTGGTAATGGATTCTTGTGGATTTGGATTTGGGATTTGGAGGCATTTGGGGGTAGTCTATATAGTATATACGGTTGGCTCGATACTGACCTTGATACTGTCATAGCAAGCGGTAACCTTGCCGTTCTGAACCTCAACATTGGCCGGCGGATGGGCGAACTTGCACTCCGTATCCTGGCGCGAGCACTTGTTGCGCTGAAACTCGCGGCACACCTCCAGCTGCAGCCAGCGCGAGTCCTTGCCATTGAGCAGGCTGTTCATATTAACAACGTTGGCCATCGCAGCGGCAATTCTTCGGTTTTACAATATGTATAGAAATATATAGTTTTTTTTTTGCTCTTTTTTAAGCTGGGGAGGCTTTATAGATAGCTAAGCTGGCGACTAGAAATGTTGCGCGTTTTACTTTAAGACGTTGGCTTTGAACAAGACTTGTGTTTACTATTTTTTTTGTTTTTGTTTTTTTAAGATAAACAGCTCTTAGCACAGATCAGCACCTATATATATAAGGTATACATATATATATTTAGCATAGATGGTAGCGTTTTGTATGAGTTCTTGTTGTAGCGTTTACACTTGATGTTGGTATTTATTTATTTTTTGGTTTACAAAGCTTGGGGATAGCTGATAGCTTGGGGTACTTGAAGCCTTTCTTGGCTAAGAGTTGTATAGTTTAATTTTGATTCGAACGAACGTTTATGTATATATATATAAATACGCTTTAACTTTATTATTGTTTGTAAGTTTAGCAGTTTTTTTATTTTGGTTTTTTGTTTTGTGTAAGCTTTTCTTTATTGAGCATACGCTGATTTTACATTATCTGAAATGAGAATAAAAAAGAGAAATAGACGTTTAGGTTTATACCAAACATTTGGTTAACTCTGCATTTTGGATAGGTGTGTTGTACAAATCATTTTGAAATTGGCCAGCACACGCGCTTTGGCAAGACAGAAACAGAGATAGAGTGTGACAGAGACAGACAGAAAGACAGAGCAGTTGTTGTTGTGAGTGGCTGAGTGGCTGAGTGTATGTGTGTGTGTGTGTGTGCATGAGTATGCTATTCGAATTCTTGGTTAGTAGCGCGCAGATCTGAGCTTTTGTTAGTTTTTAATGTGGGGATGCAATGAGCTGAATGAGTAGAAAGTGCACTTAAATAAACAAATCTTAACTTAATAAATTCAAAGTTATATTTAAATGAGTGGTATACTAAACCAAAATATAAACTTTGTTGACCATTTTTTTATTAAATTCCAATTTTAATTATTTTAAAAATGTTTAAAATGTACATTTATTATTATCCATCCTGTAGCTAGCATTGTAATCGATCATTTTTCAAATTAATTTTGAATGCAATCTTAAGCTGACTGTTTAGACTTCTTTCGCAAATTTCAAGTGAAAAAATATATAAAATAAAATTAAGTTTAAAAATGTTTGAAATTCTATGTACACTGAAGAAATCAAAGTTCATCATTAATTTCTCAATTTTATCTTAAGCTGACTTCCACAGGAATTCTAATTTCAAATTTAATATTTTTTCATGTGAATAAATAATAATATCTAGCTACAAAAAGACAAATTTTGAAACGTTAAATAAAATGTATACAAAATGAAAACCTCATTGTGAGTTTCTTTATCTTGCGATTGTGTGACTTATTGTATAACCACTAGGATAATTGTATGTGTTTTTATGGCAATTATGGTTTAAATACATATATGTCTAGATATAGAGCGTGAGCAGCAACAGCATCATCCGCATTGCAGCCAAATATGCCAGGCAGGCAAACAGGCAACAGCCGCAGCTACAGAGTTGCCACATAAATAAATTGTTTTTGCTGCGTGGTTTTAAGACCCGTTGCGCTCTATTGTACAGCGAGAAAAACCAAACCAAGCACGGCCCATAACAGCAGCAATGCACATTGACAAACTACAAATAAAGTGCGCCAACTTTTTCCACTTACAAGAGATTATCAAATATAGTATATATTACTTATATTTGGTATCATTTTTGGTTTCCCAGCGGCATTTGATATTTTTTTTTAGCTTTCAGCGTAAAGTACGTAAAAAACAAATATACCAACTAAAAATAATATTTCTTATTTTATGATAGCATAAGCAACATACAAATAGAGAGACAGAGAGGGAGAGACACTTGTCTAAATTTAAGTAGAGCTAGTTTAAGGCATTTTTTATCATAAAAGATATCAAAATATTTGATTTATTACGCGGCAAATCTTTAATGGCGTTAAATATTAAATATATATATATGTATATATGCTTTTATCGTGCGCACTACGCGTCCTTAGCAAAGCGAATAAAAATTTAAACGCACTTACCGCTCGAATTGCTTTTTTTTTGTTAAGTGGATTTTCTTTATAAATATTACAAAATGTCTATAAATATTACTGTAAAAAAAGTTGAATAAACGTTGACGGGACAATTATAAAAACTATTATTCGTATAAATGTATGTATATATATATTATAATAATGAGCAATGTTTATAAAATTAGTCAAACTGAGAAATATAAATTGCAAAATGTAAAAATGATTCAATCATCGATGACGCCACACAAATTTCATTTGCTGTCGTTTGTTTTATTGTCTGGCTTGATTGTTTTCTCTCTTGTTTTGGCATTTAATTTCTTGTTGTTGTTTTTGTGCGGTCGACAATCTTATCTTATCTGCCGCCTCGCGGATGAATCAAACTTTTCATTCAAACCCAAACGAAAGTAAGTTAATCAGAGCGCTGTGTTCTGTTGTAAGACTGAGAAACGCCGAAAGCGAATATCAAAGTTCCGAACCAGAAACTTTTTTTGTATTTACGGAGAATGTTTTTTATTTGCCAGTTTTTTAAAGTTGAGGTATATAAACGTAACTTTCATTGTTTAAATATAAATACATAAAAGAGGCATAAAAACAAACGTTTTTTAAAATGTATATATATTAATTTGTATTTGAGCTTTTATTTTTAAAGTTTTTTAAAAACATAGTAAGATCACAGTAAAGGATTTTCCACCCACAAAAAATTAAAAAAAAAATATTTTCAGTAATGCACATATTTTAAATGCAGAATCAATCTGAAAAAACAAAGCATGAGCAAATAAAACCTACTAATACCTCGGTATTCCGTACAAAAATAGTAAGGAAAATATTGCATTCTACAGATAAAACATTTTCTTAACATTTTTTAAATTTAAAATGTATTACGTTACATAAAACTTGTAATATTTACATTTGCTTTCAGATTTCCAACGTAATTTAAAATGAGTTGTCTTAAAATTTTCTAAGTTGAATATATACTGTCTTACTCTTAACTTGTATTCTTTCTGATACCTCTACAGTTTTATTTATACCCTCTGAATATAGAACAAAATCTAGTGCTTAAAATAGTTTTTTTTTATAATTTTGTATACATGTTTATTTCCATTTAAATATTTATGATTTCCCACGCACAGCCCTGAACAGCATGTGCAATAGCTAAAACAGTTTTTGGTTAGCTACCAAATGCCAAATACATATATCGCTATCTGGCCTTTCAGAGATATCAATTTTGTGTGTGCCACACACACGCACACACACTCACATGCAGATATAAATGCCAATACATTTACAGTACATTATCTTTGGTTATTTTTGAAAAGATAAAAACCAAAAACAAAAGCTAAAAAACGCATTTATACTTTTATAATGCTTTTTTTGTATATTTCTTAACTTGTTGCTTGGCCGTTTGGTCGGACAGCGAATAGATAAATACATGTATATATATATTTATATTAATATATATATTTGTATTCGCCTGTCTGATTTTGTGATATGGTGTTGGGGCTTGCATGATGTCAGCTGCAAATTGCTTTTCCGTATTTCAAGTTGATATCCAAAATAAATAATTAAGCGTAGCAAACAAAAAAAGCGGGAAGAAGCAGAGTATGAAGTATAAGTTCTAACTTAATTTATGAGTTGATGTTTAGACGAAACGCGTCTGCTGCGGCCTGTGTGGGTTGTGGCTAATGTTTATGGCGTGTATTAAAATGATTCCTGTACAACTTTTTCTTCTTTTAGTATTTTTTTAACTGAAAAACTGAAAACTGTTGCTGATCGCACTGACACAGCAAAAATATCAAGAAAAAATAAGAAAAATACAAATAGAGAAACTTTTAAACAACGCTGCCAGCGCCCACACAAATAGAACCAGCAGAGCGGACGTGTTGAGCATCAAATGTGAACAGAATAAATATATATACATATATATAGATATGGATACGGATTCAGATTCAGATACAGCTACAGCTACAGATACATAGCTAATGCCAGGCATGTCATTGACGCAGTTTTGGATACTGGGAAATTTATGGGCTGGCGAGTGTGTGTGTGTGTATGTGTGGAAAACGCTTACAAAAATAAACTTGCCTACAACTAAGTAGTGTGGCCAATGAAATGTGTTTAACGAATGTGGGCCAAGAATAATCGAAGAAGGTTTCCAACGATATCGATGACTCGATGACATCCGTTGACCTACAAACAACCTTCAGGCAATCTCGTTAATTCGCAATATCTATACTTATATAAGGATATTAATTTATTGCTAATTGAGCCTGCACTGCGATTAAAAACAGATTAATACATTAACCGGAGGCACAAGACAAAAACAATAAAAACACATTAAAAAATGACTTTAAAATAAAATAAAAGTAAAAACGAAACGACAAGATGCAAATGGCTTTAGACGCAGAAACCAAAGAAAAAGATACAAAACCAAAAAAAAACAGACCAAACAAGTTCAACAAGTTTTAAGTCTTGTATTAAATTTTGGTAACACATTTTTTTTGCTTTTCTTTTGTTTGTTTTTGTTTCTTCTTTTTTTTTTTTTTTTTTTGAAGGTTAAATAGAGAGAGAAAGAGCAAATAGAGAGTGACAGAGCAGCAGCTAAAGAGCAGCTGAAACTGAAATCGAAAACTGTTAATTTTTATAGCTGTTAACACAAACACACTAAATATTTGCATTCACATACTTATATTCGAATTCACTGTATTCGCTTCGTATTATTCGTATTTATGTAAGCTGTACCAATACCTAAAAAAAAAAAAAATGAAGAAAAAATAAAACAACGGCAGCTGCGTCTGTTGAAATGAGTCGAAAAAATTGTTCCACATGCGAGAACAATTACCCGGTAATAATTGCAAATGGGTTCCACACATTTCCACATTTGAATAGCTGACGACAAACAAAAGCAAAAAATTGGCAACGTCGAACTGACAACAGGCCCTTTAAAATCGGCCCAAAGATTAACTTTATAATGAGTTCAGCCCAAAGCTGTGTTAATAAACAAATCGAAAAGAAAAAGTTTGCATTGAATGAAAACTGTCCGATGGGATTTTCCCTTTGGCTGCGGCAGCTTTTGATGAATTTGCTAATTAGTAACATTGTGCTATGGCTAACGTCAATGCTCTACACCATATTGATCAATCGATAAATCCATTTATATCTATGCTATATAGTATGAACAGCAAATAAATATACTATACCATATGAATAAATATGTGAGCATAAATTTGTATATTTTAACAGTACTCAGAATTATGAGATCTTATTATCGATCAATTTTATTAACTGGTTGGGTATTAAAACAAAACAGAAATTTGCATTAAATTTAAGAATTCATTCAGCACTGAAATGTGAATAGCTCAATTTTAAAAACTTATGGCTACGACGAACTCTCAATAAATCGATAATAAATCGACAAGTTAATCGATAAACAAATTATCGATTAATTAAATGTATTCAGTCATATATTCATATAATCGATTTAGGTAAGAAGACATTAGATGCCTGAAGTTCAACATATACATATGTTTTATCGATCAGCATATGAAAAGTTCACGCCAACATCAACAACTTATCGATTAATACGTTTCTTTTTACTTTTCTTGTGAATTTTTAACACATTTACCATTAACAATTTATTAATGAATAACCAATCATTTAATTGATAGCAAATGTTATCGATACAAGTTGGCCGTATAAGATGAAGATGTAATTTTGTTAGTCACAAACGAGTTTCCCCATTCAATTAGCTCTTTCAGCTGGGCCGCTTAACCCACATGCCCCACATTTTACAGCGCCATGGAATCGAGAGCGCTCGGCTGATAAGGGCACGCCGCAGTTCGCAGCTTGCTGTGAAAAGTCATTCCATATATGTGCTTAATATATATATTGTAGGTTTTTGTTTTTGTTTTTGTTATTGTTATTGTTTTTTTTTTTTTAGATATGCGACGCACTCGTTAAGTCGTGTTTTGTATTTGTTGTGCATACATACATCGCATATAGGTTCTCGGTGCTCGGCAAGTGATTAGCAGCCGACTTCAGGCAACCGAAAGCTGACTAACAAAATGCAATTGTGAGTTTCCGTGTGGCCCGCATGGCCCCGTATACCGTATTCACAGTTGGCTATTTTTAAAGCCCTCACATAATCGCGGCCGCAATAGAAACCGAGAAACCTGCCCTGTGGCAGCTCCGGGGGCAACTCGAATATGCGCACGCAACACGCTGCCACTGGAAGCCGTAGCAAGGCGGCGCACGGCAACGGTCAGTAACCGCTTTGTTGCAACATTATACAACATAAGCCCTCCCCCTCCCCCTCCCCCTCCTCCCGACCACCCAACGACCCACCCTACTATGACACATATAGTATATATATTTAACACAAACGAACAAAAAAAGGTGAAAGAAAAAAATAACGCAAAAAGCTCAAACAATGAAGCCCCAAGTGGAAAGGGCGCCGCCAACTCGATGCGGCTTCGACTGTTGCTATCAATAAATGCGATTAGATAAAAGCCAAATGCCAGAGCTTATATGGCTGCCAGCTCTCCCCTGCACTTCCAGATGATAAGCATTTGCAATTGCAAGAAGAAAAAACTCTTGAGTATTCAAAACAAACAAGAAAATCATCATAAATGTGAAAGACTCAAAAGTCCCAACTATATCATGATAATCATCAACATTGTGATTACTATTATAGTCTCTTTTTTAAGTTCGCGCAGCTTATGTCATGCACCTGAGATTTGTAGGCGTTATCAGGTGTTCTTCACTTCGAGCGTAACAAAAACTTTTTATTTGACTTAAGGCTAATTAATTGTCACTGTCATGGCTTGACGTGCATAATTAATTTCGCATTTCTCAATGCGTGGGCTTTTTAAAAACCGTCGACGTCTATTAGTTCGCCAGACGAGCATATCTCCCTATTTTTGGGCCGAGAGAGCTGTACATCAATTTAATTTTTAATGCTGCTGCTAAGACAAATGCTTTTAGTGAACTTTAAATATGGTCGCAATATGTCGTTTAGCCAACGTGTCAAGCTGCGGTCTGAAGCGACTCGGTCTATACCCTATATATGGTCCGGGGGACCTCATAAAACGTGCCAAAAGCGCAAACAATGTTGGAATGAAGCGTTAAGCTATTGGAAATGCAAACGCTGCAAGATGACTCAGCGCTCTCTGCTCTGGAAATCTTAATGCTGTTGAGATATGGAGTAGAGAAATTCTGCGGGCAGATCGAATTCTTTTATCGGCGGGCATAACAACATAATATATTCGCCTTAATTCTTGAGCAAAAATAAGAAAAATTTCTGTACAAAACTATCAAGCAAAATATGAGTAAATCAAAACTGTACATAAATATCAAATGAAAGTTTTAAAACTTTTAAAATGCATAATATACGCTTTAAAATCCTTGACTAAGCTCATGTATGTTAAAAAATATTCACCCATTCATTTTTGTTTATTTGTTAGCACAACATGCCCTGTTATTTGTATTACTACGCTATAAACGTTTGAAATCTATTCTCTGCAAAAAATGTTCCTATTTTTTCTAAAAAAATAACTTTTTTATTTTAAAAATTGCGTTTTTGTAGTCATACAAAAAGTTAGAATCATAGCTAAAGTTCTAGGGAAAAACTGTAAACTTAAAATTCCAGTATTTTGTAATACTACAAAAAAACGTTAATTCAGGGAATCGTAAACTCATTTCAACTATTTTAGCTTTAATATTACAGAATTTATAAAAAAAACTCTATTTACTCTATTTTTGTTGTATGTTACTGTTAGGTTTTATATCTTTTGCCAACAAAACAAATCGCTTATCAGACTGTGGCCGTAATTAATCAGCCTTAAACTTTGCCTGGTAGTTCCCAATAAGTGCGCAAAGATAAGCTCAAACTATTCTACTCCAATCTAATATAATCTAATCTGAAAGCGGCTCTTTGATAGTTTCGCCTTAGTCTGTAATTAAATCTTTTTATAATTGCCCAATTTCTAAAATTTCTGTCACGTTTTTTTCTCTTTTTCAAATCAACAACTATATTCAAATAAACAAAAAGCAATTTCTTTCTTGCGGCAGCTAATTACGTCAGAGTCTAAAATCTGTATTTTTGGAGGCGCACAAAATTCGTCTGAGGAGAGAGCAGAGCAAACGAAAGAGGAAGAAAATGAAAAAAATAAAACAAAATTTCATAAATGCCAACGGCTAACAGACTTTTCAAAGAGAGCGCTTCTCTTACGCTCTCCCAGCCTCTCGCTCTATCACTCTCTCTCTCTCGTCTTATGAAATATGCACTCGTATAATAAATTTTGGCATATTCATAAACTTGTGCTTATCTTAAAATACCCGCACACACACGAACTAAATATTGAAATTTGTAGCATGAACAATTTTTAAATACAATTTTGCCTTAATTAATTTCGCTTTTAAAAAAAATGTGTTATGCTTTCTAAATAATTTCTAAATAATAAAAATAGCCCAAAGAGAGAGAGAGAGAGTACAAAATTATAATTAAAATTTCTCAAGTGCGTTTGATAAATGCGACGCGCAGCAAATGAAATTTAATTAAACTTTGAACTAATTTGTTTAAGCAGCCTGCAGACAGCGGCCCGGACACGCCCACAACGCCCAGCGTTTGACCCACCAGCCCACCAGCCCCCCTTCCCCCGCCCCCTGCCAAGTTCCAAGAAAAGGTTAAACAATCAATTTCGCTTTCAATTGATCTCAATTTAGCACGAAGCGGGGAACGGGGTTGGACTGGGCACACTGGCCCAGCCAAGGGTTAAGGCAGCGCTGCTTATGTAAATGAGGCAGCAGCTGCTGTTGTTGTTGTTGTTGTTGTTGTTGCTGCTACTGTTGCATTTGGCTGCCAAAAATTTCATGCACGAAAAACTTATTTTTGGTGCCGACGTTTCCAAAATGCAGCCCGAAAAGGGGGGATTTGAGGAGAGAGAAGAGAGCAGAGTGCCGGGGGCGGAGGGATGGGTTGGCACGTTTGTTAGCTGGTACAGCCAGCGGGGCTTTGGGACACTGCGATGCCGCTGCACAGCTGCAGATACATCCAAAAATGTACAACAGCTGCCGGCGCACTTTGGGCCCAAACGCCGAAGATGCGAAGGGAAGACGCGAAGAGAACGCGCTGAAATATATTTTTCATTTATTTTTTTTCTTTTACATACAGATATGCATAATATATGTATACATATACCTTTTTGGTTTCAATATATGTTTGGAGATTCATTAGGGTGCTGCTATATGAGAAGCATTAGGTGTACTCAAAAATGATTCTTACACCTCTTTAAGCTAATATGATAAATATTTCAATAAGCTCTCCAGTTGTATTAAAGAAATTTGTTTTGTTTTATTTTTCGTTATGCTTTCAACTCATTTGCGTCGTTGAGAGGCGAAAATTTGTGATATTTTTAGAAAACGTCGAGCACATGTTTCAAAATATCAAAAAGAAAAAACGCGCAACAAAATTTGAAGAGAAAAAAATAAATATAAAAATAAAAAGCAAGAAGCAGCAGCCACAAAAACTTTTGATAGAAAACAAAATGTTTATGTGCCGCAAAGAAAGAAAACAGACAATGCCGAGCATTGATATTAAACGAATGCAGTTCCAAAGCATAATATGAGAATTTCGATGAGATTTTGAATAAAAGCAGAATACAAACAATTTTAATTAGCTAATTTTTTATAAATAGTTTTGCGTTGCTCTCTTAACTTCCTTTAAAACTGAATTTCCACATTGATTTCTTCCATTTAATCAACATTTGATGATATCACAGTGCCGCTCCAGTTACTTTAGACTTTAATTAAAACTCCAAATTCATTGGGAAATATTAGCAAAGAAGCCGCACTCGTAGAGCTGGGGAATTAGTCTTGGAATTAGGGTAAGCTGCATAAAACAATATAATTAGACAAAAATGGAATGTGAAATACATGAATTCGCTTTCATGAGTGGATTGCACAAGTTACTTTTGAAAATCATAACAACCACTTTAATATCAATTTAGAAAAAAATCCAATCCAAGCTATTTCCTTCAAGTTGTGTAATTATTTTTCGCCGCATTTTGTGCTGTTATTCGCATTGTGAGCGTAATTAGTGTTTGGAAGTGTGGGTTGTGGAGAAAAGAAATCAATTAGTATCTTAAGCTTTTTTGCCATAGTCCAATTTGCCGGAATATATAACACTAATTATAACGCGTATTTATAGACACTTAGAGACACTTCTTAGAAGGTTTGATAATGAGTTATTGCGAAATTATCGATATTAGTTATTGTTGAATGCGTCTAATTAGTGCATTACCAATTACATTTCTTATCCATTTTCATTAGGAATTTTATTTCTTCCCACAGGTATTCTTCTTGGAATATCTCACATCAAATTCAACGGAATTATAAATATAGAAATGCGCAGTTATTTGTTAGAATGATAATGGGTGCTTGTGAAGGAATCCTTATTAATTATATTTTTCGTTCAATAATAGATATAATAGGCTTTTTAGAAGGTTTGATAATGAGTTATTGCGAAATTATCGATATTAGTTATTGTTGAATGCGTCTAATTAGTACATTACTAATTACATTTCTTACCCATTTTCATTAGGAATTTTATTTCTACCCACAGGTAGTCGAACAACTTCTTGGAACACCTCACATCAAATTCAACGGAATTATAAATATATAAATGTTCAGTTATTTGTTGGAATGAATATGTATCCTTGTGAAGGAATCCTTATTAATTATATTTTTCCTTCGATCATAGAAAAAATACACTTCTTAGAAGGTTTGATTATGAGTTATTGTGAAAGTATCGATATTATTTACATTTGATTACGACTAATTACATTTCTTAGACATTTTTATTAAGAATTTTACCCACAGGTCATAGAACACTTACTTGGAATATCTCATATGATTTTCAACGGAATCAGTTTAAATGGGAATTGTGCAGTTCTTTGTAAGAATAAAAAGGTGTACTTGTAATTGAATTCTTATTAATTATTTTTATAATTCGATTAAAAATTGTTTTTCTTTTGATTATTATTATCGCTATAAACCTTTCTTGACAAAAATAATTAGGTTATTTAAGATGATTCAGCGCCCTGTTCTGGAAATCTTAAATACTGATATGGAATAGAGAAATTCTGCGAATGGCAAAAAAAATAATATACTTCTAAATCAACCTATTTTTCACTCTTTTGCAAATCACACCGCGATCATTTTAAATCCAAGCAACTGAAAAAAAAACCTTGACCTTTCTATTTATCGTTATAAAAAACTCGTTTAAAATTAATTGATTCGCACAAATTTGAATCATCAATAGATAAATATTCATTAGACACCTTAGTTATTTAGTTAACTCTAAATTTCTATGCGATCTGATTGTTTACCTTTCTTTCTCCTTTTTGGTTGGCCACCAGAAAATGGCGTCTCTGAACCTTAAACTCCTCAAGGACTCGCCGCGTTCGGCGCATCATTCAAATTGCAATTTCAAATGTCGTCGCTGGCACTTGAAAAGCTCGCAAAATTTGTCCAATGACTTTCAAGATTTGTTGAGGGCGGCGAAGACAAAACGAATAAAGTAAAAATTTGTACGAAAAGCTCCATAGTAAAGCTATCGATATTTATTTATTATTGTCGTTGTAAGCGGGGGGGGGGGGGGGGCCTGGCGGGGCACCGTGTAAACGACGAGACGCAAAAAGCCACAAATGCGAATGCTGGGCAATAAACCATATACCATATTTTTTTGAGTGTCTCTGTGTGTGTTTGCCATGACTTTTTTGGCGAAAAATCGAATCGATTAGTCATGCCAAGTCCTCAGACTTGAGAGTTTTGGTCTCGGCCTCACCTCTCACATTTTAGTTGAGTTTACTTTTTGTTGTTCATTTTTTTTTTTTTTGGTTTCAGTTTTTGGGGTTCATTTGGTGTTTTGGTTTTTTGTTTAAAGCGAATGACTTGTCAGTGGCGTTCGAAAGACGAATATCGCCATTCAACAGAGACAGAGCAATTTATGTGGCATTTTCCAAGCGATTGCTTGGCTCATTTATTAAATTTTGACAGCAGTTCGGAGGGGGGAAAGGGAACAGGAAACAGCTAAAAAAATAACAACAAGAGGGAAAAGTGTCAAATATACAAAGTGCTCCCAAACTTTTGCTTTCTTTCAATTCAATTTGGCACAGCGCAAAGAAATTGTAAACAATGTAAATTACAACAAATTATAACAAACAAAAATAGAAAATAAAAATACAGTAAAACTGAAAGCAACGAGGGAAAAAAACACTGTAGCACTGAAAATTACAACTCGAAAAACACATAAATTTCATGTTTACGAGTTAAAGTTGCGCCAGAAGGCACTTGAAACGCCGCCAGAAAACCAGAATCAGCAACAGAACCGAATCTCGAACCCGAACTCGACAACAGAGGCCCCCGGCTCAGCAAAAAAAAAAAAAAACGTGACTTTTCATAACAAAAAAACAAAAACAAAAAAAAATAATATAAAATACCAACAACAAAGTGAAATATCTGCCGCTTAAATCTCGCGCAAAGTAAAGCAAAAAATATTAAAAAAAAAAGGGAGTGAAAAACGAATTTGTAGCCTAGGCCTTGCCGGGCATTACTTGGGAATAAAAATAGCTAAATTTGCATTAAATTTAAGCATGATTTGTGCGTGCGTGTGTGTGTGCGTGTGTGTGGGTGTGTGGGTGTGTGGCCAACTTAAAATTCAGCTCAGTTTGTAGAGCGCTTCGCAAGCCAAGTTATGGACTTAAATAGAACTCGCATAGGCCATATGATTAATTAACAATAAAGTTCATAAACTTTGAAGGATGACTTCATAGAAGTAAACTTTTTGTATTTTTTATTTTCAGCCGCAACGCAATAATACGTAATACCACATATATGTGTGTGTGTGGAGGATTTTTTTGCTGATAAACTACATTTTAATGGCTCACACAGTTCATTAGCCCCCGCCAAAAGACTGTGTATTGCTTCGGGCCAGAAAGCTTTTATTTTATACATATTTATAAGAAATTATTGCCCTGGAGGTAAGCGAATTAACTGAAACGATTTTAAAAATATCGCCCAACGACGGAGAGAAATATAAAAGTAAAGCTGGCACAGCGAAGGAAACTATCTAAAAATAAACTCAAATGAACTGCTGGAAAACCATCTGCTTTCACATAAAAGAAAGATATTTTTTAAAGCAAACAAAACATTAAAACGAACATTATAATCTAATCTAGAAATTATTCATATCCAAAATCGGTATATTGTTTTCTAAAATAATTTTCGATATTGCCTATAAATTCTTGATGGAAATTTGCTAACTTAATATGTATTGAAATTAAATCTATTTCCAAATAGACTCAAATCTTATTGTAATAGCGTTATGTGTAAATATGTTTTGTTATTTTGAAACATAACTCAATAAATATTGAATTTAAATGCATTTTTTTTACCTTTTTCATAAGTGAAGATGAGCTGTATATATTTCTTATTAAATGTTTTACGAATGCCAATTTTGATGGGCTATTGGAAAAAGGAATTCGAACAGAAGAAAATAAGAAAGTGTTCAGAAAATGTTTGACACATTTCTTATTGAAAATATTATTGAAAATATTCATATCTAGCTTTTTGAAGCGCCAGTTTTTCATTTAGAAAACTAAGAACTTAATAAATGACTCGTACATATAAATTTTAACAAATTCAATACTCGTTTTTGAAATAAATCATTATTTTCAAAAATAAAATTTAAGTTTGAAAAGTAAAAGTTTCTCATGCATTAAAAACCCGATTTAAATGTTTTAATACAAATTTTTAGATAAAAAGATAGGATAAATGACAATTTTGGATAAAAATATAAAACAAAAAAATATAAAAAAAAAGACGGAAATTTAAATTTAAAAATTTGATTGCACACGAAAAACTTTCAATAAGGCAATTATAAAATTTGTGTTGTTTTGTTTGTTTATAACTTGGAATTGTGCATTCAAGAGCTGCCAACTTTTATACTACAAAAATATGATAGCAAAGTATTTTTAAAAAATCAACCCAGAAGAAAATGTTAATTTTTCTTTGTTTTGCGAAATTTAACCGGATATATATGTGGAATGTATATATAATCCTATTTTTAGCACGTTTTAAGCACTTTTCTTAACAATCGTGTTTTTTCATTCAACTCAATAAAAAGCTCAAATACTGAAATTAATATTAACAATTATGGTTCACATTATTATAGTCGGGGGAACTTTCAGGTAGGTGTAAATGTAACTGCTAAATACACATACGTATATATATATATATATATCTATGTAAATTATGACTAGATAAACACCTTGTGCTGCAGCTGATGATGCCTTGTGTTCTTTCTTTGTTTCTCCTTTCTTTTTGTTTGGTTTGTCGCTGAATTTGTTTGTTTATTTGCCGTTGCTGTTGTTGTCGTTGTTGTTGTTGTTGTTGCACACGAGACTCACGCGCTGTTTTTGTTATTACTTTTCAACTTCTTTTGCGTTATTTGCTTGCACGCGCGCACAGCTGAGCGTGAGAGGGACAGGCGACAGTTAGAGCGAGAGCGAGAACGAGCAAAGAAAGACGCGTTTTTGGGTTTTTTAGTTGCAATTTTTTTTCTTTTTTGCTGCTTGCGGTTTTGCTGACTTCGCAGTTGTTGTTGTTGCTGCTGTCGTTGCCGTTACTGCGCTGCTTTGGCTGCTGCTGCTGCTGCTTGACGTGACGTCATTAAAATGCCGGCAAAAACATAAAACGATGCGGAGAGCTTGAAACACGCTTTTTTGTTGCTTTTCTTTATTTTTTAACACTTCGAACTATTCGTTTTCTTTCTCTCTTGCTTTTCAGCTGACACTAAAGACAAAATGAAGCGAGACACACGCACACACACGCACACAGGCACGGGCACGGGACAGAGAGCGAGAGGCACGCACAAGCACAGGCACACACACACACACGTGCGGAGCGGCAGCAGACGTCAAAATTGACAGGCAACAAAAGCAACAACCAAAAGTCGCTGCTGTTGTTGATAAAAAACACACACAAAATTCTTCGCTTTTTTTTCGTGTATTACTTTTGTTGACAGCTGTTTGTTGTTGTTGTCGCTGTTGAAACGCGCGCGATTTTCATAAAAATGTTAATAATGTTGCATAATTTAATGCCTATTTTTAACTGTTTTTTTTTTACTATTTTTTATTTATTTGCTGTTTGGGTTTTTTTTACGTATTTTACTCAACACTTTTTCGTATTTATTTCTTTTTAATACTACGGGCAAGGCAACTCTGCACGATTTATAAATTTTTATAACTTTGTTATATTTCTGAATTTATTGTAAATTTCTATTTTGAATTAGATGCGTTTGTTTTTGTTGCTGCTGCGTTTGTAGCTCTCATGCACAGAAATTCTAAAGATTTATCAACAAAATGCGCCGCACACGTCCGCCTTGCTCGGTGTTGTTTTTGCTTCTGTTCAGACGCTGTTATGGCGCTGTTATGAACCAAAAATTCCAATCGGCAGCCAAAGCAGCGGCAGCGACAGCGACCGAACAGCCGCTCTCGGGCGCTTACGCTCTCTTTCGCTCACTCGTTCTCTCTCTGCATGCTGCTGTCGCTGCCGTTGTTGTTGTTGGTCTGCACCGAGTCCAGCGGCAGCGGCTTTTGCTCTTATTGGTTTATTTTGCTGGAGTTGTTTTCTTGCTTGTAGACTGTGCTGAGCGAGAGCGCATTTGTTGAGTTAAGAGCGTGCAAATGTTGAGTGTGTTCATATTGAGCACTAACTGAATTTTGAAGTGCTCTCCTGACAGGAGTTGCGCGTGAGTGGGTTTTTAACTGCGGCTGATTTGACAACTACCAAAGGGTTAAGTGGTCAAAAGTAAGCCCAAAGGAGCTCAGCGCAGCACAAAGGAGTTCAATTGAGTTAGAGTTGAGCCAAGGAGTAATTAGTTGGATTAACAGTTCAATTATTTAGCCTTTTTAGCTACATATTCAGCTTTTTGTTTAGCCACAGTTTAGTTTTCTTGAGATTTGAAAGCCCTCAAAGTCACCTTCAAAATGGTTCAATATTTCAATATGTTCTCGAAAAATGCACATTATAGTCCACTCATAAATAGTTTTTTTCTATATATTTATAGCCAATGCAATGTTTTCTTTCACTTTGACATTTCGATGGGCGCCAAAAATAGCAAGAAAAAAAATTAGTAAGAGGAAGTGCCCGACTAGGGGATACCCTGCAGCAAGCTGTGTTGTTTGTAGCTTGATCTTAATGAAACTTTTCGAATTCAAATGTGGCAGCTAAATTCGTGTAAAACCCTAAATGCAAGGTTATAATTTAAAAAATGAGTATTTTATTGATTATTATATTAACAATATTTGTACATTAAACGTGAACATATAAACCATATTTGGTGTCTCTAGCTCTAAGAGTGCCTGAGATATGCTCAATAAACCAAAAAAAATCGATGTTTATTGATTTTTTGAAATAAACTTATATTTCGCATGTTATGCACAAACTAAAGTAATCAAACTTCAAGCCTCAGATCTTATATAATGTACTTATCTAGATATGTATATACCCTTCCCACCAAATGTTCCTGTGTACGGAGTATACAAAAAAGCTGTAAGTACCGTTTATTTCGGGCATTTTAGTGCATACAAATTTTGACATTTCTGTGTCATAAATTTCATTATACGCACACACACACACAGACACCCCCACAGAGAACAGGCCAAAGAAGGCGATGCCGTAAAAAGACATAAAAAGTGAATGTAAATTGATTAGAAAAGCAACAACAACTGCTGTAAACTAACAGAACAAGAAAACCCGCGCACACGTTAACAAAAGCAACAACAACAACAACAACAGCAGTAGCGCAACGTGAAAGCAGGCGTAGAAGAAAAGACTTGAAGAGAGCGAGAGTCAGGAGAGAGAGAGAGGGAGAGAGCGAGATCGCAACGCCCCCGCAATGCCTATTTAGCAGGCGCTGTTGTTGTTGCCGCTGCTGCTGTTCTTGTTTCTTAGTTTCTTGTGGCTGTGTTAGAAGTTCTGTGTGTGCGTGAGAGAGCTATTTATAAAAACGTTTGGAAGTGGAAGTTTGCCGACCACATGGAAGCTGGAACCAAAGCAGCGCCGGCTGCTGCCCGAGGGCAAGTGAAAGGTTGCGCTTTTGTTGCTGTTGTTGCTGTTGTTGCTGTTCCAAGAAGCGAGGCTCACATGCAGCTTAACTGCACACACAGACACACATGCACACACCTCTGCACTCATTCATTATGCAAAAGCAAAGCAGAAGAAAACGGCAAAGAGCAGACGATTTTTACTTATCCCACTTTTATAGTTGGGCACATGCCATGAAAGCACACACACACACACACGCGCGCGCATGTAAACTGGAGTATTGCGAAGCAGCTCAAAAGTTTTCAATGCAAACACACACACACACACACACGCATGGGAAGCTGCTTGGCCAGGCAGCAAAGAGTTCGAAATCGAAATCGGAATCGAGATCATTTCGCTCGCTTAGAAACAACTGAAAATAAGTTGCAAGAGATGTTTTCTGGTCTAACTGGCTATTAACTGGTTTGTTTGGGCAAATACTTAATGAGCCTCCTTTTTTTACTTTTGTGGCAATCTTTTTGCAATTTGTGTGACAAAGCACTTGAATTCTAAATGGGGTGCAAAATGCAGCGAGTTTTTTAGATGCGTAAATGCGGTTTATAAATGTACTTAAGGATGAATATTTAATTAAAAGCCTATATAGTGGGTTTTTATATAAACTGATATTTTGCGAAAATGTTTTTTGTTTTTTTTTTATTATTATTTATATTTTTGTAATAATATAATAAAATATACAATTTGGCTAGGATTTAATTACATATTACCTCATATAGTATAGTTAAATTATTATTTATTATTAAGCAAAATAGTGAAATTAACAATGAATATATAATCATGTATGTTAAATAAATAACTTCTTTAAATGCAGGAAACGTTCTATTAAAGAATAGTTTATATTATTATTATTATAATTATTAACAAAGTCTTAAATAGCTCTAGCTTGTATGGCCTTCAAACACTAGCTTGGAATTCAAATTATTTAATTGACATCTCTCTCAGCAGTTATAAATAACTGTAATTGGCCCCTTTCTAAAGTTTCCCTTCTATCAATAAATCTTGCTTTTAGCTTTAACTTTCAGTTCTTAAGAAAAATCATTTAATAATAACTAAAATGCTATACCGAATTTTGTATATACCCTGCTCATTAATAAGAAATAGAAAATAATTTAGAAAAATTATCTTAAATTGAACACACAAATTATCAACTATTATCAGAAGTATCTGGTTTCTACTTGATGACTTTTGGGGAATTCCCACAACAGATTCTTCGGCAAAGTCGAGAAAGAAAAAACGCCCACAAGGCACTTGACAAAATCATTTAGTAAACATTTGTCGGCTGTGTCGACTGCGGTTGAGCTGTGGGTAGCTCAGGGGGTCAGTTGTAGATACAGATGCAAAGATACACACAGACTCCGCGCACACTCCACAAAGAGACAAAAGCAGCGGCGAAGACTGTGAAACCGGTTTCAGGCAAAATCAAAAGTTGCGCAGACGCAGACGCAGACGCAGACGCCGACGGCGCAGTCGCTGCCGCAGCTGACCGAACTGAAGTTGGGCATTGAAAGCAGCGCGAGGGAGAAGGAGCACGAAAGCAAAGTTAAAGTTTCGACCGGCGATCGCTGGATGCTGTGGAAGCTGTGGAAGCACAAAAGTAAATCACTCGCCGCCATTGGAACCCGTTTTGCGCTGCACCTTTTGTGCCTGTTCCAAGAACGTGTTCAAGGCTTTGCCAGGGTGTGTCTGTGCGCGCGCCTGTGTGTGTGCGACCGAAAAGGAAAAGGAGGTCGCAAAAGGTGGCGAAAAAAAAGCGAACGC
The DNA here is from genome assembly GCA_035047465.1 of Drosophila sordidula. NCBI lineage: Eukaryota > Metazoa > Arthropoda > Insecta > Diptera > Drosophilidae > Drosophila > Drosophila sordidula. The sequence goes on from JAWNPQ010000290.1 coordinate 181,926, forward strand.
ACAGGGATTGGCGCACGCGAGCGAATGAGAGCGCAAAGGCAACGCCTCTCAAGACTATGTAAATTCAAATTGGCATCTAACGGCGAAATGTGAGTGCCGCTAATGCTATTCAAATAAGAATGAATCTTCGTTAGGTGACGGCGCACACGCGATGCCAAAGAGACCGGCGAACAATTTGGCGCAAGTAAAACAAAAGCCAAAAGCCACCGCAAACCAGTTTACAGAGCGCGAGCGAGAGAGAGCGAGCGAAGAATGGGCCCCAAAAAGAATCAATAACAAGCTGTGCCAGACGAGACGCCGATGACGTCGTCCTCGTTGATTATATGCATGCACACAAACACACACACACACACACACACACACACAGTCGTACGTACGCTTGTTTTGTGCATTTGTGAGTCAGCCTCTAGATCACCGTTAACAGCTAGACGCCAGACATGCGCTCTCTCTCTCTCGGTCGCTCTGTTAAGACACCTACGCACATGTGCGCACAGTTAACTGGAGAGTCCAATTGGAATTGCGCAGATCAGAGATCAGCAAATGGCAAACGTTGCGCTCTCTCCGCACTGCACACCCATTGAGTGACATTTTCGGTCGCGCTCTTGAGTCGCTTGCGCGTGAGAGCGTTTGGGGTGGTTCTCGCAAAGTGTTCCCAGTTTTGTGTGAGTGTTTTTCGGCGCTAATGAGTGTGCAGTTCTGACTCAGATTGTGTTCTGAGCAGGAATTTCACAGTTACGTTTTGCATACTTTGAGGTGCTGAAGAACGGTACTTCTTTGCGGGCATCTTTTGAGCTTTAAGACTTAATTAAAAAACTAAACATATTTTATTTTAATTATTTTGCGTTTCTCATTCTTTCGCCTTAGTATTATATTTTTATTATTAATTATTACTTAATACTATAAAGTTGTATTTTTGTTTTAATTCATATTGATTAAATTTTGAAAATAAATATAAACGTAATATTTTTCATACGTTTTATTTTTGTCTTTATATTTTCTGTTATTTTTGATTACATAAAAAAAATGAATTTAATATACAAACTATATTAAGAAAAAAATACAAAACCGTTTTATGCCAACAATAAAACTTGTTAGGCTTTTAAATGTTTAATTTTATTGATCATCAATATAAAATATCAATAAAAATGTTAAGAAGAGTGCACTTAACAGAGAAAACTTTAATGCTCAAGCTCATACTTCTTAAATAACAAATTAATATAAAATGATTATTATTTGAGTGTGTTTGAGTTTATATACTCTCAGATTTATATAGTTCGTTCGTTTAAAATCATTAAAGATAAATTATTTTCCATCTCAAACTAAGATAATAACTATTTAATTATTTAAAAAATATATTAGTTAATACTTTACTGTTATTAATTATGATATATATTTTAATGTATTTTTATCAACCTTAAATCATTTAATTTTATACAAATTTTATATTTATATTGTTTTGCTTTAATTCCTTAAATTATCCTCAAACCAATTGCTTTCCAGTTGGCTGCGAGTTGATTTCTCTGCAGTTTTCCTTTGCGTTCGCTTTTCAATCCTGCTCTGGCCCCTTCCCAAAACTGATTTCAATTATAGCCAATTAAGCGAGAAAGGACTTCGAAAAAAAGTAGAGAGCAAAAAAATTGAGCTGCACTTACATTGCAACATTAACGAAAGCCGGAAAAAACGATGCAACCAGCTGCAGACAATCAATAGTACTATCTCCCCCCACTCCCTTCCACCCACAACCCCCTGTGTTTGCACCTTGGCTGCGCTTTCGGACGCCCGCCGGCAGCAGGATAAAAAGTTTTCATCCTGCCCCGCATTTCAATGCGCCAAATGTTAAAACAAACAAACAAACAAATAAATTAGTGTTCAATCAGCGTAATTTCTTCGACTGCCACGCCCCCTCCCCCCACGCCCGCCCAGACGCCTCAAGCCGCCAAGCGCTTAACTGCCTTTTGTCTGGGCTGATGTGAGATTTTGTTAACTTGGCTCAATTGCAGTTGAGCTGGTTGGGGAAGGGGGAGGGGATTGACTATCCAAACTTTGCACCCACTGTGCGGCAGTTAGTTGTAAGTAATTAAGGCTGCAGCAAGAAGAAGAAGACGCAGACAAAAGCTGCCTCGAAACAGGCGAAATTTTCGGTAATTTGGTTAATTTGAATTCAAGCGCAGTTTGCTAAAAGAAAAGGAAGTTGGGGGGTTTGGAGTTACCTTTAACCGTAGTTGGTTAAAGGTGCCGTTGGCTTCAGTTCCGATATAATTGTCAATAAGTTTTAATTGTTTCAACTTGCGAGCTACTCGAAGCATTCACAAAGTTGAGTTTGAAAAGTTTTTGGATTAATATCCAATAACGATAACTATCGGGAAGGGTTAGGCGCTGGAAAGTGGAGTTAAATTTAAGACATTAGTTGCCAAGTTATATGCAATAATTATCAGTATACTATTATAATAGGAGGCGCTACGATCGATAATTCTTGCAAAAATACGTTGCAAGAGTATTGTAACCGATAAATGTTATAATTACTATCGATATAATACTTCAAAGCTTTTGCAACAACACAATAACAATCTATCGATACTTGAAATGATATAAAGGCAAACATTTAACTTACAGTTATCATACTTTGATATCGTACTCTTTTATATATAACTTTTTAAATAGAACAGTTAAATAGTTGCTACAATCGATAGTATCGATATGATAATTGAAAGCTTCTCTAACAATGCGATACAAAAAGCTATCGTTAGTTGTTTCATTCCCTTCGTCTCGATAAACAATACGATTTAACAAAATTATCGATACTTGTACTGTTAACTTAATATATTCCTAAACACACATTATCGATACTTTTTTTTGTCATTTTAGAGTGAGAAAAATATTATAAATATCATTTTCTAAAATAAAGTGCAAATAAATTAATAAATTAAACCAACCGAAACTTAAACTACAAACTGTTAAGCTAAAATTGTTTCTGTAAAAAAACAGTTTTTTATTTCAAAAATATAAGCTAAATTAAAAGTCAATTAATAAATGTTGTATTTTTAAACAGCTTTAAAATAACAAAAGGAAACTGTTTGAAGCAATTTGTCAAAGGGAAACACACAACAAGCCAAAGCCAAACATAAATAAAAATAAAGCACAAAGTGTCAGGCAAAACAAACTGGCCGAAAGCAGCCCACCTGCCACGCCCACAGGCAAACAGTAGTTGGCCATGTCTGCTGCTAGCTACGTATGTGTGTGTGTTTGTGGGTGTTTCGCTTTTAAGCTGCCAAATCCGACAATTAAATTATTGCATGACAAAACATGCGCCGCAAAAATATTCAAAACGCGCCAAAAACAGGATGTAAACAACAATAGACATAAGGACGATGGGCCAAAGCACACTACAGGATGCAAAAAACCTCAAAATACATACACACACTAACAACAGCAACAACAATGGGAACAACTAGCAACAAATACAACAAAAACTACCCGAACCGAAACAAATTCATCTTCCGCAAAAAGAGTAGCAAAAAAAACCAGCTGAGTAAATCGTAAAAAATGAAAACACACACGCACACACACACATACACTGACACCCACTATGCATGTAGCCAGAAAAATGTCCATAAAGCAAGAAGGGAAAGCGTCACAGACTACCAGAAAATGACGCGTTAGAAAAAAAAACACAGAAAAAAACTGAAAACAGAACAACCAAATTTAGCCGAGTTGCCACAGATGAAATACCCTTTTATTAGTTTTAAATAAATAGTTAAAAATATTATTATTATTATTACTAAATATATGACTATTTCAAAAATACTTTAATAGTCAATACTTTAATATTCAATAAAAAAAATGTTAAAGCTTAAATAAAATAAATTTACCATAATATAAAATAAATATAATATAAAATTCATATTTTTTGGCCAAAGATAAATAAAAAAAAATTCTAAATAATTTATTTTATACTTTAAGTAAAAAAAAAATTATAAATAATTTATTTTATATTTTATTTTATTTACAATATATTTGAAAAAACTTATATGTGTTAGCTTAGGAACCTTTTCTAGTTGAAAATCGAAAGCCTGTGTATAAAGGTTTTCTTCTGAGTATTAGAAAGGGTATCAGAAGGAATGAACTGCGCTTCAAAGAACTGTTGTCCTGGCGTTGTCCTGCTGTTGTTCTCGGCCCTGTCGCATGCCAGACATGCATATAGCTCATGGCAATAATTTGAAATTCGATTACCATAACCAAGTACTCGGAAAACACAAACACGGAGAGGGGGAGGGGGAAGGCCGATACGGAAACAGGCATCAGAGATACACGTGAAAAGCCAAGAAAAAAACAACATATATTTTCTGCGGCCTACGCTTGTGTGCCTATGTGTGTGTGTGTGTGTGTGTGCCTGAGGCAAAAAACTGCAAATGGCGAAAACGTTCGTTAAAAGGTTGCCAGACTATTGCGGGACGCGGCCAAACTGTGGCCAAAAAGCCAAAACGTGAATATATCAGAATTTTGAACAAACAAGTCGCAAAAAAAAAAATATGTTTGTGTGTGCACACAAACTATGACAGAAAACACACACAGAAATGACACACAGTGTATGTGTCTTTTTTTTTTTTTTTGGACATGACCAAATGCAGTTGTTGGCTTCAAGTCCAAGTGGAAAAACTGGCGCCCGCTCTTTAACACACTCCCAAACTCAATTTCCAGTCGAAGTCAAAAGGTTCTTTGTGGGACAGTGGGCGGAGCGAACAGGGGGCGTGGTCATACAAACTGGTAGCTGACCAAATATGTCGACGGATAATTTGCAAAATGGATTTGCAAAGAGCGCAAAATGTGGCAAGCAGAACGCTTCAATTCGACCCCAACTCCAACGTTTGAAAACGCAATCGATTTGAGTAGTCGCCAGTGTGGCCTAATTACTACGAAAATGAACTTTATTTTCAGGTCTTCCTGGCCTTTCTTTAATGCTGGTTAACTTATAATTAATGCTGTTAATATTAACTTCTCAGTTTGTAATTTTTTGTTTTATTTTTTATGTATTTGTTTTCTGCCATTTTCTTAATTGCCAATTCAAAACCCAGTTTTTATGTAATTCAAACATTTTCAGAAATGTTTTTATTAAATTTCTGGAAATTTGTCTGCATTATTTATATTTTATTCCAACATGTTTTTTAATAATAATAAATAATAATTGTAAAATATCAAGCAAATTGTACATATTATTATTTGTTGTAAATATTTAAATACATTTCTTAAATATATTTACTTATAACGATCTCTTATGCAGAAATAAGAAAATTAATAAGAAAAATTTAAAAAGACTTGTGAATACAAAAGTAAAAAAACAATGCTCAATAATGACAAATACTCATTCAACTTACAGACTGGCCAGGACTTGAACCCTTTGTGTAAATTATTCAAGCAGCCCTTCTGAGGGAGCAAGTCATGAATATTGAATACCCTGTCAGAGCAGGAGTGGGGGTGGGGGATCTAAGGAATTGCAACCTAATAAGCGCAGTAATCACCTTTCTCCCTAGTGCCCAATCACCTGCAGCCGCTACCGTTGCATTATAATTAATAATCAACAGCAGCTTAAAGATTTTAATTAAAATCAACAACAGACGCGTGGAATCAGTTTTTCTTGCCCGCTGCCGGAATCCGGTGTCCGGTGTCCGGTGTACGGTGTGTCCGGCGTGCACGGCTCCTTTATCTCCGATATTGTCAACACTATGGCAACGCAGGTCGCCACCCGCTCGATTTCTTTTAATTTAGCCGCAGTGACCTGCATCGAAATGCTTTCGTGGGGCCCGGCCCCTCTGCTGGCGCATTTATACACTGGGCGAAATGAAATGTTTCAAATGCAAGTTGAAGTTTTTCTTTCAAATTTTAGATAAGTTTCTGAGTATCCTCAAACTAAGAATGAATCTATTTATTAAAAATTAAACTCAAATAAAAATAATTAAAAATGAATAAAAATACAATAATTTGTCTACATAAATGTACGTAAAAAGTTATAGTTAAATTATTTACTTAGTTTTATTTTTTTATTTAAAATACTAAATATGAAAACAAAATATATTTAACAGAATTGAGTGCAAAGTTCTTCGAATTTTCGCTGAATGTATTGAAGTATACTCTAAACCGTAACCCGTATACTGTATACCGATATCTGCTAGAGCTGCTGTTACTCCAATTTTAGCTGCGATTCGTTTCGTTTCTGCTTCTTCCTTTTCTTTTCTTTTTTTTTTTGCTTTTCTATTTTATTTTGTTACTTTGCCAAGTTTCAGTTTCAGGTGCAATTACTTGGCGCACCTGAAGTGGAAGTCGGGCCAAAGGTTAGCGACTATTTGTTTGTTTGTTGTTGTGGTTCTCGCTGTGTGTGTGTGTGTGTGTGGACAACGGTTTTAAGTTTGCAACACTGCCCCGCCCAATTGCAGCAAGCATTTTTCTCTATTTTTTGGCTGTTTTTTGTTATATATTTCCGGTTTTCTGTTGACTTTGCGCTTTCTATTTACGCTTTACTGTTGTTTGTTGAATTCCAACTGCAATTATGTGAATTTTTACCGTGCACAGCATAAAACAATTTCCACCCTTTCCGCCTCCTGCTTAAAGATACACGAGAAATCTATCTATAGAGAAATATAAGTTAGCCTGCAGCCGCGGGGCAGTAAGTTTTGGTCAAACTCAAAGTTAAACAGCACGGCGAAAGTAAACTCTGCGTGGAAGTCAACCAATAAATACATAAGGCGAAAAGGAGACAGAGAGAGAGAGAGAGAGAGAGACAGCTCGAGAGAGGGGGAAAGAGTAGAAGTAGGCACAATTTGTGCTGAGGTTATGATAAGATAGGATTTAAGTTGCTTGGAATTGAAGTCAAGAAAAATAATTAAATTAAACTTGAAGAAATTAACTAAATTTGTATAACTATTATTAGTATTTAATATAATATATAATCTTATATTTATTTTATATTTATTATATATATTTGATAATAAGAATTACACTTTATGTTTTTCCCAATGAAAGTTATATTTAAAAAATGTAAAAACATGTTGTTTGCTAAAGTTAATATTTTTAAATGACCAATATTATTATTTTTAAAACTTTTGAACTCTTCTTTTATATAATTATTATGTATAATTTTTTAAATATTAAAAAAAATAAATTACAAAATGAACATTATTTTTCATTTGGTTAGGTAGGTTGGGCTATTTACCTAAGTTAGTTAAGTAAAAACATTGTTAATAAAGTTTGTTAACATTATTTTAATTTTATTTATTTTATTTTAAGCAACTAACTAACAACCACATTTTGATCTATTTATTTTCGTATTATTAATTTTTGGAAACAAATTATATTGAATTATATGTTTAAGCAATCAATTCAATTAATTTGCAATGGATGTAAATATTATTTAACTTTTATTTTGTAAAATACTCTGTTTTGGAAACATAATGAGTTTAATTAAATAAAAGGCGAAATTTTCTTTTAAGTATTAAAATTTTAAGTAGGCTCTGGAGTCGAAAGGGGCGATTTTGGGTTCATGAAATATGCTTCAGTTTCAGTTTCGAGTTAGGGCTCTTAGAAAGAAGATATATAACAAAAATTTTATAATTTTCTACAGTGCATTTCTAGTATTACATATTTTTTTCGCATTTTTTGAAAGGAGAAAGTCAGGAACATGGCTGAAAATAATACCGGCAAGAAGCGCGTAAGTAGACCAAAAAAATCTTCGTGCTTCTGAAACCGCAAACCATCAAATAGAAGATTCAGGATGTGGATCAAGATGAACCGGAAGTTATGGAGTTGGAGCCGCAGCCAGAAACTGCTGCAGAGCAGCCGGCGGAGCAGCCAGCAGAACCGCCGCAGCCGCAGCCGCAGCTGCAGAAGGAGCCGGAGATGGCGGTGGAGCCGGAGTCGCAGTCGCAGGCGCTGCCAAAGGTGGCGACCACGGTCAGTGTCAATGCCACCGCTAAGGCCAAAAAGGCCACCGCCAAGAAGATCAAGCTCCGTGCACGGGCCAGGAAGCAGCTGAAGCAGAGCGTCATTAAACGCATTTGCAAGATCCCGTCGCAGGGCAGCACAATGTCGGCCAACCCTGACGCCGAGGTCCTCTACACGAACTCGCAGTTCGGCCAGCCGCCCCAGCCGTGCACCCGCTCCGTTTGCGACTCGTGCACCTTGGCCCCGCGGCGCCGCCGCCGCAACAAGCGCAGGGCCAAGGCGCAGCAGAAGCGCTCGTCGACGGCCAACAAGCGCAGGCAGATGGTCTGCCTCCTGAAGCGCCAGCCGGCCAGCGAGCGCAGCTTCATCACGAAATCCCTTTTAAATATCGACGAAACCTCGTTCGGTGAATTCGACTCGCAGGAGGATCTCTCTATGGCGCGCCAGTGCCTCTGCACCGAGGTGAACGGCCAGGTTTACAAGCTGATGGACTTGCCGAGCGACTTGGAAGAGTCCAGCTCCCTGATGGTCGCCTTGCAAATACAGCCACGCCTATCGCAGCCTCGACTGCCCATCAAGCGCATTGCGGGCAAACGCCCTTACAATGGCCGCTAGCCAAATACATAGTTTAGATAAGCATCAGGTTAAATGTTTAGAACGCGTAATTATTAGGTAATAAAATTAGTTTCCACTTATATGCACGATTTATGTAGATTTAACTTCGTTCACGACGTGAAAAGTATATTGCATTAGTGTGGTATTTTTTTTTTACTATCCGTCTTTTCGATTAATGGTATATATCGCTCCGTTTAAAACAAAGCCATCAAATTACAATTATCAGACGGAACACTGATCTCTTCTGAAGATCCCTACAGAGGGCGTGGCAATTTAATTTAATCTACATATTTCCCTCAGACTGATCAAATCTCAAGATCGCGGAATTAATTTCGCTCGCTTACGGAAGGTAAACTGCGAAAATCCACATCTCCGTAAATTTTCGGGACCTCTTGGTTATTTTTATATATTTTATATATTTTTAAAATAATATTGAAGACTGCTTTTAACTGCTTTTTGCTGGTATTATACTATTAAAGGAGTATTGCAGAGTCGGTTACACCCTACTGCAACGTTTGTCAATTTTAAGCTGTTCGGTTTAAAATTTAAATTTTACCTGAACAACAAAAATGCGCTCAGGAAGCAAAATGATCTTTGAAGTAGAACACATTGTATTTCAATATGTTTCAAACACATTAGATTGCGGATAAATTATTTCCCATTGCTCTGCATCATAAAAATTTTTCCTAAATTTTTTTGTCTTATTTATTTTTCAGAACCTGAAGAATTGAAAATAAAGAACAAAGTTGGTGTGTGCATACTATAAGAACATGTGCTATATGTAAATCTAAAATGGAATGGAACATTTTTTTCGGAAATAATTATTTTATTGTTTTGCAAGGTTTCGCTATCTTATGAACAAGAGGCTAAAAATTGTCGCCTAGTTTTTAATTAGGGTATCTTCAGTGAATAATTTTGCTATATATCGTATGGAAGTTAATAATATAATATCAATTACAAAATTGGTATAAAATTGTAAATAGTACAAATACTACATATATTTTATTATCTCCGATTATCGTGTGAACTTTGGCAATTGCAAGGGCTCTAAAACATTTTCTACATTCTGCAATTTGTGCTTTGTTCTTATTTTGTTCTTATTTTGTTTTTGTTGGTTTTGTGAATATATGTATGTAGGTCCACTTCCGGTGCGACAGATCCGCCTGTCACGTAGATTTTCAGTTTGCTTTGAGTTTTCAGTTACAAGATTTGGCCAGCGAAGCAATCACCAAATAAAAAGCGAAAAGCTGGACAGTTGCTGAGCTGAGTTTCAATTTTCACTTAAAACAAGGTTGGCACATGCCGACGAGAAAAAAGTAACAAAAACAAACACACACATGACCAGGGCGACGGCGAAGTAGATATTACGGGTACCAGGGACGGGTAAAAGGCGGGCTACAAAAAAGTGCACAGCACAAGGAATTTTGGGGGGCGCTCAGGCGTTAACAAAGCGCGCCTAACATTGTTGTTATTGTTGTGTTTGTAATCAGAGAAAAGTAGCGGCAGACACATGCCTCTACAAGCCCCATGCCCCCACTATCCCCGCCCCATAACGGCCGAAAAAAAGCCCTTTATGCGCCGACAAGCGAGGGCTTACGTGATTTGGCCAGCGCGTTTGGCATTGCAGCAAATCACTGTTCGAGTCAAGGCAACTGCAACAAAAACTTAAATGCAATAACAACGAAAGAAGAGGAGGAAGAGAAGAAGGCACAAAAAACAGCTAGCGCTTTTTTAATACCCTTGCCTGATCTTAACAAACTTATGATCCAAAGAGAACTATCAAAGCAAAATAATGATAAGAATAATAATATTAATATATTTATATTCGGTTCATGCTAAACATGTATTACAAATTTCGAGTTTGCAGCATTTTTTTTTAAATTGCATTATTTTTATAAAATTAAAAACTTTTGCTTTTATATGCCGAAACAAATGCTTCAAACAGGCAAACTTAAAAATGTTATGTATGATCTTATTAAAAAGGACATTAAAAATGTGCCAAAACAACAATACCCACTGCGAGGGTATAATCTTTGTAAAAACAAAAAAATAAATAAACTGAAAGGGGGTAGCCAAATATTTCTATGTGTTAGCTTTGTGCTGATGAACACAAAAGCAAATAAAAAGCTAAAAGTTTGCGGCTCACGTGACATTTGTTTTGGCAACTGTTTCCTTTCATTGCTTCATTGTTGGCAAATCGACAGAACGTACCTGCAATGCACAAGAGAAGAACTTGGTTACTGTCTAAAGCAAGAAAATAATGAAATGTTTATATATAGAAAATTATATACGTATTTATATAATGTGTTATAAGTAGTTCATATAAGAAATTGGTTTACTTCTTTACTTTATTTCGATGTCTTAACCTTTCCGTTAACTCGGCCAAAAATATTGGTAGTTTTTAAAATAACATTTTACAACTAAAAATGTATTATGAAAATTGTAAGAAACCTTATTATTATTATTATATGAATATTATGCATTTATTTTAATAATTATAAATCATATGGTATAACTGTATATAATATAATAAATATTTATGTATAAAATTAAATAAACGTTGTTGACTAGAGTACTTGGATTTTTAGTACTCTAGTCATTCCATTTAGTACCCATATTTAATTAGTTAATTCGTTTCTTGGCTTATGTAAGATTCGGTCGGATTGGAGCACAATATCACGTAGGTGCTGATCAGTCACTTTGTTCTTTACGTACTATAAGAAAAAATTCCCAACAACGTATTACTTTGAATATAGTACCCCAATAGAAACAATCGTTCAAAAATTACATTACAGGGTATTTAATATTCGGCATTCCGCAGATAATAGTGCTCTTATATAGTTGTATTTTTTGTTAGTACATTTCGATGCCCTTCACCAATGTGGATCGTTACGACCAAAGTTATAACCATAGCCATACCATTCGCCGGTGTAACGTGTCGTCTTTGGGCGCTTGCTAACGGGTGGGGGAGGTTCCGACTTTGGTGGGTTAACAGTTTTATCCCACCACTTTCTGAAAATGCCCTTCTCCGGTGGCGCCATATTATACTTGATTCGTCTGCACTCATCCAATCGTATATTCTTTCGAAAGCCCCATGTGCACGCCGGGCTGCGTAGACCTATTTGCAGCTTACAGCCGCCCATCTCAGCGTTCCACACATAGCCTGGGGCACACGGCGTCAAAGCAGCTTCCAGATCGTCAATGAGCGCCTGCTCCAAGCTCGCCGGCGGCAAGCTGTTGGGCAACCAAAGACCCGCTTGCGGCACAACATTGTGGGGCAGCGAAAGTGCCAGACCATTCAGAGCGTCCATTGCTAGCCAACTGATATCTCATGGGGAGCTCAGTCCCGGGTAGCAGCCATGACCATAACCGTTGCTAACATCATAATGGAAACAGTTTCGATTTCGTTACCTAAGAATTTGTATGAACTGGAAGATTCATGGGACATTGCACAAGCCCATTATACTCTTTACATTTATTTTTTATTATTATTATTACTAAAATGTATATGATGAGACGTTTTCATTAAAAAATTTTAAAATCTGGTATTTTTTTGTAGTTTTTTTCAGAGGTGATCTTGTATTGTCGATACTAACTATCACAGAATATCACAACCGGTTTTAAAAGGCCTTGTGATTACTGAAAGCATTTGAATATATCTATTAATTAGTCATAAACACTTTTAAATGTAAATCATTGGTCTTGCAACTACATATTTTTGAGTTAAGAAAATAATGGTTTGTTGTGCGGTATTTTTCGACGATTTTTTTACTTAAAAATTTGGGGAATAGCCGAAAAAAATTCTATTTGGTTTGTAGCCCGTCTATTTACATAATTGCATGAATTGGGCGTTGCTTAATATATTAATAATTATAATTATTACTATTTACTATTTCTCGCACTCGGATCAATCTCAAATAAATAATCACTTCATAGCTTGTAGAAATACCTCATAGGTCTACAAATATTATATACCTTCCTACAAGACGTTTTCCGAACAAAAGCTTAATAAATATTGCTCTAATTGCATAAAGGCGGAAAATGCAAATCATAAGTTAATAGACTTTATTGCATTTATTTTTTGTCATAAAAGTTAACTAGTATAGTTAACATTAGATATACATATTTTTATTGAAATAGTTGGCCCTAGCTAGTTTTGTATTTTTTGTTAGCGCCTGTTGTGTTATTAGGTTTTTAGGTTTCTTGGGTAGTTGATTGGTCGGTCTAACAGTCGGAATTGGATAAAGGCGGTATAGCAAGTTCCCATATCTCGCAATCCCACCAGTTGGGTATGGCGTCCAAAATGATTTAGGGGACTCAGTTGCCTCAGTTAACTCAGTTGTCTTTTGGGTTGTTACTGGGGGAGGTGTTGTGCCAAGTTTCTTTTCCAACCACTTTTTGAAAGTGCCCTTCTCCGGTGGTGGCACATTGTACTTGCCTCGTGTGCATTTATCCAATCGTATATTCTTTTGATAGCCCGGTGGGCATTTCCGACTGCGTTCACCTATTTGAGGCGTACAGCCGCCCCTCGCATCGTTCCACCCATAACCCGGAGCACGTGGCGTCAACACGGCTTCCAGATCGTCACTGAGCGCCTGCTCCAAGTTCTCCGGCGGCAAGCTGTTGGACTGCCATAGACTCGCTAGAGGCACAACATTGTGGGGCAGCGACAGAGCCAGACCATTCAGAGTCTCAATTGCTAGCCAACTGATTGCTGAGCTGAAAATATTTACTTAAGCGTGCCAAATCATTATGGAAACATTTTGGTTTCCGTTATATAAGAATTCAAAAGATCTGGGTATTTAAAGCGTATTTTAAAGCTGTACATACATGTCACTTATCAAGGTTTGCTCTCTTGCGGAGGGGTGTACGACTGCACAATACTCGTTCACAGTATAATAAAAGCTTACAAGAGCTTAAATATGATAATTACTTTGCAATATTATAGATTTTTGAAATTTGACGAGGCTATCAGAAAACTGAATGGATTTTAACAGCTACCCGCCGCCAAGATATATAGAATTAATCGATTTGCCACGCCCCCAGTTGCAAATCGAATTATTATTATTATTTTGATCATTGTTATTGGCAACAATCCTACAAGTTACCATTTCTCACATCCGGATTAATCTTAATTAAATAATTCAGTTCAATAAAAAAAAAATAATAATAACTTCCTACACTGCTCAAAGGTTAAAAAATATTCTTGTTGTTATACGTTAAGGGTAGCTCACTTTATTTTGTTTGGTTTTCTAAAGAAATAACTAGTAAAGTTAACATTGTATTAATAGTTGGCCCTACCCTCTTGGATATGTTTTTTTTGGTGGCGTCTTTTTTTTGTTAGATTTCTTCGGTGCTTGGGTTGATCTCTGTATTTCCAGGGTCCAGTATACTTCGTCCTCATCAATTTGATGGACTGCCCATTGACCAACAAACTTGCCAGCTGCTTTTCCTGCATCAGCAGGAGGGTCACCGGCTGGTTCAGTTTGACCAGCAGGTGGCCCATCAGCTGCCGCATCTCCATCTGCTCCACCACCAGCTTCCGCATCACCACCTGGTGCAGCAGTAGTTGCCTCAGCAGCAGCTGTTGCAGCAGTAGTTGCCTCAGCAGCAGCTGTTGCAGCAGTAGTTGCCACTGCCATACCGTCTGTTATCTTCTCTGCTGAGTCGTCATAATGTGGTAGTAAGGTTTCTGAATTGTTCTTAGCCACTGTGGTTTGGACAGGTTTCAAATAGGTTCTCGTGGGAGGTAGGTATTGCGTTGTGCGTTGGGTCGTTGTGAATGGAAAAATGGCGCCGAACAACTTGCGGAAGGTGCCCGGCTGCTGATCTTGCCTGTACGTCTGGCGCGTGCATTTCAAACGGTTAGCATTGCTATATTTATAGCCGTAATTACAGCCAGATTTCGAGCGCATCCAAATTGAAGGCCCAGCTGGCTCAAGCGTTGATCCGGAGCCAATAGTTGAATTCCAGGCAACCAAAGGCTGGACAGTAGTTAAATTCATCTTGTCTTCCACAACCGCGGTCGCTTACTAAACAACACCAAATGGCCGAGCTGAGAAATAAAGGCAAGCCAAACTGAGTCCAACTGCATCACTAAACGTGATTACCATGGTTTAATTTCACACAATTTAAGCCATTACCTAAACAATTATTTCACAACAAGTCAGAACGTTGCAGACGGGTGTAAACGACTGCGCAATACTCGTTCGCAGTCTAATAACAGCTTAAAACATTCGTAATGGCGTAAATCTTTCGAGTAGTTCTTAACCTTTAAATATAAATCTGCCACGCCCCCAGAGAGCAGGTCAGCAGTCATCTGTCTGCCAAATTTGCTGTATCTGGCATTAAATTGAGGGAGTTATAGAGACTTAACCGAATTGAAACCCCCCCAGGGGGCTTTTGTGCTATCTTTAGAAGACGTCATCTGTATTCTATCTCAAAATATTTGATTGTTTTGTATTTAAAACGGAGGTCAATAAATGACATAAATAGAATTGCCACGCCCAGGTGGGCGTAGCCAAAAAGTCTTAATACGTTATCTAACGAGCTTATATACGAGTATATATTTCACGTTTCAGATCTCTAGCTTCAATAGTGGCTAAAAAAGTAGCGATCATACGAACAAGCAAATATAATCTTTCATTTCGTGAATTTTGTCTAAGAACAGTGTTAATGAAAGCATGTGAAATTCAAGATAACATTAACAGCGTCACCTTAGCAGCGCTCGTTCTGCAGTTTACACAACATATTTAAAATGTGCCTAAAGTGAAGCAGGCACTATTCCCGTTCCCGTTCCCGTTCCAACGTCCTGCTGGTTGTAAAGGTGTTTAAAGTGCCTGATTTTGGTAGCAGCAATAAATTCAATTTTCTGGCTAAATAATCGCTGTAATTAAGAGATGCCCACGCACAGATACACATACAACAGAGCACACACAAACAGCAAATCAAACAAACAAAATGCCATTACAAGCTCCTGGCTGCTCCACCCCCTGCTCCTGCTCCTCCCCTGCCAGTTCCTGTGTCGTTTTCTGTGGTTGCTTCTGGATATGCCCATCATGGGGCTCTAAATTTTACCGAAGGGTCGACGCTTAAAATACCTGCAAAAATGTTCGCATGCCATTAAATTGGGCAACACACGCGTTAATGGCTGTCTCTTTATGTGTGTATGTGTGTGTGTGTGTGTCGGTTTGTTGTAGTGGCTGCCAAGTGGGGACGGTGGGCGGTCTGTTTAGGGGGGTATTGAAATCCGGCCCTGGCTGTGCTGGCATTTCATCATTGCGTTTGCCAGGCAGCCTCTGAGTGCGCTTTTAATGAGTGAAATGAAGTAGACTACTTGTCGAATACAAACTGAATGAGTGGGTGAGAAACGTGGCACAAAAATGCGAGGGCTGCACATTAAGTTTCGCCGTGTTCGAAAGAGTGCAAATGTACAGATTATAAAAAGGCAACAAATATCGTTAGCACGTCAGGATCTGAAAGTTTGCTAGCATTATAACGCTAGAAATTTAAGTAATAGAAATACAATTTAGAAATTCAGTTTGATACATTCAATATTAAATATGCGAATTGTATCTCAGTTTTTATATGATATTGAAATATTGAAAACTGAAATTAAATATTTAGGTTTTTATTTAAAATTGTTTACAATTTTAATTGGCTCAGTTAACATGTATATCACGTAATCTTAATGAATAAAAATAATTAAAGATTTATTTGGGTTTTTTTCCCTAAAATGTTCTGGCAGTCTTAACATATTTTTTTTTTTAAGTCAAAGCAGTATGAAACGCAAAAGGTCTAAACAACTCTCGCATTGATTTACTTTGCGAGAACTGGCAAAAATGGTAAATAAGTTCGCACACCAGGCGTATGCGTAATTTGCGTATACGAAAAACGCATTTTCCATAACGCGCCTAACCAGTGGTCTGATCCAGGTAACTAAATACGGTCTAAATAGAATACCCGAAATTTCAAAGTCAAAGTCAAAACGGACAAATCGTGAAACTTTGGCTGGGCAAAGGCAAGCGATTGACAATGGAAAGCTAGAGGAGCGTTGACACTTGGCCAAAGGATGGCGAAGTCCTTTGCCGTTTTCAATGAACAGTTGGCAAAGTTGCCGTAACCTTCACCTGCCGCCGCCTTCTTATTGCTGTTGTTGTTGTTGTTTGTTTGCCGCACTGCCAGTTGCAGTGTCAAACGGCAGACAGCACTAAAAGTGTCGCCTTACGGCAACCGAGTTGAGGAGTGTGGCAGCTACCTCTCCATGTCCGCTGATAACGGTTTATCTGCTGCAGGTGCAGCAGTTTACATCATGACGCCCCCCTCCTCCTCACCCCCCTCGCACCATGCAACACTTTCAGCTAAGTTGGCATCAAGTTGCCGGCTTGACTTCCATCATCATCAAAGCTCAAAAAATGAAAGAAAAAAGAAAAAAAAATCTGAAAAACGAAGGAAAATCAGTCAACAGTCAACTTGGCATGATAATGAGGTTGCTGTTGATAATGAAAATGTTGATGATGATGCTTGGCCCTTGCTACTTTCATTTTTGCGCATTTAATTATTTGAAAAATACGCAGTCCCGTTTTAAATTACCGAGCTGCAGCATCCAACTGCCTTTCACTGAACAAGTGGAAGGCCTGGAAATGAGCTGAAGATTGAAACCAAGCAGTGAAAGCAGCTTGTATATATAGCTTGCTCTAATTAGATCGTTATAAGATTGCATAACTCTAGTTAAATTAGCGTAGAAATGTATTTATTTTTATACATTTTTAAGGGAAGCTCCTTAAAAATTTAAAAATGATAGAGCGACCAGCTCACGATTATAAAATCATTTAAATTGGGAAAACTCACATACTTTTAATTATTGAATATTTGAACTTTCAATTTTTAATCAGAATTTTCTTTAAATATTGAATAAGTCAAACTACACATTTATGGCGGCTTTACGAGACAAAAAAAAAAAAAAAATAATAATTTAATAATATATTATATAATGTATTTAAATTAGAAATAAAAAAATAATAATAAAACTATACGGCTTAGAAATGAAAGTTAACTACAATTAATTAAAATAATGATGATTTAATGATTAAAAACAATTTAATGATTTTGTATGATGCTTTTCGAAAATTTAATATTTAATCTTAAAAAAAGAGGAAATAAATAAATGTTTAAGAAATAAAATTATACGATTGTATTATTTGTGAAAGATCTTATTTTCCTCATGTGGATTATTTTTGAATAGAGTAGATTATAACTGTACTGCGTTTTTCTGGTGTTCAGATATTGATACCTATGGAATTATAGTCCTGGAAATTTGTAAGAAATTACGACACCAAATAGAGGATTTTCGATTCCGTTGAGCACACACAGTGGAATAATATTTATTTTATTGAAATTGAATGTTTTATTTTTATTTTATTTCAACTAGAACACACTTTATTACTGAAATTATAAGTGAGCAATTCATGTAGGGAATAACACTAGAAATTCATGGTGGATTTTCTGCAGCATCAACTGATTTCAGCCAAGAGTCAATTTTGTAAGCCAAGATAAAAAGCTATGTTACTGGAAAAAACATGAAAGAAGCAAAAGAGATAATATTTTATGAATGTTTGGGGGGCAATGGTTGCCATAGAGTATTGCTGCGTAGGCGAACACACATTTTAAGCGCAGCATAATAGTGTTGTGCACACGCACCTCAGGGTGCACCACAGAGTGTCCATCGGTTTTTATCTACGTTTGGTGCGATGCAATTGCAACATGTTGCAGGCAGCACGAGCATATTGCTGCTTGTTGTATCAGCTGTTGCAGCTACTTCTGCAATTTCCCAAGAGAGAGGGAGAGTACAGTGAGTACAACTGACAGCAAGGCTAAACGTGAAGGCGGCAAAATCTTGCAACGTTTGCTGCCATATGACATGATTTTTAAGTTCTGATTCGGCATCAACTTCAGCTCAAGAACTTGCCGCAGGACGTCGACTGCATGCAAACTGTAGGCAGCAACAACAGCAATAGCAACTGCAGCAGAGAGAAACTTTTGCTTATCGCCGTCACAGCCGCAAACTCGAAACCATTGCCCAGAGCCCCAGCCACAGAAACAAACCCGCGCCCGCGCCCGCGCTTCTCTCATACCCAGCTCAACTGGCAACGTCTTGTGGCATTTCCTCACCAGCTTCTTGCTCTTGTGTGTGTCTGTTATTTTATTTATTTTCTTTTTTTTTTTTAGACTTGCCGCGTCAGTTTGTCTGCGTCCTAGCTGCGATTTCTACACACACGCAGCGCTCGTCCTCGGCTTGTTGTTTGTGCGTGTTGCATTTTATTTGTTGCACCAAATTGGGTTTTAGTGGATTTTGTGGCAAATGATTTTTGCTGCTGCCGTTACGCTTGCATAAACTTTAATTTAATTTCGCAGCACACCGAACGCAACACAAAACTTGGCCAAAGTGAAATGGATGCAAAGAAATAAGAAAAAAAAAACACAACTCTTGGCAAAAACTAAATAAAACATGTCTTATGTGGCAGACGGCGTTTTACAAAATACTGCATGTTCTTTCAGCAACAGCATTTTGCATTTTGAAGTGTTGCAAATGTTACAAAGGCAAACGCAGACAGCCTTCAAGAAACAGTTTCAAGCTCGGCTTGCTTTCGGTGAGCTCTCAGTTATAGATCTAACAGTTCTAAAAGGGAAGGCCGAGGAAAGATACAGATAGGGCTATATAATATTAGCTTAGTGTTGGTAAGAACTTTGCAGTTGGGTGTCACCGACAGCGCAATACCTTACAGTATTATTTGTACGCATTAAAATTAATAAAACAAAAAGTTGCATCTGTGCCGATTAACTTAATTTTACGCAATTATTAAAAATTGCAAATAAATCAAAATTAATGCAGATACACAAAAATTATTTTCACTTTGACATAGGGAAGCTAAAAAATGCAAAAAAAATATTTTATTTTCAATATCTATATATATCTATTCGAACTAGACGACGAACCATGGCCTAAATACCATTAACATGCAAGTTAGTTTTGTTTTGGCACAGTTCTGGGAATTTGAAATATGGGAACTACATTAGAGCTATAAATGTGAAAATTGGAATCGGTTTATATGTTGTTTTTTATACTAATTGAGACCACCAAAATCGAATAAAATATAATTTTAAATTCTAAATTTTAGTAAAGAGAGTTCAAGTTTTTTTTTACCAAAAAATTAAAAATAAGGATTTTTCAAAATTTTCGTGAATGATTTTCCGACTGGTTCTCGGTTGTAACACACTTAGCCAATATTTAATTCAATTTCAAAGATAAACCTTATTTAAGCTGCACGAAAATAAATTCTTAAGCACTGCGCTTGGCTTAACAATAAGTCACAAAACATAGGCCATCAATGCAAAGGTAAACACACTCACACAATCAGATGTTGTGACACTTTAGAAATGCACAAAAGTGCAATTGAGTTGAAAGACGTGCCAAAGGGTCTGCCAGCTTTGGGCCTGGGTAAAGCCATAAAAATGGCACTCGCACATGCACAGGTGAAAAATTATGGCGTAAAATTCATATTTGATGACTTTTTGATTGCCAGCCCGAAAGCAGTCTCGGTTGGTGCCGCAGCTTCAGCTTCAGCATCGGCATCAGCATCAGCCTCAGCATCAGCCACAACTTCAACCTTAGCCTGCAAGGCGCTGCCACATAATGCAACGAAAAGTGCTTTCAATGACGCCATTGTCAACGTTTGTCGTTCTCCGCATCATCATCATCATCATCATTATGATTATCAACAGCAGTTGTAGTTGTCGCTGTTGATCCAAAGCAATGCCAAGCACCGGGATTAAGTTGAAGCCGGATTTGGGCCAAGCACTTCACGTGGCCGCTCAGCCATCACACAAAACTGACATCAAACTTTACGTGTGTGCGTGTGTGTGTGTGTGTGTGTGTGTGTGTGTGTGTGCAACACTGCACTGCCTTTCATTTTTCAATTGGTATTTTTGTGTCGTTTTATGCACCTTCGGCTGCTCTTTGCCCTAATGATGGTGTGTTGGAATTTCAATTGTGACGCAAGACTTGAAGGAAAAAAAAAACACAGGGCGTATGCGTTATGTGCCCATTTTTACTTCAACAACGCCACTGCGTTTATTATATTGTCAAGAAACGTGTAACGCATAGAAGGCGAAATCATCGACCGAATATATTTATGTATATATATGTATAGGCAAAGGTATTCAAACTTCAGCCAAATTACCTTAATATAAAATCAGGAAATATAATACTCTTAATTATCTATTTAATTAGTTAGATTACATTTTCTTCTTAGCCATTAGTAATTACTGATAATAATTATTTGATTGAACTAATACCCAAACTGTGAATTCAAAATTAGGAACAGGAAATCTTATACTATAGACATCTATATACTGTACAATAAGGTGAAATAAACCCGTGTTGTATAGAACATTTACTTATTTGAATTAATTGATGTTTTCAGATGTCATTTTAATGATTGTCATGACTACCTTACCTCATCTTATTTTAGCTTCACGTGAATTTAAATCCCTAGCAATGCGCAATTAACTGTGCGTCGTTTTTTCTCTTTGTTTTCTTTTCAGATAGCCTGCTAATTTCAATTAAAGGGCAAAGAGCGAGCTGCCTGGCCCAATACCCCAGGGATGCTAATGTGTAGGCAGGAATGTTGATGACACTAATGCTTACACACACACACACGCACACACACAAGCACACGCAAACTTGCAGGACACACAGCACGCCCATGTCAATGTGTTAATGACTCGACGGCATTGCATAAAACGCGGCGCTAATTTGCATTGTTGTTGGGTTCCCAACAGTCTCACAGTGCGTGTGTGTGCGTGTGTGTGCGAGTGTGTGTGGAGTGGCTGCTGTCAACGCCCGCCGGCTCTTGTGTGTAATGATTTGTGCCAGTTTTTTCCCCCCTTCCTATGGCGCCTGTGCCTGCCATCCCTTGACTTATGTCAAACAATTTATAAAAACTTTTTACCCAACATTTTATGCGCAATTCTTAAAACCCTGCCCCTAAACACCCCTTCTGCCCGCTGCGTAGCAAAAAAAAAAGTAAGAAACACATTTTTTACTTGTTGACCTTAATTACATGGACTTTAAGTAAGAAAGGTCATTAATTTAAAATATTTAAAACTATGCAGCTCGAATTGTTGATGTCAATATATTGATATATTAAAAGTGACCTCATCTGTAAGTCAAAATAAAGAGTTTCACATCTGCCTATTAATTTTTGTTTTGAACCTAGTTTTCCCAACCTTGAACATTGTTTGTGGCTTCAACTTTATTTTGTTTATTTTTCCAACAATTTTTAAAGTGTAATTAAAAGTAATGGTTCTGATTAAAATATGAAAACATATAGAATTTTGATCAATTTAAAGCTTCTGTAAACAGTTGAATTAAAAACTCAATCTAGTACTGAAATAAATCAGTTTATGTGCTGGAAACTTCTGGAACAGATATATACAATTAAATTAAATGAAATTTAAGACAAAAATAATTGAGACCTGTTCTATGATATCCGAGATCGATATGAAAGAATCGATTGACAACCTTTGCGGCGACCGCAGCATTGAGTGGGCAATTCTATTATTTTGAGCGCACTTCCGTTGGCGTCGGCATCTGACTTCCTTATGCCTGAACAGGGTATTGGCCTGACGACAGCAATTCCAGCAGTATTTGTTTTTTTCCTTTTTATACACCATTTGGCGATTTTACAACTTTGCTGGCGCCTGCCTTATGCCAAACCCAAACCAACTGTGGCGCGCTCGTCATCAACGCAGTCGCTGTCATTGCCGGCGCCATGGCGGGCAAATCCCCGCCAGACTCGGGCCCGGGCTAGGCCCAGGATGTGTGTTGGTGTCGCGTGCGGTGCTCATGACGGCAGTCGCCAAAATGGCGTTGCGTGCTGCCACGAAATGTTTGTTAAAAATGTCTGTGAGCCAGCTAAATAAAATACGAGTAACATGTGTACATATATACATACACAATTAAGTCCATATATATATATATATATATATATATATATATATATATTGGCACACACATCGCAATTTGTATGCGTCACAGTCAGGGCCAGGCAAAAATCATAAAAAGATTTATGGCGCTTTCAAGGCAAAGACGCGGAGACAACACGGAGACATCTGCAAGGCATAAAGCCGAGCCCCGGGCACGAAACTGCGTGCGAAAAGTGCTTTGTGCTCCATTTTTCGCATTTCGTGTGGTTCCCCAAAAAGTTGCTCGCCCTAATGCCAAATGCGAGCCAAAGTTGATAACTAAAATGGCAATAGATAAAGTTGAGCAGTGAATGGCCATAAATCGAACGGATATCTGAGCCGGGGCAGTTGAGGTGATGACTGTTATTGGCTAATGAGGCACGCGTGTGCCTTAGTCATGCAATGACACTGTAAATCTGGCCAGGGCGCGCAACACTTTAACCGAACCTCGGACCTGTCAGTCAGCTAAAATATTATACATCCAAGTGTTCCAAGTTAGCCTAAATTAGTATAATTAACGATCGATTGAAAGCCTCAAAACCTTCTTCAGTTCTTTTCTGTTACTTGCACAGGTCGCGTGTTTATAAGAAAAACAATTAAGAATTTCTTAGATAGCTTGTTTTAGCGCAAATTTCAACTATTCTTTTAAAAATACGTTTTTATCATTTTTTATATATTTTTATATTTATCAAACAAATTTTTTATCTTATTGTGCCTTATATATATCGTCTGTGTGAAAGCTGTGGAAAATTTGAAACGTCAATGCGGAATGCTGAACATAGTCATTGGATTGATGGGAACAACCTGTTGCCAGCGAAAATGCCACAAATCCATCATCATCCCGGCCAGACTTTCGACTTCAGCTTTGGCTCCTTTTTAAGGTGGCCAGTTGGAAATTTACTGGCAGCCTGGTAATTAAACTCGCGCTGGAAGAGTCGGCAGCTCAATAAATTAAACACACATTGGCCAAAGTTCATAAATTAGGTGCAACAGCCTTGGGTCCATTGCAATTTTTGTTGTTATTATGGGGCTTAGGCGCTCGAAGCAGAAGCTGCTGCAGTGGCAACAAAAAACAATTATGAGCACAAAAAATGCACACGAAATTTAAATAAACCCAACTATGGGATACTCTGTAGATAGCGCAATTTTTTCTCAAGCACCTGACGTTCATCATAAATGATAATAATAAGATATTAATATAAAAATTGCAATAATAATTTTGACCAAGAAACATTTAAAACTTTAGTATGATGAAGATGTAGCTATTTGATGATCATATACTTATATCATTATCAAAATGAGAGTAATTATTATTCATTAGTAATACCTAAGCACACAATTTTTTTTTACATAGTATATATTTCTTTATACTTTAAAAATGTATTGTAAATTATTTAAATATTTCTCTTTCTCACTTTCGCAAAAAATTTCGTTCTTCTATTGATATAAAACGTCTTTTGCTCGAACTCCGCAGCCGTTAATACTCTTTCTCTCTCTTTCTCGCACAGGGTGCACAGAAAAAAGAGGTGGCATCGAGCATAATTTACCACGACGGAAGTCGCCACGGATGCCGGGAGTTAAATGCGGCGGCTGTACCAACTAGTGCCCCAGCCCCCGCTTGAGCTGGCCCCACTTTGTAGCGCCCATAAGTAGGCTAGAGTAAGCGCGAAGTTGCCTTTTGTTTTTGTCCGCTTTTGGCGCTTTTTTCGACGCGTTCTTCTGTCGGCGCCTGGCACAAAATTTTATTGTTACACAAAGTTTCCAATTGCACAATGGGAATAGGCAAAGTACGAGAGTGAGTGAGCGAGAGAGAGAGAGAGGTCTGAGTACGTCCTGCTCCATTGCCAGCTCTGGCTCATGCACTGTTTCTGTTTCTGTTGGCGCTGGCACTGTCAAAAAGTTTACGCCCACTGGCCACGCCCATTGCAACGCCTCAAAAGTTTGCAAATGCATTAAAACAATGCAATTTCGCTGTATTCGTGCCACAGCACGGCACAAAATCTGCCAGAATAGCGTTCGCTTTTGTTTCCTTAAGTCCGTTTGGCGTTTTTACCAATCCCCAGGCACACAAAGGCAAAGAACGGGGCAGAACGAGCAGGCGTCACAAAATGCTTTGTTGTTATATTGGTTACATTTGTTAATGATGTCTATAAGTACTTTCAATTTTTTTTGTTTGTTTTTGCATTTCAATCATTACTTTTCGATAAATTAATTCGAAACTATATAATATTATTTTTTAAATAATTTTATGATATATGGGCAATGTATATAAACTAAGGCTAAACCTTCAAAAATATATTTTCTATCCCAAATAGTGAATAGATTTATTGAATTATTTATTGTATATTTAAAAACAAAAAATTGATATATGGGAGATTGACAGACCTTTGCATGATCAAGAATATTTCACTTAATGACAGTGAATCTCTATATGGGTCATTTTCGACTAGAGCAATCTTTCTTATTCTCTGATGATTTACCTTAAATCCAGCTTACAAAATTAATACCAAACAAACAAACAATAAGATAAGATAACTCTATCATAGAACATAAGTCATATCTCAACAATTTTAAATTTTAACACCGATTTTAACCGATTTCGATGCAGTCATTGGAATGGATTTTATAGTAATATCGTATGTTCATCCATTAAAAAAAAAAATCTTAAGTCGACAAAATCAATATGCCCCCTTTATAAATTTTCAATAGGTTCAGGGTATAAAATCGGGCGCGGTCTGTGGTCATGTGCAAATCTAAGAGAGAGACAGAGAGAGAAGGAGAGAGGGACAGTGAGAATAAAGAAGGCGAGATGCGATGAAGGCAGCTGATGGAAACGCAAATTTAATTTGCATTTGTTTGCCTCCTGTCATTTGTCGCTGCGGATGCGTGACTCCGGCTAGAAAACTGTTTCATTCAAATGCAACATCTTGTTACAAAATTCATAAGCTGAAATATAAGTTATCCAGGCACACTTGCATAGCCCACATGTTATATTTGTGCGCAGCTTTTTGGGGCTAGACTTCTATCGCACACTTTTCAAACGGAAAATAAATTGTCATCTATTTAGACGACGAAATATAGAAATTTGCATTCGGTTGAATCAAAAGAACAAGAAATATTTTTCATGATAATATTAAAATACCCTCCAAAAGGCTTTAAAATGAGTAGTATATGTTTTGTTTGTTCCATTGTACTTAAACAAAATTCGTTTTTTCCATTGAACTCAGTAAGCCGACCAATCGAAATTTAGAGTCCTAAGACTTAGTTCTTCAAATTATATTATTCGTTGAATAGAGCTCGCACAGAAAACATCATTCAAATTTAACATAGAAATTCATTTCATAATAATTAAGTAAGTAAAAGTGAAAAAGTTGAATAACCAGTGCGATACAATTTTTGGTGTCCAATTAGACAATGGGTGCTGACGACGAAGCTGCTGCTGCTCCATCCACTGCTGCACCAGCACAGACAACAACTGGAGGTGCGGACTTTGTTCAGAGCAACGCTTGGCTAACTGCGGGCGCAGTTATTTGCTATTCGACTTGGGCTTTATGGGTCAAGCTGCGCAGGATGGCGGTGGATATGACGGTGAAGGGTGATTCGGATGAGTGCCAGGAAGCTAAGCCGGTTCCCATCGACGCCATAACGGAAAATTAATAATCTGAGCCGGCGGTCCTTCAGCAGCAGGTCGCCAGCGTTCACTCGATATAGCCGTTGGTAGACGAGGTTGGGGATATAAACAACAAATTATTTTTTTGAAGACATGGAAGACACTTTGAGGCGTTGCAATGCTTGCGATTTTGGGGGGTCGCAAGTGAATTATAACGCTATCCTTTACCTGAGGATCAAAATGAACACTGACACACTCACACATAAAAACATACAAACACATACATACACACACAAACACACAAACACACACACACACATACATCATAAATTTTGCTGTTGCCTAATTATGCAATTGTTTATCGTTTGTGCAACGATGACAAGTGAGGTGCAAGGACAAATAAAATGCCAAAATTAAGTTCTGTAAAATTTGTTGTTTTTAACCAATGTAAAAATAATAAACGTTGATAATATGTCGAAACTCTAATTATATATATGGGCTATTCTTGATTTATTAGAAAGTCTAATAAATGCAGGGAATGGAACTTTCACTAAAATATATATGGACAATAAATGAAGGAATTACAAGATTCTGATTGTTCGCTTATTTATATACCCTCTAATCGTTGGTTAAGCAAGAGAATAAAAGTTATATTTACGATAAAATATACATATTTCTCAGCGCGACGACTAGCTAAGATGTCCTTCCATATGAAAGCAGTGATTTCGGAAAGAAAATTCTGAAATATTGATTTTAAAATACCACAATTTTTTTCAAAATCGATAAATATTCAGTGTTTACCTCGGAGATTCTAAGAGTTTGTTTTTACCTGCAAAATACATTAATTTGGTTTATTATTTTCAGAAGAATACTTATAACTATCACTACTTATAACTATCACTATTCCTAGATACTTTAGTGTTGTTTGGTTATAGCTTTTTTTTTGCTACCTCCATAGGTTAATTGCCCCCGGTAGAATTTCTAGGCCCTCTGCGATCTTTAGATTCGATCTTCGTCTTTAACGCCTTTTTCGCTTGCCTACTGGTTCTGCCTGCATTACCTTGGAGGTAGTAAATCAGCACTCATTAACAATAATATTGTAAGTCGCAAGTAAATTATCGTAGCTATCGCCCCCGACAGAACTGAAGGGAAGTAAGTACGGCGATTCTGAGTAGGGTATACAATACCGCCTAGTACGACAGTCTCGACTTAGGCTCTACAGCTACGACTTTTAAAATATATATTGATTTAAGCAGGCGGCTGTCAACAATTTTACGACCCATAAGTTGAAATTTGAATTTTCATCATTCCTATTCAGCATCTCGATCTGAAAACAACACAGTAAATCTTTAAAGAAATTTTTAGCAGATTCTCCACAACAAATTAGTTCAAGAAATTTCGAAATTTAAACAAAACAAGAAATAAATTCGATTTAAGGTCTCACTCATTCGCTCACCTTGTAGCTCGACAGACGCAAGAAGAACAAAAGGATTTGCTTTAAGTGTGTGAAATTAAAAAACCCCACTGTCGGGATAATAACATCTGTTTCCAATTAGACAATGGGTGCTGACGACGAATCTGCTGCTGCTCCATCCACTGCTGCACCAGCACAGACAACAACTGGAGGTGCGGGCTTTGTTCAGAGCAACGCTTGGCTAACTGCGGGCGCAGTTATTTGCTATTCGACTTGGGCTTTATGGGTCAAGCTACGAAAGATGGGTTTGGGTCGTAAGGGCGATGCTGAGGAAACTGGCGCTAAGCACATGGATAACGGTGACTTGCAGTCACAACAACAGATGCCCCAACTTGATATATCCTAGTGCAATGAGGGAAATGATGAGGACACGAACACAAATTGTTATGTAGCGTTGGTTTGCATGAAGGGTTCAAATTCAACTGTTTCAAATATTTCCAAATTTTAAAATTCTGTTTCTGCTTCGATTTCAAGTGAATTACGTTCAAATGCGTTTCAAATAAAAGTAATGGCGCAGCAAAAAATGTCTAATAAATTAGCAATATTTACCTATGTAATAAGGGACAAAATACGAGAAATAGTCTAGATTACAGCTGAAACCCAGAAGGCTAAAGAATGAAGTGTCATTGAGCAGTAAATGTGCACGAATATTTGCCTTCTTTATCAGACGTAAATATGTTGTGCTATATTTTTATGAAATTGGTGGCGTTATTTATATTTAAACTTTGACACCCTTTCATTTTATGTTATAATTGTCTGTTAAGTTTTTTTGACAATTGAAAATGTTGCAGTACATTTGTAGATCTGCACTTGGATCTAATTAATATTAAAATTGCAATAAAAAAAACAATGATATATTTTTCCAAAAATAAAACAAATTTTATTTATTTTTCCAGTAGGTGGATTTTCTTCACATTGCAGGAACCGAAAGGCAAGCAACTAAAAATTAGTTTGGCTTGATGATCTGCCTTCTGTTGCATTTTGCAACATCAAGTGTCAAATACACTTGGACATTTTTGTTTTGTTTTTTCATTTTTACATAATCTGTGCCTAATTTGTTTACCCGTCGCAAATCTTGTATGCAGCGCAAAAGAAAACGTTAAAGAGAAAAGCAAACGAGGCCGGTCAAATGCAGTAAAGGAAGA
Source organism: Drosophila sordidula (assembly GCA_035047465.1). Classification (NCBI taxonomy): domain Eukaryota; kingdom Metazoa; phylum Arthropoda; class Insecta; order Diptera; family Drosophilidae; genus Drosophila; species Drosophila sordidula. The sequence goes on from JAWNPQ010000290.1 coordinate 210,727, forward strand.
CGACAAGGTGGCCAGTAAAGTGGAGGACTGGGGCAGGCCCGACAAAGGCCTCAGCCAGCATGATGATGACAGATGGCTGGCGATTATGATAATAATAATGATGATGATGGCAAGGTAAATACTAATACGCGAAAAGTTTGCGCTCCGGCCGAGCTCCGCTGCAAATCTGTCAATAAGATGTGCTAAACGTTCGCTCGAGGGCCGGCCAAACATAAATATGATGTGCATACATATGTGCACACACAAGTACACATTTATTTCTCATTGCATTTTTTTTTTTATTGATTTGTAACACATTTCGCAACCGGTTGACACCCCATCAGCACGGGCTCTCAGCGCGGCTCAAACCAGCTGCCATCAATCAAATTCTCAAACGCTGGACATGTCATTATGTCATGGCACTGGCAAAAACGAATCACAAGATCGCATCCAATGGCTATGGAAAGCGGGAAACTAGAGCATTCGCAGTCCGCCTCCTCTGTCCCCTTTGCCATCGTCCGGTTTTTGTGTGTTTGCCAATCTTTTTTGTTCAGAGCCGAAAAGCTAATGAATGTAGCTGTCAATTAGCCTTTTTCAACGCATTCATCCACTCTTGGCTAAAGTAAAAGCCCAAACTGTGATATGAATTGATAAATATATCTTAGACCTACACTAGCTAAGTTCCTTCAGATGGTCGAAGCTAGAAAATACCCTGCGTTCAGCCCGAAGTGTTTTGGCATTCACTCAAGCTTCCTGCTTTTCAATGGTTTAAAAAACAATGGGTCATAAAACAAATGTATCGGTTTTTGACCAACAAAAACATGCATTCCAAATATAAATGCTCGAAATCATATAGCCTCTGAGATTTATGGTTTCGGAGACACATTTGCACATAACCAATATACCCCACCTTATTCATTTTCAATGGGTACAGAATGTTGTAAAAATGCACGCCTACTTTAGGCATATCTCCGCTCAATGATGCTAAGCGATAAGTGACTTTTTATTCTCATCTGAGAGTTCATTCTGAAACTTTACATTTTCCAAAAACAAAAAATATTTTTTTTATATAATTTTAGATTTGCCTTAATTGAGCCATATTCAAATATGCTGGACGCAGATCAACTTGTCATTCAAAACCGTGATCCGTATAAGAGTGGAGGAACTGGTCTATTCCCAGTTAACACCTGGACAACAGTCGCTGCTGTGGCCATCTACTCAACTCGTGCCCTGTGGAACAGGCTGTGGATGGTGGAATTGGACGATGGCAAGGAAGAAACTGATATTGAGAATGCTGGCACTGTGAATATCGCAGATGAGAACGCCAATTATTGCAGACACAACACAGAGGAGATCGTTGAACCACAGCAGCAGCAGGTACAGTGGGAGAACTTATCGCAATCGTCGTCAAAAACAGTGCTGCCAACGAAGTGGCATGATCTAGATCTAGTATCCTAGGACATTTTATTTTCCCTAATCAACAAAATTATGTAGAGGCCCATATTAAATATTTCAAATTGTGCAGTTTTTCTCCAAAGAAAACAAAATGCAACCACCTAAAATTTGTAATGTTTGGAAGAATATGATAAAGAAAATTTGCGATAAATTTCTGTAATTAACTGTGTTTTCACAACACAAAAAATAAAATAAATTTTATTCCTATTTTTCCTAATAGCGGACTGTTTGAATTTAGAATATTTTGGAAGCAATTCATTTTCGATCGATCGTTTCTATTGAGAACATAGTATAGGAAATCTATGGGACAAATTTAGGATAGGGTATTGAGGGCATACAAATCATATTTTTTAATATTTGGTAATATTGAATTACAGCTACAAAATGGTACAGTTGCCGCCACATTTATTATTTTTGTTTGCGCACACGTAAAGTTGTTGCTCGATTTAGCTTTTCGCTGGTATAATTATGCTACCAAGTATTTCATAACAAGCCACAAACATGTCGACCCGGTACGCTCTAAATAAGCAAAAGCGCAAACAACAATTTTCAGTAATTTTCTTTTCCAACGCCGCAAACCGTTTTCTCTACCCTCAGTGGGGCATCTCTTAGCTATGTCACAACACTTGCAATTAAAATATTTCTGAAATTATTATATAAGCATAATTTACACATTAATTCAACATTTGATTTTAATTTGCTTGCTAAACTCGTTTTGTGCGTTTGTTGCAGGGTGTCTGAAAGAGGCATAGTAACTTATTTTTGCACGCTGATCGATTTCCTTGACGTATTTTTCTTAGCTTTTTCATTTTTCGTTTTCAATGAAAAATGCAGCACACACACACTCGCACACACACTCGCACACACTCGCACATAATAAACGCGCTTTTGGCATAATTACTTGAGCCAGCGGCAGCCGCAGTACAATCAATAATTATGATGTCAGCTTGAATGCTGTTGCTGCTTTTGTTGTTGTTGTTGCTATAGTCATCGACAGTCCCGATAACATGCAGTTAGGCGAGCCCGGACCCCCCAATGACGCTGTTAGCCAACAACGCTCGACGCTCTCATGTAATATTTGCCCGCAATTATTGCGCGACGCCGCGGCTAAGTTTTGTTATTGTTGTTGATGTTGTTGTTGTTGTTGTTGTTGCGGTTGCATGTTGCAAAATAACAATTTCGCTTTCGCTTTCGGTGGCAGTCGCAGACAAGCAAGCTAGGCTTTACTTCTCTTCATGCGAATCGCATTTAATTGTGAGTCATTTGCAGCGACATCGACCGCAGCGGATGCAATTTACATCAGCTGTCTCTAAATATGGACATTGACTAGGCCGGGCGAGAGACTTGGGTGTCGGCACTACCGATCTGGCTGGCAGGCGTTAAGTGTAGCTACAGCAAATTGCCATGGCACTTGCCGTCTATATGTAGTCCATCGGCTCCCGAGTGGAATTCCCATTCGTCATTCTATGGCTTCATTTGCCAAAGGCATTTTATGAGCACTGCGTGGCGAAGACGTTGGCTTCACCGAACAGAGCCTTTTTATGGAATACCCCGTACACTGCATTTTTCCTTATTATTATTGACACAATTATTATTATTTTTCTTAATTGTTATTATTATTTTATTTTATAATTATATCTGGCCTATGTTTTCTTTGCCTGCGTTTTTATATAGTGTACTAACAATTTAACACAAACGGTTAAAGCTATTAAAATTAGAAGCCTAAAACTACTCGTCTATACCCTATAAAATGTTAAGAGCTAGAGTCACCATTTCGAGTTTTTTCTATTTTATTTTATTTTTATTTTCTTTCTTTCTCAGTACAGTTCCAAATTATTTGAATTTATTTGTTAACCCCACTTGATTGGTGAAAGTAAATATCTTTATATATAACTCGCATAGTGGAACCTTTTAATTAGTTTTGTTCTTAGCCCAGCGTAACATCGGGTTCATAAATGTTTCCGCCAAGCATCATTTAGCCCAAAATTGTATATAAATCAGTTTATTTAGCTTGCGTGAAGAACAAAGCTCTTCAACATATTTCGTAATATTAAAATCCACTATGAACGAAAAGTTTTTCGTTTAAAGTTTTAATAATACGGAAATGCGCACAGACGCACCCCAGAAGGCCTCCCTTACGCAACGACCCCCGCCGAGGAGACCTCCAACCATCACTTTAACCTTCCCATATCTTCCCACATGCACAACCAAAGAACAAATGAGCAAAGGATTAAAAAAGTTTGTCGCTCTGTCGTCATGTTTTATACCCTCGCCAATGGTATTACTATTTGCTTATTTATTGTGCAACGTACAAAAAGTATTTCTGTGAACATATCGGAACAGAAATCCATCATCAGCCACAAAATCATTTCTCATGAAATATGGATATATTATGACAATATGGTATCAAAGTTGAAGAGCAAAAAACACAGAAATTATTCGAAAAATCATTTGTTTTTATATGCACTCTAAGAACACAATTAACCAAAATGATTTATTTAAATTTAATTTTTCCAACATATTTTACTAAGTGAACTCTTAAAATATAAATAATATATTTAATATTTAATAATTTAAATAATTTTGATTTTGGAGGGAATTGATTTTTCTGCACCTAGGGAAAATAGCTGTTAAAGTTGACATTTTTGTTCTATCGAAATAATATAACAATAAAATTGAATGAAACCCACTGTTTCATATTTTGCAAAGGTATTTAATATTCGGCACCCAACAAAAAAAAAACAGTTCTTACTTGTTATCATTGTTATTTTCTTTTTGTGTGTGAATTTCTTGGCTGTTAAATCCAATTTAAATTTAATTACTTCAAATGCCAACTTTTGACACACATTATGGTCTGGGTGGGGCGGTACGCGGCATGAACTGAGGCTAATGAGCCAAGTCTGCTGGCTGCCAAGACGCTGTCAATAAATTGAAGTTACGCATTGCGTCTGGCAATCTGTCAGTTAGTCAGTCAGTCATTTGCTCAGTGAATTTCACGATTTAATTGTTTTTAGCATAATTTATGCGCGCTGTGTGCAACTGTAAGGGGCACATGGTTACGTAACTGTATCTGTATCTCTAAATTAATTTTCTTGTAGTCTTGTAGTCGATATCGGAGTCAAAAGTAAATATGTAAAGTCTGCTCGTCTGTGCCGTTGGCTCATTGTCGCTGCCTCTAATCAGATCAACATTATTAGCGTCAACAAGAACAACAACGGCGGTAAGAATAGCAATACCATGTTCCCATAAGTCATAAAGCACGTGCCACGCCCCCCCCCCTCCCCCTTCCACACACACTCACACTACCAATCATTGCCCGACTCAACGCTTGCCATGTTAACCCAACCCCTTGGCAAATGGCTTTAAGCTGCTGTTTGCCTCTGTCTCATTGATGTCAGTTTGCTTTTCTATGCAAGTTGGGTTGTTGTTGTTTTTGCTGCTTAATATTAATCGGATTGCCATTGCCATAATCTGTCTATGTGTGTGTGAACTGTTTGTTAACTCTTTAGGATCATTAGCTATTATTATGTGTGTTGCCGTTTTCTGTCTTTGCACCGAAGATAACCGATAATTATTTCATAATTGCTTTTTAATGTTTCTGTGTTAAGAATTGAATATTAAAATCAGTATTCTATAGAAATTTTAAATTATCAGAATAAATTATCAGAAATAAATCAGAATAAAAATAAAAATAAAAAAAATAAATAAACCTAAGAATATACGCTACAATAATAAAAATGGGAGATATATGTATATAATATAAATATCAATATCAATCAATAAATAATCTATATATATTAATCTAACGAAATATTTATCTATATTTAGATCAAATCAGCTAGAGATCTAATCTTTAATTGTATTTTGTATAGTTATTTATTTTTTAAACCTGCTATTTGATGTGGAATTCGTATTCAACCAGAGCCTACCATCTACAATTTTATTATCATTGTTAATCAGAAAATGTAATTTAAAGTTGTAAATAAATTGTAATACACCTGTAAAAATTTAAAAATGACCCAAACGCGTAATTCAAGATACAATATATACAGAATTTTGTTACTAATTTATGTATTTACTTTACATATTTGCCAATATTTATTTGTGTCTACCTTTTACTATCAAGTTTTTGGCTCACAAGTAAAGCGTATTTAAGGAGTAAATATCTGTGCGTGAAAATTTGGCCAGCTCACTACTAATTAAATTAAACATGGGCGGCATCAACTTTAAGCGCCGCTCATTCAACTATACAAAGCGAATTACAAGGTAACCCCAAGTTAACCCCAAGCCCCAAAATGCCAACCAGGACGACAGCGGAGACAGGGAGGCGGACGTCGGACGTCAGGGCCAGGATCGAGACGAAAGATGCGCGCCATGGAGCCAAAGTGTGAAAATGGTAAAAGTGTCGGGCGCGACCGGAAGGAATCAAGCAGTCGAGTCGAGACGGTCGAGTAACATGTTGGCATCGTCTAGAAACTTACAAACATGACATTAAATGTTGCCCCAGCTCGGGCGCAGACTGCAACAACAACGGGAGGAAGCAGCTGAGATGAAATCAAGACAAAACAGGTGAAAGACGCACTGCAGCTAAGTAAAAGTTTGGGCGGGCAACGAGAGACAACGAGGCGGCGGCGTCTTTTAGAATGCGCAAAGTTGCGCATACGCCACATGGGCCCGGGCACATCGTTTGCTACCTATGGGAATTTCATTTGTTGTTCATTTTTAAGCAGCTCGCGATTTGAATTTTCTTTTGCATTTATATGCAGCTTTATGAGCAGCCGCAGCAGCAGCAACGAGTGAATCTCATGAGCAGCGCCGCAGTAAATTTACACAATGAAATCTTAAGCGCTCCCCCGGGGCCATACCAACTTATCCAAAGCAGGCAAAAGTTTTGCAGACGCACACACCGAGAATGAGAGAGAGAGAGTGAGAGAGAGAGAGACACACAAGTACACACCTTGAATTGAGCGCTGCATACTTGACTCCAGCACTTGAACAATGCCACATTTATATGCCCCCATATGTTTTAGAGCTGTTTGTGTGGATGCGGGGGGGATTTGAACGGCGCTCGCCATTTGACCGGAAGTTCGACAAAGTTCAAATTATATGCGCACACATACGGACCACATACATAAGAGTGTGTGTGTGTGAGTGTGTGTGTGGCCTGTTATTCATTCGTTTTTGCAAATAAATGAACCGTACACTAAAACAAACAAATTCAATTGAATCACTCTCCTGGGCATTACAATTGAATGTGCCCAGCGAGCAAAACTCTATGGGAAAAACTCTATCGAGCCAGATTTTGTCGGCGTCGCGTCGTCTGCACTTGGATTTTCTTTGTTTTTGGTATTTTGTGTGCGTGCCTTGTTGTTGCTGTTGGTGTTGGTGTTGGTGTTCGCCCACCAGAAGAAAATCTAATGAAAATGTTCAATTTGTTGCAAACAAACACGAAAAAGAAAAGCCATGTTCAGGCACAAAATCTGCCAAATATACGTACACATTTGTTCGAGCAATTGTTGTTGCTGCTATTGGCCAACTGGCTGCACTCGGCTGATTGGAACTTTCGGCCATTTTGTTAGTTCAAGGGCAACAAATTTGCCAGTTTCTCAGCCAGCTCGTTTTCTTTTTTGTGTGCCTCTTCAATTTTAATAGTCTGCAATGCGTTGCGTGTGTGCCTGAAGAATCTCAGATATTTGCATCGGAGTGGGCTGGCAAAGTGTCAGTAATTTAATTCAGGTCATCGATTGATAAGGCGGATTCATTGGTCGACGTGAGCCTTAAATTAACTGATTGCAATTTATTTATTTTTAAATTTACAAATTTTGTCATTGTGGTTTTTAAACTTAATCGATTTCTATAGCAAGTGCCAATCTGCTATAATTTGTTGTTTTAGATTAGGTCAATATATTAATCTGATTGGAACTAACCAATATAATCGATTAAAATAAACGCGAAATTCTAAATTGTTTGTTTGTTTTGGATAATCCACAGTCAAGATCGGAAAAAAGGAGTTGGATTATTTTCTTTAGAACCTTTTCATTCTAAATTCATTCAAACTTAAATTTACAATTATTATAGCCTTCTTATAAATAATCCGTTTTCCTAATATTCTCATATTAAAAAAATATATTTATTTCGAAATCCCAACCCCTCCCAAAGAAAAATAATGCCTACGCCACTGCCCCAAATAACAACCAATTTTAAATCCTATTTATTTATATAACTATAGACTGCTTTGCCATTTTTTACGCTAACTTGTCTTGTGGCGTACAAATTATTCAACATTTAACTTACTATTTTATAGGCCATATTGAAAATATCAAAAATCTTTAAAAAATTGCAATTGGCTTTTGCCTTTCAGCCCAAGCGCACAAATTTCCCGGTTTTTGTGCAAATGTTTCGGCTTGATTAGAAACACGCCCACCCTCCGTTGTTGGCCAGTTTCAAACACGAATTTACTTGGATACCCATGTAGCCATGGACTCGCAGTTTTGTGATTTCTTTTGTTAATGCTTTTGCCCAATTGTTGCTGGCGAAAACAATCAAAGAAATCAGCGCAAACTGTGCCATTGAGCCGCTCATCAGCGGGCTGAGACAAAGCCGCTCCCTTGACGGACAGCTGTCAGCGGTTGTGGCAAGCACTCGAGCACTCGCCACCTTGTCTCGTCTCATCAGCCGCCGGACCAGGAAGCAATCGGCCAAAACCCACCTGCTCTGGCCGGGCTGGCATTATTATGCATTTATCAAACGAAAATCACGCAAAATTTGACAGAAAATTGCACGACGAAAAGACGCCCACTTGGCAAAAGCGGAAAAAACCATCACCATCTAAGTAATCGACTGTTCGGATACCCTTTAAAGCAAACAAAAAAATCTGTTGCATAAAGAGCTTTTGATGGCCTCCAGTTTTTGGTGTACCAGCATTTGATTTCATGTCCAGGGTATTTATTGCATGTTTTAAGGCGTGTGCACAACGCTAGAAATTAGTCAAAAGGTGCCGGAGTCAGACAAATGGCCAGCGCACTCATAAGAGAGCCGAAACGAGTCGAGTTTGGCGATAATTATGAGCAATTTATTTAATGATGATTTGCATGGGCCACAATGAAAACAAACAACAGAGTGCAAAAAAGTAGTGGCAAACAGTTGCCGTTGTTGTTATTTTTCATTTTTACATTTTCCTTCTTGTAGTTAGGAAATTTTGAGTGAAAATTCGAGTGTGTGTGCGTGAGCCAGTTTTTATGGTCCATATCAATTAAGTAGAAACGGCTAATCGCACTTCCTTATTCGGCTGCCCCATGAAGCGTTGAGTTTGTTGCAGCTCACATTTTTTAACGTCATTTTAATATCAATTCGTGCGTAGTTTGTAAATCAGTTTTTAAACACCTTTCTGCCAAAAAACAAAACGTCGCAATTCGCAAGCCAAAGGCCAAACGGCAAATAGCCATTAAACATCAAAGTTTTAACGACCCCGACGTAAAGGGGCCAATCAGGAGGGGTCTCCCAGCACATAACAATAAATCGCTTACCAGCCACATTATGCAAGTCATCGGCTGGGCAGATGCTCCGTCGGCCAGTTGGCAGTGGTAATGGCCAACGAACGACTGCCGGACAGCCAGATTTAAGTCTTTTACACCTCAACTGATTTACAATCCGCTGACGCATTTTAATGTTTTGCCAACAATAAGAAAACGTATGAAAACGTTAAGTTTATGTGTTGAAATTACCAACATTTGCGCTAATAATGTTACAATGTTTGCCAAAAAGTGAAAGAAAATCCACATGTATATAAAAATATTATCTTAAGAAAACAAGTTTTTAATAATCAATATATGTGCAAAAATAAATAAAAATAAATAATTCTTGTAGAAAATAAAGTATAATAAATTCTTAAAAAATGTATTAATTATACCTGAGAAATGTAAGCATTTTTTATAAAAGCTAAACATTACTTTAAATACATTTTTTACTCAATTCTTTTGTATATAAATTGTACCCCTTTCTAAGTTATCGCACACATTTTAACTATCTTCGTTATGACATAACCTAATGAGCCAAAAGATGACATAGTTAATCGCATAATAATGCGCACAACTCCATAATATGAAGCTCATCTTTATACACGCAATCGCAATGTGGCCATATCAAAAACAAACAAACAAACTGAGCTGCACTTAAAGCTGACGCTGTCCAAGCCCTGGCCAAAATGCATCAAATGTCCAAATCCGAACATTGGCGAGGCGGTAGCCGCAAGAGGAGTTGCAAAAATGTTTTCACTTGACTGACTTTTCTGGCTCCATGCGATTTTCGCACTCAAGTGGAGTAATTTGCGGTCGTCGTTTCGATTCGCTCTCCCGCCTCACCCGCCGCCCCCCTTCCCCCACTAACTGGCCCATCTATAAGAGTTTTCGCTTTTGACGGCCCGGCCAATCGAAAGTTGAACAAGTCCATTTCGAGGCTGTATCAGACACCGATTGTGCCGGCTGACGGAAAGTCCGTCCATGCGTCTGAAACTGCGACTGAGTGATTGTTAATCGTGACTAGAAAGACGCACATGACATAATGATTGCTGAACATGCGGCTAGCATTTGCTATAGCATTTACCAGCCAGCCTCAACCACACTGAGCAACATCATTTTTGAAAGAATTATAGCGCAAAATATTCATATTGTGTAGGGGTATGCAAAGCATTTCGGCATTCAATGTGAAACTGGAAAAAAAAACCTAAATATATTTATTCGAAATACCATACCATAAGGTTGTAAATAAAAAAATAAAAAAAGTCGTGCCAGAAAAACATCAACAAATATTAATAGACAAAAAAAAAAATAAGAATTATTTTTAATATGTTATAATGTTTATGTTATAGCATTAAATCTCAATTTGTTTTTTTTTTTTTTTGCTTTTGTTGTCCGAAAAAAGAGCCGAATTTTAACTTTTGTCTATTGTCTATTGTCTTAGATGCAGTAATAATGAGAATTTCAGAGAGAGAGAGAGAGAGAGAGAAAGGGAATTTTAGATGTATCTTAGTTCAGAATAAGCAACAACAAGTTTGTTTAACTAATACAATATAAACTTGACGAAAATTAATAAAAATAATTTTATAAAATAAAATGACTACATGAATTAATTATGATTGGAAAAATCATGGCAAAAAAATATTTAAAGCAATTATCTATATATAAACCTTTATCAATTTTAAGTCACATGCTGTAAAGGAAAGGAAAAGTTAAATAGAAAAGTATTGCATGTTTGTTGCCTAGTGTTATTACACTGTCTTTCCGAGCCAGGTAATGGCTAGGAAAACCTTTCATTAACAAGCCAAAAAATATGAATGCCGCTATGCTTGTTGACAAGTGTCAGCGACTGCTGCTGATTGGTGTTGATGGCTGCACAATTAAAGTTTTAGTGGCGTTTCGGGACAGCGGGGTGGCTGAAGGGGGGAGGGGGGAACCCCCGTGCTTACATAATGTCAGAAATGATTTACACAAATTATTTTGTAATGTGCGTTGGCAAGTTGCTGCTTTTGGCCAGGCTTAAAGCTGCTCCAACTACCACTCTCCAATCATCTATCCAAGCAACCAACCAGCCATCCATCTATCTATCTATCTATATGTATATCCGACTCGCTCTTACTGCTGTGGCTGTCGCCGTGAGCCGTAAGTCAAACAAATCAGTCGTGCCACAAGATTAATGGCAGCATTATTGTGTCGCCTGCATCAGCCTTAGCCGTGGACCATCATCATCATTGGCAACTTCATCATGCGACTGCCAACAGCCGCCTGCCTACTGCCTGACCCTCTCCGTCGTTGGCTATAACCATAACCCGTTCACTATGCCAATCCCCAATGCGTTGTCCTCCCTGGCTTCTGACTGTGCCTGCCTTTAGGGCCTGTCTTGCCGCCTGCCCCTGCCCCTGCCCCTGCCCCTGCCGCTGCCACATCGCAGTCAGTGCAAAAATGTTGCATGCGATTTTTCTTGCAGTAAATAATTTTTCATGCCATCTGTCCTGTTATGTCTGCCTGGGCCAGTCCAGAAGGCCTCGCCCACCTTCGGTCTGTCCACTCTGGCCCACCCGTCTGTCGTATTATAGCCCATTGATCAGTTTGTTTTACTAGCTCTGGGCCCGGCCGGAGCTCGGCTGTGTTTTGCAGTCTGGTTTTGTGTACATTTCGGATTATGAACTCTTTAAAGCATTCGCTTTGAGCCCTTCCCGTTGTTCAGTTGGAGCCGGCCAATGTTGCTCAGCGGCGGCATTTTGTGGTCTGATTAAGGACAATTGGTTATGATGGATTAGAAGTGTGCGTAATGCGTTGTTAAATCGATTACTCGATTTTTGCTTTCAATTATAGCAATTAAAACGTGTTAAAAAAAAAAAAATTAAAAAATTGTAAAAATGATTAAATCGATTCTTGAATAAATTTCTAATTTATATAATATTAATTTTGTATAAATAAAATATATACGCTTAACAATATATATTTCACGTTTCTTGCCCACTGTACTCGTGAGCGTTGTTGGCTTAAATGGCAGCTTCTTACTTTGGTACTTTCGCTGCCAAAGCGGCTTTCCCGTCTTGTTAGTACCCACAATTGGCTGTCCGAGAGCGACGGTAGGGGGAAGGGGGGGCAGGGGGCAGTGTGCAGTCATAAGGGCAGCCACGAGGCCAGGACTATGCAAATTTGTCAGGTTTATTGAGCTGCGCTTGTGACGACGGCTTAGCCGAGGGACGGCCCAGGCACAAACAACAAAGTGCGCATTGTGGAGCTGGAGCTGAAGGTGGAGCTGCTGCAGTGCCTTCAAAACTTTCGTCCTGGCAGTGAGAAGAACATTTAATTAAATTCCTTTGCACCTTTAGTGCTGCGCTAAAAATTCCAGCGCCGACAGGACTTCCTGGCAAAGACCTACAACAACGGCAGCGACATGCAGCAATAACAAATTAATCTTTGCGGTTTGCGCAACCGGAACCGGTAACACTGACGCTGCCCCTGGCCCCATACTCCCCGCCTCCGCCTCCGCCTCAGGCTCCGGCCGTTAGCGTAAGCCGTACAAATGAGGCATTTGATTTTAAAACTGGCGCAGCAAAAGTTGCCAACAAAACGGATAACGTGGCCCATCGACTACGAAGCGTTTTGTGTCGCCGACTGGCGCTTTTATGGCTACCCCACGCCCCCCACCGCTGTCAACTAGCTACCCCCTACGCTCCCTTCCTCCCTTGTGCTCTATTCAATCAACTGCTGAATTATGTTGACAAGGCACGCACACGGCCAAAACCAACTGCCAAACAGTGTGGCAGGGCAAAGTTTTCAATTTTCGTTTTTAAGGCTTGTGCCCCACCACTATAACGCCCCCCCCCCACCCACCCATTGTAACCCCTTTTGACACCACACTGGCGGCCCCGGCGGAGGCCCGCAATTTGATGGCACTTGCACTTCGTCTTCAATTTTGCAAATGCGCCTTAAGTCAGGCCACGTAAGCGGAAGGAAATGCATAACAAAGCGTTTCTTATTAGCATGACAGCCTCAACGAAGGGGACGGAGAGAGAGCGAGTGAGAGAGAGGCAAAAAGGAGGAAGAGCAGCGCCAGTTGTTCGACGAAAAGTTCAGAGGTTTTTGCACTGGTCGATTGTTAAATCGATAAGTTTTGAATATTACTTTATTTATGCAATGTTTATAGCCGACACAAAAAACGCATTAGCAGCCGTAGGTAATAACTACTGTTGGCAGTTTACTTGTAAAATATACGTTTCAATTTAAAAAATTAAAGATCTTAGAATAAATTATTAACAATAATTATATATTTTCTTTATCAATTTTACGTCACGTGTGACTTTGCAGTTAAGGAAAAGTTTAATACAAAGTTCAGAGGTTTTTGCACTGGTCGATTGTTAGATCGATAAGTTTTGAATATAACTTTATTTGTGCAATGTTTATGGCCGACACAAATAACGCTTTAACGTAGCCAAATTTAGCAACTCGATTTTAAAACTAATTAGCAATTATATTATATTTGCCTCGTTTACTTGTAAAATATATGTAATAAAGTAATTTATTTCAATTATACACACTTGGAAGTAAAATAAAAATTACCAACATAATTGGCTATATAGTTTTTTATGTTGTCAGGCTTGCGAATTGTAGAAAACTGAAGACCATATAAGAGCTGTTTAGTGGAACTGGCAACGTCAATCACGGCGAAATCAGCTGGTAAACAGCTGACAGGACTCATAAAATAAATATACAGTTAACGCCGACTTTTATGGTGTCGGAAAAACTTATTAAGCAATTGCATTATCCTAATAAACGACTAACGATTTTATTAGATTTTTAAACAACATAAAGGTATTAAAAAAAATTACCTGTTTTTTTAAACCTATACACATAAACAATTGTTGAAATGGTTTTGTCATAATTTATGTAACAGGCAGAAAGGGAAAAAATTACAAAATTAATTAAAAATAACTTATTGCCCTAACAGAACATATAATATATGTAAATAACGAAATGTATTTTTGTCAATATGCATTAAATATTATCTAACATCAATTTATTCATCGCGAATCAATGAATTGTGAGCGATATCAATCAGTATTAAATGTAAATTTATATTAACTGCGTGCAGATCCTAGCAACACTTCGCCTACACATATTTATAAATATACGCAACGCAGCTAAAATCAATTGTTAAATGTCGGAGGACAACGCCAACGACAACAACAAGAGGAATACTCCTAAGGCAGTTGACAGCAGTGCGTAAAATGGACGAGACAACCTTCATTTTTGTTCTCTGCACGCACAGAAACCATTTCGCCCACATTCTCATGCCCACAATCTATATGGGAAATCATATTGGAGCCCACAACGGAATCTCGCCGAGCAACGCAGGGCGGCGTTTGTCCTTTAAGCCACTTGGCGTCTTTTGTCCTTGGGGGCAATCAATCCGTGTTAATGGCTCCGCAGCTAAATCAAAAAGATTGCCACAGCGCAAAAAAGAGAGCAAAAGACAAAGAAAAAACAACAACAACAACAACAAAAACAATGAAGAGGGATCTGTTGAAAAATTGAAAAGTTTGCACAAATATTTTGCCACTTTGGTTGCAAAATCTTTCAGAAGATGGCGGTAGTTAAACTCTTGTAATGTTGCAATGTGGTTTTTGGGCAACATGGTGGCATGTTGAAGCTATTTAATTATGTACTATCTGCAACTTGGCCAAATTCAAGCAACAATTCCAGGCCAAAAACTTGCCCTGTCGCAGGCCTGCCAAACAGGCAAAACTGAGCCCAGACCAAGAAAGTTGAAAGGAACACACAACCTCACGCACACTCTCAAACAAACACACACTTGGCCTTAACAAAGCGCCCAGCTTCAATAACAGCCCCCTCCCCTCTGCCCCCTCCCCACCCCCTCCTGCTGGCGGGCAGAGGCATGCAATTTGTATGCCCGTCAAATGCGGCTCGTTATTGCGAAATTTAGAACTGCTCGAAATAATTCCAACAAATTTTCGTGCAAACGAGGCAGACGCAGTTACAACAACAATACAGAGAACTAACGCACACACACACACACATATATATGTATAAACACAAACTATGTTATAAGAACCGTGATACCCTACATAAATGTCAAAGTCTGGATATGTGCAAGAGCATATCTTAATGTAGCAATAATAATAAATAATAGCACAAATATTTATGGTGTTTAAGAGGTTAATTGATAAAAAATACAATTTTTTTTATAATAAATAATTAATAATAATAATGCTAAAAAATAGGAATAAATTTGTTTTGAGTTTAGGAAAAATAAATAAAACACTAAAGATTTATTATTGTAAAAAAATACACTTTTTATTCTACATATTATTGTGATAAAGGACCTTGTTCTCAAATTGATCGGCAAGATATAAACTGAAATATGTAATTAAAATATGAAAAAATACAATATTTTAAAATTATTATAAAAACTCTTTTTAAAAATTTGTAAGTTGATTTTGGGCTAAGGATCAAAATACTATTGGTTATTAAAAATATTATAATTTGTATTATTTTACTGTAGTCTATAAAAATAAATATAATAATTAATAATTAAATAATACACTAGCCTACAAATTGTTAACTCTTATTTTAAATTAAATACTTCATAACAACGTTTTTAAATACGCTGCATCTAAATACTTGCTAATATTGTATATGCTACATAGATACAACTTATAGAATATGCATTTTTAAAGCTCTTATTCAAGTGCTTTCGGCGTATCGTTTTCGACAGATTCGTCGCCTGTCTGGTTTAGCATGTCAAGCAATTGCAGCCAACGGATGCCACCCAATGCTACCACAATCCGTTACGCAGAAGTCAGCCTCCCTTGTCCTCGCTGCGTCCCTCTCTCACTCTCGCTCTCTCTCTCTCTCTCTCTCTCTCTCTATCTCTCTCTGCCTCTCTTTCTCTGGGTGGCCAGTGCACGTGCATTAAAAGTTTAGCGCCAAAGTTGTTGCTGCTCGTTGCCCGTTGCCCGGACGCAACCGGCGCAAACCGGAAGTGGTGGCGCCACGCACACGTAACCAAAGCCGTGCGGGGCGAGGAGAAGGGGGAGCGGGGTGGGGGGGGGGGTGGTGCAGTGGCAGCTGCTAGAGTAGCAGTGCAACATGTACCACGGCAAGTGGCATGGCTGATGTAGTTTAATTATGTAGAAATCGAGACACGCACTTTGCCAGACAACGTCAACGATGGATGCACAAGCTGCCGACTGGTTTTGGCTGCTGTGTGTGTGTGTGGATGGGTGTGGGCGTCATGCAATTGACACGCCCACTCGGCGACGACATCGCCCTCATAACTAGCGCACGCAAAATTTGTGGGTTTTTATCGTTCAGGTGTGCCAGATGCTATGTGTGCCTGTGTGTGTGTGTGTGTGTGTGTGTGTGCGATTATAAATTCTGTTGCATGTCAGTGGTTTCCAGAGCCAGTGTAAGGCAGCGCTTAACCCAAGTAGGCAGCGGCAGGTGCAAGTAAATCTTCCGAATTGCATTAGGCTGACGAATGCTGAGCAGCAGCAAAACTTTAAGTTTACAAATTAAAAACAAATTAAAAAAAAATACATTGAAAT
This sequence comes from Drosophila sordidula, assembly GCA_035047465.1. NCBI lineage: Eukaryota > Metazoa > Arthropoda > Insecta > Diptera > Drosophilidae > Drosophila > Drosophila sordidula. Next base: position 227,255 of record JAWNPQ010000290.1, read on the forward strand.
TACAAAAAAAAAAAAAAAGAGTGCAGCTTTTATTGTGACGTCGCATAAATTTTAATAAAGCCAAAGTCAGTGAAAGCTGCGCGGGTTTTCAGCTGGCATTACGAACCGTAGGAGACAGTCGTTTATATCAATTAGCCGCCGCGTCTGCCAGAGCAAACAGGACAACAGTTTACGCTCACACTTGGACTCGGGTTCGGTTTCGTGCTCGGGCTCTGGATCCTTGCTCAGGTGACTCAACCTGAAATGGAGCTGGTTTCGCTTGTGTGTGTGCTAATTGATTTATTTGTGCGTTCATTTTGCTCAAAATGTGTAAATAAATTGTAAAATGAGTTGGGTATCGGGATTACGAGGTGGTTTGTTTTAAGTTTCTTGTAACGTTGAGCATCCTTTGAAATAGTGTTAGCCCAAAAGCAAGCTACCCACGTCGCAACAAAATTTGGTTGGAATTTTGAGACTTAATATGAAATCTGAACTTGCTTTATTACACTTCAAATATGAAAAGTATAATTTTTTTTCTTTCAATAATATCGTTTACTTTCTCTTACTTATTTTGGGAAATAACATTTTATTTTTAATAGATTGCGGGTACCAAAATTAGTATATAACGCAACTTTAAGTGTGATTTTGAGGGGGTCAATTTTTCTGTCAAAAATCATGATAAAATTGAAAAAAATGTAGGCAATAAAGTTCCCGAAACCATTCTTCCTTGAGTTTGAAGTCCCCTAACTTTGTCAAAACTTAACCGATTTTCAAGATGTTTTTCATCATTTTTCATCATTTTCATCATGATTTGACCTATAGATTGATTTTGTATTTAATTTTAATTTATTTAGATTTTTTCTCAAAAATTATCGTTGACTCCCCTTTAGTTAGTTGGGGAAAAAGTTTTCGACGCGTTTTCTTTATCTATTATAATTTATTGACAAACAAAACTCAGAATTGATTTAAACCCTGTTGTTAAATGTGAGACACGTGCTAAAACCTGCTTAACCTGCTCTATATATCTTGCCTCAAAAAGCTGTGAGACTTCCTCATGAATTATCAATAAAAAATTTATAGATGTTCTTATGCAAACTTAATTTTCAAATTAGAAAATATTATGAACCAAACCATTTTTTTATAAATATGGTTTGATTCGGCTGCAGCTGTCTTTATTCGAACTGGTTCCATAGACAGTTCGGTATAAAATTTTAGAACAGCGGTTGTTCTGGAATGAACCGGTTCGGCTAAGACCCGGCTGGCAGCAAAAAAGTTATGGAATTAAATTAACTTCAAAAAGAAACTGATTGAACTTATAGTGAATCATTTAAGTCTCAAAGCTCAATTATAATTTAATCATAATTTACTCATAAGTTTCCCAATCCGTTTGTGAGTATAAAGCCATAAAAGCCCTCAGGTAGCTGCCACACGGATGCGTTGCCTAAAGAAGCGGAACCCCAACAGAATCCCGCGGAAACCCCTGGGGCAGTTCATTTGCAGTATGTGTGAAGGGGTGGCACATAAAACCCCAGACAGTTGACTAAAACAGAAAAAGGGGGAAAACAATAAAAAGAAGAAATTGAAAAGAAAAAAAACAATTCGCGTTGGCAACGCAATTTCACACTTTACCAGCTACAAATTGCAACATCATAGTCCAGCGGTTACTCCCACAAAGAACCAATGCAGAACCGATTCCTTTTCTGTGCTGTGATGTGTAGGGAAAGGGGCGGGGGGGGGGGAGGGGGAGGGACAGCCGCCTTGCCAGATTATAAAGATGACGATGGCGCCATTGCTGTTGGGCTGCATGGAATTTTATGATTTATGAGTGCGTTCTGGCAGCCATGAGCTGAACGGGGGCGCTTGTCGAACGTGCGGGGGGGAGGGGTGCAGGTCATTTTTCTTGGCTCTTGGCGCCATTCTATATTTTCAGTTTTTTTTTCTTTTTTTTTTTGTAAAAGTGGCGCCACAGAAATTGTTGCACTTTTTGTGGCATTGCCATTGGTGCAGCTGCAGGTCAGCGTGCTGACCATTTGATAAATGAGTTTTGCACTTTTCGCAGGCATTGGAAAGAGTTGAGCCCTGAGTTATGAGCCGATGCGGGGATGCGACGATGACATTTTCTGCGCTTGCCTCAATCTGTCAGAGCGGAGCAAATTGATCAGACGGCCTGTGGTCGGTCCAACAACAAATGCGCCGCAAATCACGTCAGTTAACACACCCACTGCTCCCGCCCCCGCCCCCGCCCCGGCCCCAGCAACTACCAAATGCAATTAAGCCGCCCCCTGCCACAGCTGCCCGCATCGCCAGCTCGCGAGGTGTGCCGAATTCCCTCGTCTGATTTGCAACAAAAAAGGCTTTAATTAATTTATGCATGCGAGATTTTGTTTTGTCCAAAGCCTCAAACCTACATCCCAAAATCCACCCTCGTACTGTAATGTGACTATTCACATGTACTTTTCAACATTTAATAGACTTTAAAAAGAAATAGCAAATAGCATGTTTTGTAGAATATTTAAAAAATGTTTTTTAAGGTTTTTAATTTTTAATTGATTTTGATATTGATTTTCTGATTTTTTCCGGGCTCGTTATTTTCTAAATCTCTCAAAACTAATTTAATTTATTTTTCCATCCAATAGCTAAAATAAATTTCGTAAAACAAATAAAATAAAATATTCGAATTAAAAAAGTGAGTGTGGATTCTTAATTAAGAAAATCGCAGCAATTATTTCTCACATTTTCTTAACTATTTATTTTTGTCTAGCAATGATTATAATTTTTATGAATCAGTCAGAATTTTAATTTCCTTGCTTGGTATATTGGTTACTTTCTGTACGGTTTCAATTTAATGTATTTTTCTTTAAATCAAATGATTTTATACAAAAGAACAACTCTCAGGACTCGCATTTCGATCGCCCTGGAAACTAAAGCTCAGGTATAAATTTATAACCACAGGTAAACGCAAACGTAAAAAACCTTTTGCTATTAAAAAGCAATAACGTTAATTTTATGGACCGCTTTCTAAACATTATGCCACATTTTTTTGCATGAATCGCGCAGCAGCCAAAACAATTCCGTTTATTGTCTCCCGTTGCATGTGGGTGGGCGGGGCCGTGGGCGTGTGGCCTGCAACAAAGTGTCAAGTGGTTGTGTGGCATGCACGACTAGACTTACCGCCATGCCGGCATTTGTCTACTCTCTCTCTCTCTCTCTTTTTTATACACTTGCTAAGGGTATTTCATTTATATAACTAAATATGTACGTATCTTCGATACTCCAAATGAGTTGAATTAAATTGAGTCTATTCAGCCGTGTGTGTATATTTTTTTTTTAACCAGGCTTTCTGTTTGGAATTGCTGAAAATAGTCAGATTAAACATAATTTTTTTCTAATTTTATCTAGATTTCATTCAAATTAGATTAAAATGTAACTAAGATTTCTAAGAAATAATTCCTTGAAAAATTTTAAATTTCTACTGCTTATAAAAAATTTTTACATAAATTGTTTTTCTAAAGGGAATTTTATCTTCGGTTATTTCAACTACGCTTCCCCGCAGATAACAGTTTTTTCTCCTTTTTTGTTGTTTTTTTTTAATGTTTTCAGTTGCCCCAGCGACTAGGAAGCCAAACAGCCGACAATTCTACGTGCCCAGACAGTGCCAACGAGCAGCGACAGACAGGCAGACAATCAAACCGTACACACACTCAGCACACACACACCCACACACACACACACACACACACACACACATGGTGTGCACATTTCCAGCTCAATTGCGCGCTCAATGAATAATTTAGTTGAAAATTTCGGCGCACTTTTTGTGTGAAAATGCGGCTATACAGTTATTTGGAGTGCAACAGTCCTGGCCCCCTGTCCCCCCGTCCGCACGGTCAGTCATAAAATTTATGCGTTTTTCCTTACAGTTTTTCTCATTTCGCTGGGAGCATTCGAGGGGAGTTTGGCTCTCCGTTGCCTCATAAAATGCCTTGTGCAACAGTTGAAAAATTCTAAATGCCGCCATAAATGCTAGACGACCATGCCCCAAGCCCCCCCCCGATCGCAAAGCGCAACTGCACTTTGCTGGCGTTGCCATATCAGCGCCATAAATAAATTGTTCGTGTTTGACTTTTGGCGAAATAGCGAAAATAAAAATACAAAATAAAATAATAGAAATGAAACTTGCTTGATATGGCAATTGTGGGCGGTGGCAAACGACTGCTTCGGGGCATGCCACTTGATATACTAGTGTGTGTGTTCATTATTTTGATGACAACAACAACAGGTAGCAATAAAGAATAAAATTTTAAATATGAGCGCAAAAAGGCTTTTGTATATAATAGAACTACAAATTAGACGGCAATTTAAAAATTTGTTTTATTTTTTTAAATTTATGAATGTTAGGTAAATGAATTTTAAAAGTTTTCAGTTTTGAATTAAATTTGCTTTGTTTCGAACTTGAGCACCAGGTGTGAAGAAAATACCAATATAATTTGAATGTATTCGACATTTGCAGGTTTGATATGTAATAATAACATTTAAAGCCTATTATGGCTATTATCTTGAGTATTAAATTAATTAATTTAACAAATGGAAATAAATGTGGAACAGACAGATTATTTATGTATATATTAATATAAAATCTGTCATTTCGTTTGCAATCCAAAAATATGAATATATTGTAAAAGACATTGTTTAAAGAAAATAATTAGAGTAAACCGCAGGGCAATACCCTGTTCTCAAGTGAAATTGAGTAGATCAGTTTCGTATATCAATAATAAATATAATATTAATAATAAAATATATCAAAATATGTTGGTTAGTTTAATCGGAAAACTTATCGAGTTAACTAATTTTGCTTTGTTTTTTTAAATAATATAAATCACGTTTTATCATTTTCTATTGCATAATAATTTACTAAAAGTTGCTCACAATATTTCATTGTATACAATTTATAAAGCGTGCAAATTGTTTGCTATATATCATAATGGCTATTTATGTATCATAGACACAATTTTGAACCCAACAAGCAGGAGTCAGAACATAAATACGAAAATGGAAATATGGCCCAAAGCCGGAGCCCGTTGGAAGAGCTTTGATTGTTTTAATCAAGCACTTTAAATGGACTTCAATTGTGGGTTAACAAAAAGTCACAGGGGCTAACCGCACAGTGAAAAGTCCAGTCAGAAAATGAAATCCTTGAAGCGAGTCCTTGCTCAAAAATATATATGTCTGTGTGCACAGCTCTTAGTTTGTCTTCTTAATTAGTGGCCAAGTTGAAGAAGAAGCCCAGACACGCTTCATGTCGTTGCGGATTTGAGTGTGTGTGTGTGTGTGTGTGTGTGTGTGTGTGAAGCCTGTGGAAGTTTGCGGGGGCACGTGTTTGCTTTGTGCAGATTATGATTATTATATGGCAATTATGCGTTTGTCTTTTGTCAATTTTGTAGTAAGTGAGATTGTCTTAAGTAAATGCTGAGCCGCAATTTGTCTCAATTTGCAAATGACGCTTCACATTCGAAATTGAAATTTACTCGTGTTTGCTTTATTATTATTTGCCATGCAGCTGGCAAGTGCGTGTGCGAGTGTGTGTGTGAGTGTGTGTGTGTGGCATGTGTCAAACACTTGGCATTTAAAATTGCGGCAAAAATCGATAATTATCTGAGAGTTTCGGCTAAGTTGGCACTAAACAATATACCGCAATTTGGGGCCAGACACAGCGCAGTGAGAGAGGGCGGGTGGGGGGGGGCGGGTCAGGAAAGCGAGAGAGCGTGGCAGGTCCTGTGTCCTGGCACCTTCAATAGACAAATTAACATTTCGACAAAGGCAACCTAATCAAATGTCACAATCACGCATGCGGCATGCGGCATGTCCTGGCCAGTCCGGCATCAGCCCCCGGCGCATCCTTGCCAAAAGTGACATTTTGTTATAGCTTGCAGGCGGACGTGCGGTCGGCCGTGCGGCCAGTTGTCCGGGCAGTGCCACTTTTTGCAGCCCCTTCGCATAACTTTCACTCTTGTCAGTTGCAAATTACGCCGCACGTTTCAGGCTGCAGCTGGGAGCTGGGGGCAGCAGCCAGGAGCGCCAGCAACGTCGTAATTTAAAGCTTATTTTGACACTCACTGCCGCTGGCAACTGCCTGGACTCACCAGCAGCAGTAGCAGCAGCAGCAGCAGCAACACCCAATTTGCATCTTTCAAAATCGTGTTTTGTTACATTTTGTGGATGCGCAAAAATTTGCATACGACAATTAACACTCCAAAAGGCGCGGAGGCAGGGCAAAGGGGCGCACGGGGGCGCTGATGCTGCTGCTCGTCTCTAAGGGGTGCAACGACTGTGCTCCGTGTGAGCAGCTTATCCTGCATGCTGAGGCAATGCAACGAACGTTGCAGGCGTTGCCCGTACAACGTTGCGTATGCGTAATGTTGTCTGCCCCACTGACAACAACACCAGCAGCAGCAGCAGCAGCAGCAACAGAGACAATACAGTCATAAGACAGCTGAGATATGTAAATGCCAGGGGCCTCCGGGTAGGGGCAGCTATGTGCCAGGTCCAACTGTCACAAATTCTATTATTCAATTCGAAAAGCAAAACAAACTAATGAGAATTGCAAAATATTTGTCTTTCCATGGAATTGCTGCAGTGTTGTCAAACTGAGAGATCGGAATTTCTCTCAGACTTTTATTCTGTATAAATTTGCCTTTTAAAGCTTGAAACTAAGGAAATAATATTTCCATAATTATAATCATACCTTGGTCGAAGTTATTTTAAACAAGCAAAAATTTAAATTTAAAAAATTAAAAATTTATTAAAGAATTTCTAAAATCAAGCTTTGACAAGAACTTCAGAATTTTAATAGGGCTACCAATAAATATTTACGACGCGAGAAATATATAACTATATTAAGTATTTTCTTAATTCCAGTAACAAAAAAAAAACAAATTTATATTATTACTATTTTATTGGCCGAGACAAGGCCGGATTGAATTATTCAATTATCCCTGAACTCAAAATATTAACCGGAAAACAGATTCATAATAATAAAATTTAATTTGCTATTCTTCATTTTCCTTAAACAGAAACTTTTAATCAGAGTTTTTATTTTAAGCACTTTCTTCAATCAAAAATATAACAGTATATAAAACAACTTTGTCCTAAACATTAAGATAATGATAACAATAATTTATAAGAACGAAATATTTTGTGATATTTTTATTCAATCCTAAAATTTGCCAGGTTATTAATTGGTTATTAAATTGAATACTGGCCAACCCGTAAAGGTTTATATTTTATATTAATTTATTTGGTTAAACTTTTGTTTGTGCACGGACACTAATCACACTTTTAAGTCGACTTTTTGGCGCAGTGCAGAGCACTTAATATATCAAATCGAGATGACAAAACCAAAGTACAATATCTTAAAGCAAATTAAGAACCGCAATCAGCCGCAAACATTTCACACACCGTCCACACACAACGCCGCATTCGAATGAGAGAAATTGTCGCGTAAGCCTCTGACGCCCCCCGTGCCCCGCCCCCGCCACGCCCCTGCTCAAGCCCTGAAGGGTTGCAAGAGATGAACGGCAAACCGATTTTGCGGGTTTGTATCGAACGGGGGTGGCGCTGCGAATGTGGTGGAACGTTTGTTGTTTGATGCCAATGCCAAGAAATGTCATGATAAGCACAGCAACACTCACACACACACACACACACAGTTGCACTTAATACGCTTAATTGACTTTCATGTATGCACGAGTGAGTGCAGCGACACGAGAGCGCAGAACGCAGAACCGAGTGCCAGGAAAAGGGGGTAAAGGGACGAGGGGGTGGTGAAGGGGGGGCGACAGCAGCTGACGCAACGGGCACAGGAACATGCTGACGTCTGCTATGTCTACATGTTGGCCAGGCTGCTGCACCACCGGGCCAAACTGATGCGGATTGATGCAAACTGATGCCAGCCAGCAACTGGTGACATAAGCGAAGCGAAATTAGCCAGGCGACAGCCTGCGAACAGCCAAAAATCATTCGAAAGTTGTAAGTGTATGAAATGCAGGTGGACAAATTAACTGGTAAACTGAAATAATAATAAAATATTAAATGGTTGTGTAAAACATATTAACTAACAAAACAGGGCAGACCTATATTGAAAACTTATCCTATGAGTGAAGAGTTGAAAAGAAATATAACTATATATATTTTCTTAATAAATATTTAATAAAATTTCAAATTATATATATCATGTTTACAATTTATAATATCTATATAATTCATAATGGATTAGGGCAAAGAACGAAAGCTACAATTAAAGAAATAAATAAATGAAATTAGCTTAATTAATTTATATGAACAAAACGTTTCTTCCTAATTAAAATTAATTGTAGACTCGAGTCTTAGAAATCACTTTCCATGTTAAAATATTATATTTGCCCATATTCTAATATTTTCTATTGCTCAGCCTTTTACATACACTTCCCAAAATTTATGATACAAGGAAATACTTTTGAAGAATGAGACTACAACCTTTTTAAGTGACAAATAAAAGAATACTAACAGATGCAAATTATGTACGTTATTCGGTTATTTAGCTGTGAAAACCCTTTTGACGCAAACAGTTCATCAAATATTATGGAAATATTGGCAAATGTACGTAAATTCAACGTATCGAAGCTCTTGATACCTTGGATCAATAGGGACTTGGAATGTGGAATTGCCAAAAGGCATCGTTAATCGAACACACACAAACACACACACACACACACACACACACACATACACATGCACATTCGCACACAAAACGCTTGCGAGTGGACTCGAGTGAAAAGGGAGCAGAGTGCGGGCAGAGAAGCCTCATTCGCATACACTCGCATTTAATCACTATTCACTTCATTGATTCACTTATTCAGTTGCAGTTTTCAGTATTGTGCGAGCCCAAAAATGCCAACGTTCCAACCGAAGCTCTCTCGCTGTCTGTGTGCGTGTGCGTGTGTGTGTGTGTGGTTGGTGTTTGTATTGTGTGGATTTTGTGGCTCTTTTGCAGCACTTTGTGTGTGTGTGTGTGTGTGTGTGTGTGTGCGTGTGTGTGCGTCTGTTTGTGGGCTTGTCAATCGCATTTGACAGTAGCTGATGTTCAATGCACATAACTTGACAATTATGCAAGCATTTTTCATGGTCTTAATCCTGTCATATTAGTGGGTACTCTGTGGTATTTCTCGTCCTGCCAGTGTTGCAAACTGTGTCAATTAAGATTGGTTCGAGTCGAGTCTATGCGCAAAACTATGTGAAAGGCAAAAAGTTGTTCTTTGTAGAATTGAAAAGCGAAACGAGGAACTTGCAAAGGGAAAAGTCTGAATTTTATGATAACATAGCTAAACTTTCGAAAAGATTGAAGATACTAATAAGACTTTTTGTCTATTTTCTTGAATAATTCAGAATAAGCACATGTGTGTTATAGTACCTAAGTAAGTAAGTAGTAAGAAGAAATTATAAAATAATTTCAGTATGTATTTCAAATTTTTAATTATTTATATTTGCAATAAATATATAAACTGATGATAGACATGATTGTATAATAATGTAAAAAGACTTGCAGGATTTTAGGACTTTTATATGTGTATAAATTTCATAATTCAAACTTTTTCTTATCTTAAGAAACAATTTCAAAAAATTCAAATACAAATGGAAAACTTATATTCCAATTTCCAAAACTCTTTACGAATACAAAAGTATATGAACTATTTATCAAACAACAAGAACCTTTAAAATCCAATTTAACTCAGTTGCTTCACTCGGGGATTAAGTTGGAATGCATTATAATCGCAGAGCTCGAGCAGCTGCAATGCCGCACATAAGCCGCCCTCTACACACACACACACTCACACACACACGTATACACACACTCTAGAGCTTGTTGACAATATCTTCCTTTTCTTGCCTTTCTTCCATGTTCTCCTTTGCTTTATTTCGCTCATGCCTCGCATAATTCTTAAGTGCATTAAGCCCTTTTTGACTTCTGCTTTTCTTGCACTTCAACAAATAAAATGCGAGCCTTTCTCAGGCATTCTGCTCCACAGTTCCGCAGTCAAAGCCGGCAGCCCGTCTCGCCGGCTATCTGTCCCATTGTACCGCTGTCCCACTGTCTTTCTGCGCCTATTTGTCTTTCCGCCAGCAGCGCCCCAAATAAAGTCAATGTCAGGCGGGCTCCAAGTGAAACTCAATTACACACACGCGCACACACACGTGCACCTGCAAACACAACAAACAAACAAACACACACATTATCACATGCATTTACATAGCTGCAGACGCATACATCACTTTTATTTATTTACATACCAGAAGAAAGTTAACTGCCTTTGTAAAGAAGACGATTTAATACTCTTTGTAAACTTTGCAGCCTCTGAGTGCGTGTGAGGCACTCGAAAAATCAAAAGTCCCTCTAAAAAGGAAGCCATATGCATACAACCTTCTTTTAAAAATAGCAATTTCTGAATATAAAATTTTTTTAAATTTTAGTTTATTTAAATAATTGGCATTTATTGTTTTACAGCAAAAGAAATTTTGCTGCACTTTTACAAGAAACTTAATAATTTTTTGAGAGTATAAATATTCGAAATAAATCTGATAGTAATAAGAATTGCTTAATTAAATTAAAAAATTGCATAGAATCATAAACAAATGATATAAAAATAAATATTTGCTTAAGCCAATAATGTAAAGCATTATTTTACAAATGTTTCATGGAGTGTCTTTTTTAAATAAAGAATTTTATAATATTGATGAAAAAATAGGTTTTAGTTTTAGAAAGTCCTGAAGCCATGTCATAAATTCGAAACAAGCCCTTTTTATAGGGTATCAGAATGTAGTCAGTGCTTTCAATTCGCTGTCTTTCGTCGCGTTTCGTTGCTTCAACTTTGTGTTGATGCCAAGGCGCAACAAAGCACACAGTCTCACACACACACACACACATGTGGTGCATGCTGCATGTTGCTGTTGCTGCAGCTGGCGCATAATGAGCGCAAAAACATCCTGTGTGGATTGTCTGCGCTGGCAGGACTCGTCCCGCTTTCTATTTGCAACGTTTGCCAAGATTTGTGCGCTTTTAGCGAGGCGACATTCAAGTCGTGCGCCCCCTTTTACATTTTATTTTTTGTGACTTTTTAACGCAGGACATGAATGTCTCCCGGCATGTGTGTGTGCGTGAGTGGGTGTGTGTGTGTGTTACTCGGCATGTCGCCAGTTTTGTTGACGTCGCCGTCTCCCGCTGCGTTTTGCGACATGTGTCGCATTCGCATTCTTCGCATCCTGCCAAAGTTAAATGGATCTCGTAATTGTTGTCATGGCCTCGACTCCGTCGTCCTGCTGGCTTCTGGTCCTGTCTGCCAACGGCCTGCTCCTTGCTCCTTGCTCCTTGCTTACACGCCTTAATTGTTTTCTTTCCCATTCGAGGCGTAATTTTTTATAGAAATTGCGGTTTAATTGCTGCATTTTAAACGCAATTGAAAAGACATTGAGCCCGCTTTTGCACTCTGGCCCATGGCGTGTCCTTTCAAAAGGATAACGTGACATTTGCGCTTTGTGTCCCGGCGTGTGCACGCGTGTCTTGCAGCTGCTTTATTTTTGGGGAGTGTGGCACATCACTAGAGCAACCCCCTCCCCCTCGCCTTTGTGGTGTTCAGGTTGAAAAAACACTTGCAAGGACAACACTTGACACGACCACAAATCCTTGTTGGGCTCGCAATCTAGTTTAAGTTAGGTGGGATTTGGGGCATATACTTTGGGAAAAGATCGGTCAGCTGAGTTCAGAGCGAGATTTTATTTCGATGATAAAACTGAATTAAGCTTGAAAATATAAATATAAAAGTAAAAAATTAAGTAATAAAATATGACCATAAGAAATTTCGCTGAATAGAGGAAAAGATAAACAAGTCATCAAATAGCTAAAAGTAGATGCTTATCAAATATTTATATATTATTTTTTATTTAAGGGTAATTTTCATTAATTTCATTAATACAAATTAAATCAATAATAAAAAAATATGCAAAAAGTAATAAATAATAATTTTCGACTGCTTATTTAAATAACATTTTGTTATCACAACTTCTTTAAAATTATTTCAACCTTCGAATAGTTTCCAACTTCTAGCTCGCAACTGGCGAATTCCAATCGTTCTTTAATCTGCAACACAAACTCAACATTTCAACTGTAATCAATGCCAATTCAATGGCAACATTGTCAGTGCTGTGCAATGCATTAAAATCCAGAGCGCACTAAAAACGCATGCAAATATCAAACAGTATTATTCTCAGCCCCCGCCCCGTCCCGCCCACGCATCACGCTGCTAGTTGCTGCAATTTTCCATGCATTTTCATTTCTCCAGTTAAAAAAAAAATAAAGTCGGTTTTTGCGTTCTTTTTTTACGATGCACAAACAGCCACTGGGGAAATTGTCGGCTGGTAATGAAACGTCTATAAAACTCAAACGAATGCACACAAATCGCAAATCATTTCTCATAAAAGCTCATAGTGCATTTGGATTCCCTTTTCCCAACTATTTCTTTTTTTTTCAATTTTATTCTCTTTTTAGATTTTTCTTTTTGTTCCAAGCGGCTTTTGTGCGGATCTGATAGAGGTGAATGCGCTAGAGTTGAATAAAGATACATCGCCAGCTAATCGGAACTTACCTGAGCATCAGATTGCGGCTGAAAGGGAGCTGCAAATAACAGAAGAAGAGACAGAGATAGTGATAGATTCAGATGGAAAAGTTAAATTCAGGCATTGGCTCAAACTGTGTCACATACGCCACACAAAGCCCCCACATCATTATTCATCTGCTAAGCAGCCGCCAAATGGCCGAGTTTTTATCTCGAAACCAGACTTTAATTATTTCCCTATTAAGAGTCTAACCCGTTGACGGATCGGCAGCTGCAGGAAAGAGACAAATGTTGTTTTTCTTTGCTTTTCAATTTTCTGCTTATGATCTGTTGTGGGTTGGGCCTGTCAATTTTCAACTGTCCATTAATAATAGTGTTGAAAACAAAGTCGAATTTCAGCTACTGTGCGTATTGGTCATAAATTAAGGCGATAAATTTGAAAGTTTTCTTTTATTTTATTTGTGTTGCATTCGCAGCCGATCAAAAGCCGTTTTTAAACATCAGATATTGAGTATTTAATTTTATTACTCTCAACAATCTGATAGAAGATTGTGTTATAAATTAGGTAGCGTTTATCTGATCTGATTTAACACCAAAAAAAATCTTGTTTTAAGATTAATGCGCATTAAAATGCAACTGATAAGCGGAAAATTGAAAAATGTTAAATTAAAGCGTAAAGCTTTCAAGTGATTTGAAAGCTTATTTTTGAAAGCTGTTAAAGTGCTTTAATAAAAGATGTTTTTCAATTTGTTGTATGAAACACTCACTTGAATTATAATTTCAATTAAAGTATAGCAATAAAAATATTTACTGTATATTAACAGCTGAAAATATTTGTAAGGAATTTCATTTACTTGCTGAAAGCAACAGATAATATTACAGAATATTAAGCAGCTTTTTGACTAAGCTGCAAAGTTTAGTAATTATTTTGTACAAGTTCTCTTGCTCAAAGCTTTCAGGTGCTTTCAAAGCTTAATAAAACTTAATAGAAAAAGAGTTTGAGCTAAAACAGCCTCACAGTTGGGAAACGTGCATTAATTAATAAATATTTTCTATTATATTAACTAACAGCTTTTTATTAAGGAGCTGTATTCTATTAAACACAATTTAGTCTACTAGATAATCATATAAATTTAATCTGAATTTGTTGTCTGCGACTTCCACTGTATCTCAACTTTATGGAAATCAAAACAGATTTGTTTTCATTTTCTTTATGGCTACAAACCTAACGTAAAGTCTTTTTAAAATTTTTACATAATTTCCTACACAGCTCAAGACACGTCAGTGTTGAACAAGACCTGTCGGCATTAAAAGAAACATAACGTTTTCGACTTTAGGTTGAAGTTGGAGATATGCGAACCGACTGAAGGATATCCGATTGCAGGCTTTCTAGCCCAAGCGCTATGCTATAAATAAAATTTGTTTATGGTTAATGCACGCCCCGCGGGAAAAAGTAGAAGAAAAGTAGTTCGCCCATGTGCAAACTGGTCAGGTGGACTGGAGGGAGGGGATTTGGCTGGACTATTGGCGCCTATTAATTACCAACTCCGTCACAGTCGGCGTAATTTACGAGCTAATAGCTCAACTATCTGCCGATTTACATAAGATACAGCTACTTGAGCAGTTGCTTCAGTTTCCACATCTGTAAAACAGCCCGCAGGTGATTAACACGGAGGTGTCTGCGAGTCCATAAATAAACAAGTTAAATCAATTTGAGGCTTGAAATTTCGACTAAATGGAACTGAATTTTGACGATAGGTGGACAAAATACATTTATAAAGGCACATAAGGAAATGGGTAGAAAACATTTCTTTTTGCAAATCGATTAAATTTTATTTTTGAATTATTTTTGAACATGCTAAAATTAATTGAAATCAATTTGAACAGCATTTTAATCGTTTTTTTTTTTTTTAAATTCATTTGGTAATTTATTATGTTTTTTCACTTCAACTTACATGTGCTTAGAGGCCAACGTATTTTGAATAATGATTGTTTTCTGTTAATAAAATTTGTTAAGTTTGATATTTGTTTCGTTTTTTCAACAATTGAAAATTAGCTCTTTTCTACACTTTTTGTTATATATTAGATTTACTTATATATTTTTGAATGTTGGAGATTTAAAACTGTTTGCTAAGATTTTAGAGATGCACACATTATTTATTTATTTCACCAAGAACATTTTTAAAAATAAAATAATGAAAATATGTACATGAAAGTGAAGTGAAAAATCAATGAAAATCGTAGAAAATCTGTTACAAATTGAACGGCATTAGGCTTTGAAGAGTTTGCTGCTGCACATAAATTGAGCCAAGGCAAAAATCAAGCTGGAGCAGTTGGGGCCAAGCTTATGTGCGCAATCTTTGGCTGGTTAATGTGGAGCAGAGCCGGAAACAGGGCGCACCGGGCGCACAGCGGGAGGAGCTGCTGGAGGAGCCGATGCTGCCGTCAAAGGCAACAAATTCAAGTGGCAACATGTTTCGACAACAACAGCTACAACAATGTCGATGCCAGCAGGGCCGGCGGCACTGTGAATGTTGTCGAACAACAACACAACACAGCAAAACAACAACAAGGCAACAACGGGCCCAACAACAAACAAGTTGAGGCTGTTGCCCCCCCTCGTGGCAGCCCCGCTCAGGGGCAGCTATTGAAATCTGCTTTGCTGATTGACGTCGAATGTTGTGGTTTCGGTTACGATATTTGGTACCAAAATACAAGCAACAACGTCGCACGACCCGGACCCGGACCCAGACCCAGACCCGGACCCGGAGTGGAACTTCGGGATGCGCAACTGCTGGCATTTTGTTGCCGGCCAAGTTAGTTTTGGCATTGTGCAGCAGACGGGGGCAGGCTCCACGTGAACTCCGTCTTTGTTGCAACTCGAAATGTTACAGTGAATTAAAGACGAAACTTAATGAAAATAAGCTGCGATTATCGGATATTGTGCGAGTTTCTTATTTAATGACACATTTTCAATTTCGACCAGAAAATATGGAAGTACTTTATAAATTTCTCTAAGCCATAACTTCAGAAATGCACTTTAAGCCAAATAATCAGTAAAGTATATTTTAAACTTAAAATCCAGTAAACTGAAAAAAGCTCCCAAAAAATAAATTTAGTTATTAAAGTATTCAACTTGAGCGGAATTCTTTAATATAAAATCTTTTAAAGGAAAGGCACTGTAAATATTAAGAAATACAATTTTAATAAAATATTTGACGAAAAAAGTACTATTAAAAAAAATATACTATATTCATTTAAATAAACAGTTCAAGTAAAAAAACACAAATTTTTAATCACTGTTCACAATTTATTAATTTAAAAATGACAAGTAAATTTTAATAAAGTCAAAGAAGTTATTAAAAAATTACAAACATATTTCCAGCAAATATTTTGTTAATTAGCTTTTCGTTAAATTTGAAATTCAATACAAAGAAGTTTCACAATTTATTTTAGAACCACTACAAATTCTAGTTTTTTTTTTTAATTTTTAAGCAACATTTAACACAAAAAGTGTTAAGCTAAATACTGCACAAAAATAAACTTAATATTAAAATCTAAAATATATAATTAAAATTAAATATAATTTTTTGATTTTTCTTAAAAACCCAAAATAGCTTAGGTTTAATTTAAATAAAAATAAATTCTGTTAGTACGTAAATTAAACATTTTTACTATAAGTACGTCGATTAAAAGTTACAGAAATTTCACAGAAAAGTATTTAAATAATTGAAGCAAATTTGTGCTTTTAAATTTGTAACCTAATCAAATCAAACTGTTAATATTTGTTCACCATCTGCAATACCTTTTGTTAGCCTACAATAATTATAAACGTGTTATTTAAATATAGAGCTTAAAGTTTTCAACTACGTATTTTGCACAGTTTGGTTTCCGTTTTCTCTTCTCTTCACGCACAAAAAGTCCACTAACAAATATCGCAGTTCGTCAAAGTCTCGATAACTGTTCACAGTTCGATTGGGCGATAACTCAATTAATCGCTGGCTCGATCCTGCGCTAAGCGGCGGGCAAAGATCGCGAGTTAGGCTGGAAAAAACGCGCGCGCAACTAAAACGCGAGCGATTCGCCTGCGCCAGCGACTTGGGCAGAGCGACGAGCGTTGGAATGGCAACGGTTAACGGACGCAAGCGACGGCAGCGACTGCAACAAATTATTGAAATCTACGGGAGCGATAAAGTTAAAAGCGCGACAACGACGACAAACAAACGTCGGACAACGGCGACGCAGCAGCGAGAACGAGAACCGCACGCAGAGAATGTCAAATGGAGACTGAAGCCAGCGCTAGCAGCAGGTGCAGCAGCAGTAGCAACATTTGCAATGAAATGCGCTTCTTATGCGAACTGCGAACTGTTTTGGCCAGCAGTAGCAGAAGCCCCCCTCCCCCCCCCCCTTGGGTCCTACCCCACGCTAAGAACTACGATGCCAGAAAGCAGCGTCAGCGCCAATAGTTGCACTCGACGCCGGCGTCGGCGTTTGCAGTCAGCGTCGGTGCTGTCGTTGCACTCAACGAGTGCTCGGCCGAACAGCATTGTTCTTGTGCTGTTCGGCTCGCCGCTGGCAGCTTCGTGGCCAAGGAGGACATGTGCCAGCAGCCGACAGCTGAAGAAACTACAGAACAAGAAGAAGAAGTCGCCAAAAACCGAAGACGTCGACGCCTAAGGCGCTGTTAACGGCACGACACGACGTCTGTTAACTTTAACAGTTGAGACATTTGCGTGCGGGCGAAAGCAAGAAATGCGCTTCGGAAGTGCAGCGACTGCAGCTCTTTGCGTGCGCTCAAGAGCGCCGGCTAAGAGCGCAGTGAAAGTGAAATGTTAACGAAGGGGGGGGACTGCCAGTGGGTGGCACTGTTAAGCATATGCATTAGTTTGTGCAATTTGGCAATCCAAATTAAAAACGGATATGCTTAAGCACTAAACTTTTGCTTAAACATTTCCATTGCGCAGTTTGTTCGCTTGCGAGCAGCCCTAAAAACCTGCCATATGTTTTGTTTACCTCGCGACAACAACATTTCCAACTGTCGCTCAAGAGCGCAGCGCCATGGAAACTGCTCTTGCGGGGATGCGCTCTTAAGTTTGCTTTTGCACTCAACACGCAAAAGCGCTCAACTTGTAACGCTCAATTGCTCAATTCGGTTGTGAGCGCCGCCAAACATGTTGAGCACAGTTGAGTTTTGTTGGCAAACTGATCCCATTATTTAAACACTGCTGGCAAAACTATTGTGCACGGTTGCTGTGTGAAGTCGAACGGATTTGTTTGCAGTTAAAAATGTTACACAATTTTTTAATTATTAAATTTAATTCCAAAAAAACAGCCATGGAACTTTCGTAGCTAGGCAATATCTAAATACAGGAAATACAGGCCTTAGACTTTAAACTGATCGGAAATATAATTTAAGATTAATTTAATTTAGGAACAAGGCTTAAATTTTTTCAAAATTATAAAATCCTCAACCAAAAAGCTCACATTGATGCAAGTTCTCAATAATAGTTCAAAATAAATATTTTGAATTTTTAACAGAAGATTTTTTATTAAGATATTTAATTATAAATATATTACAAAAAATAAATTATGATTTGCGGAAAGGAAAAAAGCAAGAAATGGATAAATATATAAAAGCAAAGCTAATTTATTATGTGTTGTATTTCTAAAATACGCTTATAATTGATTAATAAATATTTATCATTTTAATACTATAAGATGTAGATTTGTGAAGAAAATCAAAAACTTATAGAACATAAAGAAATGTATATAAAGAAGTCATAGAATATTTAAAATCAAATTAAAACAAATCAATTCTTGTAAAAACAATATTTGTTGCTTTCAAAACCCTAAAAATATATTCGTGAAAAAGGTAAAACAATATTACCTTTCATAACTTTTAAAAGTTTCAAAACTTCGTGTAATGAAATGTGCATAATAAACGCATTGTATGTGTCTAAAGGGTATTGAATATTCTTGCTTTTGCTTTTTTTAAGTATTTCCAATCACATATTAATATAAAATTATCTCTCGCTGTCTCCCTCTCTCTTTCTTAATTTTCTCTCCTCTGTCTCAAGAAGCAGCAGACAACAAACACAAAAACCAAATAAAGCAAAACAAAGCAAAACAAAACAAAACAAAACAAATTAATGATTTTGCAGCTCAACCGCATTTTGCGGTGCTTGGCGTTCTTGATAAGCCAACCTGCATCTCCCACTCTCGCTCACACATCTCGCCCCCTCTCGCTCTTCCTCTCGGCCGTATTAGGTGTCTAAGCCAAAATTGCAAAATGCGCATACGGAATATTAATAATGGAAGCCGCGAGACAAACAATTAAATATGTACCGAGTATTTTCCTGCAGTTTCCCCGCTTTTCCTCTGCTGTCTGCTGCTCTTCTTCTTCCCGGCCTTCTCCTTCTCCTCTTCTGCCTGCAGCTGCTGAGTGCAGTCTTCGGGCCGCGTCACCTTTCTGGCCCGGCATTATAAATTTCAGTCAGGTTTCTAATAACTTTGAATTAATCATCTTTTCCGGTTTTCCTTTCTCAGGCACGCACACAGAAACTTCCGTTGCTCGTCGCTAGATGGCGCTTTAAAGCCGCAAGGAGTCAACTCCGCTGAAGGGGAAGGGATTCGAGGGCCAGCAAATGAAATGTAATCCACATGAAAATTGCCTTGGCTTATGCAAAATATGTGACAAAGTTGAACGAAAGGCGAACTCAAGACTCGCTGCCCAGCAATAGAGTTTTTTTAGATACCCTGTAATTATCGAATGGGCAATCAATAGGGTATGCCCATGCTAGTGCAAAATATACAGTATAATTTTATTTCCTCAGGGTAATCATTAAACAACATTCACAAATAAGGTTTATCGATATTTAAATTTTTCAATATTTATGTAATATGAACATATTTTCCGTTCTAGTTTTTTTTATAGTTTTGTCCTTAATCGCTTACTAATTTTACTAAAGTCAAGAAAATCAAAAAACTCGATATGATGTTAATTAATGAAAGTGTTTAGATTTAAAGGATCGATACATTGATAATATAAATAGATAAAATCTGTGTGCGATAATATCTGTAAATCCAAATTGTCTTTCAATTGCTAATATCATTAAATCGAAAAAGCAAAAAAACTCCTTTTATGAGTTATATATAGTATATATCAGCACAATTTTATACAGGAATGCGGGAAAATTCTTCCCATGAGTTAATTTTTGTTATACTTATATTTTGTAATGTGATTTTTAATTGACACATTTCATGCGCACAGGGCATAAGCCAGTCGTGCACTGCCTGCTTCTAGTTCAATTTCTTTTTTTATATTTTTCGAAACTTTGTTGTCCCAAGGAACACTCTTTATACATACATAGTTATTTATATATACAAGTAGTATATATTTTTTAAAATGCACAGCGTGACACGCAGCATCTGCCCCGCCCCGCCCCATGCCGCCCTCCGACACGTTGGAGCTGAAGCTGGTGTAAATTACAGCAAACATTGCGCATACGCCGCGTTGCCGCGTTTGGCTGACACGAGACGACTTGAGTTCTGTTTGTTTGCTGGCTGCAGCAAATTATTATTAAGCAAGCAGCTAGTCTAGACGTTTGCTGATACCATGCAGCCAACACCCCCTTTCCCTCATCCCCCGCCCCTTCTCCCCAATCCTCCATTTGCTGGCACTTTGCATAAAACTTTAATAAATTTGGTTTGTATTTTGATAACTTGAAACTTTGTCTGTCAGGTGAAAAGCAGCCCCTTCCCCCTGCTAGCTGCTTGGCACACTTCATCATCATTAGCGCATTGCCAACTTACCAACTCTCCCCCCGCAGCTTTCGCTTCCTGTTGTGGCATAAATAATTCCCATTTTTGCCATACGCGCAGATTTTCGCTACATTTAATTGTATAATTTGTCTTTTTGGCTTATTTATAGTTGGCTGCTCGAATTATGGTTATGCCCCCCCCCCCCAAGCATTCACTCTCTCCCTCTCCCTTTCCTCGTAACGAGATCAAGCGAAATTAGCCGAAATTTTAAGACCAAGCCCGATTTATGTGGCCGCCGCCAAAGGTGCTCGTAAATTTGAGAGATTGTTATTAAAATGACGCTTTGAGTGGGTGATTAGCGAATTTTCGTGATATACTTCGTTTATGCAAATTGAAATAAATTAAGTTGTCCTGTAAAATATTTGCAAATGTTTTTATTGCTTAAAACTTAAGAAATTAATTTATTTTTTAGCATAACTAAAGGACTTTTGAAAAAATTCTGCGAAACAGATTAATTTGAATATTGGGATTTATAGCCTAATGCAATTAATACGCGTGAAATTGAGCAAAATCTTTACGCATTTAATTGAAAAAGCTTAATCATAGAGCAAAACCTGTATGGAATAGCTTTATTTATTATTATTTATTTATTATTACAATTTATTTTCCCTTTTAAAGTTAAAGTCAAAATTAAACAGAATAAAATTGAACTGAGGCCGAACTATTTAATGCAAGAATTTACCTATTTAAAATAAGTTTTAAATGGTGTTCAAGCAAGTAAAACCTTCCTAACATTATGTGAAGCCTTTTATTTGAGAATTTTACTAGACTTTCAAATTTTTTATATAATAATTTCATACTCTGGGCATTTTTGGGAATTTTCATCTTTTCATGATTTCATCTTTCATCTTCATCATCTAAAAATTTAAAGTCGTATTAACTAGTTTTTTGTCAGAGTGTAGGCTGTTGATCTTAATGATTTAAGACGTTATTTGATATACAGAGAAAGGCTATTTTGACTTCCTGATATTTCTAAATATAAAGAATTTCAGAGTTCCTTTAAGAATCACATTTTTTTATCGCAAATATATATATTTTTTTCTAAATAAAAAATTTTGTTAAATAAAACTAGCTTGTAACCTCAAATTAGAAATACCAAAAGGCCATTTCACCTAGGAATCATTTTGGCTTTGTACAGATTCGCAGGGAAAACTTCGAAAAACTTTTCGAAATTAACAAATTGACAGTTGTCGCGTCGCCATTCAGGTTTTCGGCATATTATTAAAGGAAATGGAACTGAAACTGGAACTGAAACTGAAACGGTAATCAAAGCAGGAAAACCATTAACAAGTTTTCCTTTTTTTTGCAGCTAAATTTGTGTAATACGCCGCAGGAATTGACAATTGTTGGGTTTTGAAAGTGGGGCCCCATTGAAAATGCGAGACACAAATGCTATTTGCGGGGCTTTCCGCTTAAATAAATTATGAGCTGTGGCGACAAGGTGTTAAGGGCAAAAATTAGAGCTCAAATGCGGCCCGAGGCACGCGCCCATCAAATAAAGTTTACTTACGCTTCGCCAGCTCTCGGCCCACTAAACAGCTCCCAATGATTTCTGGCCAAAACGGGTTTAAGGCCGCCGCGTGACCAGAACCCTCCCCCCTCTTATACTTCCCCCAGCCCCCTTAGCTATTGACAACTGCGCATCGTTAGCTACAACCCTTAGGCACTTTGTTGTTGTTGTTTGTCTTATTTTGGCTGCAAAGTGCTCTTGAAATGTTTTTTATTTATTTTTTTTTTGAGTCTCGCGGAATTTGTCACGAATCTTGCGCGATTTTAATGGCACTTGGAAAAGTCGTTGAGTTGAGTGGGCAGCTGTTTTTCTTTTCTGGTAAATTAAAGCACCGTTTCTCACGGGCTTCAAGTCTAAAGTCCATTCGACCAACATCAAGAACGGGCTGTCTGAATATCAGCTGCCCGATTTCAATTCCAAAATCCAAAAATCTTTGCCAAATCAGCGCAAACATTTAATGCACTTAAA
The DNA here is from genome assembly GCA_035047465.1 of Drosophila sordidula. Lineage (NCBI taxonomy): Eukaryota > Metazoa > Arthropoda > Insecta > Diptera > Drosophilidae > Drosophila > Drosophila sordidula. Next base: position 249,674 of record JAWNPQ010000290.1, read on the forward strand.
TTCAGAGCTAAAAACGTCGAAATAAATTCGACGAAAATCGTTGTTTGAAAATGCGCACAAGTGGAAAATTGCATTTCCTTTTCCATGCTGTTGCTGCTGCTATTGTTTGGTTTTTTTGCTGTTGCTGCCGTTGTTGTTTAATTTGTCAAATTTGTAATACAAACGCGGGAATTGGCGAACAATCGAAAAGGCATTTGCTTAAGTTGAAGTTTATGTGAAAACAAATGCGAGCAAATTGCAGTTGAGGCAGCAGCGCATCAATTAAACACCCTTAGCTGAATTATTATTATTTATTCAATTATTTAACTTTGCAGTTTGTGCTACAATATTGAGTATTCATTTTATAATACTTTTCCAAATATCACTCCACATCTACATTTCATTTTTGAGCAATATTTTCATAATTTTTATTTTAATTTGAATATTCGTTCACGAAGTGAAAAGAATAAGAGTAATGGCAATATAATGAGTAATTATATCATACACTTATAAATAATAAATATTTCACATTTTACGGTTCCATAAGCAAGTTTCCGCATTCAGTAACATGTGATCAAAATTAGCACTTGCATTAAGTAATAAGTAAATAAACTAATCGCTATGTTATGATTTATATTTGCGAAATAAAAATGATAAGCGCCACAAAATTTCGCTCTCACAAGTCAAATAATACGGCTCCGAAGTAGGGGCCCATTTTACTGACGACTTTTGGGCGTTTCGTTTATTTTAATTCATATATATTTAAAGCTAAAAGAACTATATCAGTATAATAGTTTCATATTTTTTATAACGTCGATGAAAAATTCGATAGACCATTGCAAAATAACGTGGATTACTTTGGTAAGATTTATGAAATATGTTGTTTCATATGGGAAAACGTAAAGGCAACATTTTTACATTTAATTACATTTATTTCATATTTTCAAAATTAAAAAAATTTTATTATTAAAATTCAATAATGTTAAATGTTAATGTAAAGGAATTGGGCTATTAAACTAAAGACTGTTTTATTTAATTTGTTTTTTTTTAATTTAATTTTACTTTGTTTTAAAAACGTAAATTTTTAAGAATAAATTATAAACATGAACACACATTTAAAAAAATGTAATTAATTGTGGTTTCTAGAAAATGCCACTACTATTACTTAATTTTTGTTGCTGCTCCAATTAAGTTTTTAGCATGCTCGTAATTATAACAAGTCCCAAGAAAGTACAATACATAGTTGCTTTTTTAATTGACTGACTGCTGTTCTAAATGTGTACGTGCTTATGAACGTGCACTACACATGTGTGTGTGTATGAGTGTGTGTGTGTGTATTTAATAGTTGATTGTGTGCGCCAGCGAATTGCTGCGCCAGCTGTTGGCATGCAAATGACGCCCAGATAAGTATGCTATAAACTGAGCACCAGTCAATATATGTGTGTGTGTGAGTGTGGAAGTGTGGCCTGCAGCTGTGCTGGGCATGCGACTCAATTCTGGACATGCAAATTACACATTCTCAGCGCTTATAATTTCTAATTAATTATGCCATAAACGCCGGCTCTTGCGGTCATTTCAGCGCGCTAACAACAAGCCTACAAACTCAATAAAATGGTGTATGTGTGTGCGTGTGAGGCATGTTCCTAACCGTACATTAAAGCATTTGGCATTTGCCTGCGAACAACGGCAGGTGTATTTTATTTTTATTACAGCCCAGCTTTCAACTCTTTTGGAATTTTTGCAAGAAAATCGCATAAGTTGCAGCTGCCAGGACGGCAGTTGAAGGAAAAGGCGCCAGCTGCGGCACAGTGGGGCAAATATGGTGAACATTTATGCCATGAAAAGGGTAACGCAAAGAAACGCGAGAAATAAAGTCATATACAGAAGAAAATGTAACGAAACAGATATGCTATTTTTGAATTTGAAATAGATTAAATTAAAAGTTTAAAATATAAACATCCAAGTGTTTGTAAATACAACATTGTTTTAAGAAAAAAAAAAAAATTGCATTTCGTGAATGCAAATTTAAGGGCTTCAATGTTAAACGATTCAAAGCATATTCTTTGCTTATATATTTAAAAGATTTTTATTGTATAAATTATTCGCACAAAATAAAACTGATTGATGTAGCGTGTATCGATTTTTAAATTTAATAAATACAAAAATAAATAGAAATATAATGTATATTTGGTCTATTTTCCAATAAAAAACTAATTTAGATTTCATATTTTTAGTTTATATAATTTTTCTCAATTTTTTGATGATGAAAATATAAATATTTATTAAAATTATAAATTTTCGACTGCATTTCATAAATTAGCAATTATATATCCATCAATTTTGGCCACCTGCTCACCAACTTTAAGCCACAGTGCAATGCATGCTGCATTTGCTATGTAAAAATAAAATTTTTTCCCCTGTCGCTTGTGCTTTCAATTTCTGTTTTATGCTTTTGTCTCAACGCTTTCTTACGCTTTGCGCTTTTTTTCTACTTTTTCGCTCTTTTTTATTGTAATATTTCAACTAATGAGCTGCAATTTGTTGCAAATGGCAGCAGCAGCAGCCGCAGCGACGTCGCTGTCGAAATGTTGCATGTGTCGCCGTTGCCATGGTGCATTAAAGTTGCGCATACGACACGTGTGCCGAGTACTAAGAAGGTGGCGGTCGCAGGGGAGCGGGGACCATTAAAGCAAGTGCTCTGGCTGTCGACATGACTCAAAAGGCGACCGAGCGTAAGAAAGTCATCAAATAGTTCGAAACAGCGGCAGGATATGCGATACAAGGACTCGCCGCTGCACAGTTGAAGGACAGGCGACGGGCGCAGTGCCTAGCGCTGATTGAGGCCATGATGCGAAAAGTTCAAACAAACAGCAGCAGCCGCAGCAGCAGCAGCAGCAACAGCACCAGCAGACGCATCAGCAGCAAAGCGCTGCAAACTTTGCTGCCAAATGAAGCAAGCCAGGACCACAGTCTTGGCCAGCTTGCTCCGCCCAGCCACATCCCTGTGCATGTCCTGCTGACGCTGCCGCCTGGAACGCAGGCCGTTGATCGATGCGAGTGGCCGCCGCAGCGTTTTTGGGCCGTCGCCATTATTAGCCAACGTTTTTATTCCCTTTTCTCTTGCTCCTTCTTCTTTTTTTTTTTTGGCTTGCAAACTTGGTCCTGGCCAGCAAAAACCCGTTAACAGTTAAGTGGATAAGCCAATTTATGAGTTTCGAATTTAACTTTGTCACTTTTTTCCCCCAACCCTTGTGGCCTTTTGGCTCTCTTTCGGCCTCCCTCTCTCTCGCTCTCTCTCTTTCTCACTCTTTCTTTTTGGCTGTCGTCGCTTGGCACATTTAAGTGGATTTGTTTTGCTTTATTGGTCGCTCGGCAGTTGCTCAGCTCGATTTCTCCTTGGCCCTGTGCTTTCCGCTGTTGTCTGGCAACGCCGCTGACATTTTTAGGCTAAAAGTTTTTAATTTTTATATATATTTATTTTTACAACGTTTTTCTTTGTGCCTTTTTTTGGTGTTGTGTACATTTGGCTTTTCATTAATGTTGTTGCTGGTGGCCCGTTTCATTTATTTTTTTTTTTTTTTGGCTCAATGTACACAAATAATATTGTTGAGTGTAAGCTTACACTAAACGAAGTAATTAAGGCAATGAATTAGTGGTAGTAATTACAATAATAATAATAAGTCCAAAAGTAAAAGTCCGTACATTTAATTTGAATAAGAATGAAGAATCTCTTTAAAAACTAGTTTCATTGTCAGTTTACCCTTCAGCTTAAAATACATTTTTAAATAATGCTTAAATTTTTAAAAACCAATTTTTTTTAATTTTTCGCTTCTCATTTTTTATTTACTTAATTATTTATTTCTGTACCTATATATATTTCTTTCATTTTCATCTTATTTTGTGTTAGCATATGGATTATTATATAATTTTGAGTATTGTATTTGATGGTTTCTTTTTCTTAACAGTAAGCTTATTATTTATTTCAGGTTTCATATTGTTTTTCTTTCTTATTTTTTGCATACATTTATAATTTATACACAACTTTGTAGAGTAGTGTAGTTCCAGCCTTTTGCCTTTTTAGCATAATTTTCTTTGGCTCTCAAATGTCATCGAATTTGTGCAGTCATTAAAAGCTTGGCAAGCCCAAAAGTTTTAACTCATTCAGCCGACTTACGACTCCAATTAGGATTAAGCAAAGCGTTTGCCACGCCGATTAGCCGGCCAACTTGTGGGCAACTTTGGACACAAGTGCCTGCCAGTTGCTGTTACTTAAAGCAGCGGCCACTGCACTTTTGGGGCACCAAATTCGCATTTCGATTTCGGTTGGAGTTTTTGGCTTTTGGGTGCGGGTCACGCGCCACAAAAATTGCCCACAAATCTAGAGCGAATAATAAGTTGAGAGCTCGTCTGGGGCTGGCCAGACGGGCCGCAAATGAATGCAAGCTGATGATGATGCCCTTGTCCTGCGTTGTCCTGTCGCCCACCTCTCTCTCTCTCTCTCTCTCTCGCTCTCGCCTCTGCTGTTGATCGCTGCAAGCGTGTCAACTCATTTGCATATTTGCCAATTTACAACAAAAGAACTGCAACGTGTGTACCCTTCGAGTGGATAGCCCAAGTCAAGTCTCCGCTCCTGCTGCTTATGTATGCAGCACTCGCGTTGGGCGTGCAACGACCCTTTTGGCTGTTCCTGCGGCCTGCGGTCAACGCTGCGTATTCATAATAATCAGCCAGCGCATTGGCCAGGCGCCTAAAAGCAGCCACTGCCAGAGTCGGGCCGTGCCGTGCCGTGTGCCTTTTCGGCCATGGCTTCAGTTCCTTTTCCTATTACTTTTGCTGACGGATTTCGCTTTGACTTGCTTTCTAGTTACGCTTTATTACTTTTGCCCGAGCACCCGAACGCATTAGATATGCAACGCGCGTCCCATTGCGCCGCTGTCTCTGCATTTCTGCAAATACCCTATATATTTTGGAGTACGACAGATTCAGTCCAAAGTTTGTAATGCACAGAAAATTTTGTAATTTTATTATTAATATTATTATTTCAATTTAAATTATGCAATATGGTTGATATAATGTGCTCAAATTTTCAATGGTTCTCAATTAATTAATAATAACTTTATTATTAATAAAATACTTGAAATTAATTGGATTTATTTTAGATAACAATGTACAACAAATATCGATAAAAATACTCCAGAATAGTCCTTAAAAACAAGTTCTCTAAATTTAAAGTTGAATCATTTGATTGCTTTTAATAATCTTTCTAACTCTCTTTCACTCTCTCTTTCTGTTCCTCTCTTTTGTTCTAACTTCTCCTTCGCTCTCTTCCCATCTATCTTTCTCTTTGTTCTGAATAAAATATCTATCATACTGCATTCCCAAATGTTTTACATTGTTTTTGCAATAAATTTATAAATATTTTTGATTAATTAAAAATATTGCACTATATTTTCTGACTCTTTTATTTGACACAATGTTTATAGCTAATTAGGAAATTGTTATACTTGCAAATAGTTTGCCATATTATTTTTTTAAGAGCAACCAACATTCGTTGAATTTTGCTAGGCAATTTTGGTTACTTTCTCCGCCTCTCGCCTGATTTAATGCATTCTCCCAATGCGGTCTCCTTGGCGGGAACTGTCTTGCCTGCCTGCCTGCCTGCCTGCTCTGTTTGTGCTGTCTGTTTGCTCGGGCTGGGCCAAAAAACAAACTTTAATAAGAAATGTCCTGAGATGTGAACAAACACCTGGAGCCGGGCGTGGAATGCAGTTTCCATGCAACGCCAGCAAAGTTGGTGATAAAAATTAACGACTCCCAAATGTTGCAGTCAGCGAAAGTCGCTTCTTAAATTTTTTAGCATTTAATTTTGGGCTTTTGCGCTTTTATTTGATTTAAATATGCAATTCTTAATAGTCGTAAAACTGCCGGCTCGCTTTTCGCCCAGCGAATTGAATCCTCATTCGCACTCGCATTCGCATTCGCACTCGCATTCGAAACTATTGCAGTCACAAATTTAAGTCGGCTAAAAACTGGCTGGCAAGGGCGAAAGACAAAAATAACTACATTATTTATTTATGCAATATCTGAGTAGAGGGCACGTTGTGCGAGGCGCTGCCTCCTTTCTGGATTTTACCATTTTTATTTTGCTCAGCTCTAAATGCTGCAACATTTTGTTTACGGCCGACCAAGGAGCGAGTTTTCTTTGCTGCCCTGCACTCCGGCTGCACAGATGCCGGGTCCTTGCTCCTTGGTCCTTGGCATGCTGCTCTGTATGAAAATGTTCGGCGACTCCTTCGTATCGCTGGCAAATGCTAATTTGTTACACATACCTTTGCCGCTTCGCCTTGAATATTTCAAGCATTTAAAATTGCATACCAATTTCAAATAGTCTACAAATTTATGAGCAATTTGATAATCTGCTCGATTCCAGTCAAGTTTCATACGACTTCTCTATCTCTAAGCACTATGTTGTTTGACAGCTTTCAAATGAAATTGCAATAAATAAAGGTTCTGTGGTTAGATCAAGCTGACAAGCAAATGTTTAAAGACACAGCCCAAAGAATATATTAAAAATCAAATTCTCAAATGTGATATATTTGTATATATGTAAGCATATACATACATGTCAACTCTGCCTTTTCCTAAAAGCAAACAAGAAAGTAATCAAAAATATTAAATATTTTCGATACCATATTTCATTTAACCATTTTTGCAAATTTTATTTCACTTAAAAAAAGAACTGTGGGTAAAAGATTTGCTCATCTCAATTTGACAGCAACAATTTTAAATCGATGAAAGTTATGAAATAAATGTTTTTTAATTACAATATTCATATCATATTTTTGATTTTCGGAAAATAAAAAATAACATTAAGTATTTATAATATTAATATTTATTATTACTATAACTATTATATATTGCATAAAATAATCTTAAAACCTACCCACACACCTCTTTAATACATATACAAAAAACCACAAAGCTTAGAAAGAAATTTTATATTTTTTCTTCAATATTTTTCCGAGCTTAAGCCAGTGAGCATTGGCCATGAGCACGTTTAGAGTGTTTATTTAACATTCATAGAATTGCGAATGCTAAAACGAAATTTCAGTGGATTTCACAGGACATATGCCACAAGATTACATTGAAAACCAGTAAAGAGTCTGTCAGATTAACAATAAAAACTCGCAATATTTAATTAAAACACTTACCCTTCAATTGTCAAAGTTCAGATTTATATCACATATAAAATGGTAAATAACTCCATCAGCTTCAGCAAAATTCTGAATTTTTATTTTTGAATGTCAAAAAACACAGCACTTGTTATTATTGTAAATATTTAATAAATATTTCGACGGAACCGTTCAATAATTTGACTTGCCGCAAGGTCAACAGGACATTTAAAATATGGCTAAATTGCGCGCAAAACTGCAAGATAAGAAAGGAAAAGGCAAAGCTTTTAAGAGCTTTTCCATGCACACGAAACAAAAGCTAACAGCAGTTGCAGCTTTGCGCCTCAAAATATTATAAAAAATAAAATAAATATTTTTATAGCATTTTGCATATGCAAATGAAGCAACTCGCACAAGAATTTTCATATAAAAAAATATTTTAAATACAAATTATTTTTTTACAACATTTTCCGTTTTCCATGTCAATTAAAAGTTTGCACTTTCCGCAAACAGCTGCCTGGCACGTGAGCAACACTCACACACACACACACACACACACACATACACACACGCCAACATTTCTTCTGGTGACTTTACTTGAAACACAGCCCCCCACTTCACCTTCTCCAGATTGCCCTTTGAACTATTTTATTTATTTCTTGTGGAACAACGAAGCTCTATTTAATTTTTCACACCGCGCCTAAAAGTAGGCAATCACAAATTATTTTATTGTTTTTAAAAAAACATTTGTTGACTGCTGCTAAAAACTCTTTTTTAAAAATGCGGCGATTTCAAAGTGTTGGCCACAACAAAAATAAAATACTGAGCAGCTGTGAAAACAACAACAATAACAACAAAAGCAAACGAAATGCGGAAATGCGCCACAGGCAAAGCAGCTGTTAAACTGCCGAGAGAAAGAGAGAGAGAGAGAGAGAGTGTGAGTGTGAGAGTACGGTTGCAGAAGAGCGAGCTTTTGGCTTTCTCATGTGCCGCATACTAGTACAAGTGCATGCAATTCTGACTGCATATACCCTTACCACACGGCTGCCATAGAAGAGTGTAGGCAGTTGGTTCCGGCCTTTGCTTTATTTAAGGGAAACCTAACCACAATCTGACCAGCTATTTTGTTTGGTTGATAGTTCACTCAATAGATAGTTCTCTGTTCTGAATCAGATTTTATTAAATTTATGAAAATATTTAAAAACCTATTGAATAAAATAATTTTGTAAAAATACCCAAGACATACATGTATTATTGTATTATATAACTTTTATTGTATTATATAATTGACACTATTACGTATAACTTAGCTTTGGATATATACATATAATTTTTGCTTTTCAAATTTAATTTCGTACTTAATATTTTCCTACAGTTAGTAAAAGTATTTAAAAGTCGAGCCTATATTTATTATTATTCTTAAAAGTATGAAAATTAAAATATTCATAAATTCATGAATAACTTAACTTAACTTAACTTTCAATGGCTTTCCAATTTTAAATGGTTTTGTACAATATTTTTTTTAAAGGTAAAGGTAAAGTCGAGTTTATTAAACAATTTCTTTTAAACTTTTATTTACTGCATCTTGTTTTCTAGTGTTTTTTGTTTGGTGTTTGCCTTGCCTTTTTAATTTAAATGTTAATCTGCGTGCATGTGCCAGCGAACTGCAGCAGGCATGCCCCTCCCCTTTGACTTGTGTTAAAGTATGAAGTGTGAAGTGGCATATATTTCATAATTTCTCGCGTCATTTGCATATGACGGGTCGTCAGACTGCTGGCGCCATCCAAAATGCCTGAAATAGTTAAAGTGACCGAAGCGCCGGGATATATGCATGTGCACATATGTATGTATGTATGTTTGTTGGTGTGTGTATGTGGTGTTATGAACATACCAGTGACCCCTGCCCTGCCCGTGCCCCTGCTCGGACCCGGACTCGTGCGGATCACTTAAGGTTTTATGCTCGTATTTGCACACACACGTCTTTTATTGTGTATTTGTCTTGGCTGCCGCAAATAAAGACGAAGACGGCATAAAGACAGCCCGGCCGGACCGAAGAGCCAGGGAATTCATTAAAAATTAATCCAATGCCGGCGCTGGCGGAGTTAGTACGAGTATTTGGAAAGGGGGACGGGCTTGTTGTCTGCTATTCAATTACGTATGCCACGGCAGCCATGAAAATGACCTGCAGTGTCTGAAACAGCCCCCACACGCCAAACCCCCGTTCAACCTGGCCGACGGGTTGGGCAGTAAATTCTAACAGCACTTGGGTCGGCAAACCCTCAATGCCCGCCCCACAGGCCCCCCTCAGCCCCTCAGCCCCTCGACCGGCTCAACTGCTTGGCAGTTTTATGTGTTTTGTCTTCGCAGTCGCATGCCGCATAAACGGAATTATTTACAATTTATTTTTACCTGAGACACAGGAGCCGAGACATAGGCAACAGAAACAGAAACAGGAACTGGAACTGGCGCAGGCGATTGCGATGGCATTTGCTTCGCTTGTTTGTTTTTGTGCTATTCAAAATGTCTTCATTACCGGCTGCTGAAGATGCCCAAGATGCGGCTGCCCGGCTGCTCCAGCAGCTGCTTCATTGGCTTTAATATGGCCCTGGCCCTGGCCCTGGCCCCGGCTCCAACCGTGGCTCTGTGAAGTGTTGCCTGTTTATTTGAGACATTTGCAGCTAACTAATATCCTGAGTGCTGTGCCAAGTAATTGGCTGATGGCCGAGCGACACACAGACAGACGCCTCTTGGCCAGAGCACCGGAGTCAGAGTATTTAATTTGTGCCAACAATTCCACAAGGGTTCTGCGGCAATTGCTCAACTTGATTAAATGGAAACAACACTTGACTCCTGCTGCCACAAGCCACAATTCGAGCTCGTATCGAGCATAAAAATTCAAATGGAAATTTACCTTTAAAAGGTATTCCACTCTTCAATCAACAATAAATGAAAATAATACAAACAATTACAGATCTCTGTTAAAGCTGTTACAGTGAATAAACTTTATTGTTTCGAATTTAACTGCCAACAACAAATTTATTCAATTTAATTGCTTGTTAACTTTTGTTGAATTGAAGTTAAATGCATTTAATGGAATACTCTGTTTATATTGTTACAACAGCTTAAAGAGTATAAATAGATAGCGAATTCATAGTTGCGCATTGACAAATATAAATTAGAACAAAAATAAAAATAAAACAAAATTTCAAAAATTACAAAAGTAAAGTTACAGTTAAATAAATTATAAGCTAACAAACATATCTTTCAAAAATATTTCTGAAGAAACAGATGCGTTTAAAATCAATATAAAGTATTGAAATATTGAATATTGAAATCAAATGTTAACAATTAACTCTATTTAAAATAATTTTGTAAATAAATATATTCCAATATTGATTACATTTTTAAACAAATGAAAATCATTTATTATTTTTTTATTGTTTATTTAATATTTGTTTATGTTTTCAAAAACAATAATATAACTAAACACTTTCTTTAGAATCATTCATGAAAAAACTCAAACCTCAAATCCCTCGCTTCTGTCAATCTCAAATCTCAATAAGCTTGAGGACACCTCAACTGGCAGCTTTTGCGAGGCGATAACCGAAAGTGTTGACAGTTAATTGAATGGCAACTAATGCAACTAAACACTTGAGCGGGACGAGCTGTATCTAAGCTTAATCAAGGGGCGGGGGGTGGTGCAAACACTCTGCATAAATTAGTAAAAACTTAAATGCAACGCTTAAGCGCCAGCCAAGCGCAGCTAAATAGACATTAGCGCCCGACAAGGATGCTGCATCCTTTAGCAGAGAGAGACAAGCACTTGGCTCGAGGCAGCTGTTTATCAGCATCATCAACAACAACATCATCATCGTCATCATCGTTGTCCTCGCCCTCGTCCTCGTCCTCGTCCTCTACCCCGTCGCCAGCATGATGCACTCATGAGCGATGATAAATCATCAAAGGAGGCAACGTGTTGCGGACTTGACTTGACAGCAGACGCTGCAGTGTTGCACCATTTTGTGGCACTTGGCGTGGCATGTTGCAAGTCGCTTTTGTGCGCCGCACCCACCTTTGTCTTCCGCTGCAGCCCGTACAATTATTAATTGCCAAATAATGATGAAGTACTCGGCATATTTCTAGTTATTTATGGCAGCGACGTGTTGGCCACACTTAGTTTCTTGGCTAAGAAGGCGCAACGGCTTAACCTTTCGCCGCTCGTTAATATGCAATTTTTATTGGGCTTTTGAAAATCGGCCACTGCATTGCGACACTCATGCAAATTAGCCGCAAGTATGGCTAGAAAAAAGCTAAAAATATTTGTGCAACAGCATTTGCATATAATCGCAACAACTATTTGTTTTCGCTTGTCCGCTGTGTGTGCTAAATTGCATTACGTATACGCAGCGTTGTGTGCGCTGGCCAAAGCGGAAACAGGCATTACACTTGATGTGACCTAGTTGCATTGTCTTGGCAGCTCACCTGCAATACGTCCACATAGGGGACATTGCCTTAAACAGCAGATAAACAGCGCAACTTGCGAATTGCTCAGGACAGTCTAATCCCGGGCAATGGTCCTGCCTGTTTTCCTGCTGATTGGATACGACTGTGTTGTTTATCGATTGTGTTTGACTCGTGCTTAAAAACTCAATTGGCTTTTGCACACACATGTCTACCAACGGCTTTACTTTAGATTCTGGAGGTATAAGATAGTTGCAATGATCAAAAGATATCTGAGTTTTGTTCGTTTGATATGTCATTAATTCTAATTATAATAAGTTGTATGTATATCTCTCCAAATACTTGACTTTATCAATTTCTCTACTCAATTAGAAAAATTAGCCTTTAGCTCTAAACGCTAAAATAAAAGCTTCAACTCAGTCATCTTATTGATCACCTAATTTTTTCTCTAATTTAATTTTGTTAATACTTTTCTCTGGAATACAAAATATATACAATTTCTTAAATAATTAATTTATGTTAAGGAAAAGCTTGAATCAGCCTAATTTTCCCATTTCATAACAAATATTTATTTAAGCTAAAGCTCCCACAAATTTCATTTAAATAGTTTATTTTCAATATATTCTTTGTGGAAGCACTTTTCGTACACAATTAATTTAAATTATAGCGAACTTAGAATTCATCCTTACAGATACAATAGACTCCAGCTGGATTCTTAATCTCTTTACGAGAAATCAGCAAATGCAATGATATTGTAAGCGCGTGTTTTCAGCTGGAGTTGTGCATCAATTAATCAGGGAACAAATGCAAATTACATGCGGCATTTGACGTTTCTTTCTTTTTTGGCCGGGTCGTGCTGCGTTAACCGGAAACGGAAATGTTGCTTGCATAACAAATGAATTTCGCTCAAGGGTGGCATGTCAAGTCGAAGCCCAAGTCGAAGTCGACTAGGGGCGGGGGCGGGGCAGTTGCTGTGGCTGTGCGCCTTTGACAAGTCACAAGGCCTCTTGGCATTGTTCGGCGAGTCCTTCTGCGCTGGCAGGCAAAAATAAATTGTTTTCTACATATTGCCTGAGACGGGACGACTTACTTGGGACTGGGGCCGCCCGCTGATTGGTATCGCGCCTGCCGTTGACAGCATTCATTCCAGTTGGGCCTCAAGTGGCGCCTACGTTGCCTGCTCCAAATTAGAAATTCCAATGAAAGTGCCGCCCCAAAAATGGGGTCAAAGTTCATACCCCAATCGCAGGCTTGCAATTGCAGCCAGTTGAATTTATTAACGCTGTGGCCATGCGTCAAATAAATGTCAAAAAATGAACTCAAAGTGCTGCAATTACGGCCCGGCTGTGAGATCTGCAGCCCCAAACCAGCCCAGCCCAGCCCAGCCCAGCCAGCAGATATGGAATGTGCACGTTCCCAGCGCCAACGCGGGCCGCAATAAAAATTGCACGAAAATTTTTGGCATGTTAAACACAATTTTTTAATGAATTTTCGCGCCAGTCGAGTGTGAAATGCGCGCCTGGCGCCTGGCCTCAGCCCGTCCATGCGGCTGCCGGGGAGGGGACTGCGATGGGAGCTGCCTACTTTTAAAATGCCATAAAACTAAAAAAAAAAAAAAAAAGAGAATAAAAAACAAGCAAATAAAGAAATTAATAAAAAATAAAAATATTTCTGGCCACACACAAAGTGAAAATTGCGCGGCAAATAAAAAATTGTTTTTCGAAATTTTGCGGCTGTCGGTTTCGCTGTAGTTGTTGTTGTCGTTGTTGCTGTTGTGACCATCATTTCCGACTGTCTGTCTGATGTTTGAAATGATACCAAGACAAGGCAGCAACAGCAGCGACAATTCTGCGGTCATATTACCTACACAACTAGCGGTATCTCCGTTTTCCAATAACATTAAAGCGTTATCTTTGAGAACATAATTAAGGGGCAAACAATTTGTGAATTTAAAAAAAATTATGATTACTTTTGTGAAAAAATAATCAAATAATCAAGCAATTGAAAAATAAAAATTATTTTTTATTATACAAATTTTGTAAATTGAAATAATTTATTTACTATATATATACAATTAATAAAATTTGTTTCTGATTTATTTAAAAATATATATTATAGCAAAACAATTTTGGTACACCTTTAAGGTTAAGCCTACGGCAAAACTGCAGCGCATTAAATATTCCAAACAAACTGTTCAAACATTTTGCCAGCTCAGTTGCTATTTTATTTGCCAGTGTTTTTGTTGTTCTTTTTTTTTATTTATTTTATTTTATTTTTTTGCTTTTTTACTCTGGCCAACACTTCAGCGCGAGACAGATGATAATAAAAAATTTTATTACACACAAGCTCATCCATTTGACTTAATGGCGGTTGAATGTGCAGCCTTTTAATGTGGATCCTGGGACGAGCAGCGGGCAGTGGGGCGCAGGGGGCATGTGATCTGTGGCAAGAGTAAATGCGTATCTGTCTACCTACTGCGTTTTTCTTCCTTTTTTTTTGGTGCCCGGGTTTATTGTGCGGGTAGGAGAGCTGTTGATTATTTAATCATTTTTTCCAGAAACTGACGCTGCTTTCTCAAGTGGAAGTGCATGTAATTTTATTTCATTTGCAATGCATTTCGCTTTATTTATTTGCGTTTTTATTTTTATTTTTACTTTTTTGTAATTTAATTTGTTTGGCTTTGGCTGCCGCTGCTGTTGTGTTGGCCGTACTGATTGCTGTGGCAGCCACGGCGGCAGCTGCCGACTAATATGGCCTGCCACGAGCTCTCAATAAATCAGCGAAATGTGCGAGCAAAATAATAATTAATGGTTGTGGATGCGGGGGGGGCAACGGGGCAGGCAGGTGAAGAATGATGCATGAAAATTTGTGAAAAATTGCACAAATTGCGCGTCACACGTCGGGGGAAATATAATTGCCAGGGCCAATGTTTGGCATTGCCTCAAATGAGCAGCTCAAATGGACTTCTAAAAGAAACCAAGGAGCAGCAAAAAACCTAGCATACATTTGAGCGCTTCTTAATATGCAGCACATGTAGAAAATGAGTTAAACGCTGGCCGGAAACAGACAACACTTGGCTTAATTTCTATGCTGTCAGTCTGCCGCACCCAACCCCTCAACCCACCAACCCCCTCCCGTATTGGCCACCTCATCATTGGCCGGGCGTCATCATCATTTGGCACAGGCATAGGCGAAGCCGCATGTTCAATATGATTCGTGACATGTTAGGGAATTAGTGCTGCAAGTGGTCGGGCGGGGGGAGAGCGAGAGCGAGAGCGAGGGGGAAGCCATTGCTGAGGCTTCCTTCCTGCTCCTTTTGCTTGTGTGTGCTTGCCACGTGCGCCACATGTTTGTCATGCCAAGTGGCGTCGGGTGGCCTCATTAATGTGAGTTGCTTTAAGTTTTATTTATTTATTATTGGATCCATGTTTAATTTTTTTCCCTTTGTTCTCCTTACTCTTTGTTATTTCGGCTGGATTTGCCACGGCTAATTGCTTTTTTTGTGTATTATTTCTGGGCAACATGTTCGCATGTCCATGTGAACTATTTAACAGGCGGTCAACAGGTTTTCTTTGCTGCTCAGGTGCACACACATGGGAAGATATCATATGCCATTTTTCATCTTTAATTGTATAATAGAATTAAATAATCAAATAATTGTTTTAAAGTTAATGTAAAACAGTTCATTGCATTGTATACAAGCGCCCTCTACAGGCATTTTTTGCATTACGATTCCGAAACCTATTTACATTTTCAATATAACATACTTAGGGGCTTTTAAAATTGTATTATTTTTGCTTATTTTTGTTTATTTATTATAAACAAGAATACTCTAAAATTTTATTAAGATTTGCTTGTAAGAAATTTCAAGAAGTACTAAAAAAGAAAACTATATTACCAGTCTCTTTTATTGCCAATTCACTTTCATTTTAAAAGTAAAAGTTTGTTTTATTTTTTTTACTTATTTTTAATATTGTTAAAAATAAAATGTATTTAACAAGTTTATATACAGTGTTTGTAGAATTTTAGGAAAAGAAAACTGTCTTGACATTACAATGAGGCTCATATTAAATAATTTTTTATATCTTTTACATTTACATTTAGATAAACACAAAATTTTTTGTTACCCTTTGTATATTAAATATATATTTATTATATACCAGCCCAAAATAAGGATAAATTATCTACCTTTATAAATTATATTCATATTTCCATAAAGTATTTTCATTTTTCGCGTTCGTTAGTTGAGCGGCAAGAATACACCCCGAGTTCACATAAGAAGCTCCCGTTGCCCATCAAAAAAGTTGCACAGGCTCAAATACCTCGCACAGTGCTGAAGAATCTTTTGGCCAGTTTGCGTGATATGCAAAGTTTTACGTAATTGCTGCAATTTGTTGGCAGCAACTGCTTAATATCAAGTAGCCGTCGTGTTGGCACAAAAACTGACGGCAACTTAGCGCTACAAGCGCATTCGGTTACACAACAGCAACAGCAGCAACAATTACAGCAGCAACAACAACTTTAGCACCAATGTTGCCTGGTTGCTGCTCGCCTCAAAATGTTTGTTGCTGCTTGTTTACATTTTACAGTTTTTGTGGTTAAGTTTACGCCGTGTTTTCGTCTTCGCACACCAAAGGTCTGAGGTTGGGCTGAGTTGCGTTGCGGCCCGCCACCCGACTGGCCTCTTATCATGTTAGCAGCGCTCTATTTTCATGTTGCCAGCAACAGCAACAAAAGCAACAACTATGTGCAAGTATCTACAGTTACGAGCAGTCTGCCAACATGTGGGTGTCAACTGCGTCCTCGTAGTTTGCCACCCCGTCTCCCGCTCTCGTCTTCTCCCTTCGCTTCAATTGCGTTCTCGTCTTCGTTTAATTTGTAAAATTATTAGCACGTAGTTTCTTATTAGTTTGTTTTTGGCATGTAAATTTCGCAAAACCAAACTTTCCCAGTCTGGCATCGAGGGACAATAACAACGAAAGCTATATATATATATTGATATGATATACAGATTGCATGGCTATATTTGCTCAGCACCCGCAAGCGTCGGTAACTTTTCGTCTTGTATTACTTAGATATACTGCATGCATTTTTAAGTTTAAAAATAAATATCCCTTGACAAATTGAAATATGCTAAATAGTTGTTGGCCCCATTCGGTGCTCACAATGAGTAAATTATAGCCTTGACCTAGGTACGTTCTAATGCATGGGAAAATTGTGGAATTCCAAAAGTAATCCCTTTGGAAATTTGAAATATATTCAGTTGTAACAGTCTGAAAAACAGTTTTCCCCTGCCCAATCAAGCGGACATAAACCAAAAAAAAAAAGTCTTGCAAAAAGAAGAAAATCCTAAAAAAATCTACAAAGCCGCAACAACGAAAATTGCCATTTATCAAGCGATATTGCAGCGACATTTAATCAAGATATTAGCAAAATGTTCAATTTATTTAGAAAAACCCAACGGCCATACGGAAAAGCAAACAACAACAACAACAGCATGAACTCAATTGTCGTTGCAAAAAGCGCCAACAAAGTGCAACATGGCAAAAAGCAGGCAAAACGAAATGCAAATCAAGCACTGGGAATTAGTGACAGCCAAGCGGAAAGACCAGCTCCAGTTCCAGTTCCAGTTGCATTGGGAACTCCCACCCGTGAGTTTTAGTGTGACATTTGCAATTGACAGTCGAGTCGTCGGTCTGAGTCGCATCGAGTTCAAGTTGTAGGAACTTTAGGAGTCCTCGAGTGCGAGGCTTCTTTTCAACTGTTTTTTCCTTTAGCCCCACCTATCCCTACTCCCCACACACTGCGACAATTTAAGCTGCAAAGTTTAAATGTTTTTTCTCCAAGTTTTTCAGTTGCGGCGTTTTTCTTTTGGGGTTTGCGGCAAAATGTCAAACGGTGGCCAAAGTTCGCTTACCATCAAACGAGTTCGTGTGCAAATGGCGGCCCCAAGTGTTGCAATGGGGCCTGCCGCACTCCCAATCCCCAACCCGTTCCCCCCGCAGCGCTGAGCACGTGTGCACTTTTCCTAAATATTTCTTTAAAATTTGGCATTTCTGCAATTAATTTCGCCCGCGTTCGTAATTTTTTAGCTGACTTACAGCCAGGTGAAAGTATCTTCAGTGCACAGTGGAATTTATAAAAATATTAATAAAATTATAAAATAAATGATATAAACTATTATAAGGAAAACTATTATAAAAAGATCTAAAATATGTCTATATGAGATAAATTAAATTAATCACGATTAAAAAAGTGAAATAAAACTGGCTTATCCGGTCCTAAAAACTTCGTTTATTTTTAGGAATGACATTTGAAATGTACTTGTCGGATAGAATATATAATGTATATATTTTATATAAAGTACATACGTTATATAAGTATTCTTTTAACTTCTTTTAATTTTAAACATTTGCAGCCTAACCTTCTAATTGGAAAAATAAGACTTTTAGAAATTATAATTTCTTGGCAATTATAATAAGTTCTTAAGCACATAAGTAGAATAAAAGTGTATGTAAAAAACATTATATATTCGAAATTAAAAGCGTGCTTCCATTAATTTAGATCTATTACTTGCCCAAACAAATTGTCGCAGATACAGATGCTGATGCAGATATAGAACATAAGGAGAACACAGCATAATTTCGCCTGCCACTTCCGCTCTTGCCCCAGTGTGCTGCGGGGGCTGAGGCAGTGAGGGGTGTCGGAAAAGTCTTGTGGCGCCCGGTAATCGTTGGGCCCGTCACTTTTTGCAGCACTTACTTTTAATTAGCAAACAAAACGGAACGCAACGCAGCGAAATGAAATGAAATGCAGCCCCGCCGCCTGAAAGTATGCAAAACTTTTGTTATTGTCGCCAAATAAATTTGCCAATGCGACTGCAAGGAGCGCAGGAGAGCAGGAGCAGCAGCAAGAGGGGCAGCGGGGTGCAGCAGGTAAACAAGTGCGATCCATACAATTGTGGGCGTGGTCAAAACAACAGCTAACAAAAAGTTTCAACGAAAAATTATGTGGCGTCAAATTCGGTGAGTAGGTGGGCGGCTGGGGGCAAGGGGTGTGGCAGGTGGCAGGTGGTTTACCCCATGCGGTTGCCGTCGAGCAAAATTTATGTTGCAGTGTGAAATTTTACGCGACAGGTGGAAAAAGAGCACGTAAAACCCCCACAAAAAAAAAGCCAACTGCAAAAAGTTGCATGCAAATTTTGTTGGGCAAGTGGGAAGAACCCAAAGCTGGTCGCCGGTTAAGCGGGGCGGGGCACCGCCTAACTGTCGAAGTCGCCGGCGTCTGTCTGGGAAGTCTAGCAGCGCAGCCCGATTAGCTGAAAGCATCGCTTAAATTTTTAAAACGCTCCCAGTAGGCGTAACAAAATAACAATTTCGCTCGGTCTCGCTGTCCGGCGTTCGGCGTTCGTCGTTCGGTTCTGGCTCCGGTTCCGGAACCGGGTTTGCGTAACGCCCTTAACACTTCATTAGCAACGGCTGTTTGGTGTGCATGTTAACACTTGCCACGAACAAACCGAAAACACAACAAGCAACAATCCCCCTGCCCCCAGTCCCTCCATTGTTGCCTCATTAGAAAGGGTTGCAGTCGTGACGCGGGCGTAAATCATCAATTAAATTAAATTTTGCTTCTGGGGCCAGTGCTAAAAATTAATTTTTAAAATGAAATGTTTTTGTGAATTATGAGGGTTCTCTGCATTAACCAGCCAAAACTGTTTAGCTGTCGCTATTTGCGTGCCTCACTTTATTTTCAAGTTTAAGGAAATGCCTTTCACAAGTAGATTACACTGACAAAATTTTGCTGTGCCTATCAAGTCGTAAAAATTGAATAATTCAAGCAACCAGTTAAAAACGTGTTTCTTCAATAAATTTGCTTAAATTTTTAGTGGGTTTCTATATTTAAAAATCGTGTTTCTTCAAGATATTTAATTTAATTTTTATTGGAGTCTACATTTAAATTAATGAATCCGAATTTAATCAGTCTTATTGTTAAGAAATAGCGCGTCTGTTTTAAGTTCTTTTTTAATTTGAATTTGTAACTTTAAGCGCTTTTATTCTGTTGTTTTCTTATAATAAACTTAATTTAAATATATAATTTTAAATAATTAAATATATATATATTTGTATTGAGTTAGGTTTCTGAGGCTGTATGTTTAATATGGCAAATATTTTAAAATAATGTGAATACTAATGATATTGAAATAGAAATTAAGTAGAGTTATTGTTCGCACTTTTTTATATGACTCTGGCTATTATTTGTCAATTCCACGACAGTCGCCCAAACCTGGGCAAATGCCACGAGCAAGCAGTTCATCTAGATACGGCTATCGCACCATCTTATAATTGCTCTCCAATGCAAACTCGATGTCGAATGGCGAAACCTTGCGTCATGTTTGAGATAATTGCAGTTCTGAGCGGCGACTTTTCCCTGCTGCCAGCTGCTTGGCTATTTACTGTTACATATTTGTTGTGCTTTTATTGTTTGTTGAAATGATTTCCAGGAAAAACGTTTACCCAAACCCAAACCTGCCCCAATAAGTGTGTGTGTGTGTGTGTAGCATATAGCATATAAATTACACGAATAAAAACTGAAATTGCTGCAAAAACAGAAATACACTTAAAATATACACAGAGCGCGAGGCAAAGCAAAGCAAAAGGAAAAAACGGAATATTTATGAACGCACACGCCAGGACGAGGAAAGCGAAAATGCGCCAAATAAAGCCACGTGGAACGGGGAGGGAGAGCGGGGAGCGGGGAGGGGGAATACCCCATACAACACAGTTAACAGTCAAATGTCGAAGGGGACAGGACAGAAAGGGGGGGTTCGGGTGTCAAGACCCAGCGAACCAACGAACCAGCGAACCAAGTCCGAACCTTGTCCGGTGTGCGGGTCCGGGACCGGTTGCGGGACCCGGTCCGGGCCATGTTTGTTGGCAGATAAAGCAAATGGCAAAAGTGTTTTCCATGCACGATCGATAAACACGGCGCCAGCAAGACGGGACAAATTTTCATAGTTCAAGTGGCGCCTAGGCAGGCGCTGCGCCTCAGTCGAGAAACGCGCGAGGGGAATTGGGTAAGGGGCGGCGGCCCAACTGAAATGTGGCCAAAAGCAGGCACTAAAAATTCACACGCACACTACTGAAACGAATGCGATAAAATTATTGAGGAAGTGCGCAAGCAAAAAAGAAGAAGCCAAATAGAAGTTAAATAAGCGAGAGTGGTATATTAGCAAATACCCTGTACAGTAAACTTAATATCAGAAAAGCAGAGATACCCTTACCTATACACATTAGTTGACTAAATATATTTATTTATTATTCATATTCAATCATTTTTAAAAGTACAATATACCAAAACTTAACATAATAACTTAATTTTTGTATTTATTTTTTCAGCAATTAGGCTGCACAATACCCTATCATCTGACTCTATGGTAATTACTCTATGGTAATTACTGACTCCAGTAAAATAGTATTTTCACAAGAACAACTTAATAAATAACATGCACAACTTTGTACAACACTCTATATTCGTGTTTTACAGGGTATAGAAAGCAACAGGAGTGAGATTCGGAATCATTTTATGTACAAGTGTAAGCAGAACTATCTTTCATGTTCTCTAACCAACAGCTGTTTGGCTATTATTATCGCTGTTGCCAGTTGGTTGTGGGCCTGTGATTTGGGCCGTGTTGAATCATCGGGAATGCCAGGGAAATTGATAACTATCACGTGTCACTCAGAACTAAACATCCAGAGGTCAGACAATAATAGAACACAAAGATCTGCGTAAATACCCGCTAAACCTGTTAAATTAGCACTGGCTTCGATATGATTTTACGATTGAGGCGCGTGTGTGCTTCGAGCCCGGCAAATTAATGCCGAAAGAAATAAAGAACAAAAAATTAACTTGTCTATTTGCGTGGATTTTATTTTTATGGCATTCGCCTAGATTGTGACAAGTTGTGTGCGTTGATGTCTTTGGCTTTCACTTTGGCCTGATGAGCGCGTCATCAGCTTTGGGCCTTGGCAAGGCGGGAAATGCGGCAAAATAAAACGATGAGTCATGCTTGAATTTCCAAGGCGATTCGTCAGACGTTGGGGCACAATTTTTATATTCATGGCAAGTGTAGAACAACTTTGTCCTTAACATTTGCTATGCATAGAAAATTGCGCGTCTGTTGAGAGAGAAATATATTCGAGATGCTCAGAGACATAATCAAATCATAGTAAAACCCCAATGATTAGTGGTAAGGGTAAGATTAATATAAAGTTTATAGCAAATGCGAGTATTCTAACTGTATATATTATCAACTGAATAAATTATTAAAGACAAATTAGATTATCTGCTTAATTAAAACTTTCGAATAATAAAAAAAAATTCAAAATAAAAGAAATGTATTTTAAAATCAGCAATTGTGCTTAATCTACGTAATCATAATAATATTATTAATAAGTAATTGTAAATGTAAAATTGTAACTGGGAAAATATTACTTTTATTATTGTTATAGGATAATAGTTATAAACTATCAATGAAATCCTTAAATATCTCAAATAAATATCAAAGACTATTCATTCTCTTGCCTGTGGCTCAGGCTTAATTGGCCTAAATGACTGCGCACATTGGACAGCAATCCGGAATTAATATTAGCATTAACTACAAACCCCAAGTTATAATTAAGTACAGCCAAATTGTTTGCTGACTAATTAGTTCTATGATAGTTATAAATATTTGCTGTCACATTTCCAGCTACATGTTTTACCCTAAAAGGAAAAGGTTGTTCGAAGGTGCCCAGAATATTTTTATGGATGCGCTCAAGGAATTCTCTAAAGACTCATTTTTAGTTTTCACTTAGATATGTCATCAATAAATTATGCAAAAAATTTTAGCTCTTAATTCATCATAAAAATTCAAATTGCATTTTCACTTTCTTCAATATGGAATATAATTAAACATTAGCCGTCGTCTATTTAATGCAGGCGACCTGAATAGCTAAATTTGTGTGGGAAGTTTATTGCCATTTGTTATTTAGTGCCACTGCCAAGCAATCAATTCGTTGACCCTCCTCCCCCCCCCCCCCCGCGACACCCCTGGCACTGGCCAAGCGACGCCTCCGCACAACCATAACTCAGACAATTGCAGGCGAGGCTTTGTTTAAATTTTGGCAAGGCATAATAATTTTCCTACGCATTGTTTGTTGTTTGCTTTGAGACAACAAGCGGCCAAATAGAGGCGTGGCCAGGGGGCTTAGGGGGATTGACCAGCAGACAGTCAGAATGCGACCCCCGAGGAATGGAAAGGAAAAAAGTTCGGCGACGCGTATGCGCAAAATGTCGGCTCATAAATAATGTTGATAAAATGCATTAGGGGGCGTGCCCGGCCCGCCCCATAATTAGTGCATTAATATGAGGAAGGGACGGGGCGAAGGACTGCAGCTAGTCGCGGCTGCCACTGCTGTTGACGAGAAGGATACACAATAGTTTTATTTATGAGCTCAGAGATGCTCCAAAACCAATAAAATAGTCCGGATTTGGCTAACGGCTGCCAGTTCTTGTTGTTGTTGTTCTTGTTGTTATTGTTGTTGCCGTTGTCGTTGTCGTTGTTGTCGCAAACAACGCCATAATAATAATGTAATGAAATTTATGATGCGCATTTAATGTACTCAACATAGCGCGACAATAAACGACGGCAGCGCGAAGGACACGAAGGACGCGTGGGACGCGGGCCGCCTTTGCAATGTCCATTGAACGCCCGACACTTAACTGATTTCAAAATTATATTGCTGCAAGATTGTGTGCGTGCGCGTGTGCCTCTCTGTGTGAGTGCATTTCTATATGTACAATATGGCACATAATTTTATTGCTCATTGTCCGCCAGGGCAGCCGTCAAATTTGTGCGTTTGTGCGTGAAGGACAACGGCGGGGCAGGCGGGCGGGGCAGCGAGACGCCAGTGTCAATATTTGAGCTGTGCAAACGGGGCGGCAATCTGGACATGTATCTCTATATATAAGCACATATGTGTGTGTGTGTGTGTGTGTGTGTGCATAGGGGATCTCAAGGAGTTGCATGTGTCTGCGCTTTAGTTTGTGTTTGCTTAGTTCTCATAGTTTTATTGTTTCAGCGCATTGCATTTTATTACCGCCACGCTTAGCAGTCCGGTTGCAATTTCAAGGCTATGTTTGATTATTGAATTGATTCGCACACTTGAGCGATTAATGCTCTGATTAAATTTCACATGTGATACGGGTGTGGCTGTTACGCGTGTTGTACAAAATGCTTTTGGGCAGCTGTCATATAAAAAGAAGAGAACACTTTTTTCGTGATTTTAAATACCGCTACTAAAACTGTTATACAACTGATATACAACTGTTATATCCGTATAAAAGAAGGAAGGAGGTACTCTTCTTGACTGTAATACTGCTATGAAACTGTTATACCAGTTTGAAGAGTTTTGTTTTCAAATATGTATACTTCAGATGTAAATCTAAGTCTTAAGCAGGCCAAGACATTTTGTGTTATACAGCTCAATTATCTAAACTGTAACAAACAATTGGTAATATGGTTATACAATTGATAAGCTAAAACAGTTAGTAAACTAATATAACAAAATGTGTGTTGTTATAAGGCAAGTGTTACACAATCTTAATTTAATCCAAGTTGTGAGTACTCTGGTAATAGCATGATGTAAGTTTTTAAAATTTATAACAATTTCCTTAACATTTTCCACTTTAATCACTCACCCGGCCAAATTGAAAATGTTCAATTTATTTATTAAGGCTGCACAAAAGCCTCAAAAGCCAGCACAACACTTTCACTGCTATGATCCAAGAACCACAAGAACAGCAACAACAACAACAACTGCAACAGCAACAACAAGAGCAGCAGCATAAAAAAAGTGTTCGACAATGTGTTACAAACTGGAGCATAAAACTTAATTTCCGACCAAACATTGCGACATTGCAGCTGCAATAGCAACTGACAGACAACCGCAAGAAAAACCCAATCAAGCTTACACGCCGCACCTCCTCTGCAGGGTATTAGAGCGGAGGGGAGGCTGGAAACAAGCATATAACTGGGCGAAGGCGAAAGTAATTTGCAAGCAACTTTGCAGTGTCATAAAAGCCGAGCAAAAAACGGAGCACGAGCACTTAAATTGTTGCCCAGTGTGGAGCGAATAATTGAAAAATTTGCAGTGCATAGAAAATCGAATTATGGCGAAAGTGACGGCCGGAGAGATGACGTCGGAAATATCAATTAACAACAACAAGCGCAAAAAGCTATTAAAAGCTTATTTAGTCGATCCGGCAAATAAAAACAAGCGCCGCTGTAAGCAAATAATATGAAAAAAGTTTTTTACAAACAACCCGCTCTCAACTCGCCCCCCTCCTCCGGCCCGACAGGGCCGTAGTACGCCGTAGTACAAGAACAGGGGCAGTAGAATTAATTGCTTTATATGGCGTGATAATTTATTGAAGCCCACGATGACCAACATGGGAGCACAAGCAAAGTCCACGGCCGAGTCGAAGCCGGGGCCGGGGCAGGGGCAGGGGCCAGGGGCCGGGGCCAGGACACGAACATGGCAGGCGGCTGCCTTGTTGTGCCAGGATAACACGAGTATTATGCCGGCAACGAGGCGTAAGGGTCAATCACATTAGAGACATGCGAGCCGCTGCCAGTGGAGTCCAGTTTGGAAAGGCGCGCAAGGACTGCGGGGTGGTTCGCTCTTTTGGTCAAGGGTTGCCTCACCCGCCTGCATTTTGCAATCTGATTATGTGCCCAGGGCGCGGATAATAAGTTTTTGTTTTATTATACCCTTCAAGTGGATAAAATGACTTGTTTGTGCGCTTGGTAAATTATGAAGAGATTACTTTTTTAACTGCTTGCTAGCAAGTTTTCTACTGACAACCATCTTGGCTGTAAAACACTTTGGGCTTAACTTTAGAATCAACTTCTTATAGTAATTATGCAATTATCTTACACAAAAAAAGTAAATTGCTCAATTTATGGCATAAGTCATATTATGTATCTAAATAAATGCAAGCCATTGAACAAATATTTTGCACAACTTGTTAACTAATTTCTGTAATCTTATGAATGAATAACATATATTAATAATAACCTTAGGAGGATAAAATAAAATATTTCTTTATTTTTTGTTTGGGATTATATTATTAACCATGCCCCATATTATGAATTGAATAATTGGAAAGTATTAATAATAACGAAGAGTATTCAGAGGTCATTCTTGTTGCATTCACTGCCTGTTTTTGCCGCTTATGTTTTCCTCAATGGACTTACGCACTGCAAAGGGAAGGCCTTGTGCGCTGTGCTATTCAACCCTTGGTGGCGTAGGGGTTGGGGGTCAGTCCGCAAATGTGTGCTATGAATATAATCAGCGCATTCAATCGAGTTAATTTCATTATGAATATGATGGCAGCTAAACGTTTCTTCTGCCGCTTTGTTTTTGTGGATTTTTTTTTAATCAGACGCCACGCGATGCTGAAACTTCGGGCATATAAATAATCTTGCCAAGTCGCCTGGCAGGACACTAAGGACAAGCGCACAGCAGCTGCTCGTGTTGCACTTTGCGAGTCCTCGTTGGCCGCCGTCGCCGCTGTTGACAAACAAATATGAAACTAATCCTTGGTAATTAGTGCGCCAACTTTTGCTGCATTTTGAGCCAGGACACAAAGTCAGTCCGGTGTCCTCGCGGTCCTGCTCCGGCTGTGGTCAGAAGTTGGCACATTCCTTGTGCTTTTTGCGGTAACCAGCGAGTGTAAATGTGTGTGTGTGTGTTCGCTTTTTTTCTGTGGTGTCGTCGTTGGCATCGTGCAGCGGCGTTATTTTTATTGGAAAAGTTAAGCTCGTGTTTTGATAGGTTTCAGTCGTAAAGGGATTAATTAGTGCGGAGCTCTCGCCAACATGCTGCAGACACAGAGACCCCGGCTCCAACGCCAAAATGGACTCCGGCTCCGACTTGAACTCCAGCTCAGACCAACATGCGGACCAAGTCGCATTTGTTTTTGGCTTTTGCATAATTAAAGTTAAGCTGAGTTGCATAGTTTTCCCTTTTCCTAGTGCGATAAACGCGCGCGGCACTCAAACTGAAACTCGCCACGGACAAGGTTGTGCAACATACAGTTTGGGGAGTTCTAATGCAAGTACAAGTACTGCCCGGACTGTATCATGTTGTGGAATGAATGGCAAATGAGTATTGCTTAAGTTGGGGTTAAACGGATGGAAAGAGTTTGACTTGGTTGGCAAAAGAGGAAAACGAAGAAAGTATTTTGTATATTTTAATGGTGAGCAAATAAGTATCTATCGATATAAATATTAAATATAAAAATATAAGACATACTTAAATTAGAAATGCCTCTTTTTGAATTAAAACATCAGTTAAAATAGTCTTTTACAAATATGTTGTTACCTTATAATTGGAGATTTTTAAAACTCCAATGATAAGTATAAAAATATTAAATACAATGCCGTTGAAATAAATATTATATAAATTAAAGAGGTAAATAAAACTTATACAATTTAAATTAATTAAGGATAGGAAATCTTTATAAAAATAAATTCTGTTCAGAGATAAATTCAATAAAATTTGAAAACTTGATGGCAAACGTATTTTGTTACAAGTGTTGCTTAGAGGTTTTCCTTAAAAGAACCTGTCGCAATTAACTAGGAATTTGCTTACTTAGAAATGCCCCAAAGCATTCGAAAAATGCTCATCTTTCAGCTGGCTTCAACGAGGTTTATTAATTTCATTGTTGCAACCGCGTTGAGACACATTTCGCTGAAACTCCAATGGCGCAGCAGTTGAAACATTTTTTTCTTATCTTTTATTATGAACTGCAGCTACAATTTCTCTAGCGATGTCAGCGCATGATTTACGAGGCCGTGGCTTACAAATGAAAATTGTAGTAAAAACCCAGCCAGGCGGAGGGAGGGGGCACAGGAGCCGAGGGGAGGAGCATAAGACAGAGGGACAGACAATCCTTTTTTGCGGCACTGAAGTTTTGGCCACAAAACAGGAAACGGAAATGAGTGCGCAGGACGATGGCGACATGTGAAATGTGTTTGGCCCCAACCACTTGAAATAGAAGAAAAAATAAAAAAAAAAATAATAGAAAACGGGCACACATGCAAAATAAACGGGTTCAAGTGGCGCTCGTAAAAACAGGAGCAGGACCAAGCCAAGCCAAAGGATAACTGTTGAATTGCTGGTCATAATAACAAGGCACGCCACATCCACATATATGTATATATGTGCATGAGTGTGTGTGTGTGTTTGCGGTAGAGCTTGTCGCGTAGCAACTTGTGGCTAACTTAATAGCAGCTAACAACATGCTGACAAACAGAGAAATGTGGGCACATGCTAAGGTTCATGTGACCAGAATGAATGCAAATGAAGTTGGAGCCACTTTTTTGCACCACAGTGACAGACTGGATTACAAGTGGGAGGGCTTTCAAAAAATCATCATAAAATTATTAAAATCTTTCAATAACTGAAAGAATTGTGCTACGCAAAAAATGGTTATATTGGAAAATTTTTAATTGCGATTGAAAAATTTGTGAAAATTTAAATTATATTTAATTATATTATTATGATAACTTTATTCATAAAGATCAATTAGTTTGTGGGTAGAAAATATTAGAACAAAGATGCATTTCATACTTATATAAAATATTTATTAAAAATATTTGAAAGTATATATTTAAAAGAATATTTAAAAATTCCCTCCGTATATTATTATTATTTTTTTAAATATATACTTACTTGAATGTTAATTTGGGAAGGATTAAAGCTTTAAATGTACTTTCTTATTTTTTAAATAGTTTCTTTGTTACAATAAATATCAGACATATGGTCTATTTTTACAAGCCACATGAGGGTCATTGTCCACTGCGCTTAGCAAAGTGAGCAAAAGACTACTGTACGAGTTACATAAAATATGTACAAGAAAATGCGATTAAATGAATGACACGGAGAACATTAACGCACACTCGGCTACCAATGCAGCTGGCAGCAAAATACAGAAAAGAATAACAACAACGAAAAAAGGGAAAATAAAATAAAAATAAAATAGAAGCAGCATAAAAACAAAAACAGGGAATACCGGCGATGCTGCGTGCTGTGAAAACAATCCAATCAATTTATTAATTAAGCAAGCCACTCGGCGGCCAGTCGAAAGGCGAGGAATTAAATGAAATGAAATACGCGGCGTATGCGTAACGATAAAGCGGCAGTTGTCTGCCACACCGCTATACAGCACTCGTCCCCCATTCCCCCTTGCCCAGCGCTCTGCGTCTATTCGTCTAGCTTTGTGCAATGGATTTTTAATGTTTTCCATGGGGCGTCCATCGGTCTTGGACTTCTGGGCAAAAGCGAATGCCAATGCCAGCGCGAATGTAACGCATTGTTAAGCCCGCCGCTTGGCACTTTTCGCACGCCAGCTGCGCTCAAAGAGCGATGGGGAAAGGGAGAGGGACGGGGGGAGGCTGAGTGCAAGCACACAGAACTTGGACTTTAATGAGCCAACAGCAATTACGCGAAACATTTGGCGCATTGCAAATGTCTCAATGCGTCGCCAACATCGTCTGCAAACATTTTAATTGCATTTTGCTCTTTATTTTATTGCCTGCGGCGTCTTAACGATTCCGTTGCAAGGCCCACTAAATACTAGATCCATAACAACTTCGTATTGAAAATATGTAAAACATAATTAGTAAAGTGTGTTTATGGTTTATGGTTCAATTTTTCAAATTGCAAGCCTAAAAATAATTCTGCGCCGTTGTTTGCACCAAGTTTGAGAAATCAAAAGCTTTCAAATAGGAAAATACGCTGCTCAATAATGTGGATGTTATTGGCATCCTTCGGCTTTCCGATATCCGATTGTGCTGTCGATTTAATATATATATACCTATTCCTTTGTTGAGCAAAAGAAAGAATCGTACGAATAAATAAACTTTAGCCAATATAGCATTGGATGTATATTTAAAATCGTGTTGGCATTAAAACTAACTATCAATCAAATCAATTAATTAAATACTTTAAAGCGAATGGATTTAGAGAAATAATTCATAATAATAGCAGAGTTTTCCAGGTGCCTTACACTTCTTAGATCAATTTGATTATGAAAAAGTACAAATAGTTATTCTGTACATTGGGTAAGAAAGCCTATGTAATGTGGCGTACTATAGAAAATTAATGCCCCAGCAGTTTAAGCATTTTCGTCTTTTATATCACCTTGAAATAATAAATTATACTTAAGAATGTAGCTAATGCGGTTAGCGATTAGTTCTATAAACCATCTATAAAAGCTGCTTGTAAATTAAATTCAAAAGGATATATAAAACATGGCTTTTAATCTAATTGTTTTAGCTGTACTGTATATTTTATATAGTACTACTAGGAAATACTCGATGATTGCACAAGATACATTACAATGATGTAAAATATTGTTTATTAATAAAAGTGCTACATTTATTATTTTAATCTAAGAAATTTTCAATGCATTTCTTTTTGTGGTGGAACATATTCAGCCATTTGGATTTTCTCTTGCGTTTTGACAGATGAAAGGTACGATTTTTAGTTATTCAAAATAATGGTCACGGAGATCTATTAAGTTATGTGTGAAAAATAGCTTTGAACAAAACAATTCATATTTAATCAAAATGTTAAAAACTGGCGAGGAAACATGGGTATATGGTTCAATCATCCAAATAGATCCATCCAGAAGAGCCGCGACCGAAAAACACGGAAAGTTCGGTTTTCTTTTCTTTTTTTAGATTACAAATTTAGGCTTAAAGCAATTAATAGCTTTTCCTCATATTTGTTCATAATTTATTTGGCTAAAATAATGGCCGTATTCATGCTTCAGTCATCTCAAGTTAATAAGTATCTTATTTTATAGTATTTCCACAACATTTTAATGGGTTTCAACGGATGGGATTCCTACTTTTTTTGTGGACTTTTGAGTAAATCTCAATGCTATGAGAACTTCCAATTGGATCGTTTAAATATAAGCATTAACACAACAACTTCTGTAAACAGTAAATCATTCGCGAAATTCGTCGCTAATTTTAAGACTGTAAATCCAAGACCCTGCCTAATTTGTTAAACTGCAGTTAATATTGACAGATATAATAAAGATCGACACATGTTGTTAGTTCTACTGAAGATATTACTCAAACAAAATATATATATATACAGTTTTTATGATCTAAGATACCTTTCATAAATGTAGTTATTCGCTAATTGCAACAAAATTAACACTAAAACGTTATGCCAGTGTTGCCAATTCGATTAGCCTTAATACTAACGTCAAGCTATAAAAGCAACGAACAACTAGCGACAAAATATCGAAAGAAGAATGAAATATTCTATAATTCAGTGTGCGATATTGGCAGTTTTATCTGTGGCCATGGATTATTGGCGCCGAAAAAAAACTTAAAAGTATTTAATCGGATAAAAATAATGTACATAATATACATTTCCTTTTAATAAAAATGTTTCATAATTTATTAATATTATTATTACTTAAAATATAGCATATAGTTATGAAGCTAGAAACCAAACGATTTATATAATTTAAATAATGATGATGAACATATCCTCGACACTATTCAGATATAATTGGAATGCAATCAATTGCGTAATCTGTGGGTTGCCCAAAATAAATCCGTCGCATAACTTGTTCCTGATCTGATAATAGGTTTTGTTCAAAATTCAAGTCTGGGTGAAATTATTATTCAAATAAGCTGTAAATAAATTAATTTATTAAATTAAGCACTTAACCAATTGTTTCTGATTGGCTTTATGATTGTTATATTATTAAAACGCAGTTAAAAATGATATAAAAAAGCGAATTTAACGCATTAGGTAACACACATGCATATAAATATGTGTGACGTCATCTAAATGCCATCATACGAGTATGCTCAAAAATACTCTTTGGGGTTGCACTCAAACCCAGTGCCACGTGAGGCGCTCTTGAGCACTTCTCCTGTGAACAGGAACTTTGAGATACTTTTGACGCATGCGCACGGATTCGATGCCAGCCCACAGTTTGCAGTTTGCTCACTTAATGATTAGTTGGGTTTTGGTCCGTTTTAGTTTGGCGTATTTTAACCCTTGGCTGGGACACGGGGCCAGTTGACAGCGCCAGCAGAAACAATTGCAGCTAATTGGCAATAATCAAGCATCGGCCGGCGTCATAAATTGGCATAAACAATGCGACGCCAACAAGGCCAACAAATCAGCGCAGTTGGCATTTTTAATTGTGATTGAGTTGCCTGCATAAATCAGAAAATTAAATTACAAACAATGGCAATAAAATCTAACGAATGGCATTTCTCTTTCTATTTTTAAATATTTTTTGTATATTTCTCTTCTATACCCTGTACACATTGAAATTGGCCTATTGAAAATATACAGATTTAATGGCAGGCCGCACAAGTCATTTCTATATTTTTATATACGAGATATAAGATTTATATATTTTTTAATATATCATTAGCAGCTAGTTAAAGGTAGTCCATCACCTGTCTGTCTATAAGTCCAGAGTTAAGTTAGAGACTCAAAAAAATAACAGATTTGGCAAATCTGTTCTTATATACTCTACGAAGATTACATTTATTCACTTATGTTTTTATAGATAACAAATTTATTTATTATTACATTTATTTTTATGTTTCCTTTCCCCGAAATCAGTAAAATTTGATTTTTATCTTGACTTCTCAACCATTTCTCTGAGATTAAAATAAAGAGGACTGCAAGTTTGGTATGTAGATTTTTCCCTTATGGAAGTTGGTTTTCAGGGTATCTTTTATTCGGGCAGTCTTGAGTTGAGCCATTTCGACTAGCGCAGTTTTGTTTATGTTGGCAGCTTCGGCTGGCGACAATTTAATTACGATTGCATTTGTGAGAATTAAGTGTGTGTGTATGCGTGTGAGTTGCAGCCGCCGCGCTGACGCCGCAAAATATGCTAATTTATATTTATATGAATATGGCGAGCAGCAAGCGCGGCCAACAGAGGATCATTCTCAAAGGGTTTGGGGAAGGGGCGTTTAGGGGCAGCTCGTTCCTTCAGCTGCCACAGCGCCAGAGATGTGAAATATTTTTGGTGGCTGCCGCCGCCAGCGACTGTGGTCATAAAATTTATTGTTGCCAAATGCATATTTGTCACATTTGCAATGTATTTGGCGGCGGCAGTCATAGAACAATTTATAAGCAACTGGGGAGTTGGCCCCATTGGCCAAAGGACAGCCACGGCGACGATCCAAAAGCCAAACCGCCGCTCCAAAAGAGCCAAAATGGGACTTCATGCCACTAGTCAAAAGCATTTAATTGTTATCCTAGCCCATAGTGTGTGCGTGTGTGTGGTTAAGGGAAGTAAGTTCAAGGATTGGGTAAATATCTATCAAGTATTGGCTGTAACCGAACTGCGACAATTGGTACATGGTTATCAATATTTTCTGTAAATACTGTTTAAGAGATGAATTTTCTAATTTTGTTTTTATTTTCAAATTTAAATAAAGTATGATTTAATAAAAACTATTAGTATCAACTAGGCCAGAAAGAAAAACGTCACAATTTTAAAAACTATAGAAAGAAAAGGCGAAGGCAATTGATGATAACAGCCAGAGTGCATAAAATATACTTGTAAACTAAATAAATATATTAGTGATATGGACAGAAGCTGCGAAGTTTTCTTAACAGTAGCCTGTGGGAAAAGGTTTAGGTTTAAAATATTAATTTAATTTATTTAAATTTGATTTTGAATTAAAAGATACTTTAATTATTTGAATTCTTTAAAATAAAGTATATAATGAAATTCAAAATACAAATATACAATACAAAAAATTATAGTCTGAAAGCTTTTAGTTTATGATATGCCATTAAGTATTCTATTCTTGACTTATTCTGTTCAATCTGAGCTTATAATTGGCAAAGTTAATGTTTAGTGTGCCTGCGCCTTGGAGAAGGCCAACTTGAATGCACGTGGCCCACAGCTATCGGAGTTGGCTAACTGTCACGCGGATGCGAAAGTCTTCACACCTCAGAGACTCCCTCGATGGCTGCGTACAAAAGAAATGAAGTCATTTGTAATTAATGAGGTTTGTCACCCCAATTTGCCGCAACTTCAAACCACGACAGCAACAACGGCAACAAAGGAATACAGGCGGCGTTAGATGCTCTATGTTGTGTGTTTAACCTGCCTGGCATATTGAAAATCACGGTGCAGACGCAAAGCGAGGGTGACGCACACATAACAACAAAGGGAGCGCAAAAATAAATGCCATATAAAAGAAATGGCAGGCGGCGCCCACCCACAAAAACAATCTAATTATCTCGTTAAGCACGCCAAAATGCACAGAGCACAGCTCACCCACACACACACACACACACTCACATACATAGAGGAAGTGCTACAACAGCCCTCAAAGTGCGTGTAGCGGGCGGGCGGGAGGGGGCGTAACAGGCGCAGGTGGTGCCTGCTTCGCACTGACACCTTGACAGCCACATCCTTGACCCTGACAGACAGGCTGACTTTTGGCTGGATTTTGATTTCGCCTTTTGACAGTTTGCGGCGTCTCTTCCTATTTTCCCTATTTTTCTTCTTTTTTTTTTGTTGCTCATGTTTAATTAAAATTATGTAAATAAATTTTATTTAGCTGACATTGAGGCGTAATTAAGTGCATGCGACGGAGAGCGCGAAGAATATGCCTCAGGCATTTGCATCTGTCGCCAATCTGACGACAGTTGCCCTCACCTTGGGGCCGTCCCAGCATCCGCCCCACCCGCCCCCGTACAACTTATTGCCAATGTCCTCCTTGCGCTGCTTCTTGTTGCTGTATGCTGACAAATTAGCCTTGAAATGAGCAATTTGCAGGCTCTGGACATGAACGTGCCGTGAACATGGCCGGCTTTGGGCGGGGGGCGTGACTGTCGAGGGCCGTCAAGTTGCCGTGCATACCAAAACAGGGCTGACAGCTGCTGTCAGTGGCGGCTTGTCAATGGTCGAGTATTAAATATGCTTTGTGGCATGAAAAAGCAATTAAGAGCCGAGTGTTTAGTTGTCTTTGAGAAAAATTGGCAAAAAAAAAGCAGCCAAAAATTAGAAAAAATTGGAAAAATAGGAGAATCCAGTAAGAGCTATTGTGAGATGGGCCCAACTAACTTATACCCTGTATACAGGTACAAACTGCACTCTGCATCCCTTAAAATTGTTCTATTAAAATAGATTCTTTAATAACTGGTAATTATCATTCACAGCCTAAATTTAATAAAAGAAATTATTTTTTATGATAAATTTAAAAGCTTGAAGTACTTTAATTTAAGTGAAAGAATTGTGATTATTTTAAGAGCTTAAAATGCAAAAGAAAAATTCCAGCTATATTTTAAAAACCATTGTTTATAAAAGTTAAAACCAATTTATGTACTAACTTACATAAAACATATTTATAAGCCAACGACAGTTAAATGCACGTTTCCATTTAATAAAACTAACATGATTTTTAATACAATAAAAATAAATACAAATTCAAAGTTTTCCCAACTTTGACGCTTGGTTTGCATTTGATTGTTTGGATTTGAAACTAATCCTTCATTCATTGTGAAAATGAAAGCAAAGGGATATGCAAGAGATCACTGATTGGTTCTATTATGATAGATTTATTTAACAGAATGTTAAGCAAGCCGACCGAGTTCAAATGTGTCAACAACTCGCTTCATAATCCACATGTCAACTAATGAAATGGCACCAGGGAAAAAATGAATAAGCACATATGCCACAGCGGCAACAACAACAACAACAACAACAAGGACAGGCCAAGGTCTCGCAGAGCCCCATCAACGTGGCTCCTGTTGTGCGTCACCACATTGCGAGCCATGTTGACATCGACATGGGAGAAATTGTTTTGATGAATGCGTCGATTTAATTGATGAATGAGTTTTTAAGCTGAAAAATCGAAATGAAAGAGCCGGAAAGCACCAGCTGAAAAGTGCACATTGCAAATGTCAACCAGGAAACGGACACACACAAGCCAACACACTCGCACACACACACACCTATTTATGGCAATGGGACTGAGGGCTGGCTGTAAAGTGCAGCTGTAAATAAATGTTTAAGTAGGCACATGAAGAATGCGCCTTGGACAGGTGAGACTCCATCGAGGGCAAGCAGAGGAAAACTCATAAATAAGTCAGGCAAGCAGACAAAGCCCACCATCACCGTCGTAGCATAAAAGTTAACAATGCCAAAAAGTATGCAATACAAATTTGAAAATCGCGGCAAAGCAACACAAAACTCTAGAGCGCAACAATTGCCAACCACAAATATCAATCCCAAAAAAAAAACAATATATATATAGCTTGTAGCCGTAATGTTGCAAGTTGTTGTGAGACCCTCCGCCCTTAAATCACCCCTTTACCACAGCCCGAATATGGCTGGGTCTCGACTGCTGCGCCCCATTTCAGTCAGTTTCCCGGCCCTGGTATGCAATAATATAAATTCCAACAGCAGAAGCAGCAGCAGCCCAGCAAAAACACACAGGACCCCTCGCCCCTCGCAGTTTAATCGAAACCAATGTTGAGGTAAAATAAAAATACTAAAAAACAACCAACTGTAAACAGAATAGAGTAGCTTTGACTCCTGAGCGCACTTCGAATAGTTAGTACACTAAAAAGATCAAGTATTATAAGTTAAATATAACTAACATAATTATGATATATGCCCTTCGTATATTCACAGTCAGCTGTAATGAAAGAGTTATAAAATACATCATTTATTTTGTTGTCTTTAAATTTCAAGTGTTTTATGTGCTTTAAAAAATTATTTTGTATTTCTGGAAATGGTTACAAACTAATTTTTGAATTTAATAGTTAATGAATATATGAATTCTTATTTTTATTATATATCGGCACTACCGCAATATTATTCATATAACATATATATTCATTCTTATAAAACATATGCAGGGTGTGCAAATAATCAGCATGCATTTATATTCTTAGCTTTTCCGTGTTTCTGTTGATCTCTCGTATTGTTCTGTTATTGCAGCAAATGCTTAGCAAAGTCTTGCGGCTTTATCTACAACAGCCAGCGCTTAGTTCGACTTTCTGCAGCATTTATTCAGTGGAAAGGAGCATTTTAGAATATATATATAAACTCTATACTTTCAAATGAAACACAATCATTTATAATTTTATTGTCTTTTTTTTTTTACTTTTGGCTGTTTCTCCAAATAATTTCGAAACTAATTTCAAATCAGGCATAAAGAATCTTGTATTAAAAGGCTTACATATTAACTTTTTCAAGTACATGCATTAAGTCCTATAAACCCGAACAACTTCTCAATTTAGATAAAAATGTTGTTCACTTGCAACACTTAAGGGTCAGTATTTAAAGCGCACTAGCGCACTATCATAATCAGCTCTAGTTAATTATATGGCTTAAACGTTCATTGAACGCCCACCCACAGCCACTCCCCGTTGCACGAATGCGACACAACATATAAAAGTTGATGTGCCGCGCTCGCATAAAACAAAATATCAACTGCAATTAGTCGTGCAGGAACTGCGATTCTCTCACTCACCCCCTCTCCTTCTCTCTTTCACTCTTTCTCTCTCTCTCTCATGACAAAACCATAAAAAATTTTGCGCCAACATGGCAAATAATTTGGCTAACGACATTTTGTAACTAATGTCGGGCAACCGCAGCTACAACGGCAACAACAGCAACGATAACCATTAACACGCCGCCCCAAACACCCCCCTGACCCCCTCAACCCGGCTCCACAAATGCAGCGCCAACAACTGGTCATTAAAAGCGCCCCATAACGGTTTATTGTAATGCCGGCGCATAGGCCAAGGCAGCCCAGCGGACAAGTGGCCACCCTCCGTCCAGTGTCCGTGCTCGGCGTTGCCACTTAATTAGAAAAGTTTCGTTGCGTCACGAGACAAAAGCCATTGACAGCGACTAAAAGTTGTCCAAACTGCATTTTCACTTGCTGCGAGCAGTTGTGCGAATAGCCGGAAGATGGGCAATGCCTTTTTTGGTGGACCGAACCTGAACTATCCCCTTAGAAATGCTAAGGTTCTTAAAACCCTAAAAACCGAACTACAAAAGTATTTAATCTAGAAACATTTAAGTCTAATCTGAAAGTAAGAAAAGTGGATAAAAAGCTAGCCAGATGAAAAACCCCATTTATATTATGGTAAAGCGATTCAACGATATTATTTGAAAAATTATGCTCGAATAAATATAATAATAAAAATAATCTTAAAAAGCTCGAAAAGTTGTTAACGATTATATTTATTGTTAAAATTTGATATAAAAAAGTTAATCGAATTTAGAATACACTTAAGAATTAAGCATAAAATCTCCTCTTTTT
Organism: Drosophila sordidula; assembly: GCA_035047465.1. NCBI lineage: Eukaryota > Metazoa > Arthropoda > Insecta > Diptera > Drosophilidae > Drosophila > Drosophila sordidula. The sequence continues at coordinate 287,684 of JAWNPQ010000290.1, forward strand.
TTTAAATAAAAATGATGTATATTTAAATATTATTAAAATAAAATTGTCTATTTTAATTGAACTATCCTCATGTATACCGTTCAATTAAGGCCTATTAGCAGCGATTAAGGATTGTCTGCAGTGCGGCTACTCAAGAACTGGAAAAGTCGGGCTTTACGCAATGGAGGTTAAGTCAACAGACGCCACCTGCACGAGTCTATTTGCACATTTTTCCAATTAATTGCTTTTACGTGGGCGACACACCCGCCAATGTCAACAAAAGCCGCGGCACGAGGCACGGCCTCTGCGTCGTCCTTGTGCCCCAGCTCAGCCTCCCGCCGGGGGCCTGCCGCGCCCATTGTCAAGCCGTCCGCTGGCAGCGCTGCCACAAACATGCGCGCAAAAAAAACCGGCTAAAAAACAAATGAGAAAAAAGAGAATCAAGCAAAGATATAGACTCATCAATGCTTTCAATTGAAATTTTTGCACGGCCGCTGCCGCCTCACGTGGCACTCGTTGTGGGGCGCTGTCCCCCAATTGTATGTTGGGGGAAATTTCAAATTGCTGGAAATTGGAACTGCGAGTGCAGCAAACAATAAGCAGTTACAATGGGCCCAAATGTAGGCCTCTCCTCGGCACGCCGAGCGACAGAGCGACAGATGTTTGCCACAGTTTGCACAGCAGCAGGTGCCCCCCGTAATATCTATGCAAAATTCGGCAATATTTGCTGAATATACATTGTTGTATATGGTACAGCTGGATATCACATTTAATATTCATTTATTGATTGCTTTTTGTGCTCACTATTATCTAAGATTCTGCAATACTTTTTTTATAAAGATATTTACAGGCGTGTGTATTATATGCGAATCAAATATAGTTTTGAAAACTAAAGTAACTTTATTAAAACTCAAGTACATATTTATTTTCTTTTCTTTTTTTTTATATTAAAGCCGATTCGTGCAATATTTATTCTCAATAAATAATATTATTCAAAGATATGCATTTGGATTAGGAAAAAACCCAAAAATAATTAAAGTTGAAATAAATATATGTAATAAGTTATATGTAATAAGTTATTAAATGGTTTGCACTTGAACTTTATTTTTTGAAATTTTGCTCACAATTAAAATTCAAAAATGTAACTTTTAATCGATATCTAATCGTCCCTTTTAGGCAATGCGTTCCAAAATAGATTGCCTGTTAATAAAAAGGAAATTCATATAGGCGTTACTTTTTCTCCGATACACGCCTTCATCGAAATGAGAACACTTTGCACTAGTTGCAGTGGGAAAAACATCGGGGCACGCGATTTGCGGACACACCTCCAATCTCCAATCATCTGTGTTGACACGAAGTCGAAAAGCAACAACATTTCGTTGATTTGAAAATCTGGGCGAGTCTAGACGATAGTTGAACATGAGGCGAGGCGCTTTAAAGCCGTTTTTGTTGACTGCGAAAACAATGCAATTTGGCCAACCGCAAACGGGGCGAATTAGCTGGCGTTCCGGCACTGCAAGCTTGTTGATAAAAGAGGGGGTAACAACAAACGGCGGCTGCCACTGACAAGTCAATGGAAGAAATGGCTGTCAAAAGCAAGCAAAGTGAAACGAATCCAATTGGCGGCTTAGAAAAATGCAGTTGGGGACACAAATCTTCAAACATGCAACTTGGCGGCAATTGAAAACTCATTGACAGTTGACAATTGGAAAGGAAAACAACTGGAGGCGGGGTGCGGAGCTCTCACGGATAGAAGCCTGCGGGGAAAACCAAACTCAATTGCAGTTACATTTCCATTTTCCGATTTTTTTTTTTGCTCTCAGAACTTTGTTGTGCAGCTTGTCATTGACAGCAGCGTTTGTTGTTCTTGTTATTCATTTGTTTTTCTCGTTTGGTTTTTTGTTTTTTTTTTTTTCATTTTTCCTTACAATGCTGAGACATTTTCTATTTGAAATTGTCAGCAGCAATTGATATGCATTGCTGCTGTTTTTTTTTTTTATTGATTGCGTTTGCGTTTTTGCTGGATTTTTGCTGCAAGTGAGGAAATTGAATCACATGTAAATTGACTACCGCAGCATGGGAAATTATTATGGCAACAATGATTCTGCCCGGTGCCTGACGAAGCGAAAAACAATTAAAATATGCGGCGTCTGTGATAATAACAAACAAATTGCTTGGCAATTTCCAAATAAATTGCTGCACAGTCGAACGCGCTTGCGAGTATGCAGCGAAAAATGCATTTGAAATATTTGTGTTTTACTTTTTCGTAATTTTTTTTGGGTATGTGTTGAAATGCTTTTTGATTTGAAATTTAATGCACGTACTCAATGAAGAAATTCCAACAGCAGCGCATTAGCAGACATGCCCCTCCGCAGGGTCAGCAGCTGGCTGCCTGCCGCAGGGAGGGGCCAGGGGCAGGCCGAGGTGGCTGCCAATTGCTTTTCAACATATTTGATGCGGCGATGGCGACGAAGACTTTCGGCATTTTGCAACTTGGCCACGTACAAAAACGTTGGCAGCAAAGTGCAAAACCAACAGCCACAACAACGACAACAACAACAAACACTGCTTAAGCATACAAAATGTAGTACAGACATACATAGCATATACATACATAACGTATATGTAAGTAAGTATACGCCACGTTGACCGAACAACAAACATCAAATGTAATCGCAGCTAATAAGAAAACTAAGCAGATCCTTGCAGGTCACGATTTACGCTCGTTTCGCATTCGATTTGGATTTGCGATGCGCCATTGGCAACGCTGGCTACAGTGGTGCAAAACTCAACAAAACTTAGGTCAAAAAGAAAGTGAAACTTTATGGTGAATATTTGTTGCTTCAAATTTAAAACAAGTTTAAGAGAACAGTATTCTTAAGTTTTTTATTGAATATTTTAATAATTTTAAAATTTAAACGGCTTGCAGGACAAACTATTTTATAATATATAGCTTGATTTTTAGCATTATGTTAAAGAATAAGTTCTGAAATATTTTTATCACTCAAGTTAGTTTTTTTTTGCATTTTCGTTTCCACAAACTAATTTGAAATAAGTTTGTATATTATTTGAAAAACTATGTGAAATAAATATAAAAATAAAATTTCCTGCTTATTTTTTATTTTATGTTATCATTCCGAAATATGATTAAACTATATTACAATTGAAATATATGTATAATAAAAATGCCATAATTTACCAATTTTGCTTGCACTTCAAATACCTGCCAGCCCACTGTGCGAACTGGACCTCTCCGTTTGGCATGTCAATGGACATTTAATGGCGTGCGCCATTATGCAGCGCATCAAATGCACCAAATACGCTTCGTTGGCAATAAATGCTGCATGGCGAGGTTTTGGGGGCAACTATCCGGCCGGGAATGCGGGATTGCCCGTCTTGGCCTCAGCTGCCAAAGTGCCCGGCATCGTTGTCTTGGACTTGGTTTAAGTCTCGACCCTGGACACGATTTGCAATTTTGTGCAGCAGCTTTCGCTGCGTCTCTCGTAATTTTTCGTAAATTTCTACACGTACTTGCATTCCATCTTCGTCGCCGTCGCCGCTGCTGTCCGTCTACGGTTTCCCGTGCGCTCCGGCGGACAGCGCTCGGCCCCTGGATGCCGCGGATTGTAACGGCATAACCTTTGAATAAAATTAGCATTATCAGCGCACACTATGTCCGCCATACCGCATCGGCTGGCAGGTGTGCGCACGGGGGATCAATAAAAATACTGAATGTGCTTCTGAGCGCCATATGATGCGATGGCCATTAAGATGAAGATTAAGGCCGCACTTGCTGTCGAGCGAATGTCGGGATTAGTGCTTACTAGACATAGTAAAAACTTATACAAAAAAGATCACTAACAATTTATGAAAATTAGGGCTGACCAAAGAAAATAGAAAGACTTAAACTAGTTCATCGAGCCAATATTTTTTAGCGAACTTTTTTTAAATGTAAAATGTATTATTTAAATTTTTAAACCACTATTTCTTCTTCCTTCTCTTTAATTTAAAAACTTAACTCTATAGCATGTTCCGATGTCCTTACATCATCTCAATCAAACCAACGAGACCTTTTAGCACACATGTGAGAGGGTTTCCTATGGCACCAGTTCTAATGCCTATTTAATTGTGCCCAATGAAATTTCCTTGCCAATTTTTCTTTTTCTGGGGAGCACACATCAATTACGCAGTGCCATGCCCTCCGCCCGCCTGAATCGAATAGCCCAAAAAACTAATTGGTGGAAAATTAAGTTTTTGCACAAAAATGTTGCGCAAATTGAAATGCAATCGAGGCAAAGCGGATTATTGAAAAACTTTTATGATTGAATTTTGTGGCGCATCCAAAAACGCCCCAAAAAGCGCAACGAGAACTTAATGCGAGGACTACCCTCTGCCGGGTCGAATAGTATGTGTGTGTGTGTGTGTGTGGGGCACATGTGTGGCTGGCAGAGCTTATGTATGAGTACTTTTATCGAATGTTTGCCAAAAAGGCCAAGAGTTGTGCCGTTGTACCGTCTCGGGACTGCCCCCTCCGAGCCTTCAGTGGGGGGTTTGGCGAGCTTTATAACGATTTACTCGTATATTTTGCTACTTTCGCTATAAAATATAAATATGCAATAAAACAAAACGACGACAGGCCGAACATATGCATTACTGACTCCCTGCCCCTCTCTATCTCTATCTCTTTCTGCGCTCCTGAAGGCTCTCCCTGTTGGTCTGTGGAAATATTTGCTAGAAAACGAAGACATAAACTCAGAAATATGGCGCATTTGGCAAGACAAAACAAACGGCAGCGAGAAGCGAGGACCGCAGCCAAGACAAAGGCATTTCTAAATGGCAGTAGCAGCCAGCAGAAGACATGCCAACACATGACTTACTTGGGTCGCTACAACGGGGCGTATACGTATCGCATTGTTGTGCTAAATTGCGCGCTCAGCTGGCGCACGAGTTGACTGCATTTCGCTACTTGCAACGACCCAGGAGGGAGAGGGTGAGAGGGGAGGGGGGTGGGGGGGCATAGAGCAGAGAGAAGCGCCCACTTTATGAAGCGCCCATATGTTGCAACACTGACAAAGGCTTTCGGGGGTTGGGTGGGGCTCTGGGCGCTGCGGGGCAATAAAAAATGAAAGGCTTGACAGTCACATTCCCTAGGCAAATCACTGCAGTTGCACATAAAGCAAATCGTTTGGCATTTGTTTTGATTTGCAATGATTGTTAAAAATATCAGCGACGACAGATGAGGATTGTAATAACAGCCACTACATTTGCGATGGCTCGTGTTGGCTTTAAAAGTGACACGAGAGGACGAGCTGAATACATGTATGGATTTTTATCTTAACTTTTTAAAAAAATATTCTCTTGGCTGAGGAAATTCCTTTTTTTATTGGGAGAATAAATAAATATAAATATCCTAATAATATTAGCAAAATTATTTCTGTGTTATTTTAATATTAATGCTAAAAAGTAATGAAAATATTTAATTAGATAAGTTTTCGAATTCATGGATCCCAATTCCATTCAAGAAAAGTTAGGTTGATAGTTTTCCAATATTAATTATGCACTCTTTTATCCGAAAAAATACATTTAGAAATTCAGAATTATAACAATAAGGCAAACAAGAAAAATAATTGAAATATTAGGAAAATGAATATTGCAATTTTTGTTGTTGTTGTTATTGTTGTTTGACAAATATTTGCTAATCGACAAATAATATATTTTAAATAAAGGTAACAATAATTTAAGTGAAACAGAATTCACTTAAATTGATCGATTTAAAAATATACAAATAAAGCTACGTTCACCAATATATTTCTGTGAAATTGTGAAGCACATGTTTCATACATTTCGTGCATAAGCAAAGATATATGAATATCACATAATGCTATTACTCAACCCCTGAACAAACGCCCCACGTCTTTCAATGCCACTCAGCGACTGCGAGCAGTGCACTTTTCGTCCCTCCCATATGCAGGTGACCCAACTGACCCTTTTAACCAGCTCTCCACTTGAGAGTGAAAGTTTCTTATCATAATTTACAAGACAATTAGCCAGACATTGGCCCCAGTCTTCCACAGAGTGCCTGGTGCTCCTGTGGATGCGGCTGCTCTCGACTATATCGATGGGAAAAACTTTGTCTGTGCGATGCTGTTGCGAGGGCTACTTAAAGTTTACAGGGGCCGCAAGTGCCAGACAATAATTAGCCAAATTTATTGTAATTAGGCGCACACGCACGGTCCACAAACCACATACCCAAACATGTGGCCCGGGTCCGTATAATTATTATCATTGCCGCCTCCTGTGCGGACCTCCTAACGGTTGTCGCATGTGTGCGTACGAGCTGAGAACGCATTTAATTGCACAAAGCGACATTCGCAGTTGCTTTGCTCTTAGCGACTTTTTAAATAATTCAGTTGGCTCTGAGTGCCGGGCTGCATCCATAAGCTGTCCACGAGATCCTGTCACAGGCATATGGCTAACAGCACCGGAACACGGCACAAACAGCGAAGAAGGTATGGCCGCTGAGTGCGGCTCTTGCAGTCGAGTCACGTCACAGCATGTCGCTAATTTTTTCCACTCTCCTACCTTTTTTGTTCAGTGCTGTGACGAAAGTTGAAAGTTTCACTGCAATGCGTTAAATTACATTTTTGTCAGCTGCTGCAAAATGTTAAATACTCTTTGTCACATGACAATTTAAAAATAAAATTATTTGAATTTTTTGGTAATTAAAATCATTTACTCAATTCCTAGCAAATTTTGTTTTCAAAGTTTAGAATTTCCAATTTTTTTTTCGATTGTGCTTGTCACTATTAGTATATAAAAATAATATTGCAACAGATTTTAGGGGGGTCAAATTAATAGAAATTTTGACATGTTCTCGAATCCGTAACTCCCATAACTTTGTCAAAACACAACCGATGTGCATGTTGGATGACATTTTGGTTATGGTTTGTCTTTTAGATTGATTCTGCATTTAAATTACATGCTTTACTGGAAATAATTTTTTGATAAAAAATTGCTAATTGAAGAAGATAAAAAAAATCTTAAAAGCGTAAGGAAACTTCGTAGGCTTTAAATATAAATTGTCTTGAAAGCCTTCGAGAGTTTGTTAAATATTCGCTTTGAGCGCTTAAATTGTGACAGCAAATGGGCACAAAGAAAGCACCGTTTGAGCGGTTCGAGGTACAGTTAGCGGGACAAGCACACACACACACATACACACACACAGAAAAAGTGCAGCATACCGCACGGCGCACGTTTTCTTTTGTAAACTTTATTATTTCGTGTTAAAAGTAAATAAACTTATGCGGGTCTTCCTCCCACAGCCTCCTGCTATCTGTGTAAGTATCCACACTTAAGTGAAATACTAGACGGGGGACACAAAGCTCACACATGTGTTTCAATAAGTATGGGGCGCTGTGGGTGCTGGGGTTGGGGGCGGGGGCCGGGGGGTGTTTGCATTGTTTGCCATTTGCGGTAGCTTTGCCTTTGCCGCTGCTGTCAGCCAGCCAGTCCAAATTGAAATTGGACATTAGACGTACACACAACGACAGAACAAAATGGCAGCTGCCGCGACTCTGCTGACAACTACAACTACAACAACGGGGACAACAACAACTCGCCGCCCCGTCCTCATTGTGAATGACAACGCCCCTGGTACGTGATTTCATTTCCGTTTGCCTTTGTGCCCAGCCCAGCACCTCGCAACTGCCAACTTCGTCGAGTCGTTTCGAGTCTGAAGTTCTCGACTCTCCCCGGCTCCGCTCGACTCCACTTCTTTCTTTTTCGGGGGTCGCTTTGAATGCTAAAAAGTCCAAATTCTGACTAACTGTAACTGTACGTACACAGCAGCCATATATAGCTCTGCATAGGTGCCGTCGGGGGCAGCGGCAAGTGCACTTTACTGTGCATGCGTGTCGTTTCATTACGAATTCTGCGCTTATCTGGTTGGCTGGCTCACTTTTTGGCAGGTGGCTCCACCTACCGCTCACAAAACGAACTACAAATTTTATGCGTCTCTTTAGCTGATTTACGAGTGCGTGTGTGTGTTTATGTCTGTATGTCTTTATGAGTAACAATTAATTTATATTATACATGTTTTTCTAATTTCTAAGTTTTCATAATTGGTCTTCTTAATACACTACCGCTCAACTGAATAGGTTCAACATATTTATAAAAGTAAGATGTGCATATCTTTTATCTTGTTGGACAGAAAAAATTCAATTATAAAAAAAACACGTAAGTTTCGGATTTCCAACACATGTAAATGTAATCTAAATATTATTTTTTCTAATTACTAAAACAAAATAGTTTTAAAATCGGCATAGCAGTAAAAGAGATAATTCTATTTTGCTTTTAAAAAAAATCAAATTTATTCATTTGACCGGGACTGTATATATAAACTTAATTTTATCTATGTTTTATGCATATCCACAGCAACTCAATATATTGAATCACTTTTTGTACCAGAATAAAAGAAATCGATATCGCTTTTGTATCGCTTTATTGTCTTATGGAAGAAAAATGTATTTATTTATATTTACTGGCCTGAATTAAATAATACACATAAAGCACACTCCCTACATGACTCTGAAAATAAGACTACAATTTTGATGTTAATCTGGAATACATTTGCATTAGATGAATACGAAGATTGATATTCTTTTATAAATCAAATATTTGCAAAAAAGGCATTATACCCCCTTTTTAGCCAATTAATGGGTACAGGGTATAAAAGACGGCCAACGAGGTGACATCATGTGCTAATGAAGCAGAAATTTAGTCATTTGTGTTGTGTAAACTTAATTATAATATGCCATCTGTATGTATAAGCATAATTATAACTCTATAAATCATAACTCATTTGTATGCGAAACCGGGGTCCAAGCAAATCGGAGTACAATAAAACAGATCGCACAATAAAGTAAAATATTGAATATCAGTATTTTGTGTTATAATCAAAAGTATAACAAGAAGTTAATCAACAAGTTAGATCGCCACCCGCAGTTGCTCAGTGTAAACTCAATTAATGGATTAGCATTAACATAAATTAGCATTTACATCAATTCATAAGCGAATCTTAATTACAACTAATGAACGAAATGCCAAAACAAAGCGGCCAAGAAAGCGAACAAGAAGCCGAAAAGGGAGATGCCAAAAGCACAGTGTCAGCAGACAAATGCTTGTGTAAAATTTAAATTTCAAAGTCAAGGCCAAGAGCTCGGGTATAATTAGCTCGCGCTCCGTGGCGCTTAGCAATGGCCACGCAAATGGCCAATAAAAATATGCATAAAATTAAAAAAAAAAAAAACACATGAATAATAATAAAAATAAAACTAGTTAGTTTTGTATGACTAAAACAAAAGAGCGTCAAATTGCGGCATAATTGCATTAGCCATGCGGCAGAGTTCATCAGCTGCGCTTGAATAGCAAATAAATGCTATGAATACTTTTGTGCCGCCAAATGCTGCATTTGAGAAAAGTGGGACACCGTTTGCCTGAGTAACTGTGCAGATCGGGGCAGAGCGATCCGCAACGGAAGCTGAGCCATGCAAATCGTTGTCCATAAATTGGCCGCCAAAACGATCGACATTTACATACGAGATCGTACGAGAAATGGGAAGCAAACAAAACGCTGAAAATTTGAAATTTGGTAGCTGCACATAAAATTAACAACAAGTTTTTTAATTCGCTTGGGCCATGAATCTGTTTGACTGTTGACTGTTGGCTGTTGGCTGTTTGACTTGCGTCTCTTGTTTGCGAGCGATCCGACCCAGCCCCGGCAAGCCCGCCAGATAATAAATCTACTAGCCAATATTTGGACAGCGCTGAAAACATAGCAAAAATTAAGCAGCAATGCTCATGATAAACTGCCTGATAAACTTAATTTGTAGTTGCAATTTAATCCTCAACACAACTCATCGCGAGCCAAAGACAACGCCGGGCCAGCAAATTAAAATATCACCATAAATAATGGGCAATATTGCGAAGAATAATGAAGCGTTCCGAGCTTGTGTACAACTCTATACTATGAGGAAATAATTTATAAGACGATCCGCGGGCAAATCGTTGAATTCTATTTCAGCTTGTTTTATTTCAATTTAAATAATTTTCATAAAATTCATAAAATTTATATCGATTTCTGTGATGTAACTTCCGCGTTTGCTATCCTTATGCTCAATAATTTATCTTAATAATTGTGGGCGTATCTCGTTTTAATCAAAAAGCGGAAGTTCGCAACGCATATCGTATTTCAAATTGAGTTGAGTTTTGTATAACAATACAATAGCATTTGAAATTTCTAGAGTGATGTATGGTCTCTGAGATCCCTGAAATTGCAATAATAAAGATCAAATAACTAAATACTAACATAAATTAATATTGTTAGTACAGCTGCTAAAATAAAAAGCAAATAGCAGTTGGATTCAACTGAGTTTAGCATAATTAAATACTCTGCTATATTAAATAAATCGTTGCAGGGTATCAAATGTCTTTGATATAGCATATCAATTTAAATGTTGTTTCACGCTCTGCTTCCTGAAGGCGCTTCTATAAATTTTGGTATTATCCGCTAAGCGGGCAAAGACAATGGGCTAACTGTGGGCAACCTTCAAGAAGCTGTCAAAAGCGGCACCCATATTAATTTTTAGAAGTCACGTCAATAGCCAGACCCAAATTAAAAGCATCCACACTGTTTGAGCAAATGGAACTGGTTTTGGCCTTAACATCGGGCAAAAGCAAAATATTAATGGCCAAGGGCCTTAGCCAACAAATCACTTGGTATGCGTATAAATAAAATTAAACGGCATACAACTTTTAATTGGCTTGCAAAAAGCATCAAATAAATGCAGATTGGGAAAGTAAACGAACTCCTGGAGAAGCTGTCTGACAGCTGTCTAAAATAGTCAATAAATAAAACTAGTTCTATTAAGAGATCGTATGCATATTAAAATACATGTAGAATTTGTTGAGAACAACGAACTATCAAGTGGCCAGAAATATATTGTTTTAAACCCGTTTTTATCAGCTCCGCATGCGTCCAGTTACTTTTGCAAATTTCCGGCTCGACCCGAGACATGTGCCAAAAATAAAAACGACGCGACCAAATACCATAAAAATACCAAAGAGCCAAATAATTAAATAAATAAAAATAAAATATAAATTTTAAGCTAATTTCCCGTTAGCTGCTGTTCTTGATGATAATCGATAGCGGTATTTAAAATCAATTTGATGGCATAAATTAAACAATCGCACAATAAATTCTATGGCCAACGAGATGCGATCGCGATTTGAGCCCATCACTCAATTGATCGGCCCCCAAAGACAACTCGATTACCGCGTCTTAATGAGTATTTCCATATTCAATACTCAAAATACAATTTTCGATTTTGGCTACACCTAAGCAAACATCGTCGGCAGTCAGGTTTTAGGCGCTCGCTTGGAGTATTTGAACGCCCGCCTCTCATCGCTGGATAGTATAAATAGTTACGGTCCAGCCCCAAACAGACAGAAGCTATTCAAACGCTTGTGGAGTAAGAGTCAACTAATCACCGAAAATGGTAAGTCCCGCTTCGTGGAGCCCAATCCCTCGAGCATTGGTTTTGATTGCGGTTTCTTGAGCAGAAATTCCTGGTCGTCGCCGTTGCCTTCCTGGCCTGCGCCAGTGCCGATGTGTCCCACCTGGGTTCGGGCTACAACTACCAGGCGCCCGCTCCAGCTCCGGTCTACCAGCCTGCTCCAGCTCCGGTCTACCAGCCCGCTCCCGCTCCGGTCTACCAGCCCGCTCCAGCTCCGGTCTACCAGCCCGCTCCAGCTCCGGTCTACCAGCCTGCTCCAGCTCCAGTGAACACCTATGTGCCACCAGCACCTGCTCCAGCTCCCGTCCGCTATGAGGCGCCCGCTCCCGCACCCGTCTACCAGCCCGCACCCGCGCCCGCTCCCGTGCGCATTGAGGCGCCCGCCCCAGCTCCAGTCCAGTACGAGGCACCTGCTCCCGCTCCAGTCAACACCTACATTCCCCCTGCACCCGTTTCGATCCCTGCTCCGGCGCCAGTCTACCAGCCCGCACCCGCTCCCGTGCAAATTGAGGCACCCGCTCCAGTCCAGTACTCCGCACCGGCTCCAGTCCAGTACTCCGCACCCGCGCCAGTCCAGTACTCCGCGCCCGCACCCGCTCCCGTTTTCCAGAGCGCACCCGCGCCCGCCTACCAGTCGCAGCAGGCGCTCGAGGAGATCGAGCCCATCTCCGCCGATGGCTACCGCTACAAGACCGTGCGTCGTCGCGTCTACCGTCGCAACCGCCTGTAAATGTCGCGTCCCCAACGAATTTCCCCTAGAATATCAATAAAAGAAAAGAAAAACTGAAACTGAAACTTTACCAAATTGTTTTCCAATCAAAATGCCAGCCCGGCCGCACTCAATCAGCAACAGTCCCAATCAGCGGCTGCAGCCGGGCTCAAGTTTATGGCCACCTCCCCCTCTCGCCCAGGACTCGGCATTTAAGTTGGGAATTTATGAAAGCCAAATGCATGCTTGAGCGAAAAGAGAAATCAACTTAGTATCCGCATCGCCATCGGCAGACAGATAGCCGGAGACGGAGTCGAGTAGTTGCAGGAGCGGAAGACGCTGCCACGCCCCCGCGCCCCCACGCCCCATGCTCCCCAAGGAGTCGCCGCACCGCATTCGGCATGCACTCACATTTATCACGAAATTTATGGGCTGGAATGAGCTTTGATGATGTGGAAATTTTTCTCGTTAGATTCAAAAGTTTCGCCCACGACGACGGCCACGCCCACACCAACGGGCACGGCCCGCTTCTACATTGGCCTCATCAGAGCAGTGACCACTTGTGGCTGCGCTAACAAGTGCCAGGACACAGGACCTAGCGCCAGGATATCGACGACTCGCAGACCGTTGAAAAATTAACAAGAAAATGCGATGACATCGTCGACGTCTTTACGATTTGATTAGGGAAATGTCTGCAACGACGCGTTGCCTCCAATGGATTTTCCTAGCCAGTTGACGACCCGGCTCCGGTTTCAGGTTTCTGGCTTCACGCTTCAGGGTCGGAGTATCGGCTTTAAAGTGCGACCACAAAAACCACACACATTACACGGGGCGTACTAATTAAAAGTGAAACAAAAAATACCCCTGCCTAAGCTGTGCTAGTCGGGAGTGGCCGACTGGCAGGCACCCTGTGGCTTTTATTAATTGTAGGGAAAACAAAAATATGTCTCTAAAAAATGCAAAATAATAATAAGCAAATATATATATGCACGAGCTTTTATACTCAAAAAACATATCGACGGAGAGATAAACAAACATAACAATATCACACCAATTTGTCGTCTAGATCAAGTTTTTATAAAGCTTATGTAAGTAAACAATTTATTGGCATTCAGTTATATATATTTTTTGATAGCTGTTACATATAATTATGCAACTGCAATATACCCAATTTAGCCAATTTATAGCCACTGTGTTCGGTAACAAAAAGCTGCCAAATTAATTACGTAATTAAAACAAATCATTTTTTGCCGCGCCTAGCCATAAAAACCACATAGAGACGGGGATAAAGGACATGGGGCATATAGGCCTGAGGAGCGCCCGTTGCCTTGTCCAGACCTGATTTTGTTAATTGCATTTTGGTCAAATATTGGCAGCTTAATTAAATGAATTAAAATGCGTTTACGCTTTGATGCGCACAAACTGGAAAGAGCTGGGTATGGTTTATATAGAGAAGTATACGAGTGGAAATTGCATTGGTCTATTTTGACAGGCAATTACAATTTATAGACCATTGAACTTGACCACACTAATCAGTTGGCATTTGTTACTGGAATGTTCGATACGGTGAACAAAATGGGCAGCAACATCTATGTGAAACTGCAAAAAATGTATTTAGTTTCATATTTGAGCATGCCAGCAGCGTTGAAATTCATATTTTTAGTTTACTTAATTATTCATTTTTGTATTATTACATAAGATATGCGATAGCTTTAGAGAGATTTGTGACATAGGTTTAGTAATACTTAAAATTAAAATTTTCTTATTTACTTATAAGGTAAATATTGAATTTAGGCAATAACATTAAGTTTGACAATAAATCAGGGTGAAAGCATATTGTAAAAATACGAAAAGCTATTGTTAATAATAAATACATGTTTTAATAATATCGGAATACGTAGAAAAGAAAATGTAATACCAAAATGAATTTTTAATGTTTGAAATTATTTAGCTTTAAAACTAGCTGATACAAAATACACACACTCACACACACACACAACAACTAAACATCGGCAGCGATTAGAGGTGCTTAAATCGGAACAACAATCTGCCAGGAATAGAGAAGTGTGCAATTTTCAGCCTCATTGCACTTTGCTGGGCAAATAAAAGGAAAGGATGAGTGGGGGAGTCAGGGGGGGGGAGGGAGCGGTGCAGAGTGGACAGGTGGTGCAGCGGCGGTGGTTGAAAACAATTGACAGTTGGCTGCATTCGCAACCGCACTTAATTAGCAGTTAATGATGCTGATTAACACGCATTATGGCCAGGCTATACAGGCCCCCAAACATTTCCATCGAGCTGCGAGCTGTCCAGGTGTGCAATGTGTAATCAATGCTTTAGGCGCCATGGATTACAAAATAATCGCGTGGCAGACAAGCCCGAAAGTATGCAAAAGAAATCGAACCAAAAAAAAAAAACTGCAAAAAGAGTGAAAACGCGGCGCATATAAAAACTGATGAGGCCTATAGAGGCAGCGGGCGAGCTTACGGCGGTATCCAGTACACACACACACACACACACACACTCACACACAATATTGACAGTATCTGCGTAATTATATCAGCAGTGGCAGCCGCACGGCCACTGGAATATGCAACGTTGACTGCCTTCATTTATTTTTACTGTTACTGCATATTGGGGCGGCGAATCGATGTGCGGCATATCAGTGCCCGTTTTACACCTGTGCTGGCAGCCCAGCCCCAACCCACTCCCCACTGCGCACCGAACGCCAGTTGCACTTCATTTGCAGCATTAATTTGTCGCGCGTTGATTTATCTCGCGAAATATACAGAATTACGAGTTTACAACGCGGACCCAGTCCGGAGGGTTTGGCTGAATTTATGATCTGGCAGTCGCCGGGCATTAAAAAATTGTTAAAATCGATTGTTAAGCGTTGGCAGCTGCTGAAGAGTTTCCCTCTCTCTCTCTCGCTCTCGTTCTCGGGTCGGGGCTTTTATGCAGTTGAATGCATTTTAAAATATCAATTATCAACTTTGGAACTATAAAGTTCTGAAATGTGCCAAGTGGGAGCTTAACCTTGAAGGTCGATAGGTCAACAATAGCGCTGGCTAAAATTCAATTGGATTAAAGGCAGCAACACAGGCAGAGGCAGAGCGGTGGCACAAACATAAAATATGTATTCGAAAAGCCGCTTAGCGCATTCAAATGTGAATCAAAGCAAATAATTAATCGGCAGAGACGTTAATCAAACGAATCTCTGCGCCGTGAATATGTAAATGAACTAGTTAATGAACGCACGGTTGATTACAGATAAATATTTGCTTAACAAAGAAGGGAGCAATTAAGCCACCTAATGATTATTTAGGTAATGTGTGGCGCAGACTTGATGTGCTTTAGCATATATGAACAAATATCTTAAGAGCCGTATTAAACGTAAAAATATAGTTGTTAAACATTGTGAAAAGCTATTTTCTTATTTTCAGTATAGAAGAACTACTTAAATATTGGCATCACTCCTTAAAATAGAAGAAGTGATTAAAATTTACAGTAAATAAATTAATTAATAGCTAAAAAAAAAAATTAAATTATTGCCTGAAGAAAGCTTATTCATTATCATAAATTAACTAATTAATTTATTACTTGAAGTTTAAAATATAACGAAGAAAATCTAAGCGCTTTCTTATGATTGTTTTAAAGTGTTTTAAAGTAGTTCCTGATAAATAGATGGATAGTTGAGTATTAATTCATTACTTTAAATTTTTCGTAAATAGTTTTTAATGTAATTTAATTTTACTCACACTTTTTTAACTCTGTCAAAAAATTCCTGAAACTCTTTCAATAATTCATAAAAGTAATAATATCTGAATGATCACAGCCACAAAGCAAATGTCTTCATTTTGTTGATTCCATCATCTTTACCCCATTCAGTTTGATAGCAATGGGAAAATTCAAACTTCATACAAATTTGTAATTCCAACAATATTGCTTTGTTATTCTCAGAAGCACTCTATGGCCATGCAATATTGCGAATTTTATTTTGAGCAACCCCTTCAATAGTTGTGTGCCGTCAATTTTTATACATTTCAGTGCAGAATGCGTTGCAGCCACAGCTATTAACGGACAAACAACTAAATTACGTATACGCAATGTTGCGTGACGTGCTACAGCAGCAAGTGCATGTGTGCGTGCTTGTGTCTATGTGTGTGTGGGTTCAAAACATTTTGCAGTTTCAGTTTATTGGCGCTGCGAAAATAATGGAATTGTCAAAATAAAAGCGGGTTAAGTGCTTGTTTGCATAGCTTTTGTAGTTTTTGTTGAAAATATATTCGAATCACAATGGCGACACAGCAGCAGCAACAGCAACAACAACAATAGAGAGACGCCCAAATGTCTCAAATGCTTTTTGGCAAAACTGAAGCGTTGACAATCCAAAAAGTGGTTCATTGGCAATTTGTGTAATTAAAAGAGCGAGAAAATCGTGTCCTTCACAGCATTTCCACACGCACACATAAGTCGTTCGCCCACACACACACACACACACACACACACACACTCACACTCGCATTTGGCGGCTAATTTGTTTTTCATGCTGACACATGGGGCGAGTAACTGGCGTCGGTCACACTGGCGACACGCTCAACTTTTGACCTGCAGCCACTCACATATTCAGCCACGCATTTGTATCTATATCTATCGCGCACAAAGCATCTCCGGGCCATAAAACGACTACAACAACAACAGCGACGACGACAATCGACAACAATGGGCCGCTCGGCAGCGGCCAGACAAATTTGGCAAGACGCATCGCGAGTCTGGCCCGCAGTACGAGTCTTTGTCTAAAGACACTGGTCCGCCTTATCAAAGCTAATTAAGCAAACTAATCACAACAACTTTTGGCTTCAGCGCAGCCCGACTCCACTCTGCTCAGCTCAGCGCAGTTGGTAGTTGACTTTGGTAGAAAATAAAGCATTTATGTTTTATGCAAATCACATTTAAAATCAAGCAATAGCAAACAAGTGAGAATAGCACCAGAAATTGGGCATAGCCGACTTTAAAACGTGCTATAAACCAATAAAACAATCTTAATGCATAAAAGCTATTCTCAATTCGATAAAGAAAAGGATGTCATAAAAAAGATATATTTTTAATAAAAAGTCAAAGATTACTAAAATTATGTTTTCTATTAAGTTTTAAAATACTACACTAGAACTCATAAGAACGCTTTAAATCTACAATATTTTAAATGATTTTTAATTGCTTTTAAATAACATAAATGCTGTTTAAGACCATAACTGAAAATAAAATGAATCAAAATAATAATAAAAGAGAGTAAGTAAAATTTTTCATTTATAATTTTAAGACTACAAATTATAATTTAATATTAAGAGTGATAAAATAAAAAACATGTTTCTATTTTTTATCATTTTTTTTAACTTAGTGCTGCTAAAAAACCGATGAAAAATATTCATGCCCTATCGATAACATCGATTACTAATAAAAATGATATTGAAAATATTAAAGAAAAATCCTATGAATTTTTAAATTGACTAATTAACTTATTTCAATAGAAATCCGAAACGAACAAAGTTAAATTTAATTCATACAATAGATAGTAGTGTATCCGTTTCAACCATCAAATTATGAATATCTGTAGCTTAAGCATATGCGATATTAGCTACCGTATGACCCCGCCAGCCCCATGCAATACCCTACAGTCCATTAGTCTTTGTGTAACCAGCTGGGGACAATAAAATTCTGGTTTCTGGCATATTAAGAGCCTATAATTTGCGCAATTCTTCATCGCGTTTGTCTTCGGACTCAGCACCGCGCACAGATTCATATAAATACTCCCGCCTCGGGCTGTCCAAGACATACTCGTAATCGAAACGTTCCAAGTAACACGCTCGAAATGGTAGGTGGACCGCTGGAGTAACTGAATCAGGACTAATCCTTCCGATTCTACCTTGCAGAAACTTCTTGTTGTCGCCGTCGCCTTGTTGGCCGTTGCCCACGCCGATGTATCCCACCTGTCGGGCTACAACTACGCCCCAGTGGCTCCGGCCCCAGCTCCTTTGGCGCCCGCTCCGCTGCCCGTGAAGGCTGCGCCTGCACCGTTGCCGGTGAACACCTACATTCCGCCCGCACCCGTCGATGTGCCCGCCCCAGCTCCCATCCAGGTGCCCGCTCCCGCTCCCGCTCCAGCGCCCGTCCGCATCGAGGCCCCGGCCCCAGCTCCCATCCGGGCTGCTCCCGCTCCAGTCAACCAGTACATTCCCCCAGCCGCACCCGCTCCGGTGCAGTTCGAAGCCCCCGCCCCAGCTCCCGTCCGCGTTGCGCCCGCTCCCGTTGCCGCTCCAGCCCCAGTCAACCAGTACATCCCGCCAGCAGCGCCTGCCCCAGCTCCAATCCGCGCTGCTCCCGCCCCAGTTCTGGCTCCTCAGCCCTCTCTCGAGGAGATCGAGCCCATCTCCGCCGATGGTTACCGTTACAAGACCGTGCGCCGCGTGATCCGTCGCCGTCTGTAAGCAGTTATCGATCCTTAACTTGTAGGCGATGACAAGAAGTTGAATTAATAAATAAAACAAAATATTAAGTTTAAAAAAAAACAAACACATTTTGCTTCTGTGGACAAATGGCAAATAATTTATCTTTATAACAGCTTTAAAGCGATGCAGATAAATCAGAACGGCATGCCCAAGTGAGATACAATTGACTAGTAGATACCCTGTAGTGAGGCTTTAAAGTACTCTAACAACAGTTTGTGTTTCCTATCTAATCGGCAATCTGTAGATATTTAAAAATCAAGGTTTTGCCCTTGAAAATAAAGGCGGATGTGGTTAAGTCAGAGTTCAGAGTTCAGTTAGAAGGCACAGATAAACTAAAAATAAAAAACTTGATCTGCGTGCGTTTTACGTGAATCTGCTTGCCAACTTTAATATCCAGTTTTTAAGAACAGACAGACTCGGATGTGGATAATCATAAATAATACTTTTTATGAGTTAAAGCCTTCGTCTGCTGAATAAACGTGCACAATAATAATCGTTTTACAGGGTATAATTAATAACCTTTTATATGCGTAATTGTTTGTGGACATACTTCTATTAAAAGAAAGCTAAGCCATATAAAGTGTACTGAGAACTACAGCTGAAAATCTAAGATGTCGTATGAAAATATTGCTCCACTCAAACCACAAATAACCAGCTCTTATCTTTTAAGTTATGATCTAATTCTGCAGCTATGCATCTTAAAACTTCCACATAATCGTGTTTTATTTCCTTATTGCGGAGATTTACGACTCATGCTTTGGCATACTCGCCGGCATATTAACACTTTCATTATGTAAGAAATAAATCCCAATTGATATTTATTTTATGCAAACATCTGGGTACCAAAATCTGTTTAATATGCCAAGCATTCGCTGGGAAAATAAATTAGGCAAACGCGATTCTGGGCAATTAACTAACTGACCAGCTCAGAAGCAGCCATAATTAAGAGAGAGAAAAACAGAAAATAGCAAATTGTTATTAATTTCGGAATAAACTCTAGATGATGCCATAGGCTGGAAGCTCATTTGCTGAACATAAATCAGCTGAAGCTGTGAACTGAATAGCATGAAAAAAAGATTTAAAAAAAAGAAACATTGAAAACACAAGCCATTATAAATAGAAATAATAATAATAAAAGAAGACATCTTATTTTGGCGCTGTGTTGTCGAAACTTAAATACTCTTTCAAGATAATTATAATTAACATGCAGAATTTAAATTTAGGACAATTTGTCGAGAAATTAATAGGAAAAGACAACAAAAAATGTAAGAAGGCAATTTATTAATATTTCTTAAGAAATACCGTAAAATAAAATATAAACAATTTCAGCATTTTTATTAATTACTATTTTCATATTTATTTAATACACATTTCCTAAAACAAATTCTAAAATATAAATATTACATCATTCCCTATATTTGATTATAGTGTCTCTTGGAATTCGCCTAGGTGCAGAGACCTTAAAACAGGAAGAAGCATACGACACATATTTCCTGAGCAGCTGGCCAATTTACTTTGCTTTTATATGCAGATAATTCGACTAATAACCATAACAAAGGCAATATGCCAAAAGCAACATAAATATATATGAGCAAAATGAAAATGAAGAAGAAGAAAAACACAGCGCTAATAGAGCGAGTGACCCACGAACATACATCAAACTCAAGAGCCCCAAAGCGCCAAAAACGAAAATAAGAGACCCCACTCAAAGCCAAAGCAAAACAAAAAGAAAAACAATAACTAACGATATTCATATGTTAATAGTTGAAGAGAAAAAAATGATAATAAAACAAAAAAATGTGTTTTGATCTAATTAAAGAAGCTGACCCCACTCAAAGCCGCGCAATGCTTCATTGCATTGTCTCGAGGTGTCCGGCGAGGAACTCGAAACCCGTCCAACCACTTGGCATTGGGCGCCCCTCTTCCCCTAGCTCCAAGCTCATGGCACTTGAGGGCAGACAGATAGCGTGGCATCACGCAATTAATTTGCTGCTGCAGCGACTGTTGCTGCTGCTGCGGCTGCTGCTGACCCGAAGTTCAACTATGGGCTATAAAAACCGCAGCAAGCTAAGAGTTCAGCAGCAAACAGCGGCTTGTGATCCGAGCAGCAGCAACAGCAACCCAAGATGGTAAATTGCATCAGCGGATCATTAAAGGACTACATCTAAGCAAAACTTTTCCGATTCACAGAAATTCCTGATCATTGCCGTCGCCTTCTTGGCCTGCGCCTTGGCGGATGTCTCGGAACTGGCCGGACAGGGCTACGATTACCCACAGCCGGCGGCGCCAGCGCCTGCACCGGCGTACATTCCACCACCGCCGCCACCACCGCCACCGGCACCCAAGAACACCTACATTCCCCCGCCTCCCGCGCCCGCCAAGGCCTACATTCCTCCTCCTCCCGCTGCGCCGGCCAAGGCCTACATCCCACCCCCACCACCACCACCACCACCAGCACCCAAGAACACCTACATTCCCCCTCCCGCAGCTCCCGCCAACAGCTACATTCCCCCACCCGCCGCCCCCCTCCAGCCCGAGGCCCAGGCCCCCATCGAGGAGTACGAGCAGCCCGCCCAGGACGGCTACCGCTACAAGACTGTGCGTCGTCGCGTCTTCCGCCACCGCAACTGAGCAGCGGCTCCGGAAACCCCACGAGATTTGTTGACTAATGTGATAGAAGCCGGAAAGAAGAAGACATCTTTCGAGAAATTTGTTGTGTTAAAGAATTGTGAACCTAAAGTACGGAAATAAACTTTTTAAATAATATTAAAGCAAATGACAAAAATTTCTTTTCACTTAAATATATATATATGATGATTTTTAAATAATATTAAAGATATCAATAATCTCTTTCTAATTGATCAAACCACAAGTATATAGAAATATATAAATTTGATGTGTTTTGTTGAATAACGTGATAGAAGAGGAAAAACATAAGGCAACAATTTAATTTTCTACATGTTTCGCTTTAAGGGGTTTCTTGATGGTTCTCTTCTTGAATCCTTATTTCTGGATTATTTCCTTACCAAATGCACCTTGAGTACAATATAAATGTATTATCGATATCATTACATTTCGAAACACATATCGAACTTGTAGCTGACCTCAAAAATTACATTAAATATTCTTATTAACAGATCAATCCATCTGCTCTGCGTAGTAAATGATTACAAACGTCTTACATGCCCAGAGTAAAGGAACTCGGTTTAAAGAAAACACAGCTCGCACTTAAGCCCAAGCTCAAAATCGATTTGAGGCATATTGAGCAATCCAACAGGTCAACCCTTGGCGAGTTTTTGGCAATCAACTCAACTCAACTCGCTTTGCTTCCACTTAACATGCCACAGCCCATTGCCAGACCCGATGGGTAAGCCCATCCAATATGCTTACCACGAAAACCCTAAACAAACCGCTCAAGGCCAAACACATGTCACCGGCATTCAGGCCGCCGTCGTCGCCATCGTCAGTGCAGTAAAAAGGTCAATTCAACGACCAGACCAATTTGAGCTACCCGAAAAATGGATAAAAACAAAAGAAAAAAAAAAAAAAGAAGAAAATGTGAGGAAATGAGAAAAAACAAACAAATCCTCGATTACAAAATCAAACAACATGCGGAAAAAAACCTGCTAAAAAACAAAGAAGCCAACTTGTTAGCCATAATGCAAAATGGGAAAATATGCGAATTCAATAAACTGCTCGCCAGCCAGAAAGGATATGGGGCGAAGTCCTGCGTCGGTCTGCGGACTTCGCACAGTTCATATTCTTGTGGTTGTGTTCGTTTCTCTCTCTCTCCCTCCTTCGTTCTCTCCGCTTCGCTTCATTCAGCCGTATCTGCTGTGACATGGCAGAAACCCTTACAAGTCATTTGGCCAATTGCTGTTGACTTTGCTCTAAAACAAATTTCCTTTGGCCAACGCCGCCAACGGTCCCCGCCAATGGATGCCACATATTTTGCACCCAGTTTATGCTGATGACATGCAAGTGGCGAAATTATTTTCTAGCTCGTGCATTTTGCTGCCAGGCGAATAATGAGCAGCAAACAAGCTGTGGAAATCAGCAGACAGGACGGCGCAGGACAATGGGGATAAAAGAGTGCAAGCGGAGCAACAACAAAACGGGGGGGGACTGCCAGACACCCACTAACTAGTACCAATAAAATACTCTAATTTAGTGGCCAATTTAATGATGGCCTAACAACTTATCTCCACACACAAAAAGAATCGTCTTGGCTCATTATAACTAGATAAAGGGAGTTTATTGCCCCTTGAAGTTAAGCCAGCTCACAAAATACCTTGAAACTGAGAGAATTCTGCGAGCATATGTGGACAAGCTTTAATACTTAATAAAACTGCTTTCTAAAAATGTGAGAAGATTTTTAAATCAATGAACTCTTTGGCAAATTATTAAAAAAGACAGATATAAAATTTTGCATATAAAAAGTCAGCTTTGATAAATTTCTTGATGAAGCTTACAAAAACTTACTTGAAAGTCATAACAGAAAAATATGAAGAAATTAATAAATTTTTAATTACATGCAAATTCATAATATATATATCAATAAATAAAAAAATAGGAGATTACTTATTTTATTAGTAAAAAGTCAGTAGTCAACAAAAAAAAAAATCACAAAAACTAAAGAGTGGGTAAAGCCTATATTGTTTGTCAGGAAAATCGAATTCCTGCCTAGGGTATACAGTGCCGTCGGCAGAGAGGGTTTGCGTATTTAAAGTGCTAGTGCTATAAAAAACTTGATTGATGTAGTAAAACTATATTGATTATTTTATTATTATTATAATTTACTACTATACTTGTTATTTAATTTATTATAAATATTTTTATTGTATGTCTTCTATATTTTAGATGAGTAGTCCATTTTTTTTAGTCAATTGGGCTAATCTTTAGCTGGCTTCAATTCCGAGGCTGGTGTATAAATATAATCTGAGACTAAAAAATACTACTTTTTTGATTTACTTCTTAAGCTTGTCTTAAACAATTATAGGCCAGGGCATGAAGAAAAATTGCTGAAGTCTTTGGCCCATCTCTAGCATATCCTGTCAAT
The DNA here is from genome assembly GCA_035047465.1 of Drosophila sordidula. Taxonomy (NCBI): domain Eukaryota; kingdom Metazoa; phylum Arthropoda; class Insecta; order Diptera; family Drosophilidae; genus Drosophila; species Drosophila sordidula. The sequence continues at coordinate 311,507 of JAWNPQ010000290.1, forward strand.
ATATAAAACAGAGTTCTTCGCTCTTTTTTAAGCAGCTCGCCAAAGTATACCCTTATATGGCCAGCTGAGGTGCGGGTGGAAAAACAAAACTGCGGCAGACAACGCCCCCTGCTTGCCCCTTGCCCCTTGTCCCTTGCCCCTCAGCCTCCAGCTGGAGGCCGCAGTCGCCTTTGTCGCCATCGTGTGACATACGAAAATTCCCCATGGAGTCTATCAACAGTTGATAAAGCAAATGTGGGTGGGTGTGTGTAGATCTGGGTGTGCGTATGAGGGAGCTATCCCCTGCTCAGCTTTGGCATTTGCTTTTGCTTTTGGTATGTACATAAGTTTATTATTTTGAAGGTAATTGGATTTGTGTTGCAGCAGCGGCAGCCAAGAAGCCAGAGCCCCGACCTCGTCCTGGAAACTCGCATATTCTGCGGCAAAATAATAAGAAAATATATATTTTTTCTTACGCGCCGACAAGGACAATGAACCTAAACGAAGATGAAGACGGAGCCGAGCTGAAGCCGGACTCGACTCGGAGTCGAGGATGGCGACAGCCCAATCGCAATTGCAACATATGGCCGGGCCAGGGAGTCGCTGCCACCGTTGGCACTGACCAGCCATTGTTTGCAGTCGTAATTGTTTTCCTAATGGATAAAGTCTATAAATTTCTGTGGACGACGCACAGCTAAATGCGAAATATGTCACGAATGTTAAGCGTTTTATAAACGACGACTGCGGCGACTTATCGATGCCGGCCACTCAGCGGGCGGGGAGGGGGAGGGGGAGGGGAAAGGGGGAGGGAACTGCTTGGCCAATGAATGGAACATTGAGCTGTTTATGGAGCTGACACTAAAATCTTTGCAAGCAGAAGTTAGGGCACATCAAATAAACAATGAAAACGAACCATATTTTTAACATATTCATGATCGCCCTGCCTCGAATTCCACATAAAATGCCTATTTGAATATGTTGCCTGATTCATCAAGTCAACGAAAATATAACTAAAATTTAGGCGGAAGGCCTTTGTTGCTCTGGCTAAGCCATTGAATTTTCGTAGATACATTAAATAAAAAATAAATAAAATAAATAACGAAAAGATATTTTCCTGGGTAACCCAACAGGATTTCCAGTATTAGGCATTAGAGTAGAAATAAAAGGCAATAATAATAATCCCAAATACAAACGAAGAGATCCACTTGCTAGTGCGATCTTTTGAGGAGGTCATCAGTAATCTGCCTGTTTATGCATATACCTTTAAAACTGTGGGAGTTATAAACGTAACGATTATAAACAACTACTTGGAATCTCAAGCAACTTCTTCTCATAGGTTATTATTTCCCCTAATCAAGGCTGATAAAAGCGAATAAATTACTTTGAAACTCATGAGTTTTTGTGACTTTTGTATATTCTTATAGCTAAGCTTCAGTTACAGTCTCCTGTTTTAGATGCTTTGATGGATATCAAAGAAAATACAAGACAACAGTTTTACAGTTCCAATCTCTTCTTCACTCTATATTTGCTTTGGGTCACTTTCCAACACGGGCGAGTCGAGCGATAACAACAAAAACAAACAAGACTCTCCCCCCCATCAAGTCCGGGTGAGTTTAGTTGCGGTGGCGGAAGACGCGACGACGCACAGTCTTATAACGGTAGCCGTCCTGGGCGGGCTGCTCGATCTCCTCGAGAACGGGCTCCGCGGCTGCGGGCGGAATGTAGGCATCGGCAGGCGCAGCCACAGGTGCTGGGGGAATGTACTCCGGCACGGGTGCGGGTGGTGCGGGTGGGATGTACTCCGGAATGGGTGCGGGTGGTGCGGGCGGGATGTACTCCGGAATGGGTGCGGGTGCGGGTGCGAGGGGTGCCGGCTGTGCGTAATCGTAGCCGGGCTGGGCCAGCTCCGAGACATCGGCGAGGGCGCAGGCCAGGAAGGCGACGGCAATGATCAGGAATCGCTGCAAGACAAGACAAGACAGGGCATTAGCGGATGGAGCGACCACGGCGACTGGGTGCCTACCATGATGTGGCGTTGTTGGTGCTTCGGTCGGCAAGCGCAGTGTGCTGTTGGCTTCGGCGAGTGCAGCGCTTTATATAGTTAATCTTAAGATCGCAGATCTGCCAGTGCCAGCGGCGACGGAAGCTGCCAAATGACTTTGAACTTGATCGGCCCCGTTCGGCCTGGCTCTGATCTATGCGGCCAATCGCTGGGCTAACCGGTTATCTTCAGCCTCTTTTATGCATCACAATGCCTGAAGAATTGATGAAGCTGTGATCACGTTTTGTCTTCTGCTCGCGTCGAGTGGACAGCGGCCAATTGATTTCGTCGACTTGGAGGTCAACAAAATGCGCTTTGTGTTCGAAATGCGGCCCTTTAATTGATTCGCGTTCAGCTGTCCGACGGGGCCACGCGCCAAGCGGCCTCAAGCGACCCAAGCGACCCTGAAGCGACCCCCGCTAGAAAATCTTTTTTTTCGTTTTCTTATTATTTTTTGTTGTTGTTTTCTTTTTTGTGGTCTGAAGCGTGTGCTTGATTAAAACCAAATTTAATTTGCATGTTGTTTGAGAGCGGACCTAACTTCAATTACTGTCCAACCAAAAGTGGGAATCAGAGCTTGTTCAACTGTTGCAAACCCCGCGTGGGGCACAATAATCCGGGGCACAGTGGCCTAAATAAGCCAAGCTGTGAGGCAAACTGCAAAAGAACGAACTACTTTTGCAAAGTTACGAATATTTCAAATTTGTTTTTTTTTATCAATAAATGCAGTTTAATTTATCTAGTAATTCTAATAAATGTTATTTTTAATTTAAAAAAAACGTTGATCGGCAAATATTCAGAAAGTACTTTTTACGTTTTTATGTTTGTAGTTATATAAACATTATATTTATTTGCTTACATAAATATTAATTATTACAAAATATTAAATTAAAAATATCATCGTCAATTAAAGGTTGTTTTAAAAAAAATAAAAATTAAATAAATTTGTTCTTAATTTTCACTACTCTAACTACTCTAATGTAATATACAAATTTCAAAAGCAATCTGAAAAACCGACATATATGAATTTCTGATATACTCGTAATATTTTTTTTTGACAAACTTGTCATACAAATATTTTTGAATAACCAGAAAACTTACAACCATCTGGTGCTTTGCAACACAAGTTATATTTATAGGTAAGCTTTTGACTTTATTAACTAATATTTAAATTAACTCTTTTGCAGGGTTTTTTTTTTAATTATTTGTTACCTTTTTTATACATAAAAAGATTTGTATTTTTCTACGTATTATGCTCATATTTTATTTTTAGATATTTGCCATTATTTTTATTCCACTGTGCGACAGTCCCTGATAATATTGCAAATTATTTTCTTTTTTATGTTGATTATTTTTTGGACTGACTCTCGCCCTTCTGGCACACCTCCCACACACCTCGCACACACCTTGCCGGCTGGCGCTGGCTCTTCCTCAGCGTTTCTTTACAGCATTTTTATGAACTTTGTTTTTCATTTGTTCGTTTCCGTTATTCCGAGCTCATCATATTTTAATGTGGTGGATTCCGTGGCGGCATCTTTGGCTTTTTCTATGCTTCAAATTATCCTCAAGAGATTTGCAGTTCGTGATTTTAGCGGGCAATTTTATTGGGCTGCCGTAAGAAAGCTCTCGCTTTAAGACATTTGCTTCGTGGGGGGTTGAAGTTGAAGCGCAAACCTTTGGCCTGCTGCAATTGCAGCTGGTGCTGGGCCAGAGTAAAGGGTAGGGTGTATGAACATATCAACTGGCTTTTAATTAACGCGCTTAAGTCCGCATTAACTTGGCCTAAGCCGTTTTTAATTTCTCAGCCACCCGCCGGCTCACATAATTGAATTGGCCAGAGCACCAGACGCTGGACACAATGCGGCTGCTAGCCTTATGCCCTGTTATCCTTGATAATTAATTTAGACGCAATTGTCCAGTAGCCAGTGGCGAGTAGAGAGCGGCCAGTGCACTTCGGACCCAAAATCCTTTGCCATTTCACGTCACGTGCGGCGATTTTTTCCATAAATCGCCAGCATGGACAGCTTTGTCCAGCTGCAGAGTCTTCGCAAAGAAAGCCAACGTAGCTGAGCGATTGTTATACCCGTTCACGAAGAGAAAAGAGTATATTGGCTTTGTGCAATGTTCGCCTTGCTGTCCCTCCGCCTGTCCGTATGAACGCAATTGTTTTTCGGTATTGACTCTACAAAATGATATATACCTGATTTAAAGACAGATTACTGATGACCTCTAAAGACTTCATAAAACTTTTTCTTAATACGACAATTTGGGGCGTGGCGAAGAGAGACAATTCATATATCTTGGGGACGGGTAAGCCGCGAAAATTAATATATCCCTCAATTTTAGAGATAGAGTGTATATACAAATTACCTTCTCTAAATATAAAGCCAACACATTACAAAAATCAATAAAATCGTTTTCGACTGTTTTAAGCTGTTATTGTACTGTGAACGAGTATGGTACAGTCGGTTACACCCGATTGTAACGTTCTTACTGGTTTTTTATGGCAAAAAAATGAAGCGGCAGTTTTGACAACGCACGTCCAGCCAGACGGGGGTCGGGGCCCATAAGAGGTAGCTGGCCGGAAGATGCACACGTAGCACGCATTGGAGATGCGTCAAGTTACCTGCCGCAGTGGCAACATTGGAGCAGTGGCAGCACCTTTTAGACGGGCCATGAAATCAAGTTTACAGCTTACTAGCTTCACATAGGGGCCCGACAATACGAAAGCGCACACTACCTCGAGTACTCGCAGTCGTATTCTAACTGTACTCTGCAGCAGGCAACCATAATTAAATGTCAAAAATGACGCTACGTGCGAGGCAAGCAAAGTGGCTCCAAGCAGCGTCTGGGCCAAAGTTCAACGAGAAATTCCAAAGAAAAGAAGTTAACTTTTTCTTTTCTCATTTTTTTCCGATAGCTATACGAGCTTCCCTTTGCAACTTTTTTAGAATCGAATAAACATATACACATACATTTGGAACTATGTGCATGTCAAGTAGGTAATTTCATATATAAGTTAGTAAACTGGCGACGGCAATTCAAGTGTTCAAATATATTCGAATAAATCGAATGCATAGCAATAAATGTAATTTTTATGAAAATAGTTTTCATATATTGAAATTTAACCTTAGTAGTAATAGTCCTGTTTATATATAATATTACTACAATAATAAACACTTTTGATTTGTATTGAGGAAATGAAATACATAGAAAACAATTAAATTTCACACTTTTTATTTAACATTTTCAACGTATTTAAAACAAAATTAATCATTTAAAATTATTTAATAGCATTGCATACTTTCCTGAGCACCTTTAATACCTGCTTTTAAATTTTACTGCATACTTTTCAGCGTGTGATTTTAAAACCGAATTGTGATTGTACAACGCTATATTAGTGCCTACTTTTGGGATTATTGCAAAACTCATATGTTGCCACATCATTAGGAAATATTATATAGTTATTCTATTTTAAGAATATTCCAAGGCTAAATGTTCCGAAGTCAAAAATTATAAGTATTATTTTCTTTTCTGTGCAAAATGTAAAACAGAATTTAACTAAAATTATTTATTTTATTCTATTAATTTCTCAAAAGTTTTACAAAATGCGAACTGAGCAAGTTGGTCAATTATACTTGGGATATCAATTTATAATTTCTTTTATCAACAATACCTTCTTGTAATCGCTTAATTTAGTACCCAAAACTTTGCCACAATAAAAAACGAGAAAAATTCTGTGAAAGTAATTTAACATTGCGCTTTTCCATCTTTCGCTTCTCTCCCACTATCGCATACGCGCCATTTGTAAACTCGGAAAAAAGTAGCTAGAAACTATTTAAAGTTTTTATTATATTTTTTATTTTTACCCTCGAATATGTATCGTACTTTTATTGCCATTCTCTATTATTTGTTGCATGTGCATATTATGCCCCGGAGGCATAGGAATATGGGCAGGGATTCCATCCAGACAACAACAAGCGATGCTTATGAAAAAGTACTTAACGTGCACAAAACTTATGTGCCAAGAGACCTCTCCAACCCCTCTCCATCTTTCCTGACAAAAAGTTACAACGACACACACATTTCTTTCTGGGGTGGTGTCGGCTTCCTGTAAACTATCGCCAATAACATTCTGGACTGGTAAAGTAAGAGACTTGGTTACATCCAGGAAAGTGCTCACGTAAATAAAAACTTTACTTAAAATGTAAAGCGCATTTTTCAATAGAGAGAAGTTCTAACGCACTTTTCGTTCATTATTAAACCAACAAAAAAACCACTTAAAAGCGCGGATCCTCTTTTATTCTAATTTCAAATTGATTCTTTAAAAAGTTGAGAAACCACTCAGAATTCGTTCTATTCGTGTTACCGAGCGATCATCGAAGCTTAATTCCCAACAAACGAGCGACATGTCACAACGCAAAGGGTATCAAGCAAATCCTCACGCTTCCGAATAAAACGATTCTTCTCATCAACGCGGTTTTGACATGCTTTCAGTTTGTGTGAGAGCAAGTGCAGACTGACTACAGAAATGATCCTGTGAAGTATAGTCTTAAATTTTTACTACCCACCACAACGCTCTACACCCCACACGACCCAGAACCGATTGAGAATTCTAAGCAAGCGCACGTAAAAAACAAATACACACGCGGTGCGCGGAGGTTGCCATCGCTATTGGGTGTTGTTTGTGTTTCGCTGCTTGTGTAACAAAGCCATTCAGGCCAATGCAAATCAAGTAAAGTAGGCGACGATCTTTAAATTATGCATACGCTGTTAGATCAGAAAATATATATAAATTTTAAAAAAATAGAGAACACTTGGCAGCGGTGGGATTCGAACCCACGCCTCCGAGGAGACTGGTGCCTTAAACCAGCGCCTTAGACCGCTCGGCCACGCTACCATTTAACAGTTTCGTGTCAAATGCGCATTAAGAGAGAACACAAGAGAGCAAACAAGCGAATACAATGCTTTCAGTGGAATTTTCGTTAGCGTTCGGGTTGTGTACCGACGCGTCGGCGTCGGGAATGACGGTGACGCCGATGACGTAACAAGAAGCCGCAGTAATATTTTGATGTTCAACTATTTTTATGGACGCATGGGACAACACCTTGAGTTTATTTTGCCTGCCACATTGCGACGCATATAAATGCGCTCATTGGGGAAAATGCCAATATAACGAAATCAATTTCTGGTTTCTGGGCGACTGGGCAGGACTATTTTGCAGACTTCTGCATTAAAATGTATTCTATTCTTTGCAAAACTGTCAGCGTTTTTGCTTTGACATGACTTGGGAATGCGCTTAAAATTCAAATGAAAATGCGAAATTATGCGTGACGTGAAAGGGGCGCGTGCCCCTCACCCCGCCTCCCCTTCCCAACCCTTCCCACACATGTGCAACCGCAGCAACAATTTGCCGTCGCTCTTGTTATTGTTCTTGTCGGTTGTTGGTTGTCTGCTGAATGTTGCCTGTTGTCTGTTGTCTGTTGTTGCAGTCATAAACTGAAGCTGGCGACGGGCAGCTCTGTGGAAAAGGCACTCGACGGAACATCCGCAATGAAATTAGAAAATTGCAATAAAAATCTTTGCACGGGCGACAAGCAAAACAAAAACAAAGTCTGCGGTTTCCCCGGGGCGAGTCTCAATTCGTTGGGCGCTTGGATGCGGGGGCAACATTTGCGGTTTCATTAAAATGCCAGCAAAGGTCTGCAAAAAGCAGCCGCAGCAGCGTCAGCATACAAAATATTTTGCCACACACGTGAATTTTCCACAAATTTAAGGCGCTCGGCATGCAAATAATTGCAAAGTTATAAATTGTTAATGCCAGACGCGTGTAAAATGCAAAAAATCACGTACAGCTCAGCTCCCATTGGGCAGCAAGCGGAGCAAAATGCTAATGGAGTTAATTGTGGGCATTACCTGGAATCCGGTGAATTTGCCGGGACATGTCCGAAAGAGCTTCAAATTAAATTTCAAACAATTGACAATCCGAAATGCCAAAGAAATCGAACAAAGGCGCAATGCGGCCAAATTCCGGACCCGGACAGACAAAAGAGGCTTCAAATGCGCAATTGAAATGCAGGGCGGCCCGTGAAGTTGCACAAAACAGAACAGAGGAGAAAGAGTGAGAGCGAAATAAATGAAATGAGTTGACAAAATAGTTCAGCTGCCAGCGCTAAGTTAGAAAATTTGTATGCATTGTGAGACATTCTTAATTCCGAGACAAACGAAATTTATTTAATTTAATTAAGCTGATAACCAAGCAAAAGTGTTAATGCAAATGAATACAAATATTTTTGTCCGCTGACAAGCCACGAAACTCAGTTCACACTTTTACCATATTGGGCGTCGCCACGAGACATGGTAGCGTGGCCGAGCGGTCTAAGGCGCTGGTTTAAGGCACCAGTCTCCTCGGAGGCGTGGGTTCGAATCCCACCGCTGCCAAGTGTTCTCTTTTTTTTTAAATTTTACATTAAATTTAAATATATTTTCTGATCTAACAGCGTATGCATAATTTAAAGATCGTCGCCTACTTTACTTGATTTGCATTGGCCTGAATGGCTTTGTTACACAAGCAGCGAAACACAAACAACACCCAATAGCGATGGCACCGCGCACCGCGTGTGTATTTCTTTTTTACGTGCGCTTGCTTAGAATTCTCAATCGGTTCTGGGTCGTGTGGGGTGTAGAGCGTTGTGGTGGGCAGTGAAAATTTAAGACTATACTTCACAGGATCATTTCTGTAGTCAGTCTGCACTTGCTCTCACACAAACTGAAAGCATGTCGAAACCGCGTTGATGAGAAGAATCGTTTTATTCGGAAGCGTGAGGATTTGCTTGATACCCTTTGCGTTGTGACATGTCGCTCGTTTGTTGGGAATTAAGCTTCGATGATCGCTCGGTAACACGAATAGAACGAATTCTGAGTGGTTTCCCAACTTTTTTAATGAATCAATTTAAAACGAGGTGGCTTTAGAACATGGCCGAACTGCTTAGTTGCCTTGCTGAGCAATTAAAAATGCTTTGGAGCACTTGATGTCGCTGTTGTCAGTTTGAACTGTTTGACATTCTACCCTTAAGAGGGTACGTTTTTGTTCAAGTGTGATTCGTGCTCAAGGTGCCGCATGGACAAATAATTTCACATAAAAACTGCAAATTGTGACAGTTCATTTGCTAATTGGGATACGGCGGCACTTTTTTAATTACTTAACGCTGCTGCTGCTTATGAAATAACCCTTGAGTAAGTGAGGACGTGTTTTTGGCATAATTTAGTGAGTCTGCGAACATAGGGAGAGTGTTTTGAGTTACTTGTTTGGAAGTAATTTACGTACTTAATGGGGCACAATCGTTTAATTTCAAATGTAATCATTAAGACTACATGAATTATTTAAAAAAAATTTGAATTTGAATTTGAAATGGAAATGGAAATTTTCAAAACTCAAATTAATATGGTATAATATATGAAAGTAAGGCACAAATTTGGCATGACAATTGCATTAATTTAGTACGCAATAACAGCTTGGAGTTGCCTTCTCATGTAATAATATAGGTAGCTTTATTCTTGTTCGTTATTTCTGTTTGCATATGGGGTTCTCCTGGGTGTCTTTGGGGCACAGGACACGTAGTCGAAATGTATTTAAGCAATGCAATGCATATACGAGTCCGAGTGCGAGTATGAGTACTGGTACGAGTATATCGAGTACTCACATAAAAATACATTTGAAATGTGGCTGGAGTAAACCGCAGCATTGTCAGCAAACATTCATTGAAACATCATCATTATCAACATTATCATCGTCAACAGCTCGGTTCAAGTAATGTTGGGGAATGTCATACTGTGGAGGGGGAAAGGTGGAGGAGGGGGTATCGATGCTGTAATTGATGTCTTTGCGACATGCTTCCAAAGTGTTTACGTTGGGAATTACCCAAGTGCCGCAGTGTATAAGTAACCGTGTGTGTGTGTGTTTGTGTGTGTGTGTGTGTGTGTGTGTGTGTGTGTGTAGGGGAAGGGGAGACGGGGGACGTGTCACGCCCACTGCTAGTTGACAGCCTGCCGTTTACGTGCACTTAATGAAATGTGCCCCAAAATGGAAGCACGTTCCGGGCATCTATTTAATGAGCCTGCAGGCGAAGGCAAAACGCTTTGCCTTCCTGCCCCCCCCCCCCCTCGGAAAACGTTGATGTGACTCGTGAAAATTTTTAAATGTCGCAGCGTAAATTCAATTTTCATTTGTAGCAATCGGCCACCAGAAGTTGCAACAGCTGCCAGCTGCAGCTCAAGCCGCTGCATTATTCAATGGCACTCACAGCAAATGCTAACCCTAAGCTGGCGTTAGCTATACCCTGTAGAGCCCCTCCCCCACCAAACTGTAACAAACCGCATTTTAAAATTCATGTGTGCTCTCAACAATTCTGCACACAAAACAAAATGCGATTAAATGTGTGGAAAATGCCGCAGGATAAGCCACAATGGGTTAAGGCAGCGTCTTGTTTGCACATGTGTCCCCAGCCCCCACAAGCTGCCCCACCTCCAACCCCCGCAAAGTCAGGCACCGCAGACACACGTCGAAGGTGCAGAAATGCGTTAAACATAACATGCTAATTCCGGTTGCCTGCAGCTTCAATCTCTCAGCTCCAGCTTCAACTTCGGCTTTGGCCACACCACCTTGCCGCAGACCGCCCCCACCCCCCTTCCCCCACCCTCTGGGGACTGCAGACCTGGCGTATACGTAATACGAGCGTTTTGTGTGCCATTTGATGCTGAACGTTTGCTTTGCAACCAGTTGGCTTTGTGTTTGCGCCATGGCAAAGTTTTGTGGTTACAGAGCATTCTCCTGTGGGCGTGGCAGCCCCCAACAGGTCAGCGAAAAACATTTCTAGTCGTTAAAGATGCCCCAGCAGCAAGAATTTGTTTGGAACTTGTTTAAGATTCCCATTAGCTCCTATTAAATACAAATAATTAAAAGCAAATAATAAATATATAAAGAAAAAATTATAACATTTATTTAGATTTAATATGAACGGAAATAAAATTAGTTTTGGGCATGGATGTATAATTTAAACAAATAAATAAAAAATGTATTTAATAGATGTAAAAATGTATTTATGCAAAAATTAAACAACGGAAACAAGAGAATTTGAAAAATAAAATTGATCAACTAAATTAAAATACATTTAAACTAATTGTAAATATATCACAAAATATGAAAAAAATTTTGTAAAATACTAAATTTAGTTTCTTTTAGAACCCTTCCCGATCTCGGGCAAATCTCATATATTTTCTTACCAACCAGATTTTAGAAGTTCCCACCAGCTTTTTTAAACGATAATTTTCACTCGCGAAAGCTTTTTATCTTTTTAAAACAATATTTATTTATCTGACTCAAAGCTTTAAAGAACCTTTAAATTGGAAGGCACCCTCAAAATTCATTCAGTTTCCCAGCTCAGGCTGTGCAGATTATTTGCAAAATGTTGTCAGAACGTAAAATTCTCGGACTGTCTTTCCTATTGGTGTTATCACTGCTTACCAGTTGGCAGAGTGTATCATGCAATCCTACGGCAGAGGAAGCCAATCAAAATGCCGCACGTTCCTCAATCATCGTTTCGCCAAAGTTTTGTAGTCCTGGCTATGAGCTGTATGGGGGCCAATGTCGCAGGCCGGCCTAAATGTGAAGGTCCAAATTACGAATTATGAACATACAGTTATATTTGTGCTGTAAATCGTGAAATAAAAGGAAATAAAAAAAATATGAAGTTATTATTATTGCATAGCTTGCGAATTAGCGTCTGTGCAACTGCAATGCATACCGTTTATATGCAACAGCGGAAATGCATTGAATTAATTGCATACAAAGATGGACAAATTATAAAGCTGTCCGAAATGTAATATATCTTATCTTCATTAACTGAGGTATCCATCTTGTTTCATTATATATATTATAAAATATTATTTTTGATTTGGACTAAAGTAAATAATATAAGAAATTGGTAAACATAAGAAAAGTAAGACTATTATAGCCATGTGCATTTATAATTCGCGGAATCAATTTATTACTTGTGAGGAGTGAAATAAAAGATATTCATAGATACATTCATTCATTCATTAAATAGAGAAAAGTTTTAACTTCTTACAGCGTCTTATTTCAAAAAGAATTATGTGATGTGATATGTGTAACTCATAGTTATGTACATTAATAGTAGTTTCATAACCACCGTTCAAATTGCATTTCATGTCTTTTTTGCTTCACGATATGCGATTTATAATCGTTGCAAGTACAGTACAAACCGCTTTGTGCAACAGCAAAAATGCATTGAATTCATTGCACACTTATAGGCAACATTTTCTTTAATGCGATATTCGCTTACATTTCCTATATATGTATATCAATTACTGAAATTGTGCAATAATTTCATATAAGCGGTGCTCCTCATAAGCGACATGTACTGTAGTTCATAATTTTTAAAATTTTCTAAATTTGGACAATAACTAAAATATGAAAATAATTATTTAAAAATTATGTGATTATTTTGATTTACGCAGAAGTATGTGAGTTCTCATTGCTCTACCAATATACTTAAATATATATTTTTTGTTCCTATTTATCATACAAAATATTGAGAAATCAAAATATATATATGAATTTTATCAAATTGGAAGACAATTTTAAACTCATTTTACTCATAAATTATTAAATCAATTATTCAAAATTGTATATTTTTTATTAGTTAACACTTAAATTGTTAAAAAATTAAACTACGTAAGCTATTTTATCATCAAGCTCAACAAGCTTTTTATATTTTGTCAAAATAAAAAATTTATTATATTTGATACAAGTTTTTAAAAAAATTAAATTAGTTACTTCAGGAACAGGTATTGATAAAGATCAAATATTTTCTTACCAGCCAGCTTTTATAGGTCTCCACCAGCTTTCTTAAAATACAAATTCACTCGCGAAAGCTCTTTCTCTTTTTTAAAACAATGTTTTCATTTCGCTGAAAGCTTTAAAGTAGTTTGAACAATAAATGGGAAAGCACTCTTCAAAACTCATTCAGTTTCCCAGCTCAAGCTGCGCAGATGTGGTTCGGGGCCTCCAGATTATTTGCAAAATGTTGACAGAACGTAAGATTCTCGGACTGTGCTTGCTATCGGTGTTGTCACTGCTTATCAGCTGGCAGAGTGCAACATCAACGCCTACGCAGGAGGAATTCAATGAAAGTAATGCGTCATCTTCGCAGACGATATCCTCTGGAAACGCGACACTCATTCTCATGCCCAGCATCCTCGATGCGCCGCCGTTTTGTCCACCCGGCTTTGTGTTGCATGGGCGACGTTGTCGCAAGCCTGCCTAGAAGTGGGGCGACGATTATTAAGTATTATTAACATGCAGTTATATTTGTGCTTTGAATAGTAAAATAAAAACATATAATAAAAGTCATGAAAACATCAGATTTAGATTAGATTTAGTTCTCAATGCTGAACCAATATACTGAGGCGCTGAGTTGTAGGTGAATCAGCAGATTTCTAGATCGCAGCCCTCCATAACAATTGTCTCTCTCCCATTCTCTCTCCCTCTCTCGCTTTTAGCAGCGTTGAGCTTTTGCCCCACATTCGTGAATTCAGAGCGTTCAGTAGCCAAAAACATGGAGAGTGGCAAACACGGTGCGAAGAGCTTTCTGCACAAGCCAGCTGTTCGCATTGGAATTGTGGTGCTGGTGGTGCACGCGGTCTGCTGGATCGGTTGGAGCGCCATTAATCCAGGTGCAAATGGCAATAACAGCGGAGCCATCGCCAACGCTCAACACGAACGGATCCGAGCCGCAGTCGACAGCAAAAACTGACGAATTCTGGGCCTGAAGTAGGAACAATATGTATTTAGGACTCCAGAATTGCACTAATAAAGAGTTATATAAACAGTGCTAGAAGATGTTGCATCTGCGTAATGTAACTAACAAATATTGTTTAGTGTAATAATGAACTTTGCAATGTGACAACTATTTGGTCAACATTTAATTGGCAATTTTTAAAAAATCTATGTGAAATTTTGTGCAAGTTATCAGTGTATAAAAGCTTTTCATAGCTGTGTACAAAAAGCGCCCAGTAAAATATTATCAAATATCTTGCACATTGGTGCGCACACTGGCGTTTATGTAAATAAATTAAATTTTATAAGTTCTATAAAATATTGTTAAATATTTAAAAATAATTGTATAATAAAGTGTGAAACAAAGTGAAAATAATTAAATATGTTACCTCTATCTAAGATTTAAATAGTACGTAAGCTGAATTCAGTAAGATTAATTCAGTGTAAATATTAAATATTATTAAATTGGAATTAATTTTATTTCTGGGCATTTTAAAATGAATAAAAATAATGAATTAATGTTATTTACTTGAAGTTTGCCTGCAAGATTTTGAATATAAATTTATGTTGAATAAAAAATCATAGTTTCTAATAAAAAAAATGTTTAGATATTCTCTTTAGAAAAACTTGCGATTTTTTTTTATCAACCTTTTTTTAAATTTTTTTTTAATGAGATTAAGTCAATGCCGGTCTCTTTTTGCACAACAGAATATTTTTAATTGTTCACAGAACTGGTTTGCTCAAAGCACTCGAACAGCTGGCAAAGGTCGGCTGCTCGTTCAATTGTTGGCTTGAGCTTTAACGGTTGTTCAAATATTAAGAGAGATACATTTGTGAGAGATATTCGAGCGAAAGCTCAAAATTGGGGCTTGATCCATAGTTTGGAGAGTGCCAGCGCGCCGAGCTTCGTTTAGTTTCGCAGTTAACTCTGGACAGGTGTGAAGGCCAAGCGCGGAGATGATCTTCAATATGCTGCGATTGTGCTGGGCACTGTTGTTGTGTTGTTTGTTCAGTCCGCAGAGCGAAGGCTTGCCCCCGAAGCCCTTCAATAGCGTTCCGAAGCCAACACCGCAGGCGGCAGCTAACGTGCAGTTCCAGAACCCAAATGCGGATGCAAATGCGAATCCCATATTGCAGAGCATCTTTACGGTGCCGGAAATTTGCCCGGCGGGCTTTAAGCTAACCGGCGAGCCGCAGCGCTGCCGTAAAAAGGCCTAGAGAGACCTGGTTTGGACGATAAGGAGAACCTTTTGTTTTAGTCTGACTGCCGGAAATGTGTTTTTTTGTGAATCAAGAGCGTCAAATAAAAAGCCAACGAAACTGCAAAGTGGTTGCCTAATTACTTAGCCACAGCTGTGGTCCAAAATGCCGCTCCATATATAGAATGTGTATTAAGTCGAACCAGCTAATGGCGATGACGACACGACTGTTCTACAAGAGTTTATTTATAAAGCTTATGAATAACATTGAGATACGTGCTCAAAGTGTTTTGCACTTATTACGAGTATTACAACAGTTTGTCGACAAATGCTTGACTTATCAGTCGCGGAACGCGCCGCCTCTTAAAGCTATGTCCGAGTGTGCTCCCAGCCGATTTAGGCGGGCAATCGACATCGTCCGAGATACAATTTGAAGCGCGGCGGGCACTTGCTTAAGTCCCGCGACCTCACCGGACTCGCCGCGGTCATTCCACCCAGGTAGAGCAGCATAATCAGCAGCAGATACAGAAAATGGCCAGATATTAGCTTCATCTAGAACAGTTATTGACTACCAGCGAGCGCGTCTCAAGTGCAACTAAACGAGTTCACCACATGCGTAACCCCTTTTATATAGACAACAACCTGGCCAGTGTACTTTACTGCCCAGTCGTGGCGTTATTCATACTCGTTCCGATACCGCTGGGATTACTATCAACTAATTAAGTAGTGCGGCGCTCAGAGCGCGAGTATTCCCGGCCGGGTTGGTCTACACTTGCATATCTATTTTGTACCCTCTCTGAGGGTATAATCATTTAGTCGCTAAATAGGTAGCGCATTTATTTATATTTATATTTATTTATGTGTTACATTATCGAAGTTATCAAAAAGAACTTTCTATCTACAATCATTTTTACATTTTTTTTACTTTTTAAATTTGCATTTTTGAAGTGAAAAGAGTAATATTGTATATAGTGCAATATATGTTTTGTGAACGCAATTTTGTTCGCTGCCAGAGACTTGAAATTTTGAATATATACTCGAGTATATCCGCGTCAGATTTTTTCGATATGTCCACGGGGAACGTGGTAATTTGATAGAATTCTAATCAACTATATGTCAGCAAGGGTATTCAGTCTTCGGCGCTCTGTAGATAACAGTTTTCTCTGGTTATCGTTTAGCAACTGTGATGTCATAGTCCACAGTGCCGAGTTCTACTCATGGCGTAAATTCAATGACGCATTTGATATTGCTTTAATGGAAAATGGGTGGTTAAGGTTAGATAAAGTTTCCTCGCCAAAATGTATCTTTAAACTTACATCATGCGGGTGACTTTATTTACAAGCTCTAATGTTTATATCTCTTGGAATCAAATTAATTGTGCATGTGTCATGCATTGGCAAAACTATGCTGTTTGGGTGCAAATATGATGTTTCTCAAAGGTGATTCACTTGCAATAGTTTAACAACAAAATATCCGCTTTCATGCTTCCGATTTCAGGTATCAACAAAAACAACATTTCACTTAGATTATTTTCAGTTTGTACTGAAACACTTGTTTATTTAATGTGTGATTCAACTTTGAATTGAATTAAATGCTGAATTATTTTATTTTATTTTCAGGTATAAATTAATGTTTTAATCCATCCTTTATGCGCTTATGCGACAGCGTGTGTCCCTCACAGTGAATCCTTTGGGGCAGATTCTCCATGTGATAAGAATACCGGGATGGTATGAACTTAAGGGTGGTTCCCGTGAACTGTGCTTGTTTAACAAAGTGTAGTTAATTGTTAAGGGTTGACCAGAATCAGCCAACTTGATCTACGTACGCTTCAGGAATTCGATTGTTCAGTCTTCCGGTATTTTGCGGATGTGTCTGCACACATAGCAGGGCTATCATCGCTAACCCCAGCGATAAGACCACGAGTTTGAAAACCATGTTCACGCTTTAGCTGCTGTTTAGCTTCTGAACGTATAGTTTCGGAATAACCAAAAATTTCCTAAAAATTCGCTCAACGTACTTTATCGCAAGCTAGGTCAGTATGACTCTATTATAAGAGTAATGTAAACATTTGAGAAGTACTAAAAATATGCAAAAGCTTGAATACTTGCAATACCCTTTATTGGGTTTACAAAATGTTGCTAGGCCTTGAAGGCCCTATTGGATATATACTCTGTATATATAGATATTTCGAAATGGAAAGAGTATTCAATATAACTAAATTGCTATAGTATGTAATATCAGACAAAATCAAATCAGCTTCTAATACGAATTCCCTCTACAAGCTAAAAAACAATTTTACTAAAAAGTATTAGTAACTTAGCTAAACAAACACAAATATATACATACAAAAAAATAAAAATAAATAAATTCGGATCTCTGACCGACGACATTTTTAATGCTTTATTCACAAAGTGTATTTTGCATTAGAAACATTGAATGCCTACTGCTAACAGTTTTAGTTACCCCATAACCAATAATCATAATAATCGTCAGCATAATCAATCTGTTAACAGAGCATTACCGCGTTTCTTGTTTATTGCTCAAACCGATACATTAAACTGGTCAAAAGAAATTATTTCCCTCTGGCGGTGGCTGCAAGGGTCTGTCAGCACTGTCGGGTTGTTGTGACTGGACTTCGGGAGTGCTCAAGTGGCTGTCGGAATTAAGTTCAGGTCCATGACCTTCGAAGAATCCTTTCAAATGGTGGTCACAATGTATTATATAATACATGCGAGTTTTTGTGAGTTCGGAATAATGGGAAGAAGAACACAATCTACAAAGGTCCAACAGGTTTAGCAAAAGTTAAGGTTCTTGAAGGGTCTACTTGCCTGGTTGGGTGAGCGACCAGTTGCTGGTAATTCAACAGAGCTAGCAGTATAAGCCAGAGTCATCTTCACGTCTCAGTTGCTTTTTTGTACGTTGTACTTTTATTTATATGAGAGTTCGTTGTCTAGCGGAATTTGCGTGGAATGGAAATCAGCTGGCGTTATAAGAGTTTATACATTTATATAAAGAGATAAACAAAGAGAGTATTATTTTATTTTAAATTTATATATTATGTATGTGTATAGTATATAAAATGTTGTGCTTGTCGTTTTAATCTTTGTGATATATATATTTAGACTCATTCTTGAATTGTTGTGATTTACCAGTTGAAAAAAGTCAATACTTTTGAAGATCAGACTATATACAACAAAATAAAACAAAAAATCTCGATACTATATATATCCATACGGGCACGTTATCATTTTACCTATGATTTTCGAAAATACTTTGAATTTAAATAGTGGATCAAGATGTAAATTATTGAAAAGAAAACAAAATTATAATAAATGCAATTGTTGCAATTGTGAAAAATACAAGATATAGAAATTCTTATAAAAATTTATTGTAGTTGCTTAGGGGTTTAACTCAGGGTACACTCAAAAGAAAATTTAAAAGTCCTATAAAGGATCCCCATTTAACGTTCAGTAATAAATTAAATGTGTTTGAGACTTCTGAATTGGCACTTCAAAAAGTGGTTCAACTTATTGTTGCCTTTGTTTAGGTAGAACACACTCTAGACGGTATTTTCATTGTCATTTAAATACAGAGGTAAAAGACATGGTTACATATATTATTCGTATAACCTGATAATTGGTTTTTTTTGCTCCAATTTGGTTTGTTAGTTCGACAGTTCAGCTTCTATAAAATCAATTTACAAACAATCTTCTTTTGATTTCGTTTACATTATTTTTATTGACAAAAATTTATTAACATTATTCTGAATTTCTGGTCTATTAAATATTTAACATTTAGCACAACTTCTTATCCAATTATTATACCGATTGTAAATTCTTTTAAATTATTATTTGGGAATTGAAGTATTTATCTATTGCCTAAGCTCTGCGGCGACAATGTCCGCCCCGCAACTCGGATCCCTCCGGACATTGCTGCATTGTTTCAAATAGATTGCGTTGTACAACAGATTCCGGCTGAACATCCTCGCTGTGGGATTTGGGGTCCCTTGATCCGTGCGAATCGCTGATCAGTGTGGGCGACATGAAATTGTCAGTGTTGAAAATGGAGGCAATCTTGTCGTCAACGGTATCGGGACGCGGTTGGAAGGTGCTGCCGGCTGTCTGATCTCCGGTTGGCGAGAATCCTGCATCAGTGCTAGGCTTCTGTCCAGGCTGCTCACTTTGCCCAGGAAGTGGTTGGATGGGATTGGGATTGGCCGTGTTGCCTGGAGTCTGAAAATTGAACGAGGGCTCATTTGTGGGTCGTGGTTGAATGGGGCTGCCAGGTTGTTGGAATTCATTTTCATCACTTGTGACTACTCCTGGACGTGGCTGCAAGGGATTGCCGCCCTGACCAGGTTGTTGCTGGCCTTGCTCCCAGGTATTTGGTCCACCAGGTTGAGGGCGTGGCTGTAAGGGATTGCCGCCCTGACCAGGTTGTTGCTGGCCTTGCTCCCAGGTGTCTGCTCCACCAGGTTGCGGGCGTGGCTGCAAGGGATTGCCGCCCTGACCAGGTTGTTGCTGGCCTTGCTCCCAGGTGTCTGCTCCACCAGGTTGCGGGCGTGGCTGCAAGGGATTACCGCCCTGACCAGGTTGTTGCTGGCCTTGCTCCCAGGTGTCTGCTCCACCAGGTTGCGGGCGTGGCTGCAAGGGTTGCCGCCGTCGCTCATCTTCATACTCGGGCCTATAGCCTTGGTCTGGACGCGGCTGGAAGGGCTGTGCGCGGCCACCGTAACCCGGCCTGGGCTGATTACCGAAGCCCAAATCAGCTCCGTAGCCACCTCCGCGACCTTCTTGGTAACCTCCATACCAGGTAGGGTACTGTCCGAATTCCATCGGGTTTCGATCCTCGACCCGAATGTGGTTATGCCTGTGTCCATGTCCATGATGATGGTGCCAGTGATGGTGTTCCATGTCAGCTCTAATCAGATGCGCAATCAGTTAAGGCAACAGCACAACAAAAAAACAAACTATCAGCTTGAACTCGCACCTCTGTGGCTGTGGTCTTTTCCAATCCTCGTCAGTTGTCGGATGCATTCCATAGAACTGCTGCGGCTGGGCCTGCATTAGATGCGCATTTAGCAGGGCTATCAGCAACAGGCTGGGCGATAAGAGGCCGAGCTTTAAATTCATCTTTGTGTCCACGTTACACTCGAACTTCTGGCGATGTCGATTCCTAAACTGAGACTGAGATCATCTCGTGGCGATTTCGATTAGCTACCCACACAAAAAATCTATTCTATTCTATTCTATTCGACTCGGGCTGATAAGCCGCTTCGGGCAGCTCTTATACGCTGAACAGCAATTGCCTAGTATAGAATTCGTTTTTAACAGCTCATAAATAGTATTTATGTAAATAGATGAGCTGACAAATCAAATGTTTAAGCAGCAATATACAATATATAAAGAAGATGCACAAGATTGTATAATTTTCGACTATACATGACTGATGACTATTTTTTTTTAATTGCATGTGTATAGATTTTTTTATGTATCTAGGGTTTTTTCTTTAGATAGTTTTGCTATTGTTTCTCTGGCCAAAACTCTCACCCCCACTGACTCTGCAACTTTCTGGCTAAAACTGATTCAAAGATAAGTTTATTATTACAGACCCACAGAAGGGGATTTTTTTAATACACTTGCTGTGGGTATGTCGACTTGAGCATATCGTAAGTATTGTATAGTAATGAAATTTTAATAATATTTAAAAAGTTACATTTCAATCCTTTTATAATCTTTTATTAAAATTAAGGATCTGCCTTTTGATTCATACTTATAAGTAATTGAAAAATTTCAGATACAGTTTTAAGACTTGCTGCATTTTTATTTTTTTTTTCATTAGTTTTAAGATAAATTTGCAAACCAATTAAAAAAAATACAGATTTTTCACTTTATTGGTTATTATTATTCTTATTATATTAAGAATATATATTCAAAAAGGTTTCTCACGATGAAATATAAATATAAATATACTTTATAGACATACACGATAATATAAAAGTAAACATACATTCTAAAAACTATGTTTTTTTCTTTATTTATTTTCCACCATATTTTTAATCATCATATTTTTTTTAAATTGTATGCATAAACTTACAATTTTTTTGTATAAATAAACGTTAATACATAAAGTAATACTTAAGGCCGAAACGTTTTTAAATTGATATTTGGAAATATCTATTTTTAAGGCGCATGTTTTGAAATATTAAAGTAAATATTTATTAAATCGATTTTAAGGAAAGTATATTTAATAGTCGGCTTGCGGGGAAAAACACAGTTTCGGCGAGGTAATATCAGCAATTACAAAACTCGATGTGAACATAACAGATACAAAACAATTAAATACTCTCACACGCACACACACATACTATAGCACTGTATACACTGTTTTTTGTAAATTTTGAATAGAGTTCAAGCGGATTTGCGACATCGTCCTGCTCGCAGCCTGTGTCCCGGCGGACACACGGGCAAAGTGTCCACCAGAATGCGATTGTCCAGTGCGGGCAGCTCCGTTGTGCTTGTGCTGCCGTTCAGCGGATGCAGTCCGTCCCAATTGGAGTCGCCCGAGGTGCTGTTGCTCAAGGGGGACTCCGTGCTGGTGCTGCTCTGATTGTAGACGGTTGGCTCGTCGTCGTCGACGGGGAACACAATGCGATCGTCGCACAGACGCAGCTCCACGCCACAGATCTTCCAAGCCACAAAGCCCCAGAGCAGTGTGTGAACGGCTGTTAACTGCATTGCTTTTGTTTACTAGTTAACTGGTTGTTTACTAGCTGCTGCTTCGGCGAACGGAGAAAAACGCGTTTGGCTGCTTCCACTGAGCTTTCGAGACTGACTGAAGATCGCCAGATAGTCTGTGGGAGAAATAGGCAGAGACACAGACACTCGCGATAAGAACCGATTGTTATTAGCTTGTACGGCAAGTAAACAAAAAGATAAAAAAAAAATGAAATAAATAAAAAACGAAGCTGGGCCCGCTTCCAAAACTGGAAAATGGAAGCTAAAGCTCGCGATGTTACTCATTGAAGTGTAAACAAAAGTCTAGCAGCGAAAGCTCTACAGTGCCCGCTGTTCGTATCTGCACAGCCCCAAACAAAAGTCAAGCTGCTTTCAACCAATTTTTTTTTTATTAATTCCGTTTTTTAGGCCTCCTTGCGACAATGGTTCCCGAACAGCTTAAAACCATCCCCGCAGACGGGCAGCGTGTCGAGCGTGATGCGTGGTCCGATCTCCACGATCTTGGGTTCTTTTTGAGGGACGACAACTGCCTTGAACTCCTCTCCGGGCAGTTCCGTTGCGTTGACTGTAGGATTGATCACCTGGGTCCCATTTGATGGCTTCTCAATTGGTTTCTCTGTCGTCTCATGTGTCTTTTTCGTTGCTGCCACCGAGTTTGTGTTCAGGTCTGAGTTGCCTCTCAGATTTCGATTCTTCATGCCATCGAGCGAATGCGAATCGCGAACGCGATAATAGTCCAGTTTGCGTGCTTCTGAGATGGCCAACGAGAAGAGGCCGAATTGCAGCCACAGCAGCCATACGGACAGGGCCAAGGGTAATTTAGGCCTTAAGTGAGCTGCCATCACGTTAAAACACGTTTACACTACCCAAAATCGCATTCAAGACTAACAACTGAGAGAGAGCTTCGAGATTTAATGTTCGGAGCAGCCCCGATGTTGTTATTGTTGTTGTTGTCCGTTGTCTCTGGCGATAAGGAAAAACATGAAACGCAAACTCGTATAATTGCATGCATAATGAGATTGTCTCTCGATTGTCTCACTCGCTTGAGAATCTCAAAAATGCACTTGACATATGAATAGATTTTCATTCATTTCAATTTGAAAGGTTAATCATTCACAACACAATTTATTTAATTGTTTCTATGCGGCTTCAAACTAAAACTTAAGATCTAACTGTTTTGTAAGGCTTAAAACTCGTAAAGTGGGTATTATTTAACATGTTTAGTTTATTTTAGTTTTATTTATTAGAGAAGAATCTTTTAGTCAAGGAACTCAAGATAATAATAAATGAAATGTATGTGATATATATCCTAAAAAGAAACCTCATTTATATAAAATTATTTAAATAACTAAAGCTGCAAAATGTGAACAAATATAAATTAAAATCGATGACCTTATACCGAAACAAAAAAAATTTTTAAATAAAAAATACTTTTTACAATTAATTACCTACTATTATCTAGCTGTAGGCCCTGACAATCACTGCTAGTATCCACATATCTTTCTGTTTTAACTCTATGATTAGTGAATAATTATTGGTTTTGTTTAAGTATTCGAAAAGAATTGTGATGCGAGGTTTATATATTATAGGGGGAGGAGGATTTGTGTAATTGCAAATTGTGAATATCAATTGTTGCAGTAGGGGGCCCTCAATCAATTGTTTCCAAAAACAATATGGATTGATATTGCATATAAATTAAAAGCGCAAAAAAAAAAAACCTAGGCTATTTCTTTCAGTTATATAATAACAAGAATAAAGCTGAAATATGTATATGAATACCACTGTAGGATTCCAAGAGACCATACGAGATTTCTAGTTGAACTCCTTCCAAGTTTTCCATTTCAGCCATCTCTCTTTCTGTGCACTTTAATGGGATTAACTTAGCCACCCTTAACAAATGTCAGCTATTTAAGGCTAATAATTTTGAGAACTCTATTGTCAGTTCTCCACCCCCAAAAGGCAGCCAACCTCCCTCGGGTCTCATCGCAAATGTGTCAGCCTCATAAGTAGCTAAGTAAAATAATTTTTGCGAAGAGGAAAACAACACAACACAAAAAAATGCAAAGCATAAAAATGTCATTTTAAATGGCATAATTTTTGAGGCGCTGGCAACCCTGGGTTAAATGTTGAGCAGCCTTTTCGGTGGGCGTGCCCAATGGTAGCGAGTATATAAAAATACATTAAAATAATGCGTGCTTGGCACTCCGGCAGCTGATGCAAGACCCCAACTGAGGTACTGTGGGAGGCTTTGCCCGACTTCTGTCGTATAGTCATTTATTTATGACAACCTCCAGAAAAACGAGACCAGCTAAATGTATGCAAAATATCCGTAAATGTGTGTGCCAAATAAAATGCGAAAGTCAATAGAAAGAATATTTTATGAGGAAAAGAGCAACGCTTTTCCAGGTAATTGTTGTAGTTGCCTTGCGAGGGGGGATTGTGGAGGGGAAGGGGAGCCGGAGTGGATGTCTTTTGTCTCTGAGCGCGGACAATGGTTGCGTCTCTGTTAATCAGCGGCGTTTTGCCAAAGTAATCAGTAAATATTTGCAATTTCCTTGGCTTTGGCAGCAACATTTGTTGCGGTTTTTCTTCATTTTCATAAAAGCAAAGTTTAATTTCGCTGCTTTTCATTTGGCATTGATTGTGTACACGGCAAGAAAACTATTCACATTTCTATTTTTTAATTAGGATTTTTTTTAGAAGAAATAATTATAATAGAACTAAATTGAATTTTTATTTATTACGAGTTTTAAAGTTATTAAAATTACCAAGTTAAGTTTTTCTGCACCATAAAAATACTCCTTAAATAAAAATCACTTTTTATTCACTAGAATTTAGTCAAACGTTTCTCACCGTGTATGTATTTGGAATTGATGTACATTATTTGTGCAGCGCAAATATTAATATTTTTGCCAAGCTCAAGGAAATTTACAAACATAAATGAGTTTATCGTTGAGATCTATTTTAAAGCAAAAGTAACCTTGAAACGCGGCTCTTATTCAACGTCCGAAGAGTGCTTAGCCATGGGCCTTATAAGGCAACAACTGCTTTCGAAATTGGCCAACATTTCAATGCGAAAATCTGCTAAAAAGTAAACTATTCAATTGACAAAGACTCAGTTACCTTTGGAGAGTTGTGCGACGAGTTGATCTAAGTTAAAGTTGTATTAAAGTAGAAGTTGCAATGGACGTTAAAATGTTGCAAGGATTCTTTCGTGATGTCCTTTACGTGCTTTTATTGCTGACACTTTTCCAACGCGCTGCCGCCTCGGATAGTGAAATTGTTGAAGCCGAAACCACAAATCCCAGTTTGAGTGCAGCCAGCCACATGCCCGTGCCGAAATTACCCAAGTGGAGCCCCAACGACCCTGTCCTGGTTAAGCCCTACAATATACTGGAGGCCAGCTGTCCGCCGGGCTACATTCTGGCCAATAAACACTGTCATAAGCGCGTGCGAGGAGCCGCAAACATGGAATAGTTTAAAATGATGTAGAAATTATAATAATTTAGTTTCACTGAAAATACTTGTTTTTAAAATATTGTGTGTGGATAAACAATTATAAATGGTCAAGATAAATTTGAACTTATTTAATGTGTGATATATTATATAATTGCCAACCTTGAAATTTTATATTTGTTACGGAACGAATTGAAAACGTTTAAACATTAAGTTAATGTTATACCGAGCGTTCAATTTATAACTATATTATATAGTTAACCTATAGTTTATGCTGCTTAAAATAGGTAAACAACCATATTTTGCACAGAATTCAACCAAATCAGTCGCACATTAAAATCAGCCGAATCTAAACCTAAACTAAGAAATATTTTTTTAAAAATAATTATTAATCATTTTTCGTATAGTATACACAAAACTTAACCTTATTTTTATCAGGAACTGCTTTTTGTTTAGAGCATTTCCTATTCTCCATCTTCCCTTCCTTTTTAGACCCTAACTTGTATCAACTAAGAATAACAAATTGATGTCACGGATTTGCCAACACTTCAATTGTTGGCGTCATGTTGGGCACAGTTGATGCCTTAATTTATGTCGGATCTGCGCATAGATAATGTTTGACCGCAAGCGGCCCTGAAGTGCGGGCCCAACCGTTCTCCATTCGAGTGATAGGCGGACAGTGGCTGCCATTAGTTAGGGGTCCATTAACCAAAAATGCAACCGTCGCGACGCTCGTCCGCCCGGACACATGTCCAAGCAACATGCGCCGTCTACGTGCAGTCGCCTTGGCCACGTTCCCGTCATTTACAGGTAGCAGCTGCATTGACAGCTCCTGTCCCTGTCCGGCGGACTTGCCCCAACGGGGCGCGTCGTGCGGCGTATTAATTCATGCCATAAAATATGGCTACACTTTAGGCCGGCCCCGGCGAAATTGACAAAGTCTCGTCGTGAACGTGGCTGGGTTAAAAGGGGGCCTAAAGGGTTTGGGGAACGCTGCGCTGAATGAGTTAATTAAGCGCCACACGGCCGGCAGCATAATTTCAAGTCATTTATCAGTGACGTTTTCGGTCTGAGTATGTAAATTGGCTTAGATCATGGCGGCGACTATGCAGGGGCAATGGAAAACGGCCAAAGCAGCCAGACAAAACATGGTTGCTTCATTATATCGTGCTGTGTTTATTGGGTGTGCAACATTTACAACATGTCCTGGCCCAGCGGATTATTCAGCCAGGGATAGACACTGGGGCACTTGTCGCAGACGCTCATGTACCGCGTCTCGCCCGTGGCCAGCTTCTGGACATTGCAGTGGACCGGCTGGCAAATGGCGTTTGGCTTCAGCTCGCACTCCTTGAAGGGCTGGCCCAGCACCGGATTCTTCACGTACTCCAGCATGCGCGATACGCCCGTCATGTACACATCCGGATAGGTGGCCAAGTGGTGCATGAATCTGTGCAGAGTTAGAATTCGATCAGGGGCGCAGCACACAACAGGTGAGAGCGTTGCAGTCGGGTGTAGCCGACTGCACAATACTCGTTCACAGTATAACAGGTTAATCCGAATCTTTAGAATTTGAAATTGCGGGAGATATGGATATAATGGAGAAAATATATAGACTTGATGGATTTACCACGCCTCCAGTGGGCGTATCCAAAAAATGTATCCTTGTATGTAATGTATCTTTAGAGGAGGTCATCAGTATTTTATCTTCAAAATTTGCTGAATGTAGCTTTAAATCTGAGGAAGATATTTTGATTAAATCGATTTGCCACGCCTCAAGTGCGCTTATTCAAAGAACTTTTTCTTGATCTTTAGAGGAGGTCATCAGTAATCTGTCTGCAAAATTATTCGAATTTAGCTTATAAGCCGAGGGAGATGTATAGATTAAATCGAAAAGTCTCAGGTCTCTAGACAGACGGACGTTGGACAAACCCAATACACCCATTTCTTTCGTGAAACGTACTTCTTGAAGGCGGCAAAGTAGTTGCGGCCGCGTGCAAACCAGGCCGCGTGCAAATACATGCCGAATGGCGCCCGGTTGCCCTTGTAGTGGCGATTGAAGTTCTCCAGCATCCAGTCGAACAGTGCGTCGATGTCGTCGGCGGGCGGATAGGCGCAGGCGTCGATCATCGAGCAGCTGTAGCCCTCGGTGTCCGTCCATGTGACCATGGGATTGACCCAGACGCCGGGCAGCGCGGCATCCGGGCAGGGACCAATCTGGCAGTCCTGTATGGACATGTAGTCCAGGGTGTAGGGCCACATGGCCGGAGCCTTGTGCTGCTGCGTCGGCCAGGAGCTATCGTAGGTCAGACCCAGATTCTTGACCGCCACAAAGCTGTTGTTGCCGGAGATCTGCAGGAAGGGCAGCCGCATGCCGTGCACCTTCTTGCGATCCACCTTGGCAAACGTCTCCAGCATCTGCAGCTGTGCCCCGAACTCGCTCTCAATGGTCTCCACATCCGCCTCGCGCCAGTAATCGGTGCCACTGCCATGGGTCACCGAGTGCAGGGCGATCTCGTGACCCGCATTGTGCAGCGCATTCACACGCACGTAGTCCGTGTACTCGTGCGAGAGGAAGAACGTGCCCGAGGCGGGACAGCCATCCGGATTGCTCAGGCCATCGAAGAGCAGCTCATACTGGGCATAGTTGACCGCATTCACAGCGTCGTCAAAGGTGATCGTCACGAACTGAAAGTTGCAATTAGTAAGGGCTTCAATTGTATAGAAGAGAGATAAACTGTGACGGTTAAAACTTTACTGTTTTCTTTGCGCTAAATACTCTGGATATCTGTCGATAATTTCAAAGATTTCACCTTGCGCTAATCCTGTTGCAGCTGCATTTACTTATATCCCACGATGAAATGATTTTTTTGCTATGTTCTTTAAACCCATGACAGCTTTTTAAATTAATTACATCATACATTAAAATTAGAAGCAACTAAATATTTCCTTCTCAAATCAAGTGGTCAAAATGTGTTCCAGGTGAAAATTCCTTAATGCCCTTTGTTATAATTCCAAATTAAATGCAATACTTAATCTACGAGTAAGCGTTAATTTTTTTACTACATTTTATTTGTTTTTAGGAAATTGACAAACTAAATTATAAATGGAGCTCTTTACGTAGCCTTTACCTCCTTGAAAACCATGTGATTTTAGAAAGAAATAATTCCTACTCAATGTGAGAATATTTAATAAGGGGGATTGATTCATACTCAATTATAAACGTAATTTTAAAACTCGGTAAGCTTAACTAACTCTAACTCTCAGTGCCCATTTTATAATAATACCTATATCAACTGGAAATGCACTTTTAATGTAAAACTTGATTCAACTCACCTGAGGGATGTCCCCCTCCCTGCCCTTGAACTTGGGCCTGGGCAGAACCGCATCCGAGCAGCGACAGTCGGGCAACTTGCACTTGGCCGACGAGCAGGGCTCAGCTTTGAGCAGCGCCTGTCTCTCCAAAAGGGGCGCCACAGTGGTCTTCAGCTTGTTCTTGGACTTGGACTTGTTCTTCGTTTTGCCACCCTGCTTCTGGGCATCGCCGAGCAGAGCTGTGGCCAGCAGCAGCCCGAGCAATAATAAAGTCGCGTTTTTCATGCCGGAACGTGTTCCAACTGATTCACGGCGCTTGTGCTCTACGTTCCGGCTTTTATAACGTGGGCTCGAGCATAATATCTTATCGAGAATTGGGGTGAAAATATGATTTGCTTGTTGAACATGCCTGGGGCTATTACCGTTGGGTGTGCCTATGTACTGAAGACATATGTTTCGATAAATTCGGAGATGGTTGCGGATACGGCGCATGAAAACACCTTTTTCGACCTGAAAATGAATAACAACTGAGAACGTTAAGAACTCTATAAGGGTCAACAATTGTTCACATAATACCTTAAATTGCAATCAAATTGGGTTGACAATTAGAAAATTTCGTCCTCATATAATTAATAATACTTTAGTTGACAAACACTATAGTTATGTCTAAATAAGTTGTATTTGGGCTGCCGGGGATTAAATTCCCTTTATATTGTAATAGCCCACAATTGCCGAGATTGGTTTGGATATATTATAAAACCAAAAAAGTTCTGTTAATAAAATTTAGCTTTAAAATGCAAATTGAATAAGTAGTTAGTGAGTAAAGTAGATTTCAATTTTAGATGAATATTAAAAGTAGGTTTTAAAGAAAGAGGTGCAGTCTTTTAAGATATGTTGAAAATTGTGTTGCTAAAAAACTGCATTTTCAAGCAATCTCTATAATATTCTCCACATCTATATATGTAGATGTGTTGGCCATTGCACAAATCAAATATACACCTTTTTGCTTAGCAGAGCGGAGCATGAAACTAACTCAAAACTTAAGGTAGCTATAATTTGGTACCCCTGCCAGGTTGCCTAAGTATTTTCAAGGACTTGCTGTACAAGGAATCGCTGCTCGAACTACAAACTGATTATTTCAGGAATCGTTTTGAAATGACGCATGGGGCCTGGGCGAACAAGGACAAAACTTGCCTCATTAGCATAACCAAAGTGAAGAACTTAACAGCTGAGCTTTGCGCCAGTGCCTTGAGTGGAAAACTTTCAGCCTTCTCACGGGGCTAGGGGGGGGGGGGTATGGAGCAGGGTCCGGGTTCAGATCGAAGCGACTCCAGGCTCCAAATTATGACAGGGCCAACAAATGCACTTGAAATCGTAAACAAGTACTTCAAAGTTTTGCGGCACGACAGAAGCTCTTAAAACAAAGCCAGGAATTGCTGTGTAGTGCCTAACCGTGGCACCCCGCACCCAGAGCCTGTCCCTAAGCGACGGCCAATCGGAACGCCAAATCCGAGCTGGCAAAAGTCAATAGACAGCGCCTGAAATTGGCGAAATTCATCTTAAAGGCAGCTGCAGCTGGGCCGCTGGCAAAGTGCAGCAGCAGCAGCAGCAGCAGCAGTGATGCGGATTTCATGGCACGCTGCCGCCGACTGAGTTGGTGCACGCCTACAATTCGCTTAGGTCACGTTCTGGGGCGTTGCCGGCAGGGGTAGGTGCCCCACGTGCCGCAGCCAGCCAACCAACAGGCGGCAGACGACAGGCCGACAGCCACGGCCAAGAGCCGACAGCGGCAACGAAAAAGTTTCGGCTCCAACAACAGTTGAACAACTCCAGCACCACCCGGCGCCACTCCCGGGTCGTTGTTGGAGTTGTAGGGGCAACGGCAACGCAACATGTTTGAGTGAGTTTGAAGCCTGCCAGCCCATGTGACGTATGCGCAATGTGTTAAAGCCAACTAACTGCTGGCCAACCCTTCGACAGGCACTCACATTAATAAAGATTGAGAGCAGCTTGATTGAAATTTGATTGACAGCCCGCCTGAATGAAGACGAATCTCTAGCACTCATAATTCTCCCTCCCTCTCTCTCTCTCTCTCTCTTTCTCTTTCTCATTAGTTGCCGGCGCGCCAGTGCGTGAAATCAAAGTGAAAATTGAGACGCACACGCGAGCGTCTCACGTGGCGCAAACTGCTTTAAAATGCAAATGTGGCCAATACACAAATGTGGCTCATATGCGTGCCCAGCATCTAACTCGACGCACGAGCTCACGCACGTCTGAGCCGCACCACGCGCCAACTACAAAGCGGGTGGTTGCCGGTTTCTGGGATTTGGGGGTGTGTGGTGCTCCTTGGGACAATTTTCGCGATAATCACACAACTAATTTGCATAGCGAGCGAATTGCAACCGGTTCGGCAAATCTGCGCTAATCAAATCAGCCCAAAAAAGAAACAAATATATATACATATATATATTAACACCATTTCCACATTTACAAAATGTTCACTTTTATATTTTGTTTAGCCAATATCTCTGCCCGAGCCGCTTAATTCTTACACTCGATAACGAAGTAAAAGGAGCATATTGGGTTTGAGCAATGTCCACCCTCCTGAATTAAACATGGAATATATACTCGAATATACCGGTGTTAGATAAAGTGTTAAGATGTATTGGGTACGGCTATTGGAGCATGCAAAATCGCGTAAATCTATTTGTCCGCTTCAGGTCTCGGATCAAAAGCCCCCATATTTTAAACTGCCATAACTTTGCCAAAACGGAACCAATTTTAATGTTAGATGGCATATTATTGATGGTTTGTCCATTAGATTGATTCTGTTTTTAAATTTTTTGGGGAAAAAAGCATATACCCCCCTTGCTCATTTTGGAAACATTTTTTTTACAATTTATAATCCGGAATTTCTATTTTTAATCGACCTTAAATTATCACAGTTAGTATTAAACAAGTAAGAACGTTGCAGTCGGACGTAACCGACTGCGTAATACTTGTTCACAGTACACTTAAATTATTATTGTTATTTTGAAAAAAATATAGAATTTTTATATTTCGTAGGGGCGGGAGTGGGCGTGGCCATCATTAAGAGAGGGTCGCACAAACACTATCTGCCAAATTTTGTGCCTCTAGCTCCAAAATTGTCGGAGGTATAGCTTTCCCGATTTGCGGGGGCGGGAGTAGGTGGGAAATTTTCTTCCCGAGCTTTAAAACGTTTAAAATTTGCTGACTCTAGCTCCAAAATTGTGGGAAATATAGCTTTTCGCGATTTGCAGGGGCGGGAGTGGGCGTGGCCGGGAAATTTTAAAACTAATCTTTAAAGGGGGTGACCAGCCATCTACGTTTAAACTTTGGTAACTCTAGCTCCAAAATTGTGGAAGATAAAGCTTTTCGCGATTTGCGGGGGCGGGGCTGGACGTGGGCGGAAAATTGTTGTACCCTTATTTAGAGGAGCTGACCACTAATCTAGCCTTATAGTAATTTCCGATTTTTTAGGGCGGGGCGTTCTAGTGGGCGTGGCCGGGAAATCAGGGCCGCATTGTAGGAGATCACCAGCTATCTACATACCAAATTTGGTGACTCTAACTTTAATATTGTGGGAAATATTCAACTTTAATCGATTTGCGATTTGAGGTGTATCGACATGTTATTGATTTGCCAGCCTCCCAGTGGGCGTGGCACAAAAATCTTAACACTTTGTCTGAAGCAGATAACTACAAGTATATATGCCAAGTTTCAAGTCTTTATCTTCAATAGCGTCGAAAAATATTGCGTTCATACGGACAGACGGACGGACAGCATGACGGACATTGCACAAAACCAATATACTAGTTTCACTTCGTGAACGAGTATAAAAACAAGTGAGAATTCTCCGGTCGGGAGCGCCCGACTGGGGTATACCCTGTGTTTTCATACATTTCAGTCCGCTTGCATTTATACACACATACACAGAATTACACATACACACACACACATGTAAACGCAGGCTGCGAACAGCTGCTGCGCTTGGCCCCCACTATGGAAACTAAATTCGTGTATAACTTATAAACTAAGAATATGATCTTAATAAAACTTTCAGGGCTTAACTTAAGAGCATTAAAATCTACCAAAGCCCAAGTCCGTAGTAATTCAAGTGCGTATTTTTCAAATTTTGCATATAAGGGGCTAGTAAGGGGCTTTGATCGGGTCCCCGACTAGGGGATTGCCTGAACCCTGTGTTCACATAAATTTCAACCCCCTAGCATTCATTCACACATACACAAAAACACACACACACAGACAGATTCTTGCACTTGGCCCCCACGAAGGAAACTAAATTCGTCAATAACTTTTCAACTTTTAAACTTAATGCAGTTTTTACTACGTAATAAGAGCATTAAAGTCTATGTAAAAACCAAAGCCCACGTTTATTATATTTGAATTGCGTGCTTTTCATACATGGGGCGAGTGGGGGAGGTATCCAAAATCCGAAATATGCCTAAGCTGCCGAACCAAGTGGTGTCTCTAGCTCTTATAGTCTAGGAGATATGCCAAGAAAACTAAAAAAAAACAGGGGTTTAGTTCTAGTTTTTTATCAATATTATGAAACGGTGCAAAATACCTTGATTTATTTATTTATTTATTTAATAGGTTGACAAATCCAGTGTCTACCTAAGTGAAATGTACAAATCACAAAAAATTAGAAGCTAAAAGCTTAACACAATTATAAGCAATTCTCACCGACACGATGGGGGTACTTTATTTGCCTATCCGGCTAGCTATGCCCCAATCACAGCTGATTGTTGCCAGTGACATAAGAGAACCTGCAGCTAAAGAGAAGGTTGTTCTAATCTTATAAATAAACAAAGTAATGAGGAAAGTGATTAGTAATAATAATATTTGTAATTAGTAATAATAATAATTGGAATTAGATAGATAGATAAGAGGAAAGAGACAGAGACGGAAATCACTGAGCTGATGGGGGATAGATTTAGTCCGTCCATTTTCAATGGGTTCAGGGTATAAAAACTAAGAACAAATTACCATAGATTTTTATCGATATTAGTGATGGTGCAAAATATCGAAAAAAAATTGCGTATTGAATTACAGAATCAAAAGTCGTTTAGTTTGAGTCTCTAGTTGCGAGAACGCTGCGTTCATACGACTCAGCTCGTCGTCCTGATCAAGAATATATATACTTTGTGGGTCCTGAGATGCTTCCTTCTCCCTGTTACAAAACCACTATACCCTTTTTACCCATTTTGAATGGGTTCAGGGTATGACAATATTAAAACCGATTCTGAGGAGGTCAAATTTTTTGTCAAAAATCATGCAAATATTGACAACAATTTTAACATTTTAGCTTCTCGGATCCATAGCTTCCATATTTCAAACTCCCATAACTTTTCCAAAACTGAACCAATTTTGATGTTTGATGAAGTTTGATGATTTAAAGACACGCAGTAGAAATCTTAGTGCGTTAGGTCCTGGGTTCAAAACCCGCCAAGATGCAACGATTTCAATTGAATTAACTTATTTCATTTTTTACATTTAAACGCAATGCTAGGGTATATGTTTTGGCTCTGACTATTGCGCTGTTGGTTACTTACTTACTTGTTTTTAGTTCGGCGCAGCAGTTGGCATCAGTTATGTAAGCATAAAAATCAAAATTATTCTCGGCTAACCTAACTAAAATTAAAGGAATAATAAACCATAACAAATATGCGAAATAAGTCAGCGATTGAGAAATAACAGTGTGGATTATTACATAAGCATTTCAAATTCCATCAGATACACTCCAGACTATCGGGTATAAAAGCTGATCTCAATTGCATATCCTATTAGAAGGAGACACAACTACCGCTCGAAACATGAAGCCCTCACTGACCTTCTTGATCGTTTTTTTCGTGGCGCTGGCAATAGCCGACCAACCAGCTGAGCAAAGTGGGGCACCAGCTGAGCAAAGGAGCTCAGCAGCTGCGCAAAGAAGCTCAGCAGCTGCGCAAAGAAGCTCAGCAGCTGCGCAAAGGAGCAGATACCTTGGGGCGAGGAGCGGACAACTTCAGGCAAGGAGCTCATCAGCTGAGCAAAACTCACCAACTGAGCAAAAGAGCCCACAACTTGAGGTAAAGAGTCGAAAAACTCGCCCGGGGAGTCGGAAACCTGCCAAGAGGAGTCGGGATCTTCGCTCGAGAAGTCGAAAAACACGTCGGAGGAGCTCATCAGCTGAGAAAAAGAGCTCATTAGCTGAGAAACGGAGCGGTCAAACTCACCCGAGGAGTCGGCAACATCGCTCGAGGAGTCGAAAAGCACGGCGGAGGAGCTCAACAACTGAGCAAAAGAGCTCACCACCTGAGCAAAAGAGCTCACCACCTGAGCAAAGCTCACCAGCTGAGCAAAGCTCACCAGCTGAGCAAAGGAGCTCAGCAGCTCAGCAAAGGAGCTCAGCAGCTCAGCAAAGGAGCTCAGCAGCTCAGCAAAGGAGCGGACACTTTGGGGCGAGGAGCGGACATACTTACCCGAGGACCTCACCAGCTGCGCAAAGGAGCCGACACTTTCAGGCAAGGAGCTCATCAGCTGACCAAAGGAGCTCACCTGCTGAGCAAACGAGCTCAGCAGCTGAGCAAAGGAGCTCAGCAGCTGCGCAAAGGAGCTCAGCAGCTGCGCAAAGAAGCTCAGCAGCTGCGCAAAGGAGCGGACACTTTGGGGCGAGGAGCGGACATACTTACCCGAGGACCTCACCAGCTGCGCAAAGGAGCGGACACTTACAGGCAAGGAGCTCATCAGCTGAGCAAAAGAGCTCACCAGCTGAGCAAAAGAGCTCACCAGCTGAGCAAAGCTCACCAGCGGCAAGGAGCCGACCAACTCGTCCGGCGAGCGTGCCAGATCAGCAGAGGAGCCAACCCGCTGAGAACAGCCCACCAGCGGAACAAAGGAGCGAACCAGTGGAGAAGAAGAGCCCACCAGCTGAGCAGAAATCCCAACTAACTGAGGAGAACAAACCACCAGCTGAGCAGAGGAGCCAACCCACTCAGGAGAGCAGCCCACCAGCGGAACAAAGGAGCTCACCAGCTGAGCAAAGCTCACCAGCTGAGCAAAGTTCACCAGCTGAGCAAAAGAGCTCACCAACGGAGCAAAGCCCACCAGCTGAGCAGAGGAGCTTACCCCCCCGCAAATAAGTCAATGATTTTGGAGAAAGCATCTATCTTACCGTATTTCCTATGGCCAATCATAATTATGTCAATTGAGTTTCATCAAAGAATATCCAATCACAAATAAATAAAACATTATATTATTAATTGTTTAGTTGAGCCCAAACTCTGTGCTGCTCTTGGAAGAGATCACCAGCTTCTAGGTACAGAAAGTGTTTTTCTGTCATTTTATCTGACTTTATGCTATATATAATTGACACCATATAATTTATTTCGAAGATGTTCTTGGTCAAATTATTGCTAACCTGTGATGCACAAATGCTCGCATATATGTTATACTCACAATGGGACTGTTCAGAGCAACGCTGCACTGTAAGATTAACAGAACACTGTTAACTAAGCAGCGATCGAGCGTATACAATGCGCAGAGCGCAACTGGAATCAATTAGAGCTCGACGCTTGGCGACTTGGTAGCCGATGTGATCCCTAGTCAGCATATATTTGATAGGAAAGTTATGGTCTGGTCAAAACACCGCTAAGTCACTTTAAGAGCGTTAGACTTGTACTCTTTCTTTTAATATATTTCCATAGAGTAATGAGAATAAAGAGCGGAAATTTGGATCCCAGCTTTTATTTAAGATCGGTATGCAAACGCAATTCAAACAGAGGCAAATTTACCATAGCAATTTTAATTTTTTTTTATTTTGATCATCTGCCAAGTCTCCTTATAATTCTCAACTTCGGGAAGTGAGGCGTAACAACAACAATACTAATTAAGGCTGGATTTGTGTAGCAGGTAGAGAAAATGAGATCATAGGAGAGGCAGGCAGGACTTAGCAATGAAGAAAAAAGCAAGGAAGGGTTAATCATAGGCAGCAGCCAGGACAAAAAGGGCCAGAAACTTTTTCGTCATCTGTCCTCATTCTTCGTCGCAGTGCTGTTGTTGTTGCTCACGCGAGGCGAGGTGCCATTAGCTAGAACATTCGCCTGCCAGAGTAGCACAGTAAAAAAACAACAAATTGCATGCAATTCGGTGCGTTGTCGTGACGTCACATCGGTTTCTCGGTTTTAGCTGTGAATTCGCGTATTGAAAAAAATGGCAACCTTTAGAATTTCATGCATGTAACGGGCTGCGCACACACATACTTGTGCATTGCCACGACAAATGTGTGAATTGTTTTGGTGCGAAGATGCATAAATACCCAAATTTATGCAACTAATATATAAAATATTTATACAAATCATATTTTAAATAATAGTTTCAATTGTAACTCAACAAATAGGAAGGATAATTTTTCCCTGATATTGATTTACCATTTTATTTAGAAGTTTTAGGATCAGTTTTAACACCACTAAGAAATAGTTAAAGTGCCCTATTCAGGGAAAGGACTGGTCGCTCGAAACTGAAAAGTTATAAAAATTGGTTGGCCTGCAGCAAATAGCAACCAATACAAAGCACAACAACAGACTGCAGTATTTTGATTAAAGGCTTGTGATCCATAATGCCGCTCGTTTTCTTATTCATTATTCTTATTCCTATGATTCTAATTGAATGAATGAAAATGAATATATTTTGACTCGGATAACCGACCTTTGGAATATTCTTCTGACTAACCTTCAACGAACTGATTCTTGTCCGTGAAGAGAAAGTTATACTTTTTTTGTCCACCGATTTAATCTATGTATATCCCTCTATTTAGAAGTTAGATAGATCAAATTTTCCTTTAAAGATCGCACAAACATTTTTTGGATGCGCCCACTGGGGGCGGTGGTTTCAGCGCCAGAGTCACCAAATTTGGCAGGCAATTTTTAAATGACCTCCTATAAATAGATCGAGTCAAAAAAATTCGGTGGGTTTCACCCGACTGCAGCAGTTCTAGTTGTACTTTTAAGAACTTGTGCTTTCGCCACCAAGGCTATTTTTTTCAGCATTTACAATTTGCTTGTCTGTCTGTGTGTTTTCTGCCAATTTCAATAAAATTTCGGGTAAAAACTCAATGTAAACAGAAGTATTAAATTAAACAAAATTTGTAAAATTATCAGACAATGTCAGAAAGTGAGAGAGTTGAGAGCAAAGATAAGCTGGAGAGCGTCGCCAAATACAACAGGAATCTGCAGAGCAACGAGGTGCTGACGCTGCACTACCTGGGACTGCCCTATTTGGTGCTCTGCCGCAGTCCCCAGTTGCGCCTGAAGGTGCCGCTGAGCACGTACAACTACCAGGATGGCGAAACGGGGGGCATTGCGCTCCAGCTGATCTTCACCTGTCCGGTCAACTATCCGCTGCAGTTGCCGCACGTCGATCTGGCCGAGAAGCGGAACGTGAGCACCGAGCTCGACCAGAAGCTGCGCGCCCAGATCGCCCTGGCGCTGGAGCAGCACCTGGGCCTCTACATGATTGTGCCGGTGGTGACCCGTGTGCAAATGATGCTCAACAGCGAATTGAGGCGTTTGCCGCTCCATCATTAAAGCGGCGCTCCGATTTGATACCATCCCACTTTCCGGGGATGGATGCGGGGACGGTGCTCGTAAATGTTGAGTGTCTTTTGCTGTCCTAACCGTATACGGTAACTGTTGTCTGGGCATCAGCTCGCACGGACGTGCACAAACATGTTTGCCGTAGAATGCTTTGACGTCGCCCGTAACTCACGCAGGATACGTGACTGGCAGCATTGGCAGCGCGGCACTTGGCCGGCGCCCTGAAGTATTGCCACACTTGGCCAAATGTTAACACGTGCCCGGTCCTTGGCTCATTAATTGGCGACCCGACAAAACCGGGCCCCCGGCCGGGCATTGGGCATTGCATTAACTTGTCTTTTATGCGCTCGCCAAAGCACTAGCGTTAGTTATCTGAGCCGAGAAGTTTTAACTGCGCTTAGTCCTTGGCACATGCACACATCCTTGATACACTTCCTTCCGCAGCGGCTCCAATGAAAATGCCAGAGACAGCAACAGCAGCAACAGCTTCCTTGGGCGCATCCTGTTTATCCTTAAGCGTGTGCAGCATCAGACGGCGGCGTCAAAGTCCTTTGGCTCCCCAATGCCGGATGTCTCTGGGTAATTTAGATAGCTGCAGTTGTTGCTCACAACTTGCATAATGTCACTTTCAAAGACTTTCGGGGCCAAATTGCTAAAAAACGAAAAATATCGCGTACAGGACATGCATACACAAGCAGAAGGACGAGTGTCTTCGGCTTAAAGTCAACGTATATTTTGATAAGAAAACTGTAATGCACATGTGTGTGTGAAAATTTGTACTCATAGTGCTGAGCACTAAAGTTGGCAATACACTATGTGCTCTATCCTTAATGTAACTTGGAAGATTTGTGAATCTTAGAGTTGAATTATGTATTGGTTATTTTGGCTGAATAAAATAATTGTCATGAAATGTGCTACAAATGCATAGATGAATACGTGTTCAACCCTATAAGAATATCAGCCATAGTTGATTTAATATAGCCTGTCTCGATGTTATTGTTGCTTTTATCTGTTTCTAGACTGGACTTTTGAAGACCTTTAGCATTACAAGCTATTATTGATTAATATTTAAATCTATTATTATTATTTATTTGTATATGAATTTGATATAACACACTTTTTGGAGCAGTATTAAAACTATCAACTTTTGACATATAAGTTATTCGGTAAGTATATTAGATACACCTAATTCTTTTTTTACACGAATTTTTTATGCGAATTTGAGATAACACACTTTGCTCGAACTGATTTAATTTAATACGACTTAAAATATTCTATGAATTTTTTTATGCATTTTTTTATGTTCAATTAATTTCTTTCATTCTCACTTGTCACGAATTACACATTTTAGCTTTACATTTTACATTGAATTATCAACTGGGAAATAGAGATAATATAGAAATAATTTTGTAAAATTATGCACCAAATAATTGAAGCAAGAGAAGAAGAAAGAAGTCTTTCCCAAAGGTATGCGTTTATCGTCAGAAAACGAAGTTATATAATTTTTACTTTTTTTAAAATTTTTTTTTTTTGTATATTTAATATAACATATTTAAAATGTTTAAGCACCGGAAATACCTAAGTTCACTCAAGCCAGAATTTTTTAGTAATGTTTATTTTACTTTTAAGTGGCTTTTTGTGGTCTGGAATCAATCTGCTATTTTAATTTTTTGAGAAGGAATTTTGAAATAGAACTACCTGTTATGGCCTTAGGCTACGATAAGCCCTAAAAAATAAAAATAAACACAGCCGTGAATTCGAACTCATGTGCTCGTTATTCAGTTGAATAAATGTCTAAAACAACTACCATTCTTTTACCCTATCCGAAAGTATTTATGTCGAATAAAAACGAAAAAAATATGAGAATAACAAAAATCTAAGAATGTGGTTTTTTATCGATAAAGAAATATATATATTAATAGAAGCTCTTCCACCAATCCTATATACTTCCGTTTAGAGCAGTCCTCTATGAATTATCCCCTCTTTCCAAGTTATTCCTCCTTCTATTTTTAGTATCTTCTTTTTTTGTTTTTGGATTATCTGCAACTGGCGCAATTTTTGGCAACTTGTAAGTCAACCGCAAACACTGCGAGATATTTCTATGGCATTCAATATTTAATGCGGCTGTGACGACATTGGCGACTGTATGCCCGAAGGATTTGTGCGTAATGAAAAACTGTCACGGCGAAGGACGACGGGATGGCCGGATAGCGGATGGCGGATGGCGGAGGCTAAGCCGTAGCAGGTATTGCAAAATTGAAAAGCGCTCGTCGAGCTTGTCGTGGCATTAAAATGGCAAATTTGTGCGCGTCGCCAATGCGGCAGGACATTTCAGGACATTTATGGCCGGTAACTAAACGACGCCAGGCAGACAACGCCGGAGACAGGCCATAAAAACGGCGACGCTTGCGTGATAAGCGCATAAATCAGCTAAGACCAAAGTATGCTTAGTCCTGGCTGGAAACCCGCTTGGTACTCCCGACTAGTCCTTTCCCCTCTTTAAGTCGACGTCGTCGTGCTACCTTAACCCTTAAATTAACTGGGGCCCGACCACTTTTTAATTATTTGTAGTGCAACTGCCCTATTTGGACCACGGTAACCCCCCACCCTCCTCCTGCTACCTGTTCCCATTGTTCTTAGCAATGAAGAAATGAGAAATAATTAATTTGCGGGTGATTGTCGCTCGTTTTAAGTGAAATGAAATGCCATTCGCTGCCACGGTGAGCAAAAACAAGAAGGAAGCTAGTAGACTACTCAATACTCTTGTAGATGCATAGAAGATATGCGCTAAATATATTTTTTTATATTATTTTGTATAACTTCGATGTTGATAGTTTTGAAATTGATTTCTTTTGGTAAATTTAGCATTCAAATTTTGTATTAAATTTTTTGTTTTCTTTTTAGCTCCTGTACAAAATAAATTAAAATTTAAATGCTTTAAATGCTTGATTTATATATTAAATAATGTAGGGCATATATCTAAATATTTGTAAAGTAAATAGCAATAGATTCACCAACCAAATTTGACATATTTAAAATCTGTTTTTTTTTTCTTTTTTGTAAGAAAATATGAAATTTATCAAACTAGGTATATTACAATTATTATTTGTTAAATTCAGGAAAAATATGAAATGCGAAAAAAATTTGAACCTCAACAAATCTGGTGCATTGCGCAACGCGAATTGACTTTTTGATGGTTCGGGCTGATCATTAAAGCGCCATCTGGCGGCGACCAGAGTGACTACCGTCTGCAGGAATTTTCGAGCTCATTGCTTATGCTCGAACACGAAACAAATTCAAATTACAAATTATGTTGTCATTTGCGCGCTTTACGAGACAGCCCACCAAGCCGGCGACAACCCCCAAAAGAGCACTAGCCCCTCCCCAAGCAACCCCCCAAGCAACAACCCTCAGTCAGCCCCCGTCTGCATATGGCAGAGGTCGAGGGCATCGCAACGTGATGTCGCCTCTGACGCTGGACAGTAAATGTTAATCCGCTGGCAAAGTCTGCGCTCCGTTTTGCGCGGTGTCAACTATTTAGTTTCCGGTTTTAACTTGCGCCATAAACTTGGCATTATGTGTCCGCTTTTATTGCATACTTGCCGGCGTCTCTCGCCGCGCTTCATTGTTTCTTAATAATCCGGTGCGGCCAGGCCCGCAACGAGTGCACACGTCTCCACATTAAGAATGTTTATGGGGCTCCCGTCCCGTCCCCCTTCCCAATGGGGCTCTGAGTTCGGCCCAAGTCCAGCGCCTAGTTGCATGCCACACATATTTCTCGCGTTGCAGTCATAAATGCGCTTAATTGGCAATTTTTGTGTAAGCGTGTTGAAATTTTTATACGCAATACTCGTGTGTGTGAGTGTGTGTGTGTGCGTGCGTGTGTGTGTGGGGACTGTAAAAGTTGCAGTTGGTTTGCCTGAATCATAAATAGGATATATGTATGCTTCCGCAACTCACTGTACTGCCCAGACTCATATTTTTATGGCTCCTCATTTTATACAGTGCTTTTGTTTTTTTTGAACGACATGCACCGATTTTCGTGTGGTACGTGTCTCGAAGTGCTTTTTATTGTTAATGTTGCCATTACATACCTCAAAGTTAGCTTAAGCAAGAAAATATACTTTTACTCGTTCACAAACTGAAGAGTATATTTTGTTTGGGCAATGTCCGTCGGTTCGGTTGAAGCTAGAGACTTGAAATTTGGCATAAATACTTACCTACTTATCTACTTCAGATAAATGACAACTCGAAAACATCTCACCTTAAACCGCAAATCGCTAAAAGAAATTTATAAGATAAATGCCCCTTTAAAGAACGGAAAAAGTTTTTTTTAAATAACAATAATAGTTAAGAAGGTTTTTGACTGTATGTACTGTGAACGAGTATTACGCAGTCGGTTAGGCCCGACCACAACGTTCTCACTTGTTTTTTTATTAAACACATAGTGCAAAATACAAAATTTCAATTTAGATCGAATTTGACAAGAAATAATATATGATACTTTGCATTGGTTGTAATCCAAATGTCCTACGTTGGGCGCCACAGACAATCACACTCAATTTAAATAATAAAAAAAAACACTTCTAGATGAATCAGTACCTTAAAAATGCATTCCGTTGAACAAAACGCTGTGCAAGCCATGGGGTTACAAGTTTCTCGAGTCATCTGTAAGCCAGAGCCACAGTTTGGTTTGGTGGTAAATATAATCGATGCTCACTGTACTTGCCTTCTTCCAGGACATGCGATGCTCTCTGGTCCTCCCGCTCGATCATATATAAAGCACTGCTCACCATAAGTATTATGTACTGCGAGCCACGATATAGCTGCTTAACACGCTCATATTCCGAATAGATCACACTCTCCAAATAGTCGGGAAAGTTCTTCTTCGATCTGATATGGACCTCGGGTGAACTACGAGGATAAAATTTGGGGCACATGAAGACCATCTTGCAACTAATGCGTGACTCCGGTGGCATATCGTTATCAATATGGCCGCACACAGTGACCTCGAGCTGGAAAAAGTGCCGCGATTTACGAACCTTCATGGGACAACCCAGCAGCGCAACGGTGCGCAGCTCCGAGTCGCGCAGCGCCTTGCAGAAGGATGCAAGTTTCTCGAATGCAGCAGTATTCATAATGGCTAGATATATATAAAAGAAAGAAAGATTTGACGATTTGAGGAAATTTGAAGAATTAGAAGGCAAATTTGATAGTAGACTAAACAGGGTCTGATAGTTACGATACGAGGGTTTTTAATACACACATTGGAAACGACGTAATTTTCAGTGTTGGCATGTTTGGATTTTTTTTTTTTGTGGAACATTGAAATGTCTGGAGGCTAAAACTTAAGTTTGAGAACTTGAATCTTTAAACAGGGTTGAAAGTTCGCATCATATTACCAATAGGCAGGCATATCGATAATATTCACGAGTTAGATTTCTGCAATCAACATTTAATTTAATTTTATAAAATATTCGATGTATCTAGGGTTTAAGCCTGCTAGAACTTGCTTGGAGGCAATAAACAATAATGTCATCTTCGAAATCGATTTTCGTGTGTTAGCTTAATATGTGTTAAATTTTTTGTGTTTAAAATATAAAGAAA
This sequence comes from Drosophila sordidula, assembly GCA_035047465.1. Classification (NCBI taxonomy): domain Eukaryota; kingdom Metazoa; phylum Arthropoda; class Insecta; order Diptera; family Drosophilidae; genus Drosophila; species Drosophila sordidula. Next base: position 355,309 of record JAWNPQ010000290.1, read on the forward strand.
ATTAGTTGAAAAACTTGATGTATATATTAATTTTTGTATATAAGATTAAATAAATAAAGAACAACATATTTTAAGCAACTCTCTTAAGGCAAAATTATAGGAGTTCGATCTTCGAGCTAGTAAATTTTTAAACTAGTTGAAATTTTGCCATGAAAAAAAAAGAAGATAAATGTTTCATTTTTGTCTAAAGGTCTATTTAAATTAACGGACATTCAACAGGAGTTGACTGTATACGAGTTCGATTTCTACAACCAAATTTTTTCAACGGGTAATTCCAGCAATTTAATTCGATTTAATTTAATTTTTTAAAATAGCCGATGCATCTAGAATAGAACTTGTTCAGAGATAAACAGGTAAAGCGCGTACAACAACTGTATTCTTGCGAGACAAATAAAACGTTAGGAGTTCGATCTTCGAGCAGCTTTATTTTTTACACAGTTGCAATTTTTTCCATTAAAGAATAAGCCAAATTATGTGTTTGAAAAAATAAATGTTAAATTGTTGTCTGAAGGTTAAATTAAATTTAGTTATAACGGACATTTATTATGACTTGATTGAAGTTCTGTCAATGTTAAAGAATTCGATTTCAACAACCAAAATTTTTTCAGCTCAATGTTTTATCAAGTTGAAATTTTGTTTAAAAAAATAAATGAATCATTTTTGTCTATAGGTTAAATTGTATGACAGTTGAACTACTTCTTCAGTCATTTTGCACAGTTTGTTCTTAAGATCAAATTAAATTGAATGACAAGTGAACAACTAACACATTCACAGAAGGCTTTTGGACGCTGGCTCAGCGAATCGATGAATGTAAAGAGATGTCATAGGCCAAGCATTAATATCATTGTGGCCGCACTTACTGCGCACCCCGTTCCCATTCCCGTCCAGAGTCCCATAGATTCTATTAAAATCGCCTGTCATTGCTGCCTGGCATCGTTATTGTCCGTCTCCGGCAGCAAACAGGCAGTTGGGGGGGGGGGGGGGGGAGCCGGGGAGGAGCAAACAACGAGAAGCTCGAGGCCAGGCCTGAGTTTGGCTGGGTCTGGCCTGCCTGAGTCCTTGGCAGACATGCTTAGTCCTTTAGACATTGGCTGCGACGCTGTTGTCTTCTGGCGAAACCATTATTCTTCAACAACGTGCATTATATTATCCTTTGGCTGACTTGGGCGCACGGCATTTGTATGCAGGCTGGGCGCGAATTGCATTTGGGGATTGGGATCGGTCTTCGAGGGCACTGGCAGATTGGGTCTGGGGCCGGGCCTCCGTCGAGCTGTCGTCGCTGCAATTTGTATTGCCGCCTTCGCCGTTGTCGTCGTCTGCAACTTGTTTTTTATTGGTTTCCCCGTTTTAAATTTCAATTTGGCGCTGGCCTGTAAGCAAGATGTATGTACAAGTCCGTAGCCCATCCGTGTCGCATATGTTGGCACGCCAGGTGCGCCGCCAACCGGGCGATTTATACGCGTCACAGCGCCCCGGCTGACAGTTGCCGTCTTGGCAGCTAACTGAACTGTCACTCAGCGCCCCTTTATCCTCCCCATCCCCCACACCCCTTCCCCACTCTCCTCCGGCTGTTATTATTGTGCTATTACTTGGGCCTGGGCTCGCACATTTTACACCGCATTTAACCCAAAACATGCCACTTAGCAGGGCGCATTTATCAATGCGTGTATACGTGATTTGAAGCTGTTTCTTGCCTCGCATTATCAGCCATCAGGCATCATCATCATCATTATCAGCGTTATCGTCATCATCATCGTTGGCCACATTCGATACGTGTTTAACCTCACACTCTGAGCCCAGTTGACGCTGCATTTTCGCTTACTGCGATTATCAAGCGTTTCCGTTTCCGAATCCGTTTCCGCCTTTGCCCGCATTTCGCTCGGCTCGTTTTGCGGCTTACGGCTATGCTACAAAAATTACATGCCTTTGTTTTTTATCTAATGCTGCGCCGCATTTTCGGGTCTTAAGGGTCGTGTGGATGTGTGTGAGTGCGTGTGTGTGTGTGTACGTGTGTGTGAAACGTGCGACTGCCTGCTAGACATTTTTCACATTTGCACCCAACAATTGGAACTCGCACAAGAACAGGAACAGCTTACCTCCATCCCACTCGCCTCCTCCTCCTCCTGCTGGCTCCGGCAGTGTTTTAGTCCTGCCTCGCCTCTCGGGCTGCTCTCCTGAGCCTGTGTAATTCGATCTATTATCAGTTGTCATCGTCCTGAAATTCACACATTCGCATAGGCATTGTCGTTTTGCTTGATTTGTGCCAACCAAAGAAAGCTCGCACAGTGGGCCGCGTTCTAACGAAAATTGCGCAAAATTGTATAACTATTATTGTTATACAACCATAGTCTATTCTGCTATTTAAGCTTACAATTTCCATGTTCAATAAAATAAATTTAAAATAATTACGTTAAATTTATAGAAAATAAAAAAAATAGGAAACCGTCTAAAATAGAAAACCTAAAAATACTGTTCACAAAATACAATTTAAACAAAAGAAATAGAAATATAAATAGAAATAATAAATATAATAAACACTCATACATACAAATAATTATTATTTTTATATATATATTTATATATTTATATTTATACATATTTATCCTTATATATCATCAATGCTAAAGATTTATTTTGTAATTTGTTATTACAGATTTATTGATCAGTCATCTTGATCTATAGTTACTATACTGTTCACACTTATAGAACGTTATATTTAACTGTTTCTCACAAGTGCACTCCCACTGTGCTTTTACCTAAGCCCCACCTTAATACACCAAATTGTGCCTAACGCATTGTTTCACGTGCCATTTGACAGCAGAAATGGGAACTTTTTCAAGCACAAATACCGAAAGACAAACGAATACACTCGAAAATACAAATACAAATCCACAGCACAAGTGCAAAACGAGTTGAGGATGGAAATTGAAGTGGAAATGGAAGTGGCAATGGAAATGGAAATGGAAATGGAATTGGTAGCCGAAACAGAAGAGCTAGAGCTGGAGCTGGAGTTGGAGTTGGAGACGACGCTGGAGTCGATGCGTGCCTAAGTGTTGCATTTACATGAGAGGTAATACAATTTGTGCCCTTATGTCCTTCTGCCCCAAGGGCGACAACTGCGCTGAGGCGTGAATTGGATAATTTATACTATACGCACATATGAGCATTGAAGAGCATGTGCTGCACAAATCCAATGAAGTAGATGGACGGCGGTGCCCCAAAATGTTGCATGCGGCCGTTTGCGGGGGGATGAGCTTGTGTGGCATATTAAGCAAAAATTAGCAACAGTTGCGTGCCAGCGCGAGCCGCCGTCGAATATGTCAAGTTAATTTAATGTAGCGTGAACTGTGATGTGCTGATGGGCGATGGGTGTGCGTGTGTGAATGTGTATGTGGGTGTGATCGAGTGCCAGCTGCGGCGCCTAGACAACAGCTCAGACATATGTTACGCCTAGGCGCTGCTACGTGCAATAATTTGCGCAATTACTTGGCAAATTTGTTGTGGGGCTCCCAAAAAAAAAATATTTGGCCATGCTTTCCGGCACTCTAGCCCCTGCCCCCAATTGGCCTTGAGTACGTGCGCGCACATGTTAAATTCAAATAAATTATGCCTCAAGGCATTTTACAATTCTATTGCCAGCTTTTAGGCGCAATATTGTGAATTGTGTGCCGATGCGACCGAAAGTTCGTATACTCCATATTCATAGGGTAATGGAGAAGGGGCTTTAGAATTTGTGTCACAGATTGAAGTGAAAGTCTCCCTTATTATAAAGGTCAGTATTGAGAGATCCATCGATCTTAAGAAATATTTTTTACTATACATATTTATTATATATTTAATATATAGAAATGTAAAGCTCTTTCATGGAATGAATAAAATTATATTATAGAATATTATTAGATTATTAGTTTTATTATTATTAAATTTGTCCAGATTATATAAAACTTATAGAGCTATAGAATTTCCTCGAATTTTTCATAAGGAATTTTCCTTATTGCAGGCATATTTTTGTTTACTATATAAAATTTGCTTCAGTTGAGTTTAGTATTCAATTGCTTAAGAAATGATATTCAATATAGGGTATCTCTGCCCCCAACACACTCAACTAAAGTGAACTTATTTGTTTTTCCTCCTTGTCAGCTCCACAAATTATGCATTTAGCTAAAAAATGTTGGGCCGAAAGCAAACGAACATGTGGCATGTGGGCAACTACGTGAGAGGAGTGCCAAAAAACTGTTGCCAATGTGCTGAAAAAATATTGAAATATTTACTCAGGTCTTTGGTAGCCTGAAAAGTTGCAGCGCAGCTAAGAAAACCTCAATTGGTTCATTTTGTTTTTGGGTCTTCATTTTTTTTAGCTTTTCTTCATCTACTTTTTTTCTTTAAGCTAGCTCATAAAAATGTCAAATCATTTACATACACGTCAGCTTTGCGACAACTGCTTGACAGACATTAATACACTTAAGCTGCCTGGTAAAGGACACGGCATTATCCCTTATCCTTCAAGCAAACAACGGCGACAACTTAACTGACATAATACAATAAGGCAACAACGGGGCCTTCGCTGCTGCTGCTGCATGCATAAAAATCAGCTGCTGGCAGCACCAAAATGCCGTTAGACAGCACCGTCCCACTCTCCACTGCCCCACCTAATAGGAACCACTCACATGTCAAGTAAGTCGCGTTGCGTTCTTTTATGTTCTTTTCTTTTTTTGTGTGCGATGTTAACAAATTGCTTTTGTGCAAATTTTGTCACTATGAAGAAGCACAACATGCAGAGACACACACACAAGAACACACACTCGCACACACAACCTCCTATGAAGACAGTTCAAAAATTTGCATTGCATACTTCTCGGCGCGCTGGTTTAACTTCATTAGCGTGTTTTTTCCTCAGCTCAGATTGGCCTGGGGGCAGTCTGGATTTTGGCCTTTTGAGAGTGGCCTTTGCCATGCAATTTGCTCTCAAGATGGATTATTATTTTGGCAATTGCTTGACCGGATAATCAGAGCATGTGCTTTGATTTCGATTTGCATACATGCCTGCACAGTGGGCTGAGACATAAAAAAACCAAGAGCTATTGGAACTTGAAAATCAATTTAAAGGAAAAGAAATCTTTAAGAAATTGTCAACAAGAGTGATATTTTTATAATTGATTCAATGTTTCAATATTTTAAAGCATATTCTTGGGGTGCAATAATTATGCACCTAGTATACTTTCGAGAGGGTAGAACCTTGGGCTTACAGTTGTGTACATCACTTTTAACAATTTCTGGTTGTTTAAGTTAAACATCCCAAAAATCTTTAGTATTAATTTTCTAAACAATACAACTATAGTCATATATGATGCTATCATATTATATCATGATAGCATATGGTGTATATAATGGTTTATACAGAATCTTTTATCTCGTTTAACATTGAAAAGTGAAGCTAATATCGGTAATAAAGATTTTAAAAAATCATTTAACAATAAACTGAAACTAAATAGACGAAAATATTTTGCTATATTCTCGTTCGAATATGTTATTTATTTTTACAGCAATCTATGTATAATGTACAGACGATTTAAGGATTAGAAAAAAGTGAAAAGTTATGTTTTACTTCCTTTAAATGTGACTACCATTAAAATTTCAGTAAAATCTATTTTTTAAGTAAATTTTAGAATATTTTGAAATATACATAAATATTTTTGTTTTGTTAAAATTTGTTTATTTAGGCAAAACAGAGGCAAAAAACATTTTGATCGTTGAAGAAACTTGCTGAAAACATTACCTTTGTTTCCGAAGACATCTCAATTCCTCCTCTTGGCATACTCCAAGTCGTGACTATGGTTCATTAGTCGCTCCTCGGGAGCTCAGCCTTCCGTGACAGGTTTCTTTGGTGCGCTGCTGCAGTCTGTCATAAATTCTAAACAAATAGATTTGTCATAAAATTTTGGTGGCCACTGTAACAGTCAGTGCTCAGGCAAGGATGGCTCAAGGAAGCAGCTCCTTTTGTGTGAGTGTGTGTGTGTGGCAAAAAAGATGAAAAGCTATTTACATTTTGCATTTGGCTCGTGCTGGAGCAAGGACAAAACAGCGGCACTGCAATGGCAATTTATCAAAAATATTTGTCAACTGCAGCAAACTTATTTTACGCTCGGACAGGCAGGCGGCGGCAGGAAGTGCTCGGATGTGGCAGCTGTATGTGACCGGGACAGTGGCAAATATGTGTTCAAATAACTTAGCTTTATTCACTAGCCTAGCAAACTAATCGTACAAACTACTACAAGTACTGCCATATCAGCCAGATGGCCAGCACCACGCCCAGCACCAGATCCATGGGCAAGCTGAAGGTATCCCGCTGCGAGTGCTCGTGCCGCGCGATCTCGATGATCTTGTGGCTGGCGAGCAGCCATTGCTTGACCACGGACGCCTCGGCGGCGACGAAGGCGTACTCCTCGCGCTTGGACCTCTCCTTGTCCGGCTGCTTGACCAGCAGATTGATGATCTTATTGGCATTCGGTGTGCCCAGCTCCAGCGGACGCTGCAGCTCCACGTGCTCCCAGTTGTAGTGCTGGCGATAGACCAGACGACGCCTGCGCACCTCTGTGCACACCAGACAGCGATCGAAGAGGAAGACCTTGGCGCGATATTTCTTTTTGGTGGGATAATGCTGTGCATCGAACTCCGTGGAGCGTCGAAAGTGGCCCAGTTGCTGCAGATCGAGCTGGGGATGGATTACGACGAGTTGAGTTTTTTTCTTTAAGATCAAGAACTAATGGATAGACCTACCTCATTCAGCTCGTCTATGTTGGGTATCTCCTCCGCCTGATTGACCACATCCAGCTGGCGTCGCATGCGTGTTTCCAGCTTGCACACAGCGCTCAGCACGGGCTTGCAGCTAATGCCGTTCTTATAGAATTCCTAATTTATTGATTTATTGATTTATTGATTTATTCATTTAGGTATATATATATATTATGAGTCCGCCTCCACTTACCGATATGAATTGCTGCAGCAGCATTGGATATTTGGTCAGTCTTTGTATGGGCTGCATTAGGAAACTGTCAATGCCCAGTTTGTCTTTTACTGTCGTTTCATATCTCTAAAATTATAAATATAATAAATACATATCTAAATATTCATATCCATATCATCTCACTCACCTGCAGCCATTCGCGGTTCTCCTGACGCAGCTGCATGGAGGATTTTTTGCCCATGGTAAAGCCCACATAACAATAGAAATTGTTTTTCTGTAAGTAACGAAAAAATTCAAATGCTATTATAAGTTGTCTTTGAAGCATTCAGTCGAGCATATCATAAATTTAATATAATTATATTTGTCCTAAAATAACCTAAGATAGAAATCTAAAAACAATTTTTGACACAGATGTTTAAAATTTATTTTACAAATTTGCAAACATTTTGTCAAGCAAAGCAAAGAGAAAAGAATTAGTGAGCTTTGCATGTGACAGGGTATGCACGACTACGAGATACTACTTTCTTCAGCTGCATCAATAAAGAAATGCATTTAAAAAAATATTCACGAATTTTAAATAGAAATATTATTCTCAATTTATCGTTTGGTTGAGTCTTTTTTTATACATTTTTTACACAATACACCAATAAATAGTTGAAACAAATCAACAATTATTTAAATAATGTTTTTTTTTTGGTTTTAAATGTTTAAATAGATTTTATAGGTATAATGTTTAAATATTTTATGTACATCACTGCATACATGCTCGATAAAATTTAAGCTACAGGGTATTCGTATATTTAAAATTAACTAATTGCATAGCAATTTAGACACAATGCAAATGACTCAGTATTAAAATATGTATGTGTTTCAAATTCATTTAGAGAATACCCTGTGCAAAATCTTGCAGTTGATTGTGGAAATGCAAAAATCGACAATAGTAGTTGTTGTCGTTGGCTGCTTGTCTGCTTGTCGCACCCACACGTACGACAATTGTTTAATGCAATAATTGAGGACATTTGACATGCAAATGCAGCCAACTGCCAGGAGGCGAGATTCTGAGACATATCAAGAATCAACAGCCCGAGGCAAATGCAAATATTGCCACAACACCAACGAATTAAGCCGACTAATCTACGGCCTGTCAGCAAATCGTATAATTATTATTCCATTTGATTATGGGTTTTGATTTGCCAGCGGCTGGTTGGGAATGGGGCGGCAGGGGAGTGGGCGGGGCGCAGCTTAACAGTCACCTCAACGGATAATCAAATTAAATGCATCAAAAACTACTCTAAGCTAAAATATATATATATTTTGCATGTTGAACCAGTTTAGAAATTTCGCAATGCACCTACAAATGGAACGAGGCGGGTGCAAGGGGGTGGGGCTGGTGGTGCCAACGAGTGGAATATCAATTTTTCAGTGGCTTTGCCAAGGTTCACAGTTGGTTTGCAGTTGGTTCCGATTGCGTGTGTGTGTGTGTGTTTGTGTGTGCGGTGTGGCTTTACGTGACTTAAATACTCAAAAATTATGATTTCGCCAGCCAAGTTTTACTTATATAAACATATATACATTTATGCATACATATATAGACCTCAGATCTACCTATGTATGTGTGTGGCAAATGTGGAGCTGAGAAGCTGAAACTGAAATGGGTAATGCCCAGACTTGAAAATGGAGCCATGTGAACTGTATTTGCTGACAAAACAATGTACAGCTTTATTTTTATGACAGCCAGGTATTTGCTGGGTTAGGTAAGGTTAACCCGGCTTGCATTAAAAGACGTTTGAAGTTGCCTAAGCCAAATTGAATAGGGCGCAGATATGAATAAAGTTTTTCTACTGCGTGTCTGGAAGCTTAGAACAAAAAGCCAACAAGTTCACGATTAACATCCAAACAGAGTCGATAGCCGGTATTAGCCTAAACTAATTATAATAACAAAAGAAATGTATGTTCTTTTCAAAATTAAGAGTTTTCTCTGACAATCATTATCCAATTAAAAACTTATTTTCAAATTTTAGTTGAATTTTATAAATAAATTTCTTTATACCAAATCTCTATTTTTAACCGAACGTTTGCATGACAGCTATATGATATAGTATTAGAAATTGAGTCATAAATCTTCGTAACTATTAAAATATCAAATGATTATAAGTTATAAGACACATTGGTTTTTCATTTGAAATTCAATTTTCGACATATTATTCTTTTGTCAGTCACACGATATAGTGATATGATCCGGCCGGTTCCGACATATGCGGAATACGAAACAGTTGTAAAATATCTTATCAAAGTCCAAGGTAACAGATAGACAGAAGCAAAATGTACAGCAGAATAAACATTTATTATTTATGAGGAAATGTCTTATCCAACACATAATTAGTAAAAAATCGAATACCCTTAAATAGAATATTCTCATTTTTTTTTTTGCTTATAATTGAATTCTACAAGTGGTTCTTGAATTCAGCATAAATTGTGTTCAAAACAACAATATTTGACAGTTTCATTCTCTCAACAATCAATCAACATATTTTCTGCACCAAAAAAAAAAAAAATAAGAAACAGCTCTCAATTCCAACTGATTGTCTGAATTCGCTGAAATCCACGAGTATGTCACCATTTGAAGGCAATTTATAAATTATATAGACGAGCTTTTTATGGTCGCTTTTGATGTGTGTTTTGTGAGATTTATGCCCAAAAATTGACCGGACAAGTTTCGTGAACATAAAACCAACAACTGGTTGGATAGACAAAAAAGAAAACAAAAAAATACAAAAATTAAAAAATAGTCGAAACAAATCATGAATTATTTTGAGGCTAAGTGAAATCAATGTGCGCTTTTAAACGGTTGAAATGGAAAAACTAATCGGCTGGCCAATTATATTTGAAAAGCCTCATTAATCCGTTAGACAAAATGCTGAAAGGAAATACATATCAGCCATCTATTTAGATATTTGTTTATACAGCGCGTTGCCAAAAATATGGCAAAAAATATGTATAAACAATTTGCTAAATTTTATGAAAAATATTTTTACTTAATTATTCTCTCTCCACGATGCTTCGGCGATGTGATTCAGCTTGACGGAGAAAAGAACAAAAAAAAAGGCATATAAATCAGTTAGCCTTGCCTTAGCATGTTTGTCGAACATTAAGCCAAAGACTTGCCAAATCCTCTTTGAGGATTTTTTGTGCTTAAGCACAAAAAAAAAAACAAAAAATCGGGTTCTTTGAAATGGGGTCTCGGGAATGTTACCTGCGTGTGCTACGCGTATGTTGCCAATTGTTTATGTTCTTGGAACCCAACATGACATAAGATCAAATATTTATGCATTTATACACATACACACACTTATGGCAAGCTGTCTCGAAATTTCAAATTTTAAATTGATTATTTGACTGTCAACACTTGGTGCTGTCCCTGGCCACATGTTGCCGCCACAGCAAAACACTTGCTACACTAACAGATCTAATAAAAGAATATGAAATAAAAAAATGTATGAAAACAAAAAAGAAACCACCAAAATCATTAGAGAACACTCGCATATAGCACACGCTCCTCCATTGCGACGTTATCTTTTGTAATAAAAAAATAAAATTGAGCTATTCTCGTGATTTCACAAAGCACAACAACAGAACGGCAAATATATAGATATGAAAAGACAGATACAAATATACATATATTCAGCTGCCCCAAAGCCCCATAACAAGCGCTGGTGTCGAAGCCTCGTGACGTCATCGCCAAATGCCGGCTGTGAAAATTGTGCTCATAAACATATTCACAAACGATTTCTTTTTGAGCAGTTTCGTAGTTTCAATTTACGCCTCAATATTTGAAGTACACCACTCTGTGATTATTTCAATCTTATCAAGGGGCTTTTTACTGGATCGTCATAGTCATCGGGTTTTGTAGCGGCTCTGCTAATTGGCTGAGTCGCAAATGGCCAACGTTTTGCTGTTTATCAATTTGTACTTAACATTTAACTTGAGTTGGTCGCGTTTGTCAAGTACCCTCTCAGGAATATAAGTAGCTGGGGTATCTACAGTTGAGTGTAAATTGTTTGCACAGCTTTACGTTTAAATAGCTACTTATACATAAAACGCAAACATATATTTGTAAATATATGTATATATAAATATATTCATATATACATATATATTTCTTTATACCTTTATCTGTATCTACATTTCTATTCATATCTTTTACTTGTATACAAAAAACATATGTAGATATAATATGTATATTCATATCTATATTGATCTACAGATACTACAATTTCGTATCCGTAGTAGGTTTGGTACTACTTAACAAACATATGTGTTGGCATAAAAAAATGTTATGTTTTAATACAATAAAACAAAAAAAAAAAAACAAAAAAAAATTGTAATTAATTTAAAAATGATTTTTAAATAAATTAAAACGTATACACAATTTGAATTATTTTGTTCAAAATGATTACAGATTGAAATTATTCATTTAATTTTTAATTAATTATATAGCACTCTGCTTATCGAGTAGTTTAGGTTGTATTATACTGAAAATACTGAGAATCAAGATTTTTAACCAAGTATAGGGTATATTTAAGTCGATCACTATGCAGCGCTTGCAAATTAAAACTCATGTCATGTAGGCATTACTTAAGCCTTATTGGCGAGCTTTGTCTAGACAATGATTTCTAATGAGTAAATAATTTTACGAATTCTCGGCTGGGCTTGGCCTAAGCCAACTATCTTGTTGCTGACAGCCAAAAACCAACACTTATTTGTTGTAGAACCATTTCCTTGGTAATTCAATATGTGTATAAAATAAAAAGGCTTGAAAATGCGCAACTCTTAAGCATATTAATGAAGGTCTTGGCCACAAGAGCTGCAAGAATCGTGACACACTTGTCAACAGGTGTGAATAAATGTGCTTAAGTCAATGAATAACTCATTATCAAATACAACAAAATACTTAAAGCAAACATAAAAAATGCATATACATATTTACATATATACAATTTAATTTGGTTTTTATTTTACGAGCTGTAGCGACAAGTGTTAACTTCTGCCACGCTTAGCATATTTAAAACTTATTTTCCACTCGTATTTATAACCCACTTGCAGATGTCGCCGGCCAGCTTAATTTGCATTAATTGCTGAGCCCAGAAATAAATGAAAGCTGTCGCTAAAAGTAGCAGTCAATAAAAAAATTGTTGCCTGTCAGAAGCTAGCGGAAAACCAGATAAAAAGCGCACGAGCATCAAGTAAAATCTTTTGAAAACACAAAGCAAATCTTGAAGCACGAAATCCGCGAAAACGTCAATCATTAAAAATCACTTAACTAAAATTAAAGGTTTAACAATAACTGGAAAACAAAGCACGTGACGTTAAGCTTTTAAATACTCTGCACATAGTGCATAAAAATGTTTGGCATTGAATATAATATTCTATTAGATTTTAATCTATTAGATAATAATTTATCATATCGTCTTGCCTTATTCTAATTCGAGTAGATCACAGAAATATAATGATATCGAAAGTATTCAATAAAATATAGTATTTTATAGTATTTGGAAAGAGATATCATATCATATCATATAAAATTGTATTTTATATTATTTATTTTTTGCATCACATTTTTCGCAATAACAAAATAAATCAATACGATAAGCAAAAAACACGCCCTACACTTTGTTACAGAAATTCCTACTGATATTGATAATATAATATAATAATAAATAAAAATATAATTGCATTTTATTTTAAGGCTGAAAAAAACTCAAAACTTGTATAGCCACATATTATTTGCTTACTACCTACAAACATTTTACTTGGGTCAATAATTCCCACCCCATCTTCGGTTAGGGTATTAAAATCTCAGCTTGACAGTTAAAACAATTGAAATACGCAACGCAAATATTTGAAATACTAATTTGCCTGGGCGGTAAACTGATCGATTGGCCAATCGAACCGTGTCAGAACCGGCCGGACGGCTACTGCGAGCCACGTTAATGGACTTGACGGCATTTTCGGGCTATGGCAACGCCGTTGGCCCGGCCCACGCCATACTCACACTCACCTCAAAGTGTGCGGCAAACTCGTCGAAGAGGCCTTTCAGATCGCGCTGGTTGCGCAACATGAGGGGCAGAATCTCCCTATCGTGCAGCTCGAGTATCTCGGCGATGTTGGTCAGCAGCAGCTGTTGCCGCTGCTGGCCGCGCAGTCCGTCCGGCAGATCCTCGCGCTGCTGCAGCTTGCCGTAGTTGGTGATGCCCTTGCGCAGATTGTTCACATAGTTGACCTCGGTCTGGATCAGCTCGTCGATAATGAAGCTGATCTTTTTGGAGGCGTAGATTTCCGTTTGATCGCATGGAAAGAGATTCTCTAGCGACAGCGTGTCCTCGTCCTCGTGGCTAAACGAAACAAGTGTAAAACAACAATAATTCGAGAAATAGCCAATTTGAGTAAGAGGTGAATGCGGTGAGAAGGTCAGGCGGGGCTGGGGTTGGGGGGTCATGTTACTTACTACTCATCGCCTAGGGTTTCGAAGCTGAGGGTATGTGTGAGGAAACCATTGTGTTTGCTGTATGTTGGGGATGAGTTGGCCGTCGAGGGGGTTGCGGGTATGGTACTTGTTGTTGCTGCCGCGGATGTTGTTGCTGCTGCTGTTGTTGTTGTTGTTGTTGTGTTGAGAGAGTTCAATGAGATGCCACTGTGAACACAGAACAAAAATGGATGCAAACAAATGAAAAACACAACGAAAAAAGGGCCAAACAAATGGGTGTGTGAGAGGTGTGTGTAGATGGAACAGATAGCATATAATAAGAATAGATTAGCCAGCTCTCTGATAAGACCAAAATTGAGCTCACTTTATTCTAACTAGAAATAAAATATTCTATGATCATATGTGTTCACTTTTGTTTTTTAATTAATATAGTCAAAGAAAAAGGTATTGATAGGTCAAAAGTTCATAAATTTATTAAAAAATTCTGAATTTTTGAAATATGAATACTGTTCTGAGGCTTAGAAATTCAGATTTTGACAACGGTAATTGTGGTTTAAAATACTTGGTTTTCTTTAGACAAACTGAATTTCAATAAATACGTTTTTATAGAAAATTACATTTAATCTCTATGATATATCCTTAGAAGAGTATAAACAAAATGTCTTAAGTTCTTCAATGAACAAAAATAAACTGATTTTACAGCATATCTAAAAATAATATTTTGTAATTGAATTGAATATTTAACTGCAAATTCATGAATGATAGAAAAACGTGCAGGAAATGTCAATTTACAGATTATTTCTAACGGAACAACCAATAAATGATATAGTAAGCGGGCTGTAAATGCCAATAAAACTTGCCAGTATTTAACCATAATGTTCTATATCTCTATAAACATTTATGGGAAGCACATTTGGCTATCACATGCCTGACAAAATTTCGCTAGTCGTCACATCCGTTTTGCGCATACGCGTAATTACAATCTTTATAGTAAGATCCTTATCACTAGTATTACTTCCTATAGCTAGTTCAACAACAATTGGAACTATCAATGAACAATGCGAAACTCAGTCATATGCATGTTATTATGCAAGGCACGTCTGGGAACGTTCCCCAGCTACCGAGGCGGGCGTTAAGCCGTTTCCCAGGAAATCGTATAAAAATAAAGTCGAACTCATAAAGTAAATATAGGCTAACGCAGCAAGTGTTATCTTATCACGTATACGCGCCGTTAAACGCTGTAAATAATTTTAGAGAGCCAGCCCAAAGGTCAAGTACCAAAGGCACATAAAAACATTTATAATTGTTTTGGCTGTGACATGAAAAATGATGGACAGCTGTCGGGCAAGTGTTTTGAAAGGAAAACCAAATACGAAGGAAAAACACATCTTCAGCAATCCTAATTTTAACCCACCTATCGCTATCCAAAATGCTCGACTGCTTCTCCAACTTGCCGTTAGATGCTGTCGGCGAAATGGAGCCACCGTTGCTCGAAATGGGCGTCGTTGCACCTCCATTTTCCGAAATCGGGCAATCGACTTCAACGATATTGACGCTCTTTGCCGCCGTGTTGTCGCTCAGTATGTGTAAATAGACATTGAGTACTTGCACAAAGACAATGGCAAGAAATGTCAACGCGACGGGAATCACATCGAACCAATTAATGGCAAACATTTTTCACACTTGACACTTGTTCCACTGTTGGATATTAATGCGTTTGACAGGCCATTTGGTAGTACTTGATAATTGATATATTCTTTGCGCTCACTTCGATCGCTTCAACCGAGCACAAGATCGGCGCATTTTAGGCCGCACGAACCGCTGCGTAGCAAATGCGAAATTCAACTGTCGAAAAGTGTTGCCATAAAATTCAGTTGCGCGCCGCGCACAGCGAGCTTTCGCGGCGATCGGCAAAAGTTTATAGCAAAAGCTCGAACGATCGCTCTCTCTTTCTCTCTCTCTCTCTCTCTCTTTTGTCATTGGTTGCTGTCTGTTTCTTGGCAGCACGCGTCTGCATTTGTTTATAAACAAAATATGAAACTGTAAAAATATTTGAATGTCTGCTGGAAATCATAATTCCACACTTTTGCTTTCTGCCAGCTTGTCTGGCCATAATTTATGGCAATTGGCGGGCTTTGATTAATGATCATAACTGTAATTATGGCTGCTGCTGGGCTATTATTATGGCGTATATTTGCTTTCGCCTTGAACTTTTTGTTACGTTAAGTAACTAAGCCGAAGTTTGGAGTAGTTGCCATAAGTACTTACTAACTAGTTCTTTTGTCATGCCTTGAACTTTTTGTTTCGATACGAAGCACAGTTGGTACAGGTAGCTAATTACTAGTTCTTTTGTCATGTCTCATTTTATAGCTGGATTTTGAAATACGCAGCTTGCACTAAGCGAGTATTTAAATATTAGCTACGCTCAATTGGATATATGTCCAAGCACATGCAAATTTATGGCGATGATCTCACGGAGATCACTCAGTAGCTATAATATATAAATACGTATATAAACACATACTTTATTGTTGTCGTCGCTGTAGTCGTCAACGTTGCGAATTTCACAAATGAATTGTTCACAATTCATTTTATTTATTATTTTTTTTTTTATTTGTAATTGATTTTTTACTGTTTATTATTTTTTGTTCCTCTAAATTTGTGCGCCCGCAACACACCCCACATAAATTCCGTGCTGTGGATGAGACAACAATTGGTGGACAATCCGCAGATACCACGAATCGGCAATTATTATTGAACGCTCGCGATTGATGAGCTGCATACCCCGCGGCGAGCAGCAAGCAGTCTGCAAACATCTTGCATAAATTTAAAAAAGAACAAAAATAGCAGCAAAAAACATGCGCCATAAATGTTTGTATTTTGTTTTTGCTTGGATCTTTTTTATAAGCGCCAATTGTTTATTTTTATACATTTTCAAAGTGATGTCACAAGTTGTTCGAGTGCCAAACAAGTTTTACGCTTTGTTGTTTTTGTGGCATATTATTGACAATATCACAGTGGATGGGGGCGGGCGGCGAGGGGCGGGGCTCGGGGCGCTGCGGGGCCGGACAGTCGCACAGATCGACGGCTCTTCAATGGCGTGCGACCTTTTCATGATAGATTTGATTGTTTTGACGTCTACGCAACGTTCAACTTGTTGCGGGAGGCATCGCAATTTTTTGTTTTCCAACCAGAAAACACAACATAAAACGGTTTACAATTCAATTAGTTTGGTTCTCATGCTTGAAATTCATATAGCTAGTCAAGGTTTTAAGTGGACTCATAAATTAATGGTACTAAATTACTTAAAACATTTATGTGATTGAATTCCCAATTAGCAGATCTTTGAAATGTGAAAAGTAGGATTTTTATTTTAATGTATGTGCCCTTGCTTGGGCTTTATAATTATGCTAGATTTCAAGATTTTCATAATATTTCGCACTTTGATTACGGTTTTATCTGTATATAAATTTAATTCGTTTTTAGAAGTTTATTTTTTTTTTTGGTTTTGTTTCCATAAAAAATCTTCCGTTACTTAAAATGTTGAAATTTTCCTTGAAATTTTGAATTGCGAAAATGTATTTTTAATCTATGGTGGGTAGGTAAAATTAGTATGTAACGCAACTTTAAAAGTGATACTGAGGGATCGATTTTTTGGTAAAAAATCATACCAATAATCATGCCGAAACCATACCTGCTGGATTTAAAAGTTCCATAACTTTGTCAAGATTTTTACCATTTCCATCATGGTTTGGCTTCTAGATTGATTCTGTATTTATTTTTAATTCATTTTCGAAAATAATTTTAAATATTTAAATAAAAATAAAAATGCAGTAAGTAATCAAAATCAGTTGACAGAATCCCTTAATGAACTTCGCACAAAGAAACAGCAATATAAATCGCTCAATTAGATTATAATAATTATTGCCCACATTGTCAAGATCAAATTATTTAATTTTTCTATAGAAATAAAAATAAACATTTAACTTCAAAAACACAGCCAGAGGCAATGTTAAAGTGAACAACAATTTGCTTTACTTGTGACAACAGAAATACATAAGTGTTTTTAAATATTAAATTAAGCTTAACTGACAATATTTGGTGATTTAGCATAAGACTTAACACTTGTTTTTTTAAGTTTTTCTCTTGTGGATTTTGAATCTAATTTTAACCAAACTTGGTTCATATTAAAAATATGCCAACTGTTAACCTTAAGAATATTTACGAATCAACAAAGTTAACAAAGGTTGGCTTATTGCACAGGCTTTTCAGGTCCAATCGACACGGAATTGGACATGGACATGGACATGGTCTCTTTACAACTTGCATAGTTTAGATACCAGTTCAGAAGGGGGGCGGGAGGGAGGCGGAGGAACCTCCCGTGGCTGGCTGTTTAGTTGGCCGCATACCAAGTGGTGCGATTGCTGGCAGTCTCCTCATCCGGCTTGGGCATTATCCAGATATTGCCGATGCCGCTGTCCGAACTGAAGCGATTTGAGTCGCGATAGAGCGAGAAACTCGGCGGCTTGCGATGCATATGATCGTTTTCGCGGGAATAGCGCTCCTGCAGCTTAAGACGCTCCTCATTGGCAAAGTTGTTGATCATGTCGCGTATGAGATCCAGCCAGAGCTGTATCTGTGCCTGATCGGCGCTAAACTCGCACTCCTGCTGCTTGCGCCTCTCATAGTAGAGCGTAAACGATTTGGTCCTGGCCGAGATGCCGATATGCTCACAGGGATAGCGTCCGTGGAAGACCAAATGCTTGCCCTTGATCTCCGTATAAATGATGCACTTGTCAAATATAAAGACCTTGGCACGATAGGTCCGCTTCAGCTTGTGATCAAGCACCTGAAACTCGCTCACCTTGCGGAACTTGCCCTGGTAATACACATTGAACTGCAAAGGGAAAGCGCAAGATTAGTCGAGGCTTTACTCTGAGTAGACAGAAAACCCACCTCGTTGCAGTCCACTATATCATTAATGATCTCCGATTCGTTGGTGGTGACCAGCAAGGTGCGCAGCCGCTTCTCCAAGCGGCAGCAGGACTCGATCAGTGGCTTCATCACAATATCACGATTCTTGAAGAAGGTCTGCGAGTGAGAGGGAAATATTAATAAGATATTGCTTCATTAAAGTCCATTATATAATCCACTTACATTGATGAACTGGGTTAGCAGCAACGGATACCGCGCCATTCGCTGTATAGGCTGCACCAGGAAGCTATTGATGCCCAGCTTATCATCGCGCTCCAGACGTATGCTCTGTAAATAAAGAAGTTTATTTAGGAACGTTTTTTTTTTAAACATAACAGCTTATATTATAAATGTAAAACTAATCTCTTTCATGCAAAAAACCTTAATGAATACATTTTATAACATGACTGCATAGCCAAAAAAAAAAAAATCGACATTTAAACAATTAAACCCTCGATTGCGGAACCTATCACTTCATTATACAGGAAAATATTACATAATATATTATATCTGTTTATTGGAAAATATTTATTTTTTTTATTATTTACTCAGGTTTTGGTTCGAACCATGATTCATTACATTATTTTAAATTGCAAAGAAAAATATTATATAAACTATTTATAAGGACATTTTTTTTTTGTATTTTTCTGTTTATTATTATTTAAGAGTATGCAGTATCTGAGATCACACAACCTACATGTTTGAGCTAGAAATTTTCTGTCCTATGAAAGTTAAGTTAAATCAGTTTAAAAGGGCAAATGATTCAGGTTCGCCTGAGTTTTGGGCAGCTGGCTCGGTTCAATTTTATGATTTAGGGTTCGAACCGGTTCGATTCCGCTTTGCTGCTTTGTTTTATACAATTGTAAAGGATATTATAATTTTGTCACCCGTAAAAGAAGATGTCTCCGAAGATATATATTCTAGATCAGATCGACGATCAGTCTGCCTCTGGTGTTTCAGTTTTAAAAGTATTTATGCATAAAAAGTAATTATTCATAAAACTTTGTAGACGATTTTTTTTTTGCAAACAATACTGAAATATGTAGTTGTCATAGGAATTACTGATCAAAATTTTAGTTTTCGTATGAACAACCTTTTGGTTTTTAAGATTTTTAACATTACCCAACTAAACTCAGTAATTTAGAGCGTTATAAAAGAAACAAAGACATAAATCCGAATTAAGGGAATCTGGGAATTGTGCGTTTGTCATCAATAAATCAGTCAGCAAAGTGGGTGCTTTATATATTTAATTGACAAACACTCGAACAGATGCCAGCCGTACTTACCGTAAAGTAGTTTTTATAGAGATCGCAGAGCTTCAAAGATTTCTGTTTGTTCATCGTGAAGATCACATAGCCGTAGAAACAGTTTTGCTGTAAACAATCAAATAAAGCATATATTGTAGTGGCAGCCTAATGGGCACTACGGCCGCTAACTTACATCCAAAAACTCTAGAAACTCATCGAAGAGACGCTTCAGATCGCGCCGATTGCGCTGTAGCATGGGCAGAAACTCATCGCGATGGAACTCGGCGATTTGCTCGATATTCCCAAAGAGATCGTACTTCTTGCCGCGCAGGCCCAGCGGCAGATCCTTGCGCTGGAATATGTTGCCATAGTTCTCCAGGCCGGTGAACAGATTCTTCACATAGGCCTCCTCGGTGTGGATGAGCTCCTCGAGTATGGGATGCACACACTTGTCGCTCTTGTCGCGCAGCTCAATCTCGATCTCATCCTCTCTAGCAAAATAAGGGCAACATTAGTTTTTCTCAGTTATATACCTAGGGGGTTTCCAGTTGCACTCACTCCTCATTGGGCTGATAGACCGAATGAAATTTGCCAACCAGTGGATGGTTTGTTGTGCCAATAATTTCAGTCTTCCTTCTCGGAGTCGTGCGATAATTTCTGTGTACGATAAGAGCCAAACGGAGAGCGGTCAAACACGGCGAGCTATTTAAAGCATTTATCACTGCGACTAGAATGGCCCCCAGAGCATTACGAAAACAACAACAACAAATATTACGCAGCGATAAAAACTACCCAGCAAGACGACGCTGGGTGAATCACGGCCCCTTCGAAGCCACCAGCTGATAAGCGCCACCCACGCCAAGGCAAGCGCTGAGGCAACACGCCAGGCCAGACGGAGATCTATAGATATTGTCTGATAACCGCAACAACAACACGTAAAAACGGCTACACCCGACTGCGCAATACTCGTTCACAGCTTAAAACTGTCGAAAAGGGTCTTCATTATTTTTGTTTATTTAAAAATGAAAACTATTAGCCAAATTTTAGCTCTGATACCGCCCTGTAACCAGCTTCAAAAGTGAGGGAGCTATATGAATTATATATTGTGCTATCTTTAGGGAAGGTCATCGGACCTGTCTGTAAAATTCACTATATATATTAAATCTAATTGCCATGCCAGGCGTAACCTTATCTGTCTCGGGTATACACGAGTACATATTCCAAAGTTTCAAGTCTCTAGCTTCAATAGCGACGAACAAAAATGCGTTCATACGGACAGACGGACGGACCTTGGAGAAGCCAATATACTCTGTTCAGTCACGTTCACGAGTGTAACAAGAGTCTAGGACAAGTCTTACCCGCTTGATGTGCTTGATGGGGTCTTGATGGCCTTGAAAAATATTGTAAGAGCCAACGGCGGAGTGCATTGCTATCGAGGCGTCTCTCAAGCAGTGCACAAAGAAGTCCAGCTGAGTGATGAACAGCCAGGAGATAAGGATCAGTGCGAACATTGACAGGACGGTGACTATGAAGCCAGTCAGCTGGAAGACGTAAGACACACACACTGCAAAGCTAGCAAATAATATCCGATGCCACGATGACGAAGCCGATTACCTACCCCATCGATAAAGCCCTCGGACGAGCTGATGGCAAACGAGGAATTGAACCAGGTATCATCGCGCGACTTGAGTTCGCCATCACCTTGGATTGACTGCTCGCTGTCCGAGCTCGGTTTCTCGGAGCTCGATAGGCTGATGAACGACTTCAGCCTCTCGGCCCATGTCCTCCGATTGCTTACAGTTACGTGTTGGCTGAGATTGGACTTGTCGGTATCTCGTGGCGCCTCCTTGATGTCCTCTTCATCTTCCGGTGGTATTTCCTTTACGCGGAACGTATTGTTGCCCCGGGTCACCATTTTCGGTTTGCCGTCTTGTTCGACGATCAAAACAATTGACGAGGATTCGCTGGCTCCTTTTTGTTCCGCGTCTGGCGTTTCGGTCTTCGGTTTGCTGCCGCTGGGGCCCTCGTTGGGCTCTGAACCCTCCATAATTCGTATGGAGTTGGCTGATAATATCGGAGCTCGACAAATACATTTTATAAATTTTGTTACATTTCCTAATCGAGTGTAAGTAGTTTCTGGATTGTTGTTGTTGTTGACAGCTGAGTTCAAGTCGCACGCAAACCGGTTCCCAAATCCGTTCCCCAAAACGTTGTTCACACTCCGAGCCGAGCTTGGCCAAGTATTCGACGGCAAACACTTGCCAATTAAGTTCGGCTTTCGGCCCGGCGATAAATACCCACAGCATTTTATGGCCAAGTCGCTTAATTAGTCTTTCGACTTTGCAAATTACTTAAATGGCAGCGCGACGTTGACCACCCAAACGAACAGTGTGCGAAGGTCACGTCTGGGCAGTTGAACTGTGTTGGTAAACTGTTCACAGAAACTTTCAACTGCCATCTAATGAGGTAATTTAAACATAGGAAAGTTATCTAACCAACCTGTATAACAATACTAACAACAAGTAATGCAAGCTTAAATGGCAAAGCATAATAGTGTTGTAAAATACTCAATATATATGCGAATAGTACTAATAAAGATTCGGAAATCTTTCAAAATTTTACGAGTTACAGAAATGCATAGCAGAACAGAAATTACAAAACGCTCATTTGTCTGCGACAACAAAGTTTTCAAACTCTGAAGACAAACGCAAATTAGTGTAGAAGTGTTGTACAATTTCTGAAAAGTGTGTGTTTTTATTCTACAAGGCGGAAGTCTATCCAAGGTTGAACAATTGAATCTTGTCTATGTTTGAGTGGTTGAGTGCGCCAAAGTCGTTTAAAAAAAGGAACTGTGTTGGTAAACGGCAAAAAGTTCGAACACGCTAATAAGAATAGGAAAATATTTGCACATTTCGATAAAGGCACTTCAACAGCGTTGTTAAAATTCATACATATTAATAGACGGCGTACAACTGATCATATTTGTATTTTAAGCTTACGAAAAGTGTTGCAAAACGAAATTTTTCAACAAATTTAAGCGAAAGTTGCTCGTTTTTCACTACTTTTTTTACTGTTGCGTTGATTTAAATAGTTGAGTAGTGTTGCAAAACAACACACAATTTAACTGACCATAATTTAAACCACTTTTAGCCCACACTTTTGCAAAGATTGGTTCATTTCATAAGCGTCAAGTCTACGAGAGCAGAAAAGATTGATGCAAGTAGCCGAGCAGTGTTGTAAAGACCACAATTTACGTCGCTTTTAGCCCGCACTCTGGCACTTACCTTGGGAAATCCTTGTTATTGCGCTGCCTGGGCGGTGCGACGACGTCGCCTGTGGGGTCCGCGCTTATTGAACGCTGCACCGCCTGCGTTTTGAGCTCATCGGACTCTGTGCTGGCGTTGCCCAACACTGCCGAGCTGGTCTCGCTGAGCACGTACTCGCCAGCGGGCTGGGCATCCGCCTCAAAGTCGGATATCTGATCGACTTCGTCCTCGGAGCGCACCTCGTCAATGCTGAGGTGCGCGCTGGAAATGGAATTGGTGCGGGAGCTGAGGCCCGGCAGGGCAATGCGACGCGGCGGGGGCGGTGTACGGATCTGTGCGTAGTCGTTGTGCTGGGAGAAGCTGGGCTGGCGGCGATTCTCCAGCAGCTTGAGGCTGAGGCGCTCCTGGCGCAAATAGCATATGGTGGTCTTCAGCGTCTCGAAGCGCTGCACTTTTTGCCGGACATCGAGCAGCGCCGGATCCGGCGTGGTGGGTGTCTCGGGCGTGGCAACTGGGCGCGGCTGCGGCGTCTCCTCGCTGGCGGGACGCATTTTGAGCACGGAACGACGATTGAACGCACTCTCCGTGTCCGAGTTGACCGAGTAGGAGAGCTGAAAGGAACTGGAACTGCTGCTCGCGTTGCTGTCGCGTCGTATTCCGCCGCATTCCGCGTCCACGACGACACTGCCGTGCCGCTCCGACTCCGGCGGCTGGCCGCTGCGGCGTCGTGAGTTGCGCTTGTTGAAGTTCCGATTGCTCAAGTTGCGCTCCCGCCGGAACGGCAGCGGGCTGAGATCTTCGTCGGCCATTGGGCGACTGCTCTGCGCCTGATAAGCGCTTATCAGCGCTACAAGTTAGACTCTCTTCGCGCTCCCTCTCTCTCTCTCTCTCGCTCTCTCTTGAGCTCGTGATCACTCCCTCTCTCTCTCTCTTTCTTTTTCTCTGTCTTTGCTTTGTTGTTTCGCTCAATTTGTTTTATCTGCTTGCATTTCTTGCGCGAAATGCGTTTCAATTCCACTCGTTCCCGCTCGAGCTGAGCATTTATTTAAATTTGTATTTAGCTGTTTTTTGTATACCCACAAAAATGTTTTATATATAATAATTCGTCTGTTTTGTTGGTATTTTCGCAACACGAATTCGTATCTCGTGCGTTGGCTGTCAACAGCTGCGGGGTTTTTTGTTGTTGTATTTTTGTGCGCTGCAAAAAAAAAAAACAAAATAAATTATATTAAGCAAAAATTTTGATTATTGCGTTTTATCGCATATAATTTTAAGCAAATACACACACGCGCACAATAATTATATATACTACAAAATATTTAGCAAAACAATGAACAAAAGCAAGAATTTACAATTACGGTACATCACAAAGAAATAAATCATCTGAATTGTAGTTTGCCCAATTAAAAATCATGATAATTGATAATTAGTGATAGATAATTAATCAACATTGTATGAAATATTAAGCCAAGTATATTTAAATGAAATATAATCGAAACTTATATTTATCGGCTTAGATGTCTCACTTATACTGAATATATTAAATAAACGAAAATATGAGGCATATCGAACTTTTTGGTTTATCGATATCGCAATTTGTAACAATCGATATTTATCGAAATATTAATTAAAATAGATTTTCATTAATAATACATAAAACTTTTTTTTTAAATTTGTAACGTACATTATCGATAACGCACTCATCGCTCTATCGATAAACATAACATTTGAAAAGTGATAATAGTAAAAGACAACTAAATTCAATCAAGCAAAACGTTGCGACTTTGGTTTCTACTAGATATTTTTTGCGTATCTCAACAAATTGTGTGTACACAAGTGAGTTGTGATTCCAGCTAAAGTAAAGTGATGTGTGTGTAGCTCCATCTCTGTCTCTTACTCTCTAGCTCCCACTCTTTAATATCCATATTGTTTTCAAGTACTTAACTCGTTTAAGTTGCCCGCTAATCGCACAAATATTTGCTGAAAATGTGTCTACCGAGCACTAGCAAAATTTGAATACGACTTATTTATACTGCTGATGACGTCAAGCGTTCAGGGGTTCAAAGAGTGAGTGTCGTCAGCTCTATATGTATAGTCACATAGTCACATACACGATCTGGTGTAGTTAATTAAGTGTGACGTTTAGACGGGGCCAACAAATGAGAAGAGAAAAACAAAAACAAAAAAAGCGGTACAAATCGCAACTAGGAAGGAAATGGAAAAGAATATAATTGAAATATATAATAAAATGATTTCTTTAAATGTAAACTAACACTTTTTCACCTATTTTCCGCTTGAGGCAAAATTAAAATTCACCCGATCTTGAATTTGACATTCTACATAGATCTAAGTATTAGATGAAAAGCAAAAGGTTGAAGTTGACAGTTTTTAACCTTGGCCACTTTACATTTACATTATTTACCGAATGGTTTGGATTTTTTGAAAAGTCTAATCTTACGATATTTCTGAACAGCAATAAAAAATTATTATAATAGTTACAAATAAAAAAAAGAACTTAGAATTTTTTTAAATGAAATTTAAATTGCGAAGTTGAGCTAAGTTTAGCCTGACAATAAAACTGGTTCTATTTACATAATTCATTATTATTTATACGAAATATATTTAAAGGCGAAAGTTAGTAAAAAATCAGTCAAATGATAACATAACATGTAAATGATACAGTTGGCAAAGTGAGCTCCGTATCGGCTTTCAAAGTACCTGATCCTAAAAATTTAGTAGTCTTTGTTTTATTAGTTCAAATAAAACGACATTTCAATATAATTTCATTCATTCGATATACTTAGAGGTTGAACAGCATTGTCACAATAACTTCTTTGAAAAGTTGTATAGAATTTTTTTTTGTTTTAAATCTTGTAAATAGGCAAAAAAATTTGCAGTTTTAAATTTGTCTTTTAAAAGTATAGTAATGAAACGTTTAAATATATACAGCGCATTTTTGGCGCTCTCTGGACCTGGCACCAAGGAGGACATCATCATTCAGGTGGCCAAACAGCAGAACATACGTTTCAACGATCTGCCCGTGCTACAGAAGGAGGTGGATCGAGCATTGGAGGAGAGTCTGCGGCTCGGCTTTGTGGATCGCCAGGGCACCATTTACAAGCTGAACTCGGATATGGCCGCACAAACCGATCCCAGCAACGTGTCCAACGCCAAGCCGCCTATCGTCAAGGGCGTCAAGGACGAGACCCTAATCGAACAATCCAATTCGTCTACGGAGAGCAAAACCCAGGGCCAGGGAGATGGCGCTCGCAGTCGCTCACTAATGCGAACCAGCGCCCGGGCCAAGTCGCGGACTTCCTCGTGCTCGGCCTGCAGCGGTCTGGACAACATAAGCATCCAGGACAAACGCAAGAATTTCCTGGATAAGCATATGTTGCGCACGGAAAAAAGCTTCTGCTCCATTTGCGGCCTAAACAGCGATAAGCGCATCACTGAAGGAGACGAGGTAGAAAAACCCAACTGGCCGAAGCTGAATGCTTTATTATAAGCTCCTCCTTGGCCAACAGTAAGTAGGATGGAGTTACGAACAATGTGGTATATACGGTATGGGATAAAATGTGCAGAAATGTACCTAGATAAGGATTCATATATGAATATTTATATTTCCGAGTAGACAGAACAATTTATTTATTATATTTATGTGTAGAATCCTTAAAGTGGAAATATGGTTTTCGTTAAGCGCTGTTGATGATAAATATGTAGAAACCTGATAAATAGGTAATTAAATATGATATGATAGACAGATAAAAATAAATTGTTAAATAAAAAATATAAAAAAGTAATAGCAGATAATTTAGAAATAGATTGTTTAATACACAGTTTTAAAGATAAAAAGAAATTAAAAAAAAAAAAAATTTAAGATAAGTAACAATGTTTTTGTTCTCAACTAATCACGTATTAACAACTAGTTCTTATGGATTTAACAGAGTTATTGTTAAAAATTACAACCGATTCCCCCGCCATTTTTTCGCACATTTATAAGAATATATATACTCTTAACCATGAATAAGAATATATATAATCTTATTACTCAATGGACATATGTCAGTAAAGAAAATAAAAGAGAATGAATGAAATCTAAAAATATAACAGTTGTGGTGATTTAAAGCTAAGTAACATCTGCTTTCTTGCACACTCAAAAAAAAAACATTTATAGAATCGCCTTAAACAAAAACTAGCTCAATTAAGATTAATATTTAACATGAAGAAACAAATATAAAAAATATCGAAATAAACATTTTATATATATATATATAGAGGTTTTTAATTGTTGCCTTTGGAGCCTCTTTCGGAGCGATTTTTGATATTTGTTTAGTGTAGTATCTATTTCTATGCGGTTTCTTTGTAAATTTAATGGAGGCAATTAAAAACCTTTACTGAAAAATGTAATGTCAAATATTGGCTATATTGTTCATTTCCGTTTTAATCGTAGTTTCTTTATTGCAGCTCGTCCGGTTCCGGCTCTATTTGAACAAATTTGACGATTACGTCGCGCATGTGCGCCCGCCAAATTATATTGTCCATTGCTGACCCATAAACTGCGCCTCGCTACCATTTAATATTGAGTTTAGTTATTTTGATAAACGCGAATAAACAGCTACCGACAGAACTCTAACATTGACTTTGATTACCCAGCGTTGTTAGCCGCTGATTTGTTGGCCCAGTTAGATAAGTGGCAGTAGACAGACCTGTGCCTGCACTTGGTCCAAAAGGGTCGCCTCAACTTGGAGCAAACATGTCGCAAATGAGTTTTTCAGGGCCCTGAAACCTTATCAGCAATGTTATCAATAACAAAGTATCTTAACTGCTTGACGCCATATTTGATACCATTGTATAACACCTATTATCATTGGCAATTCGGTTGGGGCTCGCGTGCAATCAGTGCGCTGGCACTACTAATGGGGAATTTCTGAAATGTAAGTTCTGCGAATATTTTACACCCACCTTACTGAGCGACTCCAGTATATCTATATATTTGGGAGTAAGTCATCAGCTTTGTTATCGCAACCTTGCTGGGCTTCTCATCGCTTTGGTTACAATATAAATATATTTAGTAAAGCTTTTTTTTTTCAAAAAAACCAACTAAATTCAACAAGCTTAGGGTAATTGTAGTTATCTACCTGCTTCAGCTTAGGGCTTATAAATTACTTGATATATCGTTAAAAGAAAACAGTGCGCATTGTTGCCGCTTTTCACTGCGATGTTGCCACTTGTCTCTCACAATTGTTTTTGTTACCAACTTTAAAACTTGTATTACATTTTTACTATTGATACTTTTTTTTTTTTTTGAAATTTGGGTTAGTCTTAAAAAACTTATTAAAATGTGGGCTTAAACATTAAAAAAGAGTCAGAAAATTAAAGAAAATTTCATCAAAGGTAAAATTCAATTTAAACTTATTTTAAATTTACTGAAATTTAATTAGACCCCTTACTCCCTTCTAATTAGGATATTGATAAAAAAAAATTAGGATAGTATAAAATGCGTAATAGTAATATTAAAATTATTCGAATTGAGTGCTGTTGTCATTTAGCACGTTATATAGATGTATCTCTTAGCATGAAAGAAAATACATTATATTTATGAGGCTAATCACATACAAATTTCATATGTCTAAACATTTTATTGCTCATTCAAATAAAGTTTATTATTCAGCATCCGAATGTTAGCATATTTTGCGCTTTGAATTTATATCTAAAAGCGAGAATTGATTATGCCGGCTATATATAAACTTTTAATCTTAATGGCTTAAATGATTGTGATATAATTATCAAGGCATAATTCCATAAAACTATACTGTATTGTTTTATTATTTTACAAGCGCTGACTCATATCCTTTGTAAAAATATAAAACGTAAAAATATACAATATAAATAGTAAAATAAATAGATAATATTAAAAGCTGATAAGCATAACAAACGGAACAGCTTTTGAGGTAAGATTTGGAGTGATTCTATCGTTGATCCATTAGGTTACCTGCCTTGCTATTTTTAGATTCATAGAGTCAATTACTCTCTAGACTCTTGACTTCAAACGGGTTATTATTGACTAACATTAGATGTTTTATGGCTCATGCAACAAGTTCAAACAAAAAGTTACTTTCCTATCTCTGTCTCGTAATCTTTCGATTGACTTTTTAAAGCCGTTTCTTGGAATTTCCGGCACACAAAAAAAATTGCAATAATCATAATAGCAAATGACAGATATGATTGTATTATGCAGATAAAAAAGGGAGTTTTTTTCTGTCAGTTCAGATTTTCATGACTTAACAACAATTGAGGGTAATTTAATTATGAATTTTTGGCGAGAGAGAAAAAGTGTGAAAAAATGAAGGTTTTATGGCTGTCACAAAATAATCAACAAACACTTAAAGTTTGCAGACTTTTAATTGTATTCAATGAATATTGAATATAAAATAATGTTCACATCATGTGTAACGAAATACAAACACGATCTATGATAATTAAATTCTCGGAATTGACAATCAAACAACCAATAACAGATATTTATGAAGTTCCGCTAAAACAAGCTTTATACAGATGTTTCTCATCATTCATATTTGAGTTAATTCAAAGTCTTTTTTCACTTTGTCTTTTTTTTTTTTTCGTCACTGTCTTTGTGTTTATCGCTTATTTGGCGATAAGTTAAGTACATAAAGAACTGGTGAAAAACAAATAACGGACACTAACCGCAACTGATACGAGTTAGTACGTAGAGCAAATGGTAGATCGACAAAAAGTTCGTTAAGTACGCTACTAAAATGTGAATAAATAAATGTAGCGATAAAAACGAACAAAAGCCCCACTCAAAAATTAAAACAAACACACAAAACGCAAAAGAGAGACAGCGAGAGAGGGAGACAGAATACCTGCTTTCAGACAAAAAAACTCTCTGTAAAATCGTTTTGCTTTAGTTTTTTTTGTTTTTTTTTTTTTTTAATAATTATTATAGTTTATTTATTTTATTTTTTGTGCTTTTTTATAATTTGTGTGCACGTGTTAATTTAACAATTAGCTGGCATATTGTAAGCGCGTGCATAGTTAATTTTTTTTAGTTTTCACTTTTTTGTTGTTTGGGTTTTTCAGCGTTTTTGTATATGCTTAAGTAAATAAGTAAATACGTGTATTTCATGTTCTCTTGCCAATTTTGGTCACTTACATTGTTGAGCAGGCACAAAAGGTTAAAGCCAAATTAAGGTCGGCCTCAATCGCAATTGCAATAACTAATTAGGTGAATTACAAAATCTGTTTAAAGTTCTACAAGTTCATGAGCCGCAGTGCACGCGGCGTATACGCAATTTGTGCACAAAAACACATTCACACACACGCGCACTCACACACGCAAACGCAAGTGTCGTCGCGGCTGTCGCTGTTAACTGTTCTGCGCAGACACGACAGAGACAGACGATGACGAACTCAACACGACACGTTACGATTAGAAGGAACGAACGACCGAGCGACGGCAATGAAACGTTCAGCTCACCTGCGCATTTGAATTGGCACTGATCCGGAATTCGCGCATTGCAGCAAGTGCGCAGTCGGCAGCGCTCACGCGACAGTGGGCAAATTCGCAATTACTATTTGTGCGAAAATTTATTTGCGAATATTTAGGCAATATTCAGCTAAAAATGAGATTTATGAATTGCACAGATATTTTTATACAAAATCAATAACAATTTAAATATTATTCGGTTATAACATTTATATTTCATACCAAATATGTCTAATTATCATTAAGCAAACTTCAATCAAAATATTATAATTAATATAAAATATATTATTTTTAATAATTTGCAAACTACTTTCACTTATTTCACTCAAAAGAAAACATAACATAAAATAAAAATCTGTTTTAATTTAATAAAAAAGATTATTTTGCCCTCTACTTTTTGTTTGCATATTATTAACTTTTTTTATTAGCTAAGCACCCAATTTGCGCCACTGTACATTGAGCTGATTCTTCTCTCCTCTTCTTTGTATTACTTTGATTGTTGTTGGCGAATGCTAACTGTTTGCTTCAGTTGTTGTCGTTGGCATTGCTGCGCCGACTCCGCCGCTTTAGTTATAATTTTTTGTTGTTGTTTATTGTTGTTCTATCTTTTATTATTTAGATTGCACACTCTCACACCATTTAGCAGCTGTGGCTGTGTGTGTGTTGCTGTTGTTGGTGTTTTGTGAGTTTGCCGCATTTTCTACAGCAAATTATTGTCATAATTCTGTTTTTTTTTTTTTGCTGCGCTTTATTATTTTGCTTTTTATTTACATGCAGGCGGCATAAATTCCTAATTAGTCTAGGCCGACAAATACAATGGCACCTGAGCATGTTCAGATCTACCGGTAAAAATCGTCGTCTGTTCATTGAGAAAATTCTCAAAGCGAACAATTATTTTGTTGAATGTCAAAGTGAAAACAAAACTTTTCACAAAAATTGTAGTAGCTCAATAGCTGTTCGTACAGATACATATACATACTAATATACATACAAAAATAGTTGGAAACCCCACTGGAAATATAAAAAACTTCAGCGTAAGTCAATTTAAATAATTTAAAATTTGCAAAAATTTCAGTTAAGTCTTTTCGATTTCGAAACGTTGCATATATGAACATATTGGTAACTTTTATCTTATCAGCTTATCAGCGAGTTTTCTTTTATGGCGTCAGTTGGCAATTCGATCGTTGCCAACAAGAACTTTAAGGCCAATTGGACCTTTTAGGTTTTTAGTTAATTCTCAAGTATTTTACTCTTTTCTGCTTACCTTAGCGCATTTTCGAACGTTTCGGCCTAGTCAACAAGTAGGGGAGTCACCGGCAACTGGTGAAATTCAGTCGTTATCAATTTTTAGCTCAATGTTCAAGTCTTAAGCACCAAAAATACTTTTATTTATTTTTACAATCGCTGCAAATTTTGTATACAATTTGCCGCCTTCAGTAAAAGTTTTTATAGCGAACAGCTTGCAACAGAGCACCAAAGCTTTCAAAATAGCTTTGAAAGTGTCCAGTGCACCACAAGCAGTGCAAAGCTTAAGCACGGCGAAACATTTACAGGCAAGCAGTTCACACCGTTTTATTTAAATATACTAAATACGTTTAAAACTGAAGCAATTCTTTAAGTAGATCACGAACTAAATTTTGTCTTATATGTGATGCATTTATTTAAGTTTTGTTGCGAATCATTTATAATTTTAAAGATTTTTCGCCTTAACCATTTTGAATTGCGTCTCTGGTAACCGCACAGAACCAGTTAACTCCAATTGGACTTTGGCTGCCTGCACTCCAGCATAAACAAGCTTAGCACAAGTTCAGATTTCACGGCCTGGCGCCGTTGGGCTGAACATTCGACAAATAAGCGGCTCAGGGGCTCATGTTGGCGTCACAGCAAATTTTCCCCTACATCTAATTGTTGTTTACTCATTAACTGTAACCCTAAACAAAGACTGATTTGTAGCGGAAATGCTTTAATGGAAAAATCCTTCAGTCAGCCGAAAATTGGCCCACATGCGATGCTATTAAGATAAGAAGCGTTTAAGAAAGAAAAGCGTAATTGTAGCGATTTTTCGATTAGAGACTGAGAGTATATCTCCAGTTTATTTTGAAGGAGCCAACTTTACGACAGCAGCTAAATATAATTTCCAAGTGTATTTAAAAAACAACCCATTTCGGTTGTTTAAACTATCATTAAAGTGTCAAAGTCGCTGCTCCAACTAAAAGCCGTGATAAATATTTGCTTAGTTAAGGCTAGCACAGCCGTAATTGGTTCATAATTGAAAGCTCGCCAAATATTTAGCTGAGCCAAAATTCAGACAAACAGCGAACAAAATCTACTCTCAATGGCCACAATAAGAGAATCGAGAAAGAGCGCCGCCGTCATTGGCGAAATGAATAAATTACCCAAGAGCTGAATGCAAATGCCCAATTAGGAAAAAAGTGCACACAATAAACAAGTAGAATAGAAACATTAAAATACATCTACGGCGTTTAATTGAATTCATCAGGCACAAAATTCCTTTGTAAGGCATTGAGAAAAAAGCACATGTCACAACGCCCACAAGCGCACACAAAGAAACTGCAATAACTCTCACCAATACTCTCACACTCACTCACTTACACACACACACACACACACACACACGGCACTAAACCGGCCGGCAGCCGGCTTAGTTGCTCTCTTCACGCTAAGCGGCATTTAGCGCTCAGAGAGCGTAGCTTTGAACTGTGGGTGGAGTATTAAAGGAAATACAACTAATAATATTTTACAGCTGCTGCATTTATTTTATGTTGTGAATAGCAGCTGCATTTAATTAATAAAATTAACCATTAAATATGAATTCTCATTCGAAATGCAACATTTAAATGTTAGTCAGAAAACTCGCCGTGGCAGCAACACGCAAGCACTCGGAGAGAGGGAGAGAGCGAGAGCAGAACGCAAAGCCCACAACGATCCACGTTGGACGCTCTCGCAGTTGAAATGTTCTCTTTGCGCACGCCGCTTTCGCCACTTTTTCTTAGTTAGCTACTCTCGGAGCAGTTCCGTGTGGGTGTGGCGCCGCCCATTTGGTCAATTGGAACGTATAAAAGCCGTCGCTCAACTTCTCCAACAATAGTCGGCGTTCACTGCTGTTGCTGTTGCTGCTGCGATCGGTTCAGGTTAACTGTTATTCCCTGTTTGCTGTGTGACCAGCCGTGCCAAAAGCCAATCTCCAAAACATAATTGCCAATTAGGAAGCGCAGCTGGAGCTGAATTTTTCGACGAGTTCTTTGAGGTAAGGCCTGTGCCGCAAGGACCGCAACACAAACTGTGAAATTGAAAGCACTGAAGTGAATACTGAGAGTGATGTAATTAAGTAAATGGCCAAACGGTTTCTATTGCCAATTTGAACAATAAAAAACAAAAATCAAAAAAAAAAAAAAAAAAAACCGAAAAATTGTTCGAAAGCCGAGGGCTTTACGTTGTCATCGGTGGCATCTTCGTCTCTCGCTTCGAGCGATCGTGCCTAAAATTGGAACTGTCTTTTCAATTGATTTGTGGGTCAATTGATTCGAAATCGAAAAGTTTTGAACTCGTTTCGGGCATTCGCAGTTCTTGCCCACGACTCGAATCATTCGCACGCAACTATGTGAAGGACAACGACGTGTGTGGACCCAAACCCAATCCAAACGAGACATCGTCGAACGAACAAACCTTCTACGAACTGCATTACAAATAGTAAACTCGAAATCCCAATTTTTTCAATCGTGGAGTGCGCGTACGAATTTCGAAGAGTGAGGTACTTACATTTTACGTACGGAACAATTTCACAATATTCCTTCGCATCAAAGCAATACGAAAGTTTTAATTCAATTCGAATGTTCAATCAGCTTATATAATCCAGACAATACCTACTTAAAGAATTTATAAATAATATAAGAAAACTATTTTAATTGATAATGGAAATACGCAAAAAAAAAATACTCTATTCAAGTCTCAAGTTTGTAAATGTCATTGATAAGAATTCGCCTGGAGACTTGATCACACTGAGTTCATCTGTAATCATCGCGAGTCGCTGCCCAGTTGCTCTCCCGTTCTTTTTTACATTCTTGGCCATCTGGCACTGGACTTCTCATCACAGCACGTGCTACTTCTGACGCACTTTGAGGTCCCTGACCTGATTAAATATGAGAAAACTTGACACAACGAGATTCCAACTGGAAAAAAATTAGGGCAGAGGGGAAAATCAATTTTATTTGGGGTACTCTTTTTCAATCGTTATTCAAATTAATATTTTGGAATGATTCGGCCAAGGATTAAAAGATCTTGTATCTTATACGTGAGGAATAATCCTAACCTACAAAAATAGTTTGATTAACGAGTGTAATAATATCTCGATAAAGAAATCAAAAGATTGGATTAAGGATTACAAGATCATGTATGCTATAATTGAGGAATAATCCTAATCTGAAACAAATAACGGTTAGCCATAAAATGATTAAAAATAATTAAATTGATAATTTTGATCAGCACAGTGATATATTTGAGTTTATAGATGGTATCTTTTATTAAAAAAGTTTTAAAATACTTGGTGATCTCCCTATTTTATAATTTTGTTTCAAATACTTAACTCTTCCCAATACTTTTCCAAACTGCTTTATAATTTTACTCGCCCCCCTTTGAACTAGCACCAAACATTTACTTGACATTTTCGTATAGTTCGCACGAAGTGAAAATTGAAAATCGATTTCACACAATTAAGTGCTTCGAGACAAGGCAATGGGGCAACATCAAAGCATTAAAATAGCCCAGGCGAGCAAATTTAAAATCGAAATTTAATTAAATCATGACACTAAAATACCCGTGGCCCTTGCAACCCCGCCCCCCACCCCCCGCAATGGATCATGCCAAATTAAATTCAATTGAGGCACCCACAGCGGCAAGTTCGTGCAACAGAGATAGCAGGCACGACCGAATGGGAGAGCGAGAGTGAGAGAGAGAGAGAGAGCAGTCAAATCGATTGTTGCAATTTGAGACACGAAATTGCAACGGAAGAGGCGACCAATCGGGCATTACTAGGGGTGGGGGGAATACAGCAACTAGCAAGCTGATTGACTGACTGACTGACTGATTGACTGATTGACTGACTGACTGAATGGGCGCCCTGCCAAAAGACAGCGACACTTACAGCTCGTTGTGCGCCTTTCCACGGGGCACTCACTTCCTGCCCAGCAGTTAATACTATCATACGCGCAGAATAAGAATAAAAAATAAAATAAAAACAATGGAAATAGGGGCGTAGCAACAGAAACAGCAACAGCGCCAACGCCCCAGCGGCGTCAGTTCTTGACTCTTGCAACCGATCTATAGACGAACGCGTCGTTCAATTGCGAATCGTGTGGGTGCGGGATCCACGTCTGCATCAGAGTCTGTCTCTGGGTGCCCTCCACCTTCTCGCACTGCTCCCCGGTTCGGGTCTCCGGCATAATCAATGCATTTCCGTTTTGCAGCCATAACAGCTACAGGCCGAGTCCATAAGAAGTGCTTATATACCTTATATACATATCATAAGTATATAGAGAATATTGCAATTATATGTTAATTATTTTGTTGTCAGCTTTTGCCTTGGGCAAGCTTTTGATTTATCGCATTTGTCGGGCGGAATGTTGACAATTCGAAGGCAACCAAAAGCACCAAATATGGTTCAGTTGAAAGAAATGGTTTATAAGGCTTAATTATATATCGACGAAGGTTAAATTGTGTAATATAATGAATAGGTGTATAAGCCAAGAACTAAGAAACCTATGTGCATAAACTATATAAAGGGGGGTAGAAAACTATGTGGAACCAGATAGCTTATAAAAAGTAGCAATAAACATATTAATTAATCTGCTAATTAGACTAATTAAATAGATCGCAGCCTAGAATTCAATTTTAAATTTAAGAAATAGATATCTAAAGATAAATATATAAAGTGGGTAAAATAGGCCGAATAAATAATATTTTTAAATTTATGGAAACGTAGATTTTAATATGATAAAGCTTAAACCTTTGATATATAATATCAACGCTATGCATATAGATATATTTCTGGTTATTTAAAATATCTATGGAAAGCCGAATAGAAAAGAACATAAGTACGACTATAAAAAGTATAGGAAAGGATATTATTAGCTGAATCAACTCCACCAGTTGATATCAAATATATATTTCTTAAAGGGTAATCATATATTCGTCTATTTGATCCTTCAAAAATTGAACGTATATAAAACTACTTTATTTCCAATTATTTAAATATGAACGGCTCAAATATAAGACGTTGAGAACACTCTACTACATAAGATCTTAGCTAGGATCATCTACATAACGAGCTACATCAGCTATAAGTGTGCTACAATATTTTGTCTTAAGCATCTCAAAGAAAACGTTTTTTTTTTTTGTTCTATGGGAAGGATCAGCATACTATTTATTAATATTAATAAAAATATAAACCACCATAAGTCTTCAAAAATATTCAGTTGAAGCCATGCCAAAGAAAACGTATTTCATTAAGAATTATTCTAGAAGAAATTGAGAACCTTTTCAGTTTTCGCTATCTATAAATGTTTTTCCACGACGATTTCGCACATGACGAAATAGAAACCTTATAGAAGCGATAACCACAAACAGAATTCGAGTATTGATTTTTGATATAGTTCGATATATACTATATATGCACACGTTTTTGAATAGTAGAAACGGCTGGAAACGTTAAGAAAACCACTTATGTTTTTCTTGTGCATTATTATCTAAAAGTTATCTTATCTAAATCACCTCTAAACTAGTTCACAGCGCACATAAAGTGTCAAATAAACTATTCCTAACGCTTTTCATGCCAGCTTATTTAGCCACAATCAAATTCCTAATCGTAAAATACAAACAAACTCTTCACAGTTGTACATACCCGACTTGTATATATATATTTCTATATATGTGTGTGTGTGTGTGTGTTGTTGCTTCGGTTGTTATCTAAAAGATTCTCCACGCTTTAACAAACAAACAAGCCCCTGATTGTGGCCTGTTGTTTATGCCAGATATGAGAGATGTGCTGCATTGGCAAAATAAAAGCATATAAATAGTAATAAAAGGCTGATAAGTGAAGAGCAGAAGATTGCTATTGAAATTCGATACTAACGATTGGGGTTCTGTTTGGCTTGTCGCAGGGAATTGCATTGAGTAAGCGCAGAAATGGCCGACGAAGCACAAGCACCACCAGCTGAGGGCGCACCACCAGCAGAGGGCGAGGCTGCACCACCAGCCGACGGCGAGGCAGCACCACCAGCCGATGGCGAGGCCGCACCACCCGCCGAGCCCACCGAGCCGATCAAGCACAGCTACACCCTCTTCTATTTCAACGTGAAGGCCCTCGCCGAACCGTTGCGCTATCTGTTCGCCTACGGCGCCATCGAGTACGAGGATGTCCGTGTCACCCGCGACGAGTGGCCAGCCCTGAAGCCGAGTAAGTGTATTCCGTGTTGAGTGAGCGAGAAGCACTCGTGACTGATCATCCTCCACCCACACCTGCTTAGCCATGCCCATGGGCCAGATGCCGGTGCTGGAGGTGGATGGCAAGCGTGTCCATCAGAGCATCTCGATGGCCCGCTTCCTGGCCAAGACGGTGGGCCTGTGCGGCGCCACGCCCTGGGAGGATCTGCAGATTGACATTGTGGTTGATACCATCAATGACTTCCGTCTAAGTAGCGAACAATGTGTGCTTCAGTTCAATGTTCAGTGTCCTTGATTAACTCTGGAATTTTTAATGTATAGAAATTGCAGTCGTCTCGTATGAGCCCGAGGATGAGATCAAGGAGAAGAAGCTGGTCACCCTCAATGCCGAGGTCATTCCATTCTATCTGGAGAAACTGGAGCAGACCGTCAAGGACAACGACGGCCATCTGGCTTTGAGCAAGGTAAGGGGGAACTAATCCCAATCTAATCCTCAACCCAATCCAATTCACCTCCATTTCGCAGCTCACCTGGGCCGATGTCTACTTTGCCGGCATCACCGACTACATGAACTACATGGTGAAGCGCGATCTGTTGGAGCCGTATCCGGCTCTGCGCGGCGTCGTCGAGGCCATCAATGCCCTGGAGCCAATCAAGGCCTGGATCGAGAAGCGTCCCGTCACCGAGGTCTAGAGCGGAGTGCTGGAGCAGCAACAAAATAACAAAAAATTATAAAAAAAAAAAAAAAACCAGCAAGCCGGCAGAAAGTGCGGAAGGAGAATCATTGCACAACAATAACAACCACAGCAACAACAGCAGCAAAAACAACTCGCAACACATTATTCTTACTTTTATTTTGTTTCGTCATTATTTTTCACACACATTTTACACCCTATTCTGGCGGAGAGGGGTTTTGAACCGCACGGGGTCACGTTCGGATTTTTCGCATATTTACGCGTAGTCTTCTAGCACATGGCACTTAATAATTCTTTTTGGCATAATTCTCTTTGCATTGCCTCGAAAACGGATATATTTTCTAGCTTTAAAGTACAACTTTAAAACTTTAAAAGTTCGCGACTATAAAAAAAACTTAAAAAAAAATAAAATAAAAATTTAATGCACAGTTATAATATTGCTCTACTTTTAGAAAATACTCCTAGTTCATATGTATATGCTAAACGCTTACTATATAAACTCTATATACTATATATATATATATGTAT
Organism: Drosophila sordidula; assembly: GCA_035047465.1. NCBI lineage: Eukaryota > Metazoa > Arthropoda > Insecta > Diptera > Drosophilidae > Drosophila > Drosophila sordidula. The sequence goes on from JAWNPQ010000290.1 coordinate 394,435, forward strand.
GCATATGCACATAAATATCTATATGTTCCACATCCTATAAGATTAATATTCTACTATCTTTAGTTCAATGCGAAGAGTTTTCAATTTTTAAACAACAACATCACAACACAAACAAAACATCAATGCGGCAACAACAACAGCAGCAACAACGACGCAAATATTTTATTTTTTTTATTATATTTATTCTTTTTGATTTTGGCACACATTCGTCCAGCCTCAAGAATTTTCGACGTCCAACCATTTGAACAAAATATAATACAGAAATCTAACAAAAAAGACTCACAGACAACCTCAAAATTCAAATATTGGAATAAAATATAAAAATAAATTAATTCCAAACTCCACACAGACATGAACTGCCAACATATAAACATTTTTATTTTTTTATTATTATTTCCTATTAATTATTCACGTCAAACATATTGTATTTTTAAATATTTGCACAATATTAAAAAAACACACATTTTGAATAAACAACACACAAAATAAGAATTGAGCATACTTTTGGAAAGCACGAAAATTGGTTTTATTTTGGCCTGTGAGGGAAATACTGAAAATCACAAATCAATTTCATCGAAACATTCATTAAAACTATTATAACTTTCCGTAAACCCTTCTAGTTGGAAATTATGACATGTAAGATTGGATGGAAAAATTCACAAAGGCTTCAAACTTATTTTTAAAAAAATCCACGATGGATTTTGGGCGAAATGGGTGATAATCCCTGGTTTTTATCTGATCGATATCGATCGAAAATGGTTGGAAAAATAGTCAAAAAATAAAAAAAAATAAGACCAGAATGTATAGTAAAGAGAATTTAAACAATAGGAGATGAGAAAATATTCAGCAAGCTTACCATGAAAAATAATTAAATAGAAAATTAAGGAAGATCGTACCGATCAAATATAAAAAGACCTATAGAAATCATGCTTATTCTGAGGCATCTTAGTCAATATCCACTATTTTATTTCTCGAAATTCGACTATTATATGAGATCAAAGACGAATTTTGATCGGTTAAAGAAGTCTTTTCACAACTATTTCCTTGGATCCAAAAGCAATATCATAGAACTGAGAGAAGTGCGATTTGGTTGACACTGTAAGGGGATAACATAATAACATAAAAAAAACCAGACTTTTATATAGTTGCTAAATCAGCAGTTGAGGTATTATTATTTTTAAATAGGCACTCAAAAAATAAATTTTAACAGAAAAATCTTTAATATGAATATAGAATCAGTTACGTAAAACATGTCTGAACTTACCTATGTTCACACATGGCCCCGCGGATGATAAGCATGATGGCCCCGATGACTTATGAACATATATGAGCGCATTTAAAGCATTTTTCCATTATATATGAAATGCGTAACAAGTGCCTAACTATATTTGTCTATACATAGCTAAATGCACAACTTTGCGGTTAATTTCTGTGGGGTCTCAATTTGTATGCTTCCATTTGGGCGCACGCTTCTCAACGAAGCTGGCGATGCCCTCCGTGGAGTCCGCCATTTGGAGATTTTCATTCATTTTAGCCTTGGCCTTCAAGTAGGCCGTCTCGACCGGAAGGTTTAGTTGCTCGTAGTAGAATTTCTTGCCCAGGCCAATCACTGCACGACTCTTTTCTTTGATGGCACATGTGATTTCCTCAATGGTTTTGTCCAGCTCATTTTCGGGCACCACTTTGGTGACCAAGCCGGCAACGTACGCCTCCTGGCTGCTCAGAGGCAGGCCGGTCATGAGCATAAATGCCGACTTGGGACGCGACATGACGCGTGCCACGGCCACGCCGGGCGTATTGCAGAATACGCCAACAGCCGCGCTGTAAGGAAAAGTGGAATTTACTAAGTAATCGAAGATTACAAACAACTACCTCTACCCGGGTGTGGAGAACATGCTCTTGTCCGTGGCCACAATAATGTCACAGGAGGTAGCCAGCTGACAGCCAGCCGCGGCGGCATATCCATTAACCTTGGCTATTACCGGCACGGGCAGCTTCTGGATGTCCAGCACAATGTCGGTTAGCTTTTGGAAAACGGCATCCCGGAATTTAAGATCGTTGGGCTGCAGCTCCTTTAAATTGTGCCCAGCACTCCAAATTTTGCCCTCGGCCGTCAGCACAATGCAGCGCAGCTCCACGTTGTCCCTTTCCTCGAGGAGGGCCTCGTGCAGGACGCACATCATCTCCATCGAGAGGGAATTTCGTGTTCGCGGATGGCACAATTTGATCTCACGCACGCCATTGTTATTGTTTACCTAGACATATGTAGACACTTAGGCATATTTTTGTTTGTTTTTTAATTGAATTTCTGCTCACCTTTAGAAAATCGTCGGCCTTTATATTACTAGCAAAACGAATAGGCACTAAACGACTGCACTACTTGGAAGATATCATTTAGTAGAAATAACTAAATTATTTTATGGATTATAATCACCAATTTAAGTGTATTTGGCAGCCTGTGAAACATCTTAACCAAAACAAAATCTTCGTCTGAATGTTTATGTGTTCAAATAAGTATTGCAATAAATACAACATCAGCTGTGCATGTTCCTTGTACGATCACACAGAGTTGTATTGCATTGTTCTGAATTAGATCGAATGAACTTCTCACTTAACTAAACGAGCCGGATTATATATAAGCGTTAATAATTTATGCAATACAACTATTTGTGTTTCTTGTTGTTATTTAATTTGGTAAATCCATCATTTAATTCCATTTTCAAACTGGGTGCGTTGTTCAACAGTTGGTTGCAAAATTAATAAATGTAAAATCTGGTAAATATGGTTGTTGTATATTAGGCATAATGCTCTTTTTTATTGCATAGATAAATAACGGATTTAATGGGAATAAAACAAAGAACAAAATTGCCTGAGCAGCGTACTTTCCTTTATCTGTCTCTTTCTCACAGCTTTTGCCATTCACACCGAAGCTATCGATTTATTTTTGCTATCGCCTCGAGCGCAACAGCTGTCTTGAGCGCTCGTTTGTTTAGTATCGTTTCGCACGGCAAAACAAACAGGTGCCATAAGTTCATGTAATTTGCACACTTAACTTGATCATTTGCTCAAAGCGCAAAACTTATTTATTAGTCAGAGCAACAGGTGAGTGAACTGCCTGCACTTACATTGTGTGCATCTTTGTCTTTGTGTGCACTCAGCCGCAGCAACAAACAAAGCAATTGCTGTTGCTTCCAATAAAACAAAAACACATGTTTGTAAGGTCTAATTCGAAATAATTATGAAATATGCCCGATTCGCTTATCAGCTAACAAAGCGTTTTCGAATGCGATTAGCAGGCAACAATTTAGCACATCAATTCAGTTATTGACGTGTTGCGCTCGAGTGCGGCGGTGTTCCCAGACGCACCTCGACTATATATTGGCCATATATCAGATATACATATATCGAGTTTTTATTTTAGTTCCGCACAATGCGTCCTTTTTCCGGCAGCGATTGCGTGAAGCCCGTGGGTGATTGTGTCAACCGCGCCTTTGGCAACAAGGAGCCCTGGCAGGTGGCCGCAATTACGGCCACAACTGTCCTGGGCGGCGTTTGGATTTGGACGGAGCTCAGCAAGGATGAAAGTAAGTGCCCGTTTCTCCCCATCGATAACTAAGCGCCCTGTCCAACAGTTTAATCCATCAAATAATCTTATCTTGTGAACGGTATTTTTATGTGCAAACATATGTATAAATGAAAAAATAATCCCTATGTACTTTGAACCTTACGAGCCAACTTAGGGGATCTTTAGAATTTAATCAGTCTTAAAGATTATGCGCAGATAGTACTTGCCTCTCTCTCTAAACTCTCTCTCTCTCTCGCTCTCTCTTAGTATTTTGCCATGTGAAACGGAAAGTTATATATTTTTATATATACATAGTGCTATATATTTTTCAGGAGCATAGTTCATACGCGATCTGATAGTATTGCCTATTCTATGTACATAATACATAATAACAAACATATTTCAATTAAACAACAAATTTCTATATATATAAATTAGCCAAAATAACACTTAATAATTGACTATTTATTTTGATTAAGAATTTGTCAATTGTTAGCTAACATATCACTTTAAATATATTATAAATATTTAAAATAAAATGTATTTATGTATATATTAAATATAAAATAAATTCCTATGTTGGCTAGCATATAATTTCATAATTTTTACTGTTGCCCAGTCAGATATGAAATGTTTAGACCTTTTATCAGTTGTAGCTGGCACCATTTCAAAATAAAAAGCTAACTAATTGTGACTAGTAACATACTTGCAGAGGGTATTTCAATTTTATCGTGAAATGCGTAACGCATTTATCGACCTTTTAAAGTATATATCAGTCAGTTTGTCAAGAAGTCTCAGAAAAAAAATTAAATTTTGCAATGCATGTTAATTTCATTAGCCCAAATTACCACATTTGAGTCCAATTCCAATATTTTATTACTCTGTTAGGTAATGTAAAATTCTTTATATATTTTTTTAAAACATCCATTCATATTTCTCTAATTCATTTTGCAATACAACCATAACAAGCTGCAATGCATGTTAACAGATAGCTTATCTAAAATTCTTTTGTATCTTCTGTTTTGTAATCTGATAGTTAATCTAAAAATAGTCTTTTCCAGGCCAGCTCTCAGCCTGCCAATTATTAAAAAAAAAGACAATATTTCTTTTCCATTATTCTTTAACTTCCAATTAGCACTCATAAGTGCAGTGCATGTTAAATTGAAGGGAACATGCTTCAACAAATGTTAATTTCGTAACCCCGATAGTTAATCTATAATTGTTTAGTGCTTCCGTTAAGTTGTGTGATCGATGGTTAAGCACTCGCCTGGCTACCGGTGTTGATGGACTATAACAAATGTATTCTTATTATTATTTAGTTTTCATTTCGCCACTTGATAAGCACGCATTTGAATTCCTTATCAGTCAGCTGATAAACACTGCATTTGGTGCCCAAAATTATCAACAGAATTGAAAATAACAGTTTCTCTTACTTCTAACAGGTCTCTACGTGCGCGGCAAGCGTCAGTTCTTCAAGCTGGCCAAGAAGCTGCCGGCTGTTCGCCGGCGCGTGGAGAGCGAACTGAGCAAGGCCAAGAACGACTTTGACTCGGAAATTAAGAAGAACAATGAGCATCTGGCGTACTCGGTGCGTTTGCCCGAGAAGGGTCTGACCAAGGAGCAGATCCTGGGGCTTGTCGATGACCATCTCAAGAGCGGTCACTACAGCTGGCGCGATGGGCGCGTCTCGGGCGCCGTCTACGGCTACAATCCGGAACTGGTTGAGCTGGTGACGGAGGTGTACGGCAAGGCTTCCTACACGAATCCGCTGCACGCCGATCTATTCCCCGGCGTCTGCAAAATGGAGGCCGAAGTGGTGCGCATGGCCTGCACGCTGTTCCACGGCAACGCCGACAGCTGCGGCACCATGACCACCGGCGGCACCGAGTCCATTGTCATGGCCATGAAGGCGTACCGGGACTATGCGCGCGAGCACAAGGGCATCACCCGGCCCAACATTGTGGTGCCACGCACGGTGCACGCCGCCTTCGACAAGGGCGGCCAGTACTTCAATATACACGTGCGCTACGTGGACGTCGATCCGGAGACCTACGAGGTGGACATCAAGAAGTTCAAGCGTGCCATCAATAGGAACACAATTCTGGTGAGGATCAGTTCCCTTAGCTAAAAGCTTTTCTAATGTTTTTTATGCTCTCTCCTGCAGCTGGTTGGTTCCGCGCCCAATTTCCCGTACGGCACCATGGATGACATCGAGGCCATTGCCGCTCTGGGCGTTAAGTACGATGTGCCCGTGCATGTGGACGCGTGTCTGGGCAGCTTTGTGGTCGCCTTGGTGCGTCATGCGGGCTACCAGCTGCGCCCCTTCGACTTTGCCGTGAAGGGCGTGACGAGCATCTCGGCCGATACGCACAAATATGGCTTTGCGCCCAAGGGCTCCTCGGTCATCATGTACTCGCAGAAGAAGTTCAAGGATCATCAGTTTACGGTCACAACCGATTGGCCCGGCGGCGTTTACGGCTCGCCCACGGTGAATGGTTCGCGTGCCGGAGGCATCATTGCCGCCTGCTGGGCAACAATGATGAACTTCGGCTACGAAGGCTATCTGGAGGCAACCAAACGCATTGTGGACACCGCGCGTTACATCGAGCGGGGGTAAGTAGCTCAACATTTGAATGAACCCAGTTTGATTCCTGATTTTGTGGCAGCGTGCGTCAAATCGATGGCATCTTCATCTTTGGCAAGCCAGCGACCTCTGTAATTGCCATGGGCTCAAATGTTTTTGACATTTTCCGGCTCTCGGATGCGCTCTGCAAACTGGGCTGGAATCTGAATCCCCTGCAGTTCCCCTCCGGGTAAGCGATGTCAACTCTTATTGTATCATATATTTATTAAATATTTTTAATTCTTTTTGCAGCATTCACATCTGCATCACGGACATGCACACCCAGCCGGGCGTTGCGGATCAGTTTTTGGCCGATTTGCGCACCTGCACGGCAGAGATTATGAAGGATCCTGGTCAGCCGGTCGTTGGCAAAATGGCTCTGTATGGCATGGCCCAGAGCATACCCGATCGTTCGGTCATTGGCGAGGTCACACGCCTGTTCCTACACTCCATGTACTACACGCCCGAGAAGTGAATTATTCACGAACACGCCAGCTAGATTAGCCACCTTTCAGGGCACTCACATGTTTCTAGTGCAATATTCCAAACCACCAAACACGATACTTGTTATTGTTATTGTTCCCACTCTGAGTATCTATAAAGCATTTATTGCAATGCGTCTATATCTTATTGTAATCCAGGGTACAAAGTGTTTGTTAATGCAATTTATTGAGATCGATATGTGTACTTGTCTGAGAAGCTAACTTATGTCAACTGTGAATTGCCTATTTTTTATTCTTATTAAATTTTTCTTTGTAATCGAGTAAATAATTGTAGTTTAATTAAAAATAAAACAATCTTTATATCAGATATATGGACAACAGTTTTTACATTTTGTTTATATTTTGTTTAAAATCGCCAATCAAAAATGTATTTCTATGATTCTTTTGTATGAATCAGAATACCAAATTTTGGAGTATTCAATTATCATGAAAGTAAAGAGTACTTCTGATTATAATCAGTGCATTAATTAATGTATAGTACATCTGTTATATGTCTGCTAGTGTATTTAATCTTGGGCTCCCCTGAGAAAACAAGTTTTTTCTTGTTTCTATATAGTCTGAGCAATGTATTTTACACTCATTATAACTTTTAAACGTAAAGCTTCACGCTTTGAGTTTTTTAAAAATATTTTGTTGTTTACATTTTTCCAACAATTAACCATAATTGATGTCTGATGCGTGGGTGACGCGATCTGGTCTGATATTTGTCTAGGTGTTTGTTTTTTTCTAACATTTGCCACGCGTCGGCGTTTTAATTAAGTTGCTGCTGCTGCAGTTTTGACACGCCCATTTCCTGTCCTAAGGTAATTTATGTAAGTATTTTAGTTGATTTAAATAAATTTCTGTGACGGAAGCATTTATTTAAATGGCTTCGACAAATACGCACCCATTTGGGTTTGGGCTAGCACGCGTCAGGTGTCAAAGCAACTGAAAGTGTTGGCGTCTCGATTTGGGCAGCAACAAGTGCCCAGGAGTCCAGTGGAGTCAACGCCGAGGGAAGCGGCAGCAACAACATTTTCACACAGCTGTGCAACAAATGAAACCTGTCACACATTAACACGCGTCAGTCAAAATCATTCACTTACACCCACACATCAAAACGCCTGCGATTCTCCAATACTTCACAAAAGAGATTCCCAATTTAGTTAACCAAAAAAGAAATATATATATATATATATGTACATCTGAGCCAAGCAGCTAAAATAAACCGGTGTTGGCAAAAAGCATAAAAAACGTTTTTGTATAAACATTTTCATAAACACACGAAAAGCGCAGCGGCAGCAGCTGCACAGTGGGCCGAAATGACAAAATATTGCTTAAAATGCTTAACTTTTAATTCGATTATTTAAAGTTGCTCTTAGTCAAATCAAATCAAAAAAAATTTAAAAACACATTAAACGTGCCCAAATTGGCAAAAAAAAAACTTTAATGCTATAAACCTATAAATAGATACATATATTTTTTTTTCAATATTCTATAGGCATTATTAAAAACCGCTCTTAGTCAAATATATATATATTTAAATAACGCATAATAGCAATTGTACAGTGGACAAAAATGGCAAAGATATTTCGTAAAATATCTATATATATTTTTTAAAATATTTTATTACTCTTTATTAAAAGCTGCTCTTTGTCAAACACATATTTAAATAATAAAAAGTTGTATAAATAAGCACACTAAAAGCACAGCAGCAGCATTTGCACAGTGGGCCTAAATATCGCAAGATTGGTGGATTATAATTATTTAGCTTACAATTTTGTATATATAATATTTAGTTTTAAATATTTCATTTGCGTTTTTAAATGCTCGTAATGAAAAATTGATGAAAAACGTATCAGTCTAAATTCCCTAACTGCTTGCGTCGACAGCGACCGCGCTGCCCGTCAGCGTTGACGTCGGCGCCGACGCCGACGCACAGGTTGGAGCGGCTCATGCGCTCGCTCGTTGCGGGGCTTCGTCTCCGGCTGCCTCTCCATTCGATACGCGTCCGTTGCGAACGCCAGTCGCAGTCGTCGCGAGTCTGTTTTCAAGCAGCCCAATTAAAATCGTTTTTCAAAAACCTGATTTCAAAATAACCAAACAATAAAACAACAAAATTTATGAAATATAATTTAATGCAAATTAATTAAGGGCTTTGGATCAAATTGTTTAATCAGCAGAAAGCAGCGATAAAAATAAAAATACAAAAATTTTTAATTAACTTTTGCTTTTGCGGCAGCTTTGTTTTTTTTATATACCTATTGCTTTTTTATTGTCAACGCCAAGTGGCGCCCCCCTTAACACCTAAAGTTCTGCTGCAAAACAACGAAAGTGGTTTCTTAAACACATGCATGAGTGCATGTGTGTGTGTGTGTGTGAGTGTGTGTCTTTAGTGTTGTGTTATTAAGTGCACTACTCCATAAATTCTGCTGATTACAACGCATGGGAATGAGTGAAGTAATGCACTCGAGTGTTTAGATGTCATTAAAAAATATATGAATTGATAATGCTGTAATGGAATACTTCGAACAATTTATAAGGTAAGTCAGGCAGATATATTCGCATATATATAGAATACTACTTTCTACTTTACTACTTCAAATGGAATTTTTGTATTTTTATCAACACCTTGACTAATTTGTAATCAGGCTTTAGCGATAACTGTTCGAACGTTTAATAGCCAATTATAGAGTTATCTCAGGCGGTAAATTTTATGATTTTATGCATAAATTGCCGATAGACAACCCGATAAGGCAACACCTTTGCCAAATACTTGCCAAAAAAAAACAATACCTGAAACTACATTAGCAAACAAATAAAATTGTGTTACGAACATATTGACAAACTGACTTAAAACTTGAGCTCATATGCAAACAAATTTGACAGTCTGGATACACTGTTTAAAAGCTATGAGACATTCGTACGTAAAGCTGTACGAGAATATTTAAACTTTTTTCGTGTATGCTCAAGTAATGCAAAATGAGCTGATAGAGAAAGTTTAAAAAGAAGAGTAAATGTGAAAGTGCACTGTTAAAGAACTTTATATTTTTATTGTTTATTGCGCTCTATTTACTCTAAAGCGCACTTAAAAGATTTTTACCAAATTGTTATTACTTTAGCTTAACTAACTCAGTATTTAGGGAGAGCAAAAACTGTACTCATTGTAGTTAAAACAATTATTTAATGAGATATAGCTAATATATAATATAAAATAAAAATATAAAACAAAAAAATAGTGATGATGAAAATAAATTTATTTAATAAACAAATTCATTTCAGATTCATTATTGGTTATTATGAAAATTGTCTTTGTCGATGGGTCTGCTCAGATTTCTTACTCGGCAACACGAACCAAATATTATTATTTAAAATTTTTCATAATACAACAGTTTTTCCGTCGCGTTTGCAATTTTCAAAGCACATTAATGTTAACATAGCTTAGAAATTTCTTTTGCAATATCTGCAATCTGTTTACATTGCGTATATCACATTTCTAGCCATGTGCAGCAGCTTCTTTATCGTGAGTTTTTATTTCACTGCAGTCTGGGCTTATCAGCTGGTACAACAGAAATGCTATATATGTATATTTTTATTTCTGTACTCAAATTTAAAGCAGCTATCAATATAAATATTTACAAAAAATATGTGCCTTTATCGAAGATTCGATACTAGACTTTACGAAAATTCTCAGGCCTTAGCTGCTGCTTACTCAGTGTTGTTTACATCACACAGTTCCAGCCTAAGGCCGGTCAAAGATAAGAGGTATCGTCTTCTCTCTGATACACCATTTTATCTCATACTGCGCAAATTAGATAAGATATGTATACAGGCTATATATACGCTATATATCAATGCTTGCTCCAATTTTCGTAAGAGCACAGGCCCCAAAAGCCGATAAAAAAGTTTTGTTTTTTGCGGCGAACAGTTTGATTTGCGTTCACATGCAAAGGCGCAATCAACGGACCCTTGGCTACTGCTGCCCATTATATATACATATGTGGCAACCATGGTTGGGTCAGATAAAGTACCCAGTGCTCCAAGCCAATCCATTACAGATACATGTGTTTTTCTACGGCTCATTTTTTCCATGACAACCACGGGCCGGGCATAACAAGTCCAGCTAAAGTTGTTTTCCACACGACAACAACAACAATAACAACCGGCGGCTGGGCAACTCCCCAAAGGACGTCCAGTCGGGCCAGTTGGGTGGTTCCGTTCACGCTTGCGGTTACCAGGGTGCGGCACATAATGCCTGGCGTCATGTTACCAATTTAGCCAACTGTTCCTAGAACTTTCGCTGCTCCTTCGTGTTTAATCGATAACTTGAAAATGTGTTTTTTCCATTTCCTTTTTTGTGTTTTGCTCTTTGGGTTTTTCCCCCATACATATACATATATATCTAATTGCAGATCGAGGATAAGTAAGCAACTCATTGAGCGCTCGGAATATTCAGTTATTTAGTATGCCCGAGAGCTGATGCAGATGCGGGTGGCCTGTGATTTGTGACTGCTGTTTGTTTGACTTTGAATTGAGTTGAGTTTATGTTAATTAGCCTTATGTAGTATACCTGCGACGCAGTTGAAATAAATGTAACAGGGTCTCGTAAGTGTGCTCAGCAAACATATTTCAAATGTATTTAGGTTTACGTAATGGTAGCTGTGTGTTTTCTAGTTCAGCTGGAGACAGAGCATGGGAAAAAAAGCTACATATTCGTGTACAAAAATAACTAACGCGGAAATCAAGATCTGAATTATAAATGGCTTAATTATATATCCAATTACTTATAGAAAATATTGACCAACATCAGATATCCATAGAAAGCTTTACTGGAAAAAAATTATTTCTATAGTTTTCGGTTTCGAAAAATATTTAAAAAATTCAAAAAACAATACTCTCTATTGCATATTTGGTAAAAACTTTTCAAGAAGATGAAAACCAAAATAAATAATTCGAAAAATATTTAAAATATTTAAAAAATAACATTGTTTGCACACTTCTAAAAATAGTTTATTATAATATTAAATTTGAGAAATATACAAGTTTAATTAAAATCATAAAAAATCTGGAATTTGTTAACCAGTTGTAATTTTATTTAGTGAAATAGAAGAGTTAGTTTATAGAATTAATTAGTAAGAAAAGTATATTTTACTTTTAAATAATAGATGGAATATAAAAATAATTAATATTTGGAAAAAGAAGCGATATATATTTATATTAAAAGCAAGCAATAATTTTTATAATATTTGAAACTTTCTTTAAAAATTCGATTTCTTACATGCAACTTTTACAAAAATGTATTTGTTGAACAATATCACTCCAAAACGTTTCTCAATCTTGGTGATTGCAGAAAGCGCCTTTCGAAAAAAAATTCAAAGCATATTCCATTTGCCAACGCAAATATCGTAGTTGGTCTATTCCATGCATATTTGCAACGCTCCAAAAAATCCAATAAATGGCAATCACAAGAGGCAGCTAAATGTTTTGCATGCCCACGATACCATGCACATATGTTTGTGCATAGATCCATTTGCATATACAGATACAGATACATATATACGTATGCCTGTGTATATTTGTATGTATGTATCTATAGTTCAAACTACGGGCAAGGCACATTCAAGTGCAATTAACATCAAATCTCAAGAGTTGTTGCTTTTTATATATATTTATTTTTTTTGCCCAGTCTATTGACAAGTCTCGCACTCAGTTGAGTTGGGAGGATCGCACCAGCTACATATAGCGCTATAGTATCGTAACGACTCGTAACACGCGACTTAAACACGCCTCTGAAAAGCTTTTCGCTGCGAGATTCTATGTAACCTTCACCAGCGTGACGTGTTGACGACTTCCAAGCAGTGCCCAGTCTCAGATACACAGCCAGATTCTCAGCAGCAGCAACAACAACAACTACTACCAGTGCTGGAGTGATTGCCAAATGACATCAGCATTTGGTGCTGAGAACAAAAGCACGCTTTGAAACATCTTATAGATACTCGCGGGTATAACACAAATAAAAACACAAAAGTATCTTGTAGTTTGGATATCGCACAGTCGACAGGTGCTAGAGATTTCTCAGTGAAAGCCGCAACAAAGCTTCAAGGTGTTCTTTTTTTGTTTTTGTATTTTTTGGTCATTCATAATTTATATTAATTATAAACAAAAGCCACATCAGCAGCTGCGACTTTTGAGATACTTTGCGGTTACATTTGCTGCTGTTAATCCGAGAGATGTGAACTGTAGAACCGCATGTGCTGCTAATTGATCTGTGACTAAACGTGTGGTTCAGAGGAAATGCCTCAAGTTACCTGTAATGCACACATATATTTAATATATATACTCTACTATTATAGTATATACCTACAATTAAGCGGGCAATTAAGTTAAGCTCGCCGTTTGCCAATTGAGCGTGATGACAAATTGTTTTGTTGTTCCCGTTGATTGGTTAAGATACAATTTTAATTGGCTTAACCTGATCCAATGAAACTATACAAGCCTTTAATTTCCCTAATTATTTTGTTAAAAACATGCTTAGATTAGTAATTAAATTAGTACATTTTTGTTTCTGGAAACAAAAGATTTTGATATATTTTTTATTATGGGTAGAATATTATGTGATTTATCTGAAATTAGTTCTTAACTGATCACAATAAAACAAAACAGCAAAAAATTTGTTGAAAGAAATTCTGTTCATTTTAATGTTTTCATTTTTTATTTTTTTTTTTTTTAAATTAATTTACTGAGAATTTTATAATTTGACGAAACACAATTTCTCAAATCATAGAATATTTTAAATATTTCATAGAGATATAACTTAATACATTTTTTAGACAAAATAAAAACTTGCCTAGTAGTGTTCTCTATTTTTTACTCTTTTTTACTCGATCTTGGTGCTAAGTCGAGCAGTCTCTACTTGAATTTAATGTTCATTCCGTTTTATTGCGTTTTTAAATTTACCTTATTTGGTTTATATTTTACAAATAAAAACGATAAAAATTTCTACTCATTTTTCCCTCCACATAAGTCAACAAATTTTGTAAGGCCCCAAAGTGTCAACAATTCGATAGACTTATGCAATTGCTTATCTGCCTAATGGAGTCTGATAAAAACCGAAACGCTGGCTTATCGCAGTTTCGAATGCGAGCTCCTGAGTGCAACATGTGGCAAGCCTTGAACGACTGGTAAACTGACACCGAAAGACGACAAACCCACGTGACCTTCAGACATGTGTCCATGTCGAGTGTGTACACAATTTGTGTATGTTTTTGTTTAGACAGTTCTCGTTCTGGTTCTCTCTTTGGGTTAACTGTGCCAAGCCGAAAGTGATGCGATGCGGCCACAAATCCGCTCGAAGGTGAAACTTAGCCACTTGGAACGACGCTTGGAGCGCAGCTGCTGCACTCGCTGCACGGAGAGACAATCCCAGACTTATGGACAGACAGCTGTCCAACTGGACAGGCCTTTGCCATGTTGGGCCCCAGCTTGTTAGCTTCTTTCTGCTGAGCTCAGCTGTTGGTCAACGAACCCCGGCCCCCTCCCCCGTACCCCGTACCCCGTATCGACGAGAACCTGTTAACTGCGCTCTAGTTACGCAAACGCCGCCCAATGACATTGAAAGATCTGGGCAAAGTGCAGGCCTCTTAATTACCAGCCATGAATTGAATTATAAGCCATAAATTAGAGCGCTTTTTTGGGCAGTCTTATCGGCGTACATTTCACATAAAGCCCATTAAAGAAATATCACTCAAGGCGCGTGCTCGAAAAAACGAGCCAAGCTTTAGGCCTGAGCTCTGAGCGTGGGTGTAGGGAATTTTATAAAAGTGACAAATAGAAATATAAAAAGAGTTTCAGATTCAAATAAAATGCATGCGCGTCAGCGTCTTGGCATTTGTTGAGTGGGCAGCGAAACAAATTACATTGAAAAAATTAGTTAAATTTGGCAAGATCGCGCTGATTCAGCGGCTTGAATGTTAGCTGTTTATATTGTCAGCTCTATAAGGTATATTCGAAATTTCTTAAAAGTGATCATTTAGCAAAAACTTTTGGTTAAACTCTATTATTATTATTTTTGTTATAATTGTCTTTATAATTAGAAGTATTATTATTATTATTTTAAAAATTCTAATTATGTATCCAATGAAAATTTATATACTGGCCTTAGGTAAATGTATGTAGAAAGCATATATACATATGTATATTTATATATATATATACTTTTATATATAATTTTTTATTCGATGCTTTTCTGATGCTAGTTTTGAATCCAGAATTATTCTGCATTTGAATCCGGAAACCAAAGCTAATTTAAATTTTACCCAATCAAATTTACCAAAACCCAACAGGTTCATATGAGAAACGGCTTCGTCTATTGCTGGCTCAAAATATCTACTGTCTTACTGATAATTATCATTACCGATATCATAGTATTATAATAAGTATCAAGCATTTACGTCCCTTAGTTATATAGATTTTATGATGATGCATCTGTAGAGCCATTAAATAATACGAATATTTTCTAAATATGCATTGACTCCATTATCGTTAGAAACCACTTACGTATGCCTATCCGTTGAATTCCTATAGGTATAACTTCATTTGAACTCGGCGTCTTTCAAGTGGACCCCAAGTGTGCGTTCTAACTTATGCACATGCACAGGCCAGAAGCCAATCTCGGCTCTATTAGTCACTTATCGCATGCGATTGGCATTCTAGGCACGTACTCCGTGCCCGATATGGTATATCGTATGTGGTATATAAGTAAGTGTCCCATTCATATGCATAATAAAATCAAGCCAGTTGCGCATGTAGCTGCCAAATGAAACGAGATAATTTTTTATGAGTGCGGCGCAAAAAAAAAAAAATGAAAACCTTTCAACTCGAATTATGCACAATAGGCATACAATAAATATTTGGGTTTATCTAGCTAAATGCTATTGACATAAATTAAGATACACATGTACCAGCTGTTGTTCGGGTAAACGAGTTGGGAGCACTGTGGATATAGTGCACTGAGAAAAATTTATAATTCCAAGAAAAAATTGTCAATTACAAAATAAATGTTCTGATTAAGTGCCAAAGAAACTAGGACAGAGAATGTCAGTACAAATAATAAATAACATTGAAATGAAATAAGATTGTAAAATTTTATCATTTATATAACAATTTTAAAAATGTTTAAAATGTTTTTAGAATTATTTAATTAAATTATTACAAATTATTTTCTTTATTTCATTTATAAAAATAAAAACATAGAATAACTTCTTGTGAAATTTATATTTTGTTTTATATTTATTATTAATATTATTAAAAATTTTTTTATTAATTAATAAACACACTCACGATTTTTTCGTAGTGTTTGCATGCAAATTAACGTGTTCTAACTAACTATCTAGTATCTGGCATATGGCAGCGGGTATCTGTAGATTCAGTTGTAGCTTCACGTTGATATTGACCGGCATGTCATTTGATTCATTTATAGCTCCAAATGTGTCTTTATCGTAATGTGGGTTGCATTACAAACTGTCTTATAGATAAGCTGAGCCAAATTCGTGTAATTAACCCATGATTAACGCAAACTGTTAGCCATGAACTCCATTTTGTTAAGAACCGACATTTGGCCAAATCGTCAATGGCCGACCATTAAAATAGCCAAATATGGCATAATTAGAAAAGAAGCGTTAATTGATATTTAAACAGCTAAAATGACCAAAATCAATAGCAACAACAACTTTAGCAGCAGCAACAAGAGGCACAAACAAACTTCCAAAAAATTTGGCAAACAGACCAACGATTATTTTTATTTCACGGTCTCTGACAATGTTGAAAGCTTGTCGAACGTTAAGATCAACAATGAGACACAGCAAAAATAATGATGATGATGATTGTGTTGATGATCGCGACGATGTTGCTGATGATGATGATGATGATCATGATGGGGCTTGTGGGAGATATTTTTATACGCTTTTTCAATTGCCCAGACACACAGAGCGCTCGCTGATGGAACTTAATGTTCACTTTCATTTGCAATTAAAGAGCGACTGCAAATTCTCAGCTCAACGGAAACTCAGTCGCTTTTCGATCTTCAAGCGTGTCGGCCATAAGATACAACTGATCTAGTTACAGATACATTGCGAATATTGCGACGCAAATCAAGCGAACATTAACGGTAATTAATTGGCTGTTTTGAGTCTTCTCTCTCTCTCACTCTCTGCTGCTCTCACGCCCTCTGTTTCCCATTTGTGCGTGTCGCGTGAGCCGAGCCCAAAAAGAAAAACCCGTAAAATCGCCATCTAACTTTAGACGATTTCATCATATTCTGTTTTTTTTTGTTGCTTTTGCGTTTGTTTTGCGTATTCATTAGATACGCGACGTGTTGTTGTTGTTTCGGTTATTGTTAGTGCTGTTGGCTTTTTTGCAAATTAGCTAATATGCGCTTAGCCTCATTGGTGAATGTTTATTTTGAGGCTTGTACGTCAGCAGCGTCAAGTTTTGTATCTTTCAGATACGTAAGCGCTGAACCATACTTGCATTCAAATTTCGTTTTGTCTAATAGTGTATTAATCTACCCTTATATCTAGCTGACATGCAATGTGTTTTTAGGTGACGAAAGAGGGATGTGAGAGATACAAAAGTATCTATTGGATACATATTTGATTTATCTTTTACTTTCTATTGACTCTACTTTTAAGCACACACCTTAAATCCAGACAACTGCAATTTTTTTGATTAAAAAATATATTTGTATATACACATTTAAATCTCACGCTCTGACCTTTCGCAGATACGACAACGAATAAAGCGGGGGAGTGGACCTGTGAGAGACTCCAACTCGAGACACCCACAGCACTCGCAGTCCAGACACAAATTATATGGCAGGCTGCAGCTACATTTACATATGATTTTGGAGATAATGTGAAAAACTTGCAGCAGCAACACGAATTTCAAATGTGAACCAACACACCGAAAATCAAGCAAGCAACAAAAGCCACTCAACATTTATTTCGGCTCAAAAGTTTCGCGTGCCTCACCAAACAAAAAAAAAAAAAGAATTGTGAAAACCAAAAAAAAGCTAAGCATTAGGCAAAATTATTACTAAAGTTTTTGAAAGTGCAGTGAAAACGAAATATGATTAATTAGCAAATGAGGCAAAAATCGTTAATTTATAAAAATTGTAGCAAAGCGCTTGCATGTGAGCAAAATCTTTTCGCCGCGCGTTTTTAATCGCTCTGCGACGCGACACAAAACGCGCGCGTTTTCTGTATTTTTGCGGAAGCGTGGAAAAGTGTAGAAAATCAAAATCCAAAAAAAAAAAAACACACACACACACGAAAAACGAAAAACAAAAAATTTAAGCAGCGAGTTCATTGCATAAATTAAGTAGCTGCCAAATCTCTCCTCGGTTTCCATTGTGCACAAAATGGAAATGGCAGCATCGGAGCCGCGCCAGCTGGAGGCGATTTTTATCGCCACGCCGCCCTGCACACCGCACCTCTCCTCGCTGACGCGCACGACAACGCCGCGCGATCTGCCAACCATGTATCATTTTGATTTTGGTAAGCAACTTATAACTAGCAGTTGATCAAGAGTTAAGTAGCTGACAGTAGTGGCATCCCGACAATTAGCATAAGTACACGTATCTTCAAGATACTTCAATTGAGTGCCACTCAAGTGCATTGGCTTTTATGAATTTATGCATAAACAAAACGTTAACAAAAATGCCGGCTCTAAAATTGGCCGCGGCAACTTCCGCGCAGGCGCATGCACGCAGCGGAGAAGGAAGTGCTTAGAAAAAATATAAAAAATATATAAAAATATTTGAAATAAAAGAAAAAGAAAATATATTTAATTAAGGGGCTCTTAAAGCTAGATTTTTTGTAGACTCATTAAACTGACAAACAACAGAAACCGTCCGACGAAAATCAATGAAATAAAAATATCTAAAATCCAAACACATTTAGTGGCACTTAAAATACAATTAATTTAAATTTTTACACACAAAAGGAAATGGAAAAGGAAAATGAATTCAAGAATTTAAATGACAAAAATTGAAAAACGTGAATAGAATTAAATGGAATAGATATGAACATACCAAGGAAGTAAAAATTCTTAGAAATTTTCGTTTATTTCAACTTAAGCATTACCCAACTTTATACAGCTGTTGTTAATCTATAAAATCTAGAAAAATATAAATCTTTGCGAGCTATGTTATTTTGATAGTCGTATTTGTTTGCTTTAGCCAAAAGTTTTTCAAGCTTGGCATTTTAGTCTTGAATCTGTATTCCAAATTTATGCATTCAGGAAAATAAAAATTTTGTTGGTTAAAAAAAAATCAATTACCTTAATCATTTTCGAAAAAAGTTTTCGTCAAAATTTAGATTTTGAAGTTTATAAATGTCGCAATTGGAATAAGAAGAAATAAGAATAACATTAAAACAAATTTTGAGAGTGTCAAATATCATGTTTCCCAGCTTTTTTTTATTAAAAATCGCCCAATTAAATTTAAATTATACTTTCTGTATCTTCAAGCTTACAATCAATGTTCAATTTGTTGAACAAAGTTAATCACATTTGTTGCGGCACACAACTTTCTATAGGTTTGCGCATCGAATGACATCAGAGACCATTGCAAAAAATGTTGTTTGTGTAGCTGAAAAAAATGGAAATGCAAAAGCAACACCAAACGTGGGAGGCATATTAAAACAAAAAACAATACGCAAAAACAAAGCACAGCAAAGAAAAAAAGAGAGAAAGAAGAAGCCAAGTAAACGACAGCAGACGACAAAAAAAAGAACGATGACATATCTAACTATGTCAATTTCCATTTAAAGCCGCCAAAATTGACATAAATTCATTTTAATTAAATTAAATATAAAACTCAGCCAAATAAAGCAACGAATGTTTAAAAAATTGAACAAAACGTTTGGTTAAGCTTTGCGCATTTCTTAATACCCTGACAGATCAGTCTATAATATCGACTTATATTAGTTCAGGTCGTATTAATTAATTACTATAAAATAAATTAATACTTTAGTTTTCTGATTTATTTTATTTTAATTTATATAATATAATAAACACAAAACAATTCTCAAAGGCAAGAAAAATAATGAAAAGGAAGACTATTTGAATTACCTAAATAAAAATATATAAGCATTAATTGAATATTGCAAATTTATTTACCTTTATGTATGCAGTATATGCATATATGAGCATTTCATCTTTGGCACTTCTAAAATTTAAATAGCCTTCAATATTATCCAATTTATATCATTTTCTTTATAATTATAATTTCAATCAAATTGTATTAATAATAAATAATTAATACAAATTATTCATAATGATTGGATATGGAATATTGCCAAAAAAAACAATATCTTATGAATAATACATAAGATATAATTATATTAAATTATTAAAAGAAGTATAGAGAAAAAGGAAGTTTATTTAAATATAATATATTAAATCAAATTATTTAAATAATGAAAAATTAACGCAAATTATTTACAATTATATAAATGATCATTGGAATTTTATTTCAAATATCAATTCTGTATTGTCTACAAGGTTATTTAATCTTCGCCAATCCAAAATTTACCTGTTCTGGTTCTCAATGTGCTTCTCCTAGCGGAAGGTATTAATTAAACATATTTT
Organism: Drosophila sordidula; assembly: GCA_035047465.1. Lineage (NCBI taxonomy): Eukaryota > Metazoa > Arthropoda > Insecta > Diptera > Drosophilidae > Drosophila > Drosophila sordidula. The sequence goes on from JAWNPQ010000290.1 coordinate 414,752, forward strand.
ATAATTTATATGTATGTGTATTTGGGCCTCAACTAGTGCCTGACAGAAATCGAGCGCTGAGTATTTCTCGAATCGAGTCACGTTTGAAAATTGCGTGCCAGTTTTAACTAATGCCCGACAATGCCTCAAAATATCAAACGCAAAAACTATTGAAACGGTGTTCAGTGTCACATATCAGGCTGATAGGCGTCTTGTAATGGCCTTTCTTCATATTTGGCTTAAATGCGCGCAACTTATGGGCCGCCAACTGGGCCCTTAGCTTGTCAGCAGTCTCTGCATGGCTAAACACCGGGCGTGACCCACTTACCAGCCCACTTAACCCACTATGGCTGATTCTGCGCTCAAGCTTTGAGTCAATTTCCTTGACATTGAACCACATTTAACTGCTGTTGATAGCCCACACGGCACACTACAAAAATAATAGAGACAAATTCCAGTTTTTATTTGCACATAGAACGAATTCCAAAGTCAAATACAACCAGTTTCCAAAGATTTGTGCAACGTAATTCATTCGACAGCTGACAACAATAACAACAACAAGACTTATTGCCATTTCATAAAAAAAAACAGAGCTATTTGTTATTGACATATTGTATTCACATTTTTATTCGCACGTCTGCAAAAACCTGTTTGGGTTTTGACGCGTAATTTTGACGAACCTTTAAGTTTGCTCTCTTTAGGGATTTTTCCTTATGTAGTAATTTTTGGGAAATATTAAACTAAATAGTTTTTTAATTTTTAAAAACGTTAACATTCAAACAATACGCTTGTGTCTGTTAGGCAGCAGCAAAAAGCTTGCGTAAAGCTTTCTGTTAAGCATTGAGCAGTGTTGTCGTGCTGCGCAAAGCGACTACAGTTTGCTGCAGACTGCAATTACGTTTTGCGGTTTGCTGTTAATAGGGGAAAAAGTAGTAGAGTAGTAATTGAATTGCTTAGTGCTTTTTCAAATAAAAAACTACAAGTGACGTAGAGTTCTATTTACTTTAATTGGCGGCCTACAAAAATGCAATAAAAACTTTAACAGAAATGTTAAAAACCCAATAATTAAAAAAAAAAACTTTAGCTTACACCGAATTTTTATTCTGGCAACAACTGGAGATCGACATATGTTTTTATACACATTTCATGGAACTCCCATCGTTTCAGGTTTGCTGATATTACAGAAAATGTTTTACCACACTTAAACCTCAGTTTTAAAAATTGTTTACTGGCAAAAAAAATAATTTTTTTTTTATTAATATCTGATCTAGTGGATATATTATATTGTAAGTTTATAGAATGCAGATACAAGGAAAAGTATTCAACTTTTGCAAAACAAAATTATTAATTTAATGTAAACTATATTTTAGCTTAGTTCTAGTTCTTTGTCACGAATTAAGCTAATTTATTTAAGAGAAAGTCACACTCAAATTTATCACAGTAGTTAATCGTTTTTGCCCTTTGACCCTTTCCCGGCGCAATGCAAATCAAATCAATAATTGCCTACCTCAATTAACGGCACAGACGATTTTTTCTCAAACAGACAGTCCCATGCAAAACTGAAACAAAACTATCTATCATATGATACAAAGTCTTTCACACTTTCTAAAAAGCAATCAACGGCAGCAACAATGATAAACACAGGCCGAACAACAAATAGATCAACATCAATTTGTATTAACAACAAGCGGCAACAACATCAACATCAATAACAACAACAAACAAAATTACTGAACTGAAAACAGAACAGAAAATTGTGCAATCTGCAAAAAGCGTTCGGAAAAGCGAAAAACGAAACCTAGGGAATAAGAACGCAACAACAACAACAACAGAACTCGGTTACAAGGGAGCGCCAATGAACTGAAATGGTTTCATTACAAGGGGATGGGGGAGGGGCAGGGGGCGGGGGAAGAGTGGGTGCAGTGTGGACGGAAGACTAGCGTCTGAGGACTAGAAGAAATAGAACTTAATTAGTAGAATATACGCCTAAAAGTTGCTGCAGTGCGAGCGGAAGAGTAAGTGAGACAGAGATATAGTATCTTCTTTTCTGCACTGTTAAAAAAATATGGTAATTGCGAGTTTAAATTGTAATTTAATTGATTTTCAAAGTGTTTATTTAGCAAATAAGAATTTGTTTGCTATTAATAATAATAGGGGCACATGCTGCGCTAGCAAATAACATGTATAATATATATATATATATTTCCCTATATGTGATAATAGTTTAATTTCCCACACGAATGCTTAAGTTCTTTTTATCCGTTCTCTTTGAAGTATGAATAACATAATTTTTGTTGGGCTAAGTATTCGTTTCATTTTTTAAGTATTATATTTATTATTCCCTGCAAATTATTTTGCATAAAAACCCATTTTGATTCTTAAGATATCCTCTTCAAATTCAGCAATGGTGGCCATCTGTTACCTCCAAAATATACTTAACATCAGATAATTTGTTTTGCTTGTTTAAATTGAAATAATATCTCAATAAAAGCGTTTTAAAAACAAATAATAAAATTTTATTTTAATAAATGCTGCATAAGACAGATTAGAAATTACTTAAAACAAATTAAGTAAAGTATTTATCTATGCAAATGTTGGCATTCAATTAACTTATTTTATATAAAGAGCATTGCGATCTTTGACCCATTATATTTTTTAGCTGCATATTTTGATTACATAACATTTTAAATTAAATTTATATATAAACTTTCTTTTATGTTGCTCTCGAAATTTAGCTCAGTGTATTTAGAACATAACTTGTTCACGCATATGAAACATTGAATGTTTGCTTGCCCATAAAAATTGAGTTCATTTCGTCCGGCTTGCTCCCAAAATGCCACCCAACCAAACCAAGTGCACTATTTATAAGCACGCGCCCTTTCTTTTCGCCTGCTGCCGTGAAAATCGTCGAGAGCAACTTGGTTGAGTGCGAGATACAAGATACATTTATTTTTGTCATGCCCAAGGCGTGACAATTAGAAGAGATTATGGAGTTTTATGGCCAGTCTTTGGGCGCGTGGGCGACCACAAACGACGCCGACGACCCGCAGTCGGCAAATATATAATATGGGAAAATGTCGTTGTTGGTTCAATAATTCTCAGCATATGCAAAGATACCTACACATAGTACATATATGCATACATATACAGAACAATGGCGTGCTTCAAGTTCATTAGTCGGGCTGGCAACATTTCTCCTTTGGCACGTGCAATAATCGAAGAAATGCTTCTCAAGGCAACTTGCATAACAGCCATGCCCCCCTCTGACGTCATCGGGCCAACTGTCAACTGTCAACGAGAGTTGGGAGCCGCTGAGGATGCTGCAGCATATTGTGATTTATTATGGTTAGCATCGAGTTGACTTTATCGCGGAGCAAATGGGATCGTTCGGAGCGAGCGAGCAGATACAGATACGGACACAGATACAGATACTGAGGCAGCCACAGATACACAGATACAGAAACAGATACACAGAAAAAGGCACTCAAAAGTGCATTCGCATTTCAATTAAAAACAGAAGCGACCAGAAAAAGAAATAACTAAATCGAAGGGAAACTGAAAAAGAAGAATGATAGCTTAACTTAGTCAGCGCGAAGCTAGGATACCCTGTGAAAATTAAAATAAGCCATGTACGCACTTAAACTTTTATAAAACAATAAAAAAGATTAAAAGTGGCATTTTCTGACAGTTTAAAATATTAAAAAATATCCATTATATTTGTTCATTTTAAAAAGCCAAAATAAATTGATTTCATTCTTATAATTGATTAAAAAATTTGAAATAAGAATAATGAGAATAGAATTAAATATATATGTTATGATTTAATGTCCTATACAATTTGTGTAGATAGATATATAGGCATGAAAGTTTTGATAACGTGAATATACCCATTCTCAACTAAATGAAAACAACAGCCAAATGTGTCCCCAACTCCAATGCCAGCTGTTTATTTATGTGTGCCGCCTGCAACACAAAATGTTGCTGAGATCGACAAATGTTGATGCGACAACGGCAACGGCAACTGCAACTACAACTACAACTACAGCTACCTTTTTTGGCGCACTTATGCAACTGTAAACTTTTGGCCATAATAGGGCATAATTATATGTGGCCTACACCCAAAGTTTTTGTTTCTCCATTATATATATACATATATATTTATCAATGGAAAGCGTCGGCACAGGAAGTGGACGTCTTTGAAGTTGGTTGATTGACTGATGACTTGAGGAAGTGGCAAAGTGCGAGATTTCAATTTGCAAATGCTGGCAAATAAAAGAAAAGTAAACCGCTTAAAAATAAGTAAGAAATGCCTACTTAAATCTAAGCTAAATGAAAGATATCTAAGCGAGCCAAAGTTCAGCAACATTTGTGCGGCGCCTTTAAATAAATCAGCCGTAAAGACACGCCAGGGGGAGCGGGGGAGCGTGGTGGCCTTACAAAGAATAGCCGCCTTTGTTAGTCACATTGTTGTTGTTGTTGCAACACCCACACAACAACAAGCGCAGGCAGCTGGAGTGCAGCTATTTTTAATTAAATGCAAAATATGCGCCCGCAACATGCTGTTTGGAAAGCTGTTGCCGGCAACATGCCGCGAGCTTAAATGTTGCGCTGTCGGTGTTGCCGCTGTTGGCTGATGTTGCGGACGCTCAGTTGGACACAAAACGCCGGCGCGTGAAGTTTGCCAAAGAAAGCGCGCGCGCCGCTTAACGCGATGTTTCATTTAAAAATAACGACATAAAAATAACGAAAAAAGCCGAAAAGCATTATCTATGTATATATTTCTATATAAATAACGTGACAAAATGAGCAAGAAAATGTGGCACAAAATATTCAAATCGAAGGCGCAAAAGCAGCAGCAGCAATTGAATAAAATCAATAAGCGCCACAGTCGCGGCATCTACGAGGAGTATCAGCAATTAAATGAACTGCTCAATGGTGAAAAATCGCCGGCCGCGCGTTTTTGCAGTGAAAATGAAAACGAAAACGACAACGGCAACAGCAACAGCAACAGCAACAGCGGCAACATTAATGTGTTTGAGCAGCAGCCGCAGCAAAGTTCTTTCAACTCGGCGGCGCTTAGTGAGGCGCAACAGCCACCGTTGCAGCAACAGCAGCAGCAGCAGCAGCAACAAACGCAACAGCTGTCAACATTTTCGCGCGTACGCAACACATTCTCCCTGCGACGCAGCAGCAACAGCAACAAATGCAACAACAGCAGCACCAACAAGCAGCAAACGCCCAATGCCAAGTCAAGTGAGTCGGCCACGCCCACGCCTACGCCCACAGCTGTGGGCGCTGCTCAGCTGCAACGTGTTTTGATTATAGTCAATCAGATCGATGTCGCTGCAGCAGCAACAGTTGCAACAACAACTACATCAACAACAGCAACAACTAATACCACTAACTGCGCTAATCTTTTGCATGTCAAGCCAGCAACAACAATTGCATCAAGTAAATTTTTAATAATCATTTAACCATTGCTCGCATTTGCTAATTGTTTAAATGTGCCCCGCAAACTGATTTAATTTGTATTTAAATGATTTCCATAATGCTCTGGAGCTCTCCTTTTGCCAGCGTGAAAGCAGAAGAGGGAGCTAATGGGAGAGATTAAGAAAATGGAAAATAATAATATAGATAATACTGCAGTACTAAATTCTAATTAAACAGAGAAATAAGATACAATTTTTGTGTACCCTGAACCCATGAAAATTGGAAAAAGGGGTATAATTTTATTTTTAATTTAAAGTATTAGATATCAGCCCGTTTTTCTTTATAAATAAATTATATATATCTAATTATTAAAATATATATAGTTTTGAATATATTTATTTATTATTATTTTTTTTTGGTTTGCAGTATATATAAATTATTATTTATGCAGACATGGATCTCCCATTTAAAAACCTAGCTCTGTTTATTCATTAACCCACCTAATAAACTGCTTACTATCTATAACTAAAACTATCTACCTACTGATTGATAATCCCCCATCTTAAAATTATCTTATCTTAAATTTTGTATCTTAACTTGATATTTAAACACACTCTGTAAATATGCGCACTATTCGCATTATTCTACTTATCTTCATTCTTATAAAACTTTTTCTCTATCTACACGGCATTCACATTAAACTAATTGTGTACTTTTAAATTTTCAATAACTGCTCTATTTAAATTATTATCTCAATTGTTGTCACACAATTTTTTTTCCATTTATTTAATCACTCTTGAGATTCTGTGTCGCATCTTCTATATAAATAATTTTTGTAGCCCCCTCTGCGACTTCTTCAATATGCTTATCAGCAACAAAACAACAAATGATGTCACTTTGCCATCAATAGCAAAAAATTTTCTTTCCAAAAGTTAAGAATAATAAATTACAAAAATAAGTCTTTATTAATTGTAGCTAAACTTCAAATCAAATCTAACAAGTTAGCCAGGAACATACAAGTGTACGTTATATATATATGTATATAGTTCTAAACCAGTTAATACACACACAGTCATTTTTCCCGTTAAGCTGTCAGAAGTTGAAAGTTCACAACGTAAGCACCAGAAAATGTCTCGCATAACAGAGCCCAACCTCGGCGTATAATGCATATGCCCCCTTGGCTCGTCCACATGAAAGTGCTTCGCATTAAGTACAACAAATACACTAAATATAGCAAGAAACACTTTTATGGGCCCACTGCAGACTTAAATGGCTTAAAAGGTTACCTAATCCACAGCAACAACAACTACAGCAAAATTAATTGCCCAAAATCTCAAACAGATTTAGTTGGGCAACTTTGATAATACAAGTATATATATTTTTAGGGAAGATTAATTATGACAAAATGTAATGAAAACAAGCTTTATGCCATTCCCTTTATTAATTTATTATTGTTATTCTTATTATTATTCTTATCTATAATCTATTTCTCCTTTGAAAGTCCAATATCCCACTTTATTAAATGAAAAACTCAGTAGTTAGTTTTAATATTGAATATTATTTTATTGCTGGATGACTTTCAAAAATTTATATAAAATATCTTTTTTTTAAATTAATTTATTTACTTTTGTTTTACAAGGAATGTTTTGTTTTGCCGTATGAACAACATGTTAAATTAAAAACTATTTTCGCCAGATTTTTAAATATATTTTCACTTAGTTTAAAAGCTTATTGATCTATATACATGATCTTTTAATAATCAAACCCCAAACGCAGAAAAGCAATATCTGTTGAAGATTCTACTCAAATGGCTTTCTACATTCATAGACAATCTTTTGCTCGATTTTATTCTCCTAAGATCCAGGAAATAGTACTTATTCCATTGGGCTATGTTCCAGTAAACTGCCGACTGCTTGAACTTTCAGCACTTAGAGCAATCGTAGCACAAATCAAAAAAATGTGCTTAGACTCCAATCAGACAGCGGTGCCCTGCTGTTTGGCGATTTTATTTATAAAACTCAAGTGGAAATAGTTGAAAGATATGCATATATAATCTCATAATGGCCACAGTAGCTGCGCTCCGTCTGCATTTTGCAATGCGAGTTCGCCAAGCATCATTAACATATGTGGACTGTGGTGCTGGTGGTGCAGCTGAAGCCGGCGCTGTCATGTGCAACGAAGGCCCCACACCTCCGAGTGTGTGGAGCAGCACCATATCATCCATTGAGGCAGTCGCTCACCCACTTCTCATCGGATTACACATTAAAAGACTGCGTAAGAAAAGCAACAAAAAACTACAAACCTGCATTGATTTCAATTGGAATGGGCTTTAAGCTCTTGAGTCTCTTCTCCGGCTCTCAAGATGTTGCAGAAATTTATGCTTCGCGTCTTATGCGTGCCGTTGATTAATGTTATCTTCGCGGGTGCTGCCGTCCGCATTTTAATTGGATTGCCTTTGAATTATTGTAATATTGGCAGCCGGTGCCAGGCTGGATGGTATTTCATAAGTTGCACGATTCTTGTCTTGATTCTTTAACGCCCACGCTAAGTTTATTCAGGAATTTCCATGGCGCATCTACAATTTCAGTTCAGAGAAACATGTTCTCACACTTTATCGCTGTGAATTTGTCATCGCAGTTACTGTTAGTTTAATATTTCCCTTTGATCAAGCCCTACTCTAGAAGGAAAATATTTACATTACAAAAATTAAATTTCTAGCCAGACAAAAATGAGTTTCCTTTTCCATTTCTATGAAAGATTATATAATATAGCTTCTTATAGGCTTCTTATATTGTGCAGAAAAAAATTGATTGATTGATATACATTTAAAATATAAATATGTAGTGAAGATAGATCCTTAACAAATTATTTTGTGGGGTTGCTATACAATAAAAAAATTGTGTGCGATCTTTAGAGGAGGTCATCAGTAATGTATCAGAAGTAATATGTTGTATCTATCTGTAACACTGAGGAGGAAATATAGATTAAATCGAATTGCCACTCCCATCAGAGGGCGTAGACAAAAAATTTTAATAATTTGTATGGCACAGGTTTACACGAGTATATATTCCAACTTTCAATTATCTAACTTCAATAGCGCCGAAAAGAATTGCGTTCATACGGACAGACAGAATTCTCATTTTGAACATTATACCATAATACAATTCTTAAAATTCCAGCGAAGAATATTCTCATATTGTTTCGGGTTCAAATTCACGACAGCAAGAGTCAAGTGAGCCGTGGGCTTGAGTTTTGCCGAAGCACCTGTCATGTGCACAGTTTGTATCTTCAAGATACAGATACAATAGCTGACGCCCACAAAATCGCAACGAAATCAACAGTTTGGCTCAGACAAGCTGCCAAATTTGGCTATTGCAACATGTCATGAGCCAGTTGTTCGGGCCATTGTCGCTCACAGATAAATAACAATTTATAGGCTGATCACACACGCAGAGACACAATCCCAAATAATAATAATAAATTATTTGTGAATTGTTTTTTTGTGTCTTTTATTATTTTTGTCTATTTATTTCTATTGTCTTGGCAGCCTGAGAATTTATAGGGCTGCTTTTTGGGTCTTTTCAGCTGTTTGTTGTTGCTGACGTGACAAATGGCGCCGGAAAAGCAATTTGTCCACAAAAACAACACTGTGGAAATGCGGGAAATAGTTTCCATGTGTTGCAGACAGCGACTTCGACTGGAATGTCTTTTGGTTTCTGGCCCAAGTTTAAGCCGTGCCACTTGGCCAAAGGCCAATGCAACAGTCTGCTATCGGATTTGGCCTTTTCACTTGACACTTCCTTTTGGCAATATATTTTCCACCTGGCCGTGTTTCTTTTTGTCACTTTCTTTGCATACTTTTGAATTCCAGGCGTCTGACTTGGAACTTTCTAAATTGGGGCGATATAGAAAATATTGGCATACTCTCTTGTAAAAGCTGGTTGGGTTCTGAGTTCTTAAGCTGTTAATGGTAATATATAACAATAAAAGAACAAAATTAAAAGTTTAAAATTAATTGATTAAAATAAAAATAAGTAAAAAAGTCTAAGGAACATATTAATATATATTTTATAGTAACATATATCAATACAAAAAATAATTTAATAATAATGAATTAAAAATTAATATTTTAAGGAACATTTTATCCCGGAACCGTCATCTTTTTTGTTATTTGTCCACTAACGTCATCCTTCTATTCGTATTTAAAAAATGTATGGTTATTATGGTTGATTAGATAATTTTTAATTTATATTGAATTAATAAATTAATATAAAATAAACAGCAGAAAATATAATTACGAGTATATATGGAAAATTTCGAATCTTTTAACTTATAGAGACAAACTTTACACAAAAGCAACAAACTCCCTTTAACTTGCCCAGAAAGGGTATAAAGAAACATTTAAAATTCCAATTAATCCCAACATCAGAGAAGGCTGAGTCAGTTTATGTTTTGATTTTGTTGGGAATTGTAGAATTTAGTTTTAGGGTTCAAGCTAGACAGAATCTACCAGACATTGCAAAAGTTTCCCAGCCAACTGAAGCCTCCGAATTAGATAATATTCAATAAAATCCATTCCTTTTGTACTTTCATAATTTTGTTGGACAACCAACAGCAACAATGGAATCCGACGGCGTCGAGGATGATCAAAACGAGCCACTGGGTCCGCCGCCGGGCCCGCTGACAACGGGCATGTCCGTGCCCATTCCGGAGCAAGGAGTCACCAGCTCGGATCTGACGCCCTGTCCCAACTGCAGTCGCACCTTCAATCTGAACGCATTGCGCAAACATGTGGTTGTCTGCGAGAAGATGACAAAAAAGCGCAAGGTCTTCGATTCATCGCGCCAGCGTCGCGAGGGCACCTCCCTGTCCACCTACGTGCTGCCCAAGAACTTCGGGCTGCCCAACGCGGAGAAGGCACCCGGCGTGCACACCCCGCCCGCTGCCAGCCGCGAGGCCTCCACAGTCTCCAGCGGCTCGCTGCCACAGGTAAGCTAGCAAGTTGCTCTGTAGGGCTCTGGTACACCCAACCGCTTGACCCTACACTGCATACTGCCCCGACAGGCCTCACCGCTGCCGACGCGCCGGAAAGGGCAGGCCAACTCGGATGCGTCGCGCTCGACGGGACGCAGTTCACTTCGCAGGAACGCAGCCGCTGCTGCTGCCGGTGCAGCAGCCGCACCGGCAGCGGCACCGGCTGCCGCGCCGGTGGCCGCTCCAGCAGCAGCAGCAGCGCCTCCCATGAGTCGCGATCGCCTGCGCTCCTCGGACCGTTCGATAGCCAAGCGCATCAAGGAGGTCGCCTCGGAGCGCTGTCCGCATTGTGACCGCAGTTTCAACGCCAAGGCCTACGATCGCCACGTGGAGTGGTGCAAGGAGAAGGCCATGCAGGCGAACATCAAGTCCAGCAACACCACGGAGACCAACAAGGCCAAGGAGCGCATGGAGGCGCGCAAGCAGTACCGGCCGCCCAATCTCAAGTAAGGAATGAAGCATGCTCTCGGAGATCTATCGAAACAACCTCAGCTGTCAGATACGATTTGCTTTTATAGACACAATTAATTTCTTTCTTCTACATGTTAATGTTTTCTTCTTTCGATTTCCGTTTACTCGTTTAAGAACCAAGCGCTCCATCAACCGCGACAAGTACTCGGGCGCCCCGGAAGAACAGTACGAAACTGAAATGGTATCTCCGAAACAGAACCTCATGTCGCTCTCGATGACATCGTCCGTGCACAGCGATAAGTGAGTATGGACTGAGAGGTCCCGCCCTCGCCCTCTCTCATTTGATCTGTAGTCTAGCCTAACACACGATTGGCCCATCTGGCGTTGCTATGGTTGTCGTTGACTAATCCCGCCGTAATGTTTGCCCAGTAGACACCGTCGCGTAGTTGCGCATCACAATGTATTCGTAGCCACTGATCTTCGTATGTTATCCACTGAGCTAACCCCAAACCCACAACCCCCCCAAATAATCAACCCAGCTTGCAAAGAAATGCGCCGCAGCCCATGAAGGCGCAGCGCCCCGGAACACCCGTGGGCCAAAGCGCCAAGGGCAACTCCAGCACCACGACAGTGATCACCCAGAATAAGGTTAGCCTGCGCATGGCCGCGGAGGATCCAAATCCCGGAAAATCCAGGCGTAAGCACGAAACTTGCCAGGAAATCGATGTTGCCATGCAGCGCTTGCGCCGTACCGCCACCTCCGAGACCCTGCATCTGGCCAAATTGGATTGCGCGGAGGCGGCTCCTCTGCAACCGGCCAAATCGCGTCGGACCCTCTCCCATCGACCCAAGGTCGACGCGGCCGACTGCTTGGCCGGTCCGCCCCAGGTCACGATGACATTCGAGGAGCTGAACGGGTTGATCAAGCGAAAAGGTAGGGGCGCTATCAATTGTCGGCCAGTTAGCAGTCAGCATTATTCTGCTCCAGTTGCTGTTCTTCGCCTAGGATAAGGTTGATAGGGTTCTGAATCCCCATAGCGTGCTTTGACTTAATTAGCTGTGAGTGCTTTCATAATTAGTTTCCAAAGCTGCGGAACAGTTTGATGATGCTTAATTAATGCAAGCTCAGCCGAGCATAGAGCTCCATTAGTTACAGACCATAGGAAGTCAGGGCGAAGGGACGGGCTCAAGAACTGTCTGATATACTGTTTATGAAGCAGCTGGAAATGTTGGGGTTTTCTTGGAAGAGTCTAGAGGGAATGAGAATGCAGTTTCTGAAGGGTAGTTGGAAATGTTTGGGTTTCTATGGAAAGAAAAATATAAAGAGAAAGAACTGAAGGTAGGGCCAAAATCAAGTATGGAAACTATATTCGTGAAAAGCTTCTAAACAAAGCAAGAGCATTCAAATCTATTTACAGCCCAAGTCTAGGGCTAGTGGGGGGAAATATTCTAAATATTCTATTCCTGATCTGCGTCTGCCTTAATCGATTTTTATCGTTAATAATTAAATGGTTTAGGGGAATCTATAGTCGAAAAGTTTAGGTCAGTACATTCGAACAATATATGTTTATACTTTGTGGGTTCGGGAATGGCAACTCCTTGATCTTGATCTCCGATTTCTCAACTTGTAATAATCCCTCAACACGCACGCCGCAACGCCCGCAGGTGGCACGAACATTTGCAACATCAAAATGGATATTGAAGAGCAGGACATGAAGGTGTCGCCCAAGATGCGCTCTTCCACGTCGCTGGTGCGCCAGGCACGTCGTCGCATACGCACCCGCGAGAATCCCAACATTGACCTGCGTTCGCTGGAGCCGCCGAAGGCCCTCAGCGAATTTGATCTCTCCTCGAAGGAGATGTTGGGCAGCGATGGCCGCATGTACTCGGGCTCGGACGACGACGCGAACTCGCCGCGCGGCGAGATACAGATCAAGCTGGAGACGAGCACGATTCAAACTGTGTGCCGTCCCAAGAAGCGCGTCCATCTGCCGGCCATCATGAACAGCTTGGAGCCGATGCGCGCCCTGCCCATGCCCGAGCTGAAGGAAAATCTGGAGGCAATGAATCAGAATTTCCTGCCGCGCCTCGATCTGGCCAACAAGCCGAAGACCCACTACAAGGAGCAGCACGACGAGGACCTGGACGATGATATGGCATTCGATGAGCTGGACTACGACGACACCGACCTGGAAGTCGGCCAGCTGCTGAACAAGGCCAAGCTGCTGGATAGCGAATTCGATGACGAAATGGACGAGGCCATGTACAGCGAGGACGAGCAGCAGCAGCTAATGCCGGTCAAGGCGCACGCGACGCGCAAGACGCCCACCAATGTGAGCCGGCGTCTGGTGCTGCTCGAGCAGGACGAGGAGGGCACCATGTACATCAAGGCGCCGCCGTCGCCCACCAAACGACAAGCACGTTCGCCACCCAACGTGGAGCGCACGCTTGTCAAAAGGTTTGTTCGGTTCACCTCCCCACCTCCGACGACAGCCAGGCGACGCGCAGACCGGGCGGGTTAACCAAATCTCTGGGTTCAGCACCCAATAACTTCTCTCTGCTCTCTCACACGCTCTCTCTTTCTTTAGCGGCCTCAGTCCACTGGCCAGCGACAAGTACGATCCGTTTCTGTCCGCCAAACGGCAGCTGGAGGAGCTCTGCTCGCCCCACACACCGCCCGACAACGACACGACCGCCACACCCATCATGTCCACCTCGCTGACGAGCACGCTGGGCAAGCCCCACCAAGCGACCACACCGACCGCCAAGGCGGCGCCCCCCTCCAACTTCCGGCGCACCTCGTCGCTGCGTGGACCGCGTCGCACGCCCCTGCTGCCCAGTCGTCCGCTGTTCGCCACCAACTATCGGCCGACCATCCAGCGCGGCCTCTCCGACGAGGGTCCCATCTCGAGCAACTTCCTCAAGCCGGAGGAGTACGACGAGATGCCCGTCCGTGCCGCGTGCGGCAATGATTTTCACAGTCCGCGCGTCGTGCGGCGCGACACGAGCGCCTCCAATCGCAAGCAGCAAATGAAGCTGCCGCTAGGTGGCGCCAGTGACGTGGAGAACAAGCAGCCGGCTCGGAACGTGGCCAAGACCGACTCGCTGGCCGTGTTCCTCAAGTACGAGCACGAGCTGGAGCAGCTCAACGCCAAGGCCGCCGAGGTGGCCGCCATCAGCAAGGAGCTCAGCAGCAAGGAGCTCAAGGACAAGAGCAACAACCTCAGCAAACAGAACTCGGCCAAGAATCTAACGGCAAACCCGAACAGCGGCCAACTCCCACCGCTGACCACGCCCATCTGCCCGCCGCCCGTCGCCAAAGAGAACAACGAGAATGTGGCCCACAATTTTGCGACGCCGCTGCGCCTGGAGCCGATCAGCGGCAGCAAGCCGGCGCCGAACCTGGTGACGCCCGGCGGCAACAGTGCGGCCGGCATGCCCATCAAGCTGGAGAGCATCTTTGGTGGCAAACGGCTGGGCGACTACATCGATCCCAAGCTGATCAATCCCTGCGACAATCTGCATGTGCAGCAGTCGTCGACGGGCTCCTCGGAGGCCAGCTCGACGCCGCAGCAGCTCTCGCAGAGCCGCAGCAGCTCCCAGTCGACCATAACGCTGGGCCCGGAGCAGCGGCGTCATTCCGGCGAGGCGCGCAACTTGCTGAAGCGGAAGATGCGGCTCGGACGCAATCAATTCCTGTACGACGCCTCGCCCGAGGAGGCGTACATCTCGTCGGGCAGCTGCGCCGACGACGAGGCCAATCGCTCCTCGATGGAGTTCGACGAGCAGTGCTGGCAGCAGCAGCAGAAGCAGCTGCTCCTGAATCCCATCACAATGCCACTGAACATGCCCAACATGCCCACCTTTGACGACTTTGATTTCGAGGAATTTCTCTCGTCATTCGAGAACGAGAATGATGAGGAGCAATTTCCGCTGTTCCGGGATTGCCGCGAGTTTCTACTGAATCGCACGACGAGCCGGCAGCGCTCGTTCCAGAAGGCGACTTCGACACCGACACCACAGACCCCGTCCCAATCCCAGACACAACCACAAACGCCGACGCCAACGCCAACAGCCACACAAAGACCAGCCACGTCCGGCCACTATTATGCGCCCAGCACTAAAGAGCCGCCTCACGCCCACAGATCCGACTCGACTGTGTCCAGCAGCGGCGGCTCCTTCAAGTCGCCGCAGATGAGCAGCGGCTCCCACAAGACGACGCCGAGCAGCAGCAGCTCCTACAAGACGCCGCCGAACAGCAGCAGCTCGTACAAGACGCCGTTGAGCAGCAGCGATGAGAAGTCGAATGTGTCCCAGGGCGCCGCCAAATCGTTGGATGAGTCGCAGAAGCGCGAAATCTTCATAAGCATTGAGACGGAGGCGAACGCACAGGGACGTTCGCCCATCTCGCCGGACTCGCTGCGTCACATGGTGGGCAACGCGCAGACGCCCATCGATGTGCTGCACATTGAGAACGGCAACGAGCCGGAGCACGCCAAGTTCAGCAAGATCAGCGACAACGAGGATCAGCTCGATGCTGAGCTCGTTGATGAGACTGGCCACGTTCACTATACGAAGCGGCCGAGCTCAACGGCGAGCGCAGCAGCGACATCGACGTCGCCCAACGTCGAGGCGAACAATGCCAAGAATGCGATTGAGAAGATGCGCAACGATTTCAAGCAGCTGGGCGAGGAGATTGGCGCCTCCGTGCGTCGCGACATCATGCAGCGCCAGGAGCACGTCCAGCAGCAGCAGCAGCAGCAGCAACAAATGCAAACACAGCAGGAGCTGAAGGCAACCACGCCTCTGACACCGTCGCCCTCTGGCGACTCCGATGAGCTGAGCAGCCTCGATGGGTATCCCATGTCCTCGTCGCTGTCGTCCCGACGCGGCGCCAGCTCCAAGCTCAGCAACGATTCGGCTTATGGCAGGTGAGTCACAAGCTATCGATATATCGATAGTTGCAGCTTATTTAGTGCGATAACAAAATACTGGCAGCCCAACAGCATATCTAAAGCTACAATTAAAAATAGCTAAAAATGGTAGTTAAAAAAAACATAATTTTATACAACAAAATGTCACAATTATAGGTAACTACGAAACTTTGAAAGTAACCAAGTTGACTAGCTAGAGCTGTGATTAAACATAGCTAAGAATGGCATCTAAAATTTTCCGAAATTTGAGCATAATACATGGATTTGCATGATTATAGTTGTATGATATTTATGTAGCTGGCAGAAAACGATCTGCTATATATTTTAAAAAGCTATAGCTTTTGTGCCAACATTTAAATGCGCAGCACCATTTATAATTACTACTTATCGATAGACAATTTTGCAGCTAATAAGTCCGATAGCAAAGAACCTTCGCCGATAAACGAGCATTTTTTAAAAAGAACCATTACAACAGTTTTTTGGCTTAATAATAACATTTATCTACCTGTATTTTTAATCCGTTAGCAGCAACTCCCCATACAGTTTGTCCCGTCAGCGCTCCAGCGAGCTGCAGCAGCAGTCCAACAACAATGCGCCGCACACTCAGGGCCAATTGCGCCCGCACACGGCCAGCGGAGCCTTGGCCATGTCCGGCAAGCCGGCCGGCACAATGATGGATGCCTCCACACAAGCACAGACCAACTATGGCACTTTGAAGGCTCATCAACGGTTGTATGCGGGCACTAGCCTCGGCTTGGGCGGTGGTGGCGGCGAGGGGCACGCTGAATACTCCAGCAGCAGCTCGGAGCATTCCCTGCCAGCGGCAGTGGCACAGATGCAGCAGCAGCATCAACAGCAACAGCAGCAGCAGCAGCAGCATCATCATCAGCAACAGCAGCATCAACAGCAGCAGCAGCAGCATCAACAAAAGCAGCAGCACCAACAGCAGCAAAACACAAATTACAACTACCAACAGCAGCAGCAGCAAACTCAAGCTCAGGTAGCCTACAACAACAACAATAACTATGAGCTTAATGCAAAGAACTTGAGCAACAACAATTGCGCGGGCATCAGCATAACACCAACGACCTCACAGCACTCGCTGCAGAGCAACACCTCCAACGGCTCCTCGAGCATGAAAATGTCCAAGTTCTGCCACGAATGCGGCGGCAAGTTCCTCCTAGATCAGGCCAAGTTTTGCATGGAGTGCGGCGTACGACGCATCGTCCTCTAAAGCTCGAAGAACTAATATTTGTAGTTGCACACACACACACACACACACACAAACAAACCCAACACACAACACACATCATAGAGCTGCGGAAATTGTACTAATCTGTTGGTCTGGCAGGCACATGGGTAGTGGGAACAGGCGTGGAAGGTCTTATACCAAATGTAGTTATTACATGAAATCAATTTATGAGAGAGCATTGATATATATATGTATATATATATATATATAAATGCATATATATATGTATACCCTATGCTACTTAAATATATTTTAATAATAAAAAAAAGAAAAGTAAAAGTTTGAAAACGAACAAAAAAAACATGCAATATTAATTATAAATAACAAGAAACTTGGCATTTTTGTTTTTCCAATATACTTTTTTAATTTTAATTACGAACGTAGTATTCTTGTCCTTTATTAAAGAAACATAAACACTTTAACCAAGTTGTTGATTAACAAAGACTGAACGAATTTAAACGAAAAGCGTTGCGAGCACACAAAAATATATAAACGAAATTATATAAAATGAAACATTTATCGAAATCTAACGCAAACACAATTACAATATTGTATTTGTATTTTGTAAGCTGTTTACTAATTTTATAGTCACCGCTTAAATATGATAATATAAACTTATATAAACACAATATTTAACTCGACTTTATAGAGTTGGAAATAAATGAATATGCTTCACACATATATTTCAATTGGTTTCAATTTATTTTCGAACTGTGCATTTGATAAAAAATTATAAAACTTGGAAACTAACTCTTGGCGTTCACTAAAAATCTCAACATTCATGGAGGTCATTTCAAACTGCTTAAAGATAATACTTATTTTTGATTGTGTTAAATATATAAATCATTTTCTTTTTCTTCACAGTTGTGCGAAAACTTTCGACAGAGATGCAAAATGTAATACTAGAATTTGCCATTATCAACGAGGGTTTTTTAAATTGATAAAGAGCATAGATAATTAAATATAAACATAATTTAACAGTTTTTGTATGCTTACATATAGATTTTAAACGTACGCATTATGAAAAAAATGGAAGCAAATATTTTTTAAATATAGAACTGTTTCAACTACGTTGATCCAGCAACTTTTATCTTGACTTAAGTAATTACTAGAAGAAAATACAAAAGATAATGGTATAAAACAAAAGCAAATTAACAACAAATATTGAAATGTTCAGGTAAACAAATCTTGCAACTTGCAAACTGAAGGAAATGTTTGTAAAATACTTAAATCGGAGGCTTAAGACTTCAAACAGAACACTCCGAAAAGTTTTCTAACGAAAGGGCGGTCAAATTCAAACACTTAACACATAAATTGTTGAGCTCAACTTACTGCAGCTGCAGCAGCTTTTGCTTGGTAAATTCTGATGCCGAGGCGCAAGCCTTCAGAAAATTTGTGCGAATGGAGATCTTCTCGGGGCTGCCCAGCATTAGACTGGCCATGTCCAGCGAGTCCAGCGTTGCTGATCGTGAAGTGTCCTGATTACTAATGTCGCTGGAGCAATTCGAGCTGCTGCTGCTGCTTTCGGTCGCATCGCTGCTGCTGTCATCTGCAGCGAACTCTGGTTAGTTTTCGATTTTTTAGTATCAACTAATATGTTTGACTTACCGGGCGTAAGCGGCTGGCTCTTCACTTTTGGCAAAGCCACGGAAATGTCTTTCGGCATTTTGGCAAACCATCTGGTTTTCTCCTCATCCAAGTCAGCTTCATGCTCGCTCACGTCCTCTTCAACAAGATCGACCAGGAACTGTGGTCGCTGCACGCCATCCTTCTTTTTAAACACATAGTTGCCATGCAGCTTGCACTCGTCGATGATGAATCTGATGTCGCGATGGTAGCGCAACGTCACCGGATTGCCAATGAGTATCATTAGGGATTTGGCGCGCGACAGGAGCACATTCACCCGTTGCGGACTGCGCATAAAGCCAATGCTGGCAAAGGAGCGCACAAGCGTGGCAATTATAATAGCTTTCTCGCGCCCCTGGAACTTCTCCACGCTGCCCACCTCCACATCGGCGGTGCCCTGCTTGCGCAGCATCTCGTTAATTAACTTGCACTGAGCCGCATACGGCGCCACCACGCCAATGTCCTCCTGCAGCACACGGATGCCAGCGCCCAAGCCATCGGTGAGCAGCCGCTTCACATACCAGCAGAGCACACGCGCCTCCAGCGTATTGAACGAGCTGGTGGAGTGTTGGTCGCGCTGCGTTACGCCATGCGTGGCTTGGAATATAATCGGAAAGTTGGGATTGGGCAGCATCGGCCAAGTGGCCGCTAGATTGACCTGCGCCGGCGGCGCCTTTGCAATGAGTTCGCCATTATAATACAGTCTGTTGTACAGGCCAACGATTTCCGGATGGGATCTGTAGTTGCGACGCAAACGCGTCTGCAAAGTGTGATCGTAATTGCCATTGTCGTCCAGGGCGTACAAATCGCTGCGCAGCAGACGCTCCATCATCGAGTGTCGCAAGCCCAGGTGCGCGGCGCGATTGTTCGTGATGACCGCGCCCAGTTGCTTGTGATCGCCCGAGAGAATGACATGACATTCGTCCTGCTGCTTAATGCCCATTATGCCGATCAGCGTTTCGGGCTCGGTGGCAGCGCCCGCCTCATCAATGAAAACGTGAGTGAAAAAATTGAATTTGCCCACATTATCGGTGACCAGGCGGCCCACTGTGCACAGTGTGGCTACAGTGATGCCATATTTGCGTAATCTGTCCCCGCGCAAATGCTCGTACGTACGCTTGGCACAATTCGAATGTTTCAGGAGCAGCGGGTGTACCGCATTTAATCCCTTCGCGTACACAGAGCGCGAGAATAGACGCATCAGCTGATTGTCCAGCTCCACGTCCTCGGTGACCAGACGCGACTCCTCGGCCCGCTTGACCAAATGTGCCTGCAGACGTTTATTGCTAGCAAAATACTCGCATATTCTCACAGCAATCGTGTCGCAGGCCGAATTCGAACCGGCGGTAACAAGAATGCGACTTCGCGGTCGCTGAAGTCGCAACTGTAGGATGGCCTCGACAATGGTTGTTGTCTTGCCGGTGCCTGTGGAGCAAAATCCCAAAATGAATCCCATTTCAATTCACCTATGCGACAAGCTAACCTGGTGGTCCGAAAACAATGTAGGGGGCTTGGCTGCTGGGGCCGTTGACGATCTGTTGCACTGCCTGCAGCTGCTCCATGTTCGACGCAATGCTCGGGTTCAAGAGCGTCACATTGGACACTTCGGTGACATGGGCGGAAACCGACTGCGATAGCGTGTTGGGAAACAAATAGCGACGCAGCTGCGGACTCTCCTGGAGCAGCTGCATCGCACGGTACATAAAGCGATAGGGTGTGCGGTGGGAGCGCAAGATCACATAGAAACGCTGATCACACGCACTGTCGGCGGGACAGGCGCCCCGTTTGAATTTCAGTTGGATGCTTGTGCGCGTCACTTGCTCCACGGTGGCCACGTAGCGGCGCAACGGATGCTTCAGTGGCAGAGCCTCATGCTGGTGCGGCAACAGCGCCAGTATGGGCTGCTTGGGCAGTGGCGCCGCCTCCAAGCTGGCCCTGGATATGAGCACAGCTTCGTCCAAGTATGGGGCAAGCACCTCCTCCGGATTGATCGGCGTCGCGCCCAGCACAAAGCTAAAGCAGAGCTTGTTGACTTTCCGCAGCGTCACATTCGGCTGCATTAGCTGGGCGTACAGTTGCATACACGACACATCCTCGATGCTGAGCAGCGTGCTCAGAACCGAGCACACATTCTCGGCGTCCAAAAGCTGCGTCTGCAGATAAGCACCAAATGTGGCATTCTCTGTGGCGAGACTTTCATCGGTGAAATTGACGTCCAGAGCCTGCAGCATGTTCTGACTGGGCTCATAGTGCGGCAGGCTGCGCATGATGCCAATCAATCTGTCAGAAAAACATCACATTTTCAATTTGCATGCAAATTATTCAGTTCTTTTACGCACTTCTTCTGATGCGTCTGATCCTCATCCTCGGAGCTGTCGCTTTCTTCCTCGTCGTCGCTGAACTTTTTACGCACGCGCATATTATCCTTGACGTACTCCTTGTGGCACTTGCAAATCATGTCAAAGATGTCTGCAAAAGTTGGTAATTGCAAATCGATCTGCAACAAAAGACACACAAACACACATACATTCATGGACACATATTTATAAACTGTTTTTCAGCAGCCTAAGTTACCGATTCCATTTGTCGCGTCACTTCGCTCACGTTCATTTTTCAACTGACAAAAATTTGTACATACACTCAAACAACACAGGAAAGGAAACAGACAAAAATTCACGCGAAATATACAAATGGACGAGTTCAAGTGAAGACGCTGCAATTACCGTTAAAGGCGCCATCTGGTTGTAGATCTGGTCTCACGAAAGTTTCGCATTGATCGCAGACAACTTCAAGTGCTGCAGGAATTGTTATACATTGGCAACACTAACACTTGAAAGATAGCACACACTACAACTACGTCCAGCTCTATATAATCACAAACTTAAATTGAGCTCTTAAAATATTAATACAAATTGAAATTTGCAGTTAGTTTATTAAATTGTCAATACTTCAGTTTAAAATTGGACAATTCTAAAGTCACTATCGCGCCACAACTCGCGTGATAAATTGTGCAACACTGATTTTACTGTGCTGATATGCGATACATAAATGTATCGATATCGATTTCCTTTATTTACGTTTATTTTTGCAATATTTTTATTATGATTTTGGAAAAGCTTTCGATTGACCAGCGTATGCAAACGCAAAATCTTGTGCATATGCTACAAAACCGAGAATCCGGCTACACGCGCAACACAAAGTACAGTCAAATTCCAGAATTGTCATATGAGCGGCAGTTTTACAAAGCAATCACTCCGTGCCTGACAATTAGCATCTCAATACCACATGTTTACCTGCGCAAATTCACGCCGGACGGCAGCAAATTGTTGGCCTTCGCGCAAGATCAGCGCTCATTTATAGGTGAGTCCGTAAGTTCGTTACTCCACATAGCATATTTGATAAGGGAGATCAACGTTGATTTCAGTGTACGCCTACAAAGGCATCGGCTCCGCCGGAGTTGCTCATTTGTTGGGGGAGGCTGGCGCGGGCAGCGCCGAGACGTGCGACGTGACAATTCGACTGGATAGCCCAGTGAGGAGCACAATATTTGAGCAGCTCTTTAAAACCAAATACGTGCTGCGCCTGTGCCAGGGCGACTCGGTGCGTTTCTATCTGCATCGGGAGTTTAGCGTGTTCCTGGAGGACAGTCGCTATGTCCTGCTTGCCGGCATGTGCATCCTGCCGGGCTGTAATTTGACCGTCTCGGACCTAGAGCGTTATCCGGACGTGTTCGATAAGGTCGACGCATTCTCGTACATATTCTACGTCGTCGACCTGCAGCTGGGCGTTGTCACGCATGAGGAGCGACTGCAGCAGGATGCCATCTGTTTGTCGCACAATCACGGTATCTCCGTGCATGGCCACACCATTGCCATCTTGTCGCGACTGCGCCAATGTATCTACATCTATGAGCTTGTCGACGGTCATCTGATCAAACAGGCACACGAAATCGGCCCACGGCCCCAGCACGATGCTAATTGGCCCGTGCACATGGACATCTTCGATGTGAACACCTTGTTGCCCATCACGCACGTTAAGCAGCGAGTGCTGAGTTTTCTCTACCGTCAAATACAGCCAGACTGCCCACAAGCGAGTGAAAAATATCAAGATTTCTATAAGAACTTTCAATTCGTAAGTCGCCCAAACCGAATTTGAATCATTTTCAAGAAACCCCTTTCATTATAGATAGAGAACATGATCATTGAAAAAATGCAGTTGATCGACAGCGATTTGTTACTGCTTCGTTACGAGGAGCGGCCCAAGGACAGCGATGTGACACCCATGCTGTTGACGGGCGAGCCGCAGGCACCGCGACGTCTCTATGTCTTCTATGGCATGAGCAGTGAGGATGTGTTGGGCGTCTACCATGATGACTCGGTGGATCTCCTGCAAATTGTCATGCTGTTCTATGATAAATTGTGCAATGTGCGCTCGCTGCAAACGGGCGATGCCCCCTCCTCACCCTCCGCGCACCAATTCATGCAGCAGAATTGCATTAATCCCATCAAGACGGCGCCGTTTATGCGTCAGGCGGCGCTGCGCTATAATCCCAGCGTGCCCGTCAGCACGCAAAGTTTCTCGACATCGCCATATCTCAACCACGATATGTTCAACTACGACGATAAGCTGATCTCGCCGCTGGAGCGGCCGAAGGCCTGCTCCACGGAGCCCATCATATTCAGGGATCGGGCAAGCAACCTGATCAAGTTTCGCCTTAACACCAAGGCTCGCCGGCAGCCCAGTCAATTTACGCCGCGCGAGCTCTGTGCCTTCATATGTCATCCATTCGAACCGTTGGTGCTCAGCATACAAAAGTGTATGCATGTGTATGACTATAAGCTACATATTTACAAACACGGTACAATTGTGCAACAGTTTTACAACTAAGTTTAAGCTTAAAATCGTTGAAGTCTATGTATAAAGTGCTGTTGAATAGTTTTAAAGTCGTCTAAGGTGTAGATTTTTTTATTTTTAATACTTAGCATTTGTTACAAATATGCAATTGTATTGTTATTGATAAAAGAAAACGAAACTAAAAGACGAATATATATTTTTAAAACATTTCAAATTTTTGTTAGTACAAACTTTTTCTAAAGTGTGTTCAATATATCGATAATATCGATGCATACAATTATGCGCATCTCTAAGAAATGTTTATAATAGAGTTGTACATCGTAGTTCATATCAAGGTGTAAGCTCGGTTCTTTAATTTTTATTAAAGGAACGAATCGGTCACCATCGTTTGTTTTATTCCTAATATCGTTCGTTATATGCTTCTTTGTCCCAATATTGTATATTTTACTTTTATTTATTTCTAACCAACTCTTTAACAATTGCATTAACTAATACATACATTTTTTTATATCTGGAATTTAAACGCAATTGCAATGAAACGAACTATGTACTGTAATCGAAGACCTAGTTTATTCGTTCAGTTGAGAGACTGGTTCGTGCGAACTAACTCAGAAAGATGCGCTCCAACTCAAGTAGATTCCAAAAACATATGATGTTTGCTCTTGATTTTTGTTTATTTTAAAGAGCAAAAATGAGCGTTGATAATCGGGACAAAGCAAAAAATAGCAAAAAGGATCGCAATGAGGTGCTGATTGAAGAGATCGATAGCAACGATGTGCCGGCAAACGAACTGGCGCAGTTTGAGGAGACGGAACCGCTGCGAATAGTGGACATCATTGACCTGGACGACGAGGAGGCCTGCGATCCGACGCAGCTTGGGTCAAGTGAGGACGCCAAGGCGGCCGCGGAGGAGGGCGCACTGATACGACGCTATGTGCAGGGCGTTCAGTGTCTGGAGTTTCCCGATTTCTGCACCAAGCTCGAGCCGGGCGACGAGGAGGATGACGACGAGGCCGCACACGAGGCTCACTTGGCGGCCAAGGGGAGCAGCGAACAGCCGGAGGCATCGACAAGCGCTGCAGCAGCTGCCAAGCAATTGGCACCGACCAAGGCGCAGCCAAAGAGCACCTTCGGCGGGCGTTCGTCCACCGGCGGAGGTGGCGGGAGCGGTCATCAGGGACGTCGCAGTCAACTGAGCGCCGCCTTGGTGGGTCTGATGGGCGAGGCGAATCTGTCGTTTGCCTACGGACGCTTCGATATAGCCGAGCGCATTTGCATGGAAATCATTCGACAAAATCCGCTGGCCAGCGAGCCCTTCTACACGCTGGCTGAGATCTACGAAAACCGCGACGAGGTCAAGTTTCTGAACTTCTCGATGATAGCGGCGCATCTGAATCCGCAGGATCGCGACATGTGGATACGCATCTCGGATCTGCTGGTGCAACAAGGCCACCTGGCGCGGGCCCGCGTCTGCTATACGAAGGCCATAAAGGTGCTGCCCAAGGAGTATCTGCTGCGGCTGCGTAAGGCGCAGCTGCTGGAGCGCATGGGCGAGACAAATGCGGCGATGTTCACGTACTTGAAGATGCTGCCGCTGATGCCGAGCGGCGAGTGGAGCCTGTGCCTCAGCACGGGCAAGAATGTGGCGCGCTATTTCCATGTGCTGGAGAAGCACAGCATTGCACTGGAGGCCATGGAGGGCACGTACAACGTGTGCGGCGCACGCTTCACCGTCGAGGACCTGAACGTCTACCTGGAGCTGCTCATACTCAACAAGCAGTATATCAAAGTGGTGCGCTGTTTGCGGGAGCGCACCCAACTGGAGCTGGAGACGGAGCAGGAGAGCCTCGAGCTCATCTACTTTTGCCACATACCCGACGACTTCGTGCCCGAGCTGCGTGTCAAGCTCTGCGTCAGCCTCATCCACATGCACGCCCACCATCTGCTCGGGTATATCGTGCAGAATGTCCAGGAGCACATAACGCCCACCGTGGATCGCGTGGAGCTGTATATGGACGTCACCGAGGCGCTGATGCAGGAGCACAAATATGCGGAGGCGATGGCGCTGATGCGACCCATC
The DNA here is from genome assembly GCA_035047465.1 of Drosophila sordidula. Classification (NCBI taxonomy): domain Eukaryota; kingdom Metazoa; phylum Arthropoda; class Insecta; order Diptera; family Drosophilidae; genus Drosophila; species Drosophila sordidula. The sequence continues at coordinate 440,352 of JAWNPQ010000290.1, forward strand.
ACCGATGGCGACGCCTTCGAGTGTCCCGCCTTCGTTTGGCTGCGCCAGGCGGAGTGCCTGCGTCAGCTGAACCGCACCAACGAGGCCATCCAGAGCTACGGCCGTGTGGTGCAGCTGGCGCCCTACTGCTACGACGCCAAGTTCACGCTCTCCGCCCTGCTCAAGCAGCAGGGCAGGCCCGAGGAGGCGGTCAAGGCGCTGGAGCAGTCCGGCGAGCAGGAGGGACAGCCCCTCCATGCTCGCCTGCTCTACGAGCGCTGCATCATGCTGCAGCAGATTGGCCGCATCGATGAGTTCGTCGATGTGGGCTACGTGCTGCTCGGCCGGCACTCGATCAAGCTCAAGAATCGCGAGGAGATGCTGGCCGCGGCCAATGGCGGCGGCGCCTACAACACCGAGGGCCTCAAGGCCATCATGCAGATGCGCAGCCTGGCCGACATGGCCGGCAGCTCCGAGACGGAACAACAGGTGGGTGCAAATTGAATTCATCTCACTGGAATATGATAAAACCTAATATTGGCAGGACACCTCGAAGACCGCGGCGGCGACGACTGAAGGCTCCGACTTGACGATCAAGAACGAGTTCGAGCTGTTCCTGGAGCTGATGCGCACCGCCTATGCGCACGGGATGTACAGCGCCCTGGAGCGCATGTGCTTTGCCATGGTGACCACGAAGCGCTTCACCTACTATCACCACGAGATCGAACGCATCGTGATCCTCGCCTGCTATTTCAATCACGACTGCGCCATTGGCTTCTCATATCTGCGCGAGCTGATCGCCAAGCAGCCGGAGCAGTTCAATCTGTGGAATATGCTGTCGCTGATGGTGCAGCAGGGCGACGAGGTGCGCTACTTCAGGTACGCGCGACGCCTGCTCCAGCGTCACCCGAAGGTCACCCAGCCGATGCACCTCTTCCTGGGCCACTATCATCTCAACTGCAGCTCGTACAAGTATGCGCTGAACATTTATGTGCCCATTTTGCGGGAGCAACCGCATCCCCTGGTCGCCCTCTCCGTTGCCGTCGTGTTCAATCAGCTGGCGCTGCAGAAGAAGGTGCTGCGCAAATCGGCAGCCGTCGCCCAGGCGGTGGCCTTTGCCCTACGCTATGCGGAGCTGCGCGTGGGCAGCAGCGTCCGGGGTCACGAGGTGCCCGACTCCAGTGCCGCCCAGCAGGAGATCTACTACAACATTGGACGTATCTATCATCAGGCGAACATTCTCCATCTGGCCGTCGATTACTACGAGCGCGCCCTGGCCGCCCAGCATCCGCTGATCAAGCAGCACGAATCCGTTCTGGGACTCCAGCACGAGTGCGCCTTCAATCTGCACCTCATCTATCGCGCCAGCGGCAACAAGTGGAAGGCACGCCAGTGCCTCATGCGCTATTGTGTTGTCTAGTTTCTCAAATGGAATTCCCCAATTTTATATTTAAGTTGATAAAGCTTAATATAAGGAGTGCCTGACTGGGAGATACCCTCTTCGAATAGTTTTAACAGAAATGCGTTTGCTATGAAATTCATTCTTATGTGTTTACTTAGATATACTTAGGCTTTAAGATTTAAACCAAGGCTAAATATGTTAAATATTAGGGAGAGTAAGAATGGTATTCAAAAAGTACGTTATCAGGTAATTGATTTATGTAAGCTAAACGACAATCTAGAGAATCTGACGCTCACAATTTTAAAAAGTCTGGGCCTGTAAATCTATTTACACTTAATAAAACACTGTCTTAACTGAACTATCTATAAACATATCTTATTTTGAAGAAGATAAAACCTGAAATACCCTTAACTTTAATTTTGCATACATGTTTTTTTTTCGATAATTTATTATTTTGATTAGCATATCTTTATAATATATTTTATAGCATTTGCTGATTCCTAGATACTAAGGTTAATAAGAGTAGAGAGGTTATCTAAAAAGTACTTTAAACATATTACTACATATGTTAAATACATTATCTCAAGCCTATTATTCATAAAAGTAAGCAGCTTGTGGAACATAATCTGTATTCTCCGGAATTTCCTTATCATTAAATGTGTCAGATTTTGATGTTAGAATACGATGGTCGCGTCTAGTCTTTAACACACAGTCATAGATCAATGATCAATGATCATGGCCCAAACAAACAAATCGGCTATTAAACGTTCGCGCACAGTTTGTAAATCCTTGTCTGAGGAACCGGATTCGGCCAGAAGAGCTTCTGTTTATTACACGTTGGGGCAACCAAGGACAGCTTCAACTCCTCATGAATCTGAGGATTCTCAGGCACCTCTGAAAACCTGTTATTCGTCTCCGTCGCCATCGCCATCCTTGAATAGCTGCTCATCCGACAAATGTTGCAACGGTTTCAAACCTGTGATTGGATTTTGTTGGAGTCTCTTCAACTGCGACGAAAAGTGGATGCGGTATATTTATCCAGGATTTCAAGTGATACGCTGGCAAACCTTGGTTTCTTCTCCGCGGTGTGCAAGAAGAAAAGCTGCAAGAACAGCTAAGCTTTGCAGAGATTTTTCCAAGTGCGGGGCGTCAAGGAGTCCTCAAAGTGAATGGACTTCTGGTCCGGGAACCACGTCGACTTTGTGCGGGGGATATCATAAGTGTAATGAACGAAATCCGATGGGAAGTGCGTCGAGACTTGGCTGTGATAAACCCTATATCCTAATAAAAAGTAAATAATCCAATAATTACACTTTGTATTTTAGTATCAATATATAAATTTAAGACTCAAACCAATTTTATTAATGAGAGAGATTTATATGATTTAAATATTTTTAATTTTTCTATTTACTCTCAAAATTCAACACAAAATACAAATTTTAATGAAAAAGTAAAATAAAAATGGGAAATATTTAATGAGTTTAATATAATGAAGAAATAAACACTCTTCTTTGAGTTTATTATTGAAGGTTATTTCTTGAGTTTTATTAATTTCCTCAACAAAATATAGTTTTTTCTTGGGCATTATTTAAAAATCATGAAATAACTTAATTTTAAAAAACTATTGTTATAAAAAAAGGTAAGCTATCCTATGCTATATCTATTATATAATAAAACAAATAAACATAGATTTTTCTTGCCAGCTGCTAGCGATAGCAGCATACCAGCCTTAAATTACCAATAGTTACTTTCAAAAGGCAGGCGTAAAAGTATCGATAATGATAGACGCATCGATAATACTGATATCGATGCAGCCATTGTTTGGGAGTGGGAGAGAGGCGAAGTTTGTTTCGCGTAATTTTTTCTGGGTTTCATGGCTGCAAAATGCAGAACTCCAAGGCCAAAATGGACGAATTTAAGACCAGGTTCATGGACCTGCTGCACAAACAGGTAGGTAGGCAACAGGCAGCCAGCGGACAGTGGCTAACACGCTTTCGTTTCACAGACGAATCGACAAATGAAAATTCCAGCAATGGGATTTTCCGATTATTTCATACAGACGGTCACAACGGATGCGCTGCCCACAACGACAGCGGGGGCGGTCACAACTGCAGAAGCGGATGAAACAGATGCTGCAGCGAGCGCACAACAATCGGATCAGGAAATTCTGGAAAGCATTGAAAAGTGCTATTACAGCGCCGACAGCAATCCAGAGCTCTACGAGCTGAAGGTGAGCCACTGGCCGGGTCAAAGTTGAAGTGCAATTACAGTCAGTAATCTGAAATCGTTTCGCAGAAAGTGCTCGGCGCTGGCATTGATAGCCAGCTAATTGAAGCGACTATCGCTCAGCTGCGCACACAGCAGAAAGTGCTGACCAAGCAGGTGCTGCAGAACATATTGGAGCAGCGCAATGCGTGCGGCAGCGAGTTCCAGGCCATCAACGAGACCCAAAAGCGGCTGGAGGAGTCGCTGTGGACGTGCCAAAAGGCGCGCTCCTATTTGAATTATGCACGCACAAATCTAACAACGACCAGCCTGGAGATTCTGGCCAGCTATCGCAAGCGCGAGGTGCTCAAAGAGGTCTTGGACACGCTGATGGCCATTAAAAAGTTGGTAAGTGCAATTGCCTTCCGTGCGCCTGAATTAGCAATAAAAGCCTCTGTTTGCCGCACAGCGCACCACGGACGATGAGCTGCAAAAACTGCTCGCCGAGCACAACTATTCCGCGGCCACAGCGCTGCTGCTGCAATGCCAGAGCTCGGCGGCGGAGTTTATGCAATACAATTGCGTGCAATCGCTGCACAAGAAGCTGCAGGAGACAATGCTGCTGATGGAGTATCAGCTGGACACGGTGCTCAACGAGATGGTGCTGAATTTCGATATGCGCAAGTATGCCAAGCTTCAGGAGGCGTACAAACTGGCCAACAAATCGCTGATGGCCATGGATCAGCTGCACATCAACTACATTTCGGCAGTGCACACCACGGTGAATGCGGTGGTGCGTGGCTATTGTGACCCCAACGCCGATGAGCAGCCCAAGCTGCTCTACGAACAGCTGTGCGAGCAACTCAACACGGATAAGCTCATACCGTGTCTGATCAGCTTGTGCAAGACCTTCTGGACCATATTGGCCTCGTACTATCAGGTGGTCATGTGGCACAACAACTACAAGCTGTATGCACAGCAGGAGGAGACCGACGGCGAGTCGCCCGATCTTTATATACAGCAAAAACTGAAGAAGGGACAGTCGCGCATCTGGAACGATATACTGAACAAAGTTTGCCTTTTTCTGCAGAGCGCCAAGCTGACGACGCTTAAGTACGATCAGTTCATACAGGTGCTGTCCGTTGTGCAGCGCCTGAAGAAGGTGGGCGTGGAGTTCTGCGGCGAGCAGTCGGAGAAACTGATTGCGACGATGCAGCAGCAGAGCGAGGAGTTCTTCAAACGCTATCACATTTGTTGCGTTGAGGAGATTTGCTTGTTTTTGGACAACGAATCCTGGACGCCGCTGGACTCATTCTCCCACATACTCCAGCTGCCGGTGAGCGATGTTTATAGTTCAAACTCTATTTAAATATTAATGAGCTAACATCTTCGCAGGAATTCCGTTCGGTGCGACACACGCTGCGCCGTCACAAATCCCCAACGACAGCGTTGCTAGCCTCCACCAATAATTCACCGGTTAGTAACAACAATTGTGACGAGCTGGTCTCCGTACACTCACAGGATGGCGGCGGCAGCTCCATTTATGGTTCCTACGGCTACTTTTTGCGCTTCTCCGAGAAGAGCTCGCCCTTCGATGGCGGCCTTGATGCGGCCATGCTGGAGGAGGACATACTCTCGGGCATTGTCGACGAGGCCTCGTGTTATTTCAGCGAAGAAAGCGACGACGAGCAAAAGAGCCTGCAGAGCAAGGAGTTTGCCGATGATGCCAGCAAGTAAGTAATTGCCTTTACTACCCTATTGAAATAATCATCTAAATTGTTTGCTTTTGCCAGTCAACTGCTTGTGAACAACACGGCTTTAAATGTGCTGCGCTGCATTGGCCGCTATCTGCAAATGTGCAAGCTGCTGCACTGCATCTCACCCAAGATAGTGTCCTGCATGCTGGAGCTGCTCGACTTTTATGCGTATGCCGTGCATGAGATCTTTGGCAGGGATGCGGTGAGTAAATTTAACATGTCTAGAAGCACACATTTTATTCTATAAATTTGTCAGCTGGTGGCCACGGACAATCTCTATACAACACGTCTGGAGCAGCGTCTGCGCGCCGTGGAAGCTAACGTTCTCACGCAGATTAAAGTTTGGCCACTCAACTTTTCATCTTTGGTAACATTGGGAAGCAATTCAATTTAATTCAGAATTAAAGTTTGCTTACTTTTGTGCAGACCAACAATGAGCTGGCCAACCCGGACACACTGTACGGCCTGCCGCAGCGGATTGTGGCCGTTGAGGCCGGACGCAGCATGCTTCAACAGTTCCATGTGCTGCAGCATTATCTGAATCATCTGTTGCCCGCTGCCGAGCGGCCAACTCTAGTTAACTATCTCGAATATGGCGAATTTATGGCTGATCTGGCCAAACCAGTTTACACATGCGTCACGTCGCGCGTCATCGATCTGTCGTCTATACTGGCGCAGATGGCCAAGGTCAAGTGGGATGTCAATCATGTGACGCACCAGCACAGCAGCTACAGTGACGTCTTGAATCGCGTAAGTGCAAACAGATACATATTCTTTATATCGATGATAATCTCCCCCTTTCGCTTAATAGAACATACAGAGCTTTGCCATGTGCCTGGAGGAAATAGCCAAGGAGGTGCCCATACCCGGCAAACATGTGTGGAACTCGATGGCGCATGTGGCTACCCACTTGCTGGTGGAGGGGTTAGTCAGCTATACCATATCATTCCCAATATGAAATCTGATCATATTTTATTAATTTTTTTCCATTAGCTTTTCGAATGTCAAGAAATGTTCCGCTGGTGGCCGTGCACTCATGCAGTTGGATTTTGCGAATTTTATGTCATTCTTTGAGCTCATTTCGAATCAAAAATATCCGCAACATCGTGCTTACGTGGATGTGTTTATCAAGGCGTATTACTTTTCGCCGGAACAGTTTGAACAGTGGATTGAACAGCAACGACAGGTCGAAGAATATTCTGCGAAGCAACTGACGAATCTGATACAATGTATTTGTGTCAGCGATAAGCGCACACGACAGAGGCTGCTGCAGCTGCTGGAGGGCGTGGCAGCTAGTGTTACGCCTACCACGACGCCGCACAAGAATAACAATAACTCCGGCTCGAATCTGAGCAGTGTTATTTAAATTTACATTTATCTCTCTCATTATGTTTTTCATATTTATTTTGTTATGGTCGAACCTTTGTTAGTAGCTGAATTTTTGGTCGGCGTTCTCTGTCTTATATATTATACATTCCGTTTAGTGCAAATTGATTAACATTATCCTGTAAGTTGATTGTATTCTAGTTACATAAGCGATCTCCATGATGTACTTCATTTCGAAATCCGAATCTGTGAATAACTTGAAATCTCTCTTTTCAAATCTCTCTCTCTCTACGTATAGCTAAGGCACAAATTTATTGTTCTCTTTTTCCTGCAATTTGGTTTACCATTCACATGACTTAAGTACCTAGAGAAAGCATATACACACGCATATATACATATATACCTAAAAGTAGTGTTAAGTCATAAACAAAACCAATATATATTTATTTTAATACCCAATTGTAATATTTGTTTGCGAAACGGACAAATAATTGTATTAAATCGCGATTATACAAACTATTATTGAAAACCACAATTTGCCCGATTGCTGGTTACTAACACACTTAATACCTAGTGGCATATGGATCTGTAATTAAAAAGAACTAATAAAGAGTACATATTTTGAGATATGCGTATTAAAATGAAGGTTCTCGTTTGAAATTATAATTGGGTTATATTATTTTTAAAGATTAAGCTTAACCAAAACACCTGTGCGGGTATAATCTAAATTATAAAAGCCATAACTTTATAATATTGGTTACTATGGGATTTGGTTGAGATAATATTTTACTCATATACAGACTTGCCTGAAACCCAGTCGTATATCAAATATTGAACCAAAACTTCTAGTTTCAAGATTCATAAAACTTAAAGTATTTTTGAAAAAGTTGTTTAGCAACGGATTATTTGATAATGTAGCTTAAATTACAATTTTAATTTAATACTCTATTCTGTTAGATCAATGTCCTTATAAAATGTACTATATTCTTATATCACAGTCTAGTTTGTAAATGGCACTATATAGTATGTGGGATTCATGGATAAAACCCTATGTAATACATTTTTTGTTTGTTTTTGCATTTATTTAGTTAGCACACAAATTCTTTTCAGTATAAACCTTAAGTATTTCAGCAAGGCTAGTTGAAAGGTTTTCCTTTTAGTCAATCGATGAGGTGCCTGGAAAATGTAAGCCTACTTTTGTATGACCCAGCTAGTCCAACAATAGATGTTACCCATTGTGGGTGTGTTCCGATTGGCGTACTGATATCGTGGCCGTGACTCGGCAATAATTTGAGTAGAAAAAGGGTCTATAAAAAAGAAGGCAACTGCTAGGCACATCACACACTTCTCTTGACCATGTGGACGCTCTGCACACTGTTACTTTTGGCCGTCTCAGCCGGCTGGACAGCCGGAGACTTCGTGGATGAAGTGGTGCGGGAGACGAGGCCATCGCAACTCCTGATACGTTACGACCACTGTCCAGAGCGCTGGCTGCACCGGCTGCTGGAGGCGCCTCCGCTGCCCGTGGTGCTGCAGTCGCTGAGCAGAGCCACGCTTCCGGGGAGAGAGCTGCAGCTGATCTGCCTGCAAAGCGTTGACTATCCGGCGGAGCAGGTGACTCAGTTCCTGGAACTGGCTCGAGGCAAGGCGAAGAGTGTTTTCTATATAGACGCTGCGGTGTCCAACTTCACGTCGCAACGCGTGCTCCACTCCCTGCTCAGGCGAAGCTATCAACTGCGAGTGCTGAATGTGATCGCTGTGCTCGCCGTGGAGGCGGAGCGTGTCTACTACCGCTATCGAGCCTATCCCCGCTTCGAGGTGGAGCCACGTTCGCTGGCGCAGCGACCCTTCTTCCAGACGCACTTGGCCAACATGCAGGGCCAGCCGCTCATCGTATTGCCGGATCAGAATCCTCCGCGCATCATCATCTACACGGACTGGCGCACCGGGACACGGGTGCTGGCCGGGTCGGTGGGGCGCTTTGTGCGCACGCTGGCCTGGAAGCTGAACGCCAGCATTGAGTTTCCCATAGGAAGTAAACCAGGTGTGGGTCTGCACTTCAAAGAGCTGCTGACGTTGGTGGAGCAACTCCAGGTGGATTTGCCGGCCACTGTGGTGCAGCTGATGCAGCCGGAGCAGCTGGCCCACACGAGCTTTCCCTTTGAGCTGAGTCACATCTGCCTGATGATTCCGCTGGCACAGCAGCTGCCCATCAGGGACATCTATCTGATCCTGTTCAATGTTTACCACCTGCTCATTGCCCTGGCCATAGTCTATAGCATTGGCGTGCTGCTCTGCCTGCACTGGCGTCTGGCCGGACAGGCCACCGGCCTGGTCGATTTCCTGCTTAACGACGTGGCGCTGCGTGGTCTGCTGGGCCAGTCCTTTGGCCGCTGCTTGCGCACCAGCATCTGCTTCAGCTGGATCTACCTGATGCTGGCTGTGCTGGGACTCAATCTCAGCTCCATTCGAGAAGCTGCCCTGGGCACACTCCTCACGCAGCCGCCCAAACATTTTCAGCCTCGCAGCTTTGCGGATGTGCGGCGTGCGCAGCTCCCCCTAGCCGTGGATGCGGCAGATTCGGAAAATCTGTACGGAACAAGCGCTGAGGATCTGCCTCTGCTGCGTCTCAACAGTAGCGATTACAATCGCCAAAGGGACGCGATGAACATGAGCCATGTCTATTATGCCTCGCGGCTCAAGTGGACGCTGTTGAGCGAACAGCAAAAGTATTTTCCGCGCGAAGTTTTCCTGTACTCCAAGGATGCCTGCGCCAGAACGCTCACCTACATGGTATTCCAGCTGCCCAAGCACACCTGGTTCCTGGAGCCCATCAACAAACTGATTTTCGATGCGCGCGATTTTGGCCTCTTTCAGCATTGGGTCAACATGCACTTCTATGACATGGCCGCGGCGGGTTTGTTGTCCTTCAGCGACCCTATCATGCGGGAGCCTCAGCGTACCAAGGATGCGTTGCATTTGGAGGATTTGCAGTGGATTTGGATTGCCTATGTGGCTCTTTTGTTGCTTGCCACGCTTGTTTTGGCGCTGGAGATTATTATTAAGCGAGTGCAGCAACGGCTGGGAAAGGGTTGGGGTCTATCGGAAGTCCTGAAGATTTAGGAATTCGGAGTTTCACATGTATTTTAAAGAACACAAAGTTGCAGTCGATTAAAGACAGTAATCCTAACTTGGATATGCACGGCTGTGGTGTCTTTCTTCTATCTATCTTATGATATGTCAACAGAGGGATGTCAAGATGGAGCTATAAGCTCTTAGGGGGCACTGTTTATAAAGGATCTGAAATCGAATAGATATCTTTATAACCATCAATCGAGTGCAACAGCTGTTAGGAATACCTTGAGGTCTGTCGGGAGTTCCTCAAACCTGTCCTTAGGAGTTTGCATAAAGTGGTATAAGTTTGTTGTTGTTTAAGTTCGTTTATTGTTTATTGATTGCAAGTATGGTGACAACATTACAAGTAGGATTGAACACGATCTATGGGGGGTAGCTGTAAGTATTCTATCAGTGAAGCAAGTGTGAAGGACTAATGTATATTAAAGTATTGCATCAGAGTCTGAGTTCGTTGGGTCTAGGCCACGTTGGTGTGCTCGTCGCGATGGAAGATCTTGACGTCGAAGAACTTGAAGTTGTCGACATCGAAGTAGTAGTCGTGCATCACCGGTCGATTGAAGGGGAAGCCGAAGGGCAGGGCATCCACGTAGCGGGAGCCGTGACCAATGCCGCAGCTGACAATGGGATCGTAGCCGGAGTACTGGGCGACGGCGGGCTCATGATAGGAGTAGACCATGTAGAAGAACTGATAGACCTGACCGCCCTTCTTGCCCTTGGGCAGCATCATGCGATTGGGCACGCCGCAGTGTGTCTCGGATTGGTCCAGCTTGAATTTGTAGTCACTGTTGGTGGCATCCATCAGCTTCTGATAGAGCTCGAAGTAGGTGGTGCGATCGTTCACCCAGAAGCTGAAATCGCCGCTGGCCCGCTTGATGTGATTGACGCCGGCTTCCAGCTGCACCTTGAAGTGCTCCAGCTCGAAGAAGTTCTGGTAGTTGTGCTCCAGTGGAATCACGTGTCCGAACTCGTCGTACTTGGGTCCAATGAATACCTTGACGACAGCGGCCTGTGCCTTGTCGGAGGTCACGTCCAGGGTGATCTCGAAGGGCTTGTGGTTGAGACGATGCTGGCGGGCCTTGATCACAAAGCTGCTGCCATTGTAGACGGAGTTGCGGCCAAAGTTGTGATGGACGTCGCTGGATGGCTCCACGGAGGGCTCCACATTCACGGCATTGCTAATGTCGGCATCGAAGTACTCGAAGTAGGTGGTCAGGCTCTCGGGCATGTGCACGGCATCGATCTTGACACCCTCGAAGCCATAGTCGACCTTGGTGTACTCGGGGAAGGTTTCCATCAGGTGCCAGTAGTGGCTGAGCACGTTCTTGTAGACCTCGTAGAACAGCGGATCACGAATGGAGGTGTCGTAGTGCATGAAGGTGCCGGGATAGGTCTCGTGGTACTTGCCGAAAGGATATCCCTCGTTCACAATGTAGCGATACCATTTGTCCAGGCTGCCATAGAACTGCTTGTCAATGCTGTCCGCATTGCCCTGGATCATGTTGCCCAGCATGTTGATCACATCGATGTCGTGCTTCTCGTTCTTGTGGATCCAGTCCATGATGCGGTGCGTGTAGAGCTCCACATTCTTCACATACTCCAAATTCTCGGGCGTATAGAAGTTGTGGTAGTTGTCGCGGCTGGGATAGGGCACGCCATTGTAGTCGCGGAGGCCGCTGTAGAAGCCGGAGTGGACGGGTTCGTACATGTTGAACGTGGGCACCTCACCCATGTCGTTGGACAGACGCTCCAGGTAGTAGCGAGCCAGGAGCTGCCAGTGGACGTACAGGTAGAGCTCGCCGCGGCGATCCTTGTTGAGGACGTGCACATCATCGCCCTTGGTCCAGTAGGGATAGTCCAGGTTGAAGTAGTAGTAGAAGCTGTTCATGCCAATGTCCTCCAGGAAATAGGCCAGGCCGTGCTCGTAGTTCAAATCGCCGTCGACATTCGTGTAGTTGGACTTGAGGACCACGTTGTAGACGTTGTTCAGCTGCTTGACGTGATGGAAGCCGTGCATCTTGTAGTGCTCGGCCATCTCGAGAGTCTGGCCATCGAAGAAGCTCCACGGATGGATCTCGTACTGCGCCGGCAGGACGATGCCCTGCATATCGTCGCGGAACATGCTGGCAATGGTGAAGGCGTAGACGAACAGCTGCTTGTTCACGTGCTGGCGCGCCCAGAAGACGACGTGCTGGAACGTCTCCCAGTTCTTGGCGTAGTAGAAGAGACGGACCAGCCCAACGGCGTACTCCTCGTGGGTATCGTACATGACGGACCACACGCGATCGTCGTGGATGGGATGATGCTGCCAGAGCTCAAAGAAGTGCTGCAGTTTCTCCGCATGATGATAGTCGCTGACATGCTCCCAGGGCTTGTACTCGGTGTAGCTGGTCTCGTATTTGGTCACGAACACATCGTCCTGGTAGATGTGCTGCAGGATTTCGAGGGCGAACTTCTGCTTGACCAGGAAATCCTTGTCGGCCACCTTAAAGTCAATGTGCTTGCCTTGGCCACCGAGTGCCAGCAGAGCTAGCGTTAACACAACAACCGCCGTGATCGACTTCATCGTAATCATAACAATGCACCGTCCGCAGCCTGCATTTATACCCGGCCCGAGAGAGAGATATGTGCATGCAGCCGACGTCCGATCGCTGATATTGGCTTGGCATTATCAGAGTTCCGTTCCACCTTAATGCTGATGATAAGCGGCCGCCCCCTCGGGCACCTGTCACTGCCAGATCTTTTGGCGGATTAGGAGGCTCGACTTCGAGCACCTTCCAGCTGTCAGTCGATTGTGTAACCGCTGGGACCCAAGCTAAGCGGCTCTTACAACGGCCCCGGCCAGCCCTGCTGATTGGACACTATTTGGCATTGCACCTTGGTTCGGACTCGGGCTGTTGATTTTCTTTTATGACATCGCCTGAGGGTCGGCCAGCGGTCAGGCCCATAAAAAGCGCTGCGATGCGCCGCTTATCAAGCGATGTTGCCAGCGGCAGCGGCTTTGTCTATAAATATGCATCCAAGCATTAATCATATCGGGCGAAGTGCCAAAACAACAAGAGTAGACAACAAAGAACAATGGAACTGCAAGAGCAGCGGATGCGCATCTTAGGATTAGAGGCTACGAAAGTCGTAAAATATAGACGCAGCCAGGTTCATGGGCGGCAGATATTCGTGCTATGGCATTTGCGAAATCATATAAGTCGCAGTTGGAGGCTGATCTGATTTAGATAGTCTAGAGGAACCTTGACTTATTTGGAGCGTTCATTGCACCCTTCAAATTAGCGCGAATGTCAACATTTATATAATAAACATACATATCTCAATATTTATTTATTTCCATTTTTTGTAGTGTAGTATAGTCACAAATTGACTTACTTTGGGCATATATTGAATGCTTCCCATTTAAACTTATATCGGTACTTTTTGAATTTCCTGTTTAATAGTGTAGTATAGTAGAAACTGGGCTTCCTTTCAGTATAAATTGAACCCTTCCCATCAAAACTTATCTCAAGATGTCTTAAAATTCCTTATAAATTTATATTTATACCATTATTAACATAAAATTTGAAGATCATAAGCATAGAAATTATATTTTTATGTTAAACATTTTTATGATAAAATTTACATTTACCCCAGAAAGTTGTTTGCAAGCGAACATTTAGTAGGAGATTGGAAAAGCAACCTTAGATTATTTTTTGGTACAGATTATAGTAGGTATGGAATATCAAAAGTTGTGTTACCACCTGGCCAATGAAAACATCTTTGACCCCATAATTTAAATATAGTTTTAATCAGTATCAACATCCGAATTGAACTGATATACCCTTCCCCTCCCTCCCGCGAGATTTCAATATATGAGCGATAAGAATAGGTACTGCACAAAATTAAATAGAATGCAGATTTTCAAATACCACTCGAAAGTCAAGTTTATTTCACAACTTCGATAGCTTCCAAAATCAAAAATGTAAGAACGTTGCAATCGGGTGTAAGCGACTGCGCAATACTCGTTCACAGACGATTGTTACTTTGGAATAATATAGATTTTTGTAATTTGTGGTTCGTTTTACAGAGGAGAACATCCTAAAACTGTCTGCAAAACTTGGTGCCTCTAGCTCTACAAATGTGGGAAATATGCATTTTCACGGCCTATAGAGAGATTTTAGCGATTTTCCCCTATAAATATATAGCTATATAGCTTGAAAACTGTAGCATTTATACAGAATATATACTGCCTAGCCCCCAGTGAGTGTTAAGAATTTATTTGACGTGGAATATGTGAGTAAGTATTCCTGGTTTCAAGTGTATATAAAAATTACATTAATCTCAGAGCGCCCACAACTCCCGTCGTACTTTATTCCTCCTCCAGCGCCGCTTGGCCTGCACCCCCAGTTCGCAGGCAAATGTGAGGAGCGAAAGGGCAGCGAGGACAGTGTACGACAGCCAGAGGTAGTAGAGATCTTGCCAGCGTAGGATGCGGTTGCTCCGGGTATCGTGGTAGGGCTGCTCCTCGATTTTGCCAATGGCAACCAGTTTGTAGAAGCTCTGGCGATACCAGAAGGCGTACAGCCCACTGGCTTGGGTGTCGAGGATGTACTGATTGAGGGTGTGCTGGTAAATGGAGTTCCGGGGCAGGGGTATGCCAAACAACACGAGCGACAGAAAGGTGAAATCGCTGGAGAGGCGAAAGGGGGGCCGACGCTGCTTGGCGAACTTGCGCTCGATGAACGGCCACAGCGTTTGGGTGATCGGGTAGGCATAGGCGGGATTGGGCTGGCAGCGCATGACCTGGAACACTGAGGTGTTCACCAGCTTATGGACGTCCCAATTATCGACCAATCGTCGCCTGCCCATGGCCGAGACCATGGCATTCCTATCGATATCCGTGATGAGAATCTTCAGGCCCGTCCGGCGCATGTCCTGGTAGCTGCGTATCGGTGTCCGGGTGTGCGGATTCACCAGCGCCGTCTCCAGCTGGGCAATGTACACGTTGTAGAACAGGAAGGCGCACAGCATGATCATCGTGTACGTGCCCTTCAGCCGCAGACTCATGCGCCGGGGCATCACGAACGTCTGATAGAGCATGGCCCTCAGCACGGGATCGGTGAAGAGACGCAGGCAGCGGGCGCCGGGTGCCAGGCCCAGCTCCAGGCGCCGGTTATTGTGCAGCAGCAGGGCGAAGAGGAACATCATCCAGGCGGTGGTCAGTGCTGGCGCCCAGCTGCCCCCGCCAAAAACGAGCAGCGCTCGACTCACCTCCGCCTCCGCGGGCAGCATTAGCTGCCATTTCGAGATCTCCATCACATAGCTCATGGCACTGGATTGGAATGCCTTGATCCCAAAGATCGCGGGTATATCCACTTTCCCCATTTGGATTAACTGCCTGCTGGTGTTCCAGTCGAGTATGGTCGTGTCCGGCGGCGCCGCATCCCAGTAAATCTGGAGCGTCGCATTCAAAGTTCGGGCAAAGTTTTCGATAAATGGCACCAGGTAACCCGCCAGCTGGAGACGTCCCTGCGCATCCTTGTAGATGACGGTGCGTGGGAACACGTTGTCTGCTATGGTGACCAAAGGGTGTCCAGCCATATCCTTCAGCTGTGGCTCAAAGTACCGTTGCACTTGGCCAATGCGTCGCTTGCGCATCCTGAATTGCGGAAAGGCGCGATAGCTGTAAATATGCTCCTGGCTGCCATTACCCATGGCCAGGACATTCAGCATGCCATTCTCAAAGCAATTCTCAAACAGAGCCTGAATATTAATGCCATTTTTGGCAATAAACAAGGTTTCCATATCACGCATATTCTCCAGATTTTTATAGAGCGTATTCAGTACAGAATCCTCTTCACTCTCCAGGCAAACCACCGCCAGAAAATTTCTTTTAAATGTGGCACGCAGTTCAAATTCCTGGTTGGCATTAAGGTTGATGATGGGCGTGGCAGACTTTAGCAGAAGGTCGTTCCAACAATCCGTGGTGTTTTGCAGTAGGAGTATGGAGTCGTACGCAAGCTCGACCTTTAACTCCGTCAACACTTTGCTGGGCAGCTGTATTTCCGCCTTGGCCAAGCAGGCTATGACAATGTGACAAAGTTGAATTTTCCACATTTTCATATCCATGCTGACCGTATAAAAGCTTGCAACTGGCTTATTTTGAAAGTTATTAAGCCTTTTATTGGAAATCCGGACACGGCCAGCTTTGTTTAATTAAATTTAATGACTCTTTTTTAGCGATGCAATAAATCAATGCGTCAGAAACATTTAACCTATTAAGGGTCTTGAGTTTTTGCCATTATGTTGTAGGGGTCTTATCGGTTGTCCATCAGGATTTAAATCAGATTTACATATATGCTCTTTTTATACTCGTTCACGATGTGAGAAGAGTATACATTGTCAAATCTGAACCGATTTTCATGTTTGATGGCATTTTGGTCATGATTTAATCACCAGTTTTAAATTTTTTGGTACAAAAATCGTGTACCCATTCATCATTATTTTTAAAATATTTTTTTTTTTAATTTATAAATGCGCATTTATATTTTGTATCGATTGTGGTTGTCACAATTAGTTATAAAACAACATTAAAAGTGTTTCTGAAGGGGTCGAATTTTTAGTCAAAAATCATGCCAAAATTGGGATCAATTTTGACACGTAAAGCTCTCGGATCTGCAGCTTCCATATTTCAACTGAACCGATTTTTATGTTTGATGGAATTTTGATTCTCCATCTAAAATATAAGCTTTATTTAAAAAAAAAATTATATACCCTTGTTTGTCCCTTAGATCAATTCTCCATTTTTGTGTATAAGTTAAACTATGGTACATCTTTTGGTTGCTATCACTCTATGTACGAGTATTGCATTGTCGGGTGTAACCGTTCTTATATGATTTTTGCTTGGATATTTTAGTTATGCATACAACAAGTAATTAATAAAGCCTAGAAGTGTAATTTTTCCCTCTTATTAATCTAAATAAGGAAAGCCACTTATCACGTGTATTTTATCTATACAAGACATTCCTAATGCTATTTATGACGAAATCATTTTCAAAAAGTAAAATGTTCCCGCCTTCATTCGATTATTTTCGATAACGCAGTTTTGCAACGATATTATTTTCACCATAAAAGCCTGTGCTGTAATGTTAAGTGTTGTCGCAGTTTTAAAATGCGGTCACACTTGTGCAACCGCAGGCAAAGTAAAGTAAAAAGCGTGGAAGAGCGAACGAACCGCTAGCGAATTATAAACATATTTGAAAGAAAACTGAGTGACGACATTTCACCCAAAATAGGGCTAGCAGAGAGTCGCAAAGAAAACGTGAATTTAACATAAATGGTAAACTGCGCACTAAATATGTTTTGAGCAAACAAGGTGTCAGAACAGAACAATAACTTGAAATTTGTTGCTTTAGTTGTGTAATATTTTGAAAAGTGCGAATAGTGGAACACAACAACAAACACAATGCAAACATCGCCTGATATCGCAAAGTTGCTTGTATGTGTGTGTGTGTGTGTGTGTGTGCAGGCGTGCGTGGTTGTGTGAGTCAAATCTCATTTGCGCTGTTCGAGAATCGAAAAGGGCGAGTGAGCGTTGACAGTTTTATTAATTTCTGACATAAATAAAGCGTGAATTTAACTTTCGGCATGTTTAACTACAAATCTTATCGTTCTCTTTTCCTTATACTTTAGGCCTAAAGTGAGAGGAACCAAACGAAGTTCTCATGCGCAACGATACGACAACAACAGATCCACAGATACATATACTTCATAAAGTAGACAGTGATTCGAAAATTCAAAATTACATACATTGGAGAACTTTGGAACTGGATTGGCAGCCATAACCCCTTCGCACAGCTCCCTCCCAATAACAACAACAATAGACAAACATCATGAATTTACTGCTGCACTCCAAGGGATCACTGCAACTGAAATCGCAGTACATGTTTCACAATTGCTACAAGCGCTGTAAGTCTGCTAACAAGCAATGCAACCAACAACAACGATTAGAACGCATCGCATAAAACTTTCCATTGATTTTACCCCATTTATTAGCGGTATATGTGTGTGCGTGTAAGTGCTCAGTTTATTGCAAGTGTGTGTGTGTTTTTTGTGCGCGTGTCTTTTATCGCAGTTTCTGTTATGACCGGGCGTTCGTTCACAGCTGATTCAATGTTTGGTTGCACCTTGGGGCCATTCAATTTCCCTGTTGCATTTGTTTGGTACTTTTATTGTGTCAGTTAAATAAGAATTTCCCAGCTTAGGTAATTTACGATTGCGGGCACTTCAGCAGGTATATTGACTTCGCCAACATGTTTGGTAATGCATCCAAATAACAAATTTTTTTTCCCAATTTTTTTTAATTTCCCCTTGCTTGCCAGGGCATTTGCGCCAAAAATATACCGGTTTTTTCCTTTCTCCGTTATCGGTATCGCTAATTTAATTTACATTTATTTACTTTCCTATCACTTCTTCGTTGAAATGCGTCACTTGAGACTGTTTATCTGCTACTTAAAGCACTAGACTGACCACAAAAGTAAACATTTAAAACGTTTGGCTAATACAGCTACCCTGTGATAAGGCCTTATATACCGGTAAAAAGAATTTCCCCTTATTTTAGTGCCCACATATTTTCATATTTCAATGGCACATCTTCAGTCATTTAACAATTAAATATATAATTGTGTGCATTCTCTACATTTTCACTAGATTTTTGGCATTATTGCATACCCAATATCCGTCTCGATTTGCTCATCTCCCAATTTATACACGAAATTCACATTTGTATGTATGTAGGTATATGTTTGTATGCCTGTGTGTATATACCATGAAAAAGGGACAAGTGCCAAGCGCACAGGTGTACAGACAGACAAAATGACGCCAGCGAATGATGCTGACGCGCACACAAAGACTCCCTGTATGATTTACCCGAAATACAGTACAGTTAGCATCGGTCAATTCGGTCGGCCAATGGCCGAAGGTTGAATGCATTTCGCTTTCGCTTTGGCCGTTGCATTTTGTCCTCTTTTAGCCTGCTTTGTTCTGTTCTTCGCTGCATCTACGCAGTGTGTTTTCACCTTGAATTTGTTTGTATTTTAAATGCTTGCCAAAGAAATTAAAAGAGAAAACAAAAACAAAATTGAACGTTCTTTCTTTAGAATTGTTGAGGCGGGTTTTCAATAACTTAGCTATACTATTGCGTTTTCCCTTTTACATAAGTTGCTTTACGTTTAGCTACTTACAACAACAACAACAACAACAACAATAACAACCGCAACAGGTGTTAATTTTATTATTTTTTCTGCCCAACTTGTCAGCTTGTATAGCGTAATCAAGTGGAACGAACTTTTCGCCTATCAGTTGCAAAGTTTTCGCTTTTTGCGATTAAAAAGTCTATTATATTTTCGCTTGTTGCATTTACAATTTGTCAGCTTCTAAGGTTTGGTAAACGGGGTTTTTTGCTTTTTGTAATATCTTGTGAATTTTATATACACAAATGAAAACTTAAGCAATAAAATTGTAATTTCTGCAATCTCTTTATTTTCGTAAAGAAAATAAAAATACATACATTCAATGTAATTTATTAAAGGTTCTTATCCCTTATTAAAAAATTCAAACATTTTTGAATTTTTGAATTATTTTTATTTTTTTTGATTTAAACCCATTTTAAAAATAAATATTTGAAGTGGAAGAATACAGAATAAAATATTAAATTAAAGAAATGAAGTTATTTAAAAAATTTGTAATTAGCAAGTTACAATTTTCGATAGTATTATTTTTCATAGCTATTCAGGATTCGCTTTACCAATCCAAATGCCTATTTAATTGAATTTTCTAATACGTTTTCCTTGCAGATCTCAGAACGAACTATTGCGTGCACAGTGCATCAAAGAAATACTATAGCACAGCGGAAGAGTCGGAGGTGTCGCCACAAGCATGGTCCATACGGCAGAGAAGAACGTTACCCAGTTATTCAGTGCTCACATCCACCCCGCGTCATGTCGGTTCTCAGAATCACCTTGCCGGCCCCGGTTTTCGGCATTTTCACGTCGATCGCACACTCTTCGAATCGTGCTCGAAGATTGATGCGACGGTGAAGAAGCTGAAGAACCAGCAAAAGGAGAAGGTTGAGGAGATCATGAAAGAGGCGGCTAATGGCCAAGCCGCCAAAACGACAGCCCAGACCGCACCCGTGACCGCCGCCAGTCCCGTTCCAGAGGCCACCGCATCAACAACCGCCACAACCGCGGGTCCAAAGTCAGCGACAGAAATAACGGAAGCCACCTCAAAGGCGGTGGCCAAGCCGAAGAAGCCGTTGGGACAGCGCATTTGGGATGAGGTGGTACACTACTATCACGGCTTCCGTTTGCTCTTCATCGATACGGCAATTAGCACCAAGCTTCTATGGCTCGTGCTCAATGGCAAGACGTTGACCCGACGCGAAAATAAGCAGCTGCAGCGCACGACCTCTGATCTGTTTCGTTTGATACCGTTCTCGGTGTTCGTTGTTGTGCCGTTCATGGAGCTGCTGTTGCCATTGTTTATCAAATTCTTTCCGGGCATGCTGCCGTCCACATTTCAAACGGCCAAGGACCGCCAGGAGCGTCTAAGACAATCGTTAGCCGTTCGCCTAGAGGTTGCCAAGTTTTTGCAGAAAACACTAGGCCAAATGCCCGTCCAGCATAAGGAGCACAGCAGCGAGGAGGCCAAGCAGTTTGAGACCTTCTTTCGCAAAATACGCAATCCCACAGAAAAAGTGAGCAACGAAGAGATCATCAAGTTCGCCAAACGTTTCGACGATGAGATCACCCTGGACTCCCTGTCTCGCGAGCAACTGGCGGCGCTGTGCCGTGTGCTGGAGCTGAACACGATTGGCACCACAACCCTTTTGCGTTTCCAGCTGCGGCTCAAGCTGCGCTCCCTGGCCACCGACGATCGCGTGATCGCTCGCGAGGGAGTCGACTCGCTCGATCTGTTTGAGCTGCAGCAGGCGTGCAAGGCACGCGGAATGCGCGCCTACGGACTCACAGCAGAACGCTTGCGTTTCCAGCTTAAAGAGTGGATCGATTTGTCGCTCAACGAGCAGGTAAAATCATAAAGAGATTGCTTGATAGTATTTACTAATGCTTTACCTGGTTTAGGTGCCGCCCACGCTGCTGCTGCTGTCACGTGCAATGCTCATCTCCGATGACAGGATTACGACCGATAAGCTGAAGGAGACAATGCGCGTGCTGCCGGACGCAGTGGGCGCCCATACGCGTCATGCGATTGGTGAGCGGGAGGGCAAGGTCGATAATAAGACGAAGATTGAGATCATCAAGGAGGAGGAGCGAAAGATTCGCGAGGAACGTGAGGAGGAACAGGAGGAAACGATCGCGAAGCGTTCGGCCATCAAGGAAGACATGGCTGTGCCGTATGTTTTCACCGAGAAAGTTGACAAGGTGCCGCATCTAATGGATAAGAGTGCGGAGGCAGTCGACAGTTGCAGTGAGAAGACCATCTCGCCGACGGATGTCCAGCTGTTGTCCGATGCATTGAAGACGCTATCGTCCGACAAACAGCTCGTTGTGGAGAAGGAGACGATCAAGGAGCTGAAGGAGGAGCTGCGCGATTATCAGGAGGATGTGGAGGAGCTACGAGAAGTGCGCCAGGTGGTCAAGGAGCCGGTGCGCGAGAGTCGAGCTGCCAAGCTTCTCTATAATCGCGTCAACAAAATGATCTCACAGCTGGACAATGTGCTCAACGATCTGGAGCATCGCCAGCAGCAGATTAAACAGGTGGACACCACCGACCAGGCCGCGGGCGCTGCCACCAATCCTTCACAAATGGTGCACATCGACGAATTAGTTGCCACCATCCGCCGCATGAAGGAGGCATCCGACGAGGAGCGCTTCAAGGTCGTTGAAGATTTGCTGGTCAAACTAGATGCCGACAAGGACGGCGCCGTTTCGGTACATGAGATAACCAAGGTGGTGCAGAGCATTGACAGCACCGCCACCAAAATCGATAAGAAACAGCTGGAGGAATTCACCGAACTGCTCACCAAGCAGGCCACCAAGCGACGCAACGAGGAGATCGTCCACATCGACGATCTCATGCTCAACATCAAGAAGCTGAAGGAGACCAGCGATGAGGCTCGCCTTAAGCACATTGAGAGTGTGCTCGATAAGTTTGATGCGGACAAAGATGGTGTCGTCACAGTCAACGAAATCCGCAAGGTAATCTTATCTATTTCCAACTCAAACTAAACTCGGGTTAACTTGTAAATTATCCCACAGGTGTTGGAGTCTATTGGCCGCGATAATATCAAGCTTAGCGATAAGGCCATTGGCGAGCTGATAACGCTGCTGGACAAGGAACAGATCCTAGAAGCAGAGCAAAAGATCGAGAAGGCAATTGCGAAGAGCATGAAGGAAGCGGAGAAGCTTAAATTGGAGGTGGAGAAAACGGATAAGGACATGGCCAAGCTGGTTGATGGTATACACGATTCGGCGAAGGAAATACGTGATATTGCCACCGAGCTGGGTGCTGTGGAAAAGGATAAGGCCAATCAGCAGAAGCTCGAAGTAATTAAATCGCGATGAAAGTCGTATCGAAATCTATTAAATGTATTTTGTTTGCAGAGCGATATGGATGACATTGCAAAAACAGTCAAAGAGAATGCACCGGATCTGGACGACTTGGCGACCAACGCGGCGAAAACCAACAAAAAGGGTCCAGACACGCACGTTTCGCCAAACAAGGGTGGACAAGGTGGAGGTGGCAGCAGCAGATGCAGTAGTAGCACGGCCACCGCCACAATCAGCGATGATTTAGTCAAAAAGGGGGCGATGCGCGAGGCGGCCGAGTGGCAAATAGAGAAGCTATTGCCCAAGAAGGAAATTGATATGCCACCAACGATACCCACACCGTCGGCAACCCAGTCAAAGGCGGTTAATTCACCGAAGGCGGCGGCGAATACCGCCACTGGCTCCGGAGTCGCCCCCAAGAAGTTGATCTGACCGGTCAAGCCAAAGGCGTAGGCGTTAAACAGGTCAAACCCCAAACATTCACGTAGTGCGAAATAAACCGGATGTCTATCCCTATGTTAATAGTGTTTTGAATACCATTATATTTATATTAATACCCACAAAAAGTTGACTACAATGCCGATATAACATGATTATGAAACTGTATTTAAATTGATCCCAGGCAGGAGTTCCCTTCGAGGCTGTATTAAGTATGTGTACTAATAAAATTCATACACTACATACTTATTCCTACAAATACAAATAGCAAACCCTCTAATGCAGAAAATACCTTAAAAATATTTAATTTTGTACCGCCCTAGTTTTATATATACTCATCCGTACGTGCTGGTCAATCAACTACTTGGCCCTACAATATTAGCAATTGTGATCATTAAGCGAAATCTTAATTATTATTATTTTTTTCTCTAATAATTTACATCAACATAACAACAATGGCAAACGATTTGAATTCAGTTTAGGAATGTTTGAGCGAAATCATAAAACGTAATTAAATGCATAAACCACGTGATACTTTGTTTAATGAATTATAAATGTATACTTAACTGAATTATATAACAGCAATTTATAAAAGTTTTTCGCAGTAAGAAATAAAGTAACAAAAGTTAGTATACGCACAAAATAAATGTTGATATATCTTGGAATTTGGGTTTTGTTGTACGAAAATACAAAATAAATTGGCTGATGTAATCATGTACAAAAGTCTAGATGAAATGGCAGATATTTCTGTATTATGAGAGAACCAAAATACATAAACAAGTGCAAAAATGTAAAGTTGTTATCTTGGCGAGGCTTCCACGTGAGCTGCGTAATGCACAGTATTCCACAATTGTCGCTCGTCATGCTTAAGTATTTTAATTATTTTAATCTGATTTCTGACTTCATCATCTGTTTATATATAATTGTTGTAGAAACCTCATTGAAAAGAGAAAAAAAAAACATTAGCAAATTCAAACTGGTTTTTAAGTGGTGGAATAAAGTAATTGTAACTGAACTTGTATATTAAATCTGCAGTTGTTAACCGGCTTGTACTTAAAAAATAATATAAAATAAATTTTAAATATATCTTTTCCTGTCATTTTACAAAGATGTTTAATATATATGAATATTGCTATAAAATAGTTTTCCTGTTGGGTTTTTACAACATAAAATTGATAAGAAATGGTTTTTTTTTAAATTTAATTTAAAATTTACTTAATTAGGACATGTCGTCTAAATGACTGATTTATTTTTTCCCTCAATCACCAATCATTTATAACATTGATAGAAGTTGATAACTTGCTGAGCCACTTAAAAGATGCTTGAAAGTAAGTTTTTTATTCAATTCTCATAAGAGTAATTTAATTAAAATGCCCACTTTCGCTCACTTTAGTTTCTACTTCCAAATTATGATTACAAACTATTTAAACGGTTTCCAATTTGAATTGGAATTCTTTATTAGCTCTCAGTATATCTGCGGTGCGAGTGCACAGATTTCTATCCTGGCTGTAATTTTCTCGTGGCAACCGCAAAACCAAAATTTTGCAACTGTTGAAAGGGATGGGGGCGATTCAACCGAGTAAGTTTTGAGCAATTGCCAAAAAAATAGCGAAGAAAACAAAGCAATAGCAACATCATGTGCTGGGCAATAAAACTAATAAATATAACCGCAAAATGTGCAAAAACTCCATAACTTTGCATCTAAACCACTGACCCATAAATTCTCTTGAAGTTTTACTCGAGAACTGTAGTGCACTACGGTATTGGCATGGAATTTGGAAGGGCGAAAGAGACAGAAAATGGGGGCAGTATTAATGCAAAAATTATTATTTACCCTTAGAATTTGTGTACCATTACTCCTTGACCTCGAACATTTTCCAATCAGTAAAATAATGTTTATGCAGCTATGCATTTTTAAATAGCAGTTCTTCTCTGTGCTTGGGGCACAATTGGGGTTACGAGGGCGTAGAGAGACTTGTAATTTAAATGCCTAAAATTTTACTGTTATACTTTAGGGATTTAGTGTTATACTGCGAAACGGTTCAACTGTTATATAGCGAACAGACAGACTGATCAGCTACTTTAGATACTATTATAATAAAAGCTGTTATACTACTATGATGCTTAATGATAAACTGTGATACTAACAAACTGTTATACTACTTAACTTTTGCATGGCATACTGAATTTTATACTGGTTGTTATTATTGTTATACTAGTATTTTTTCACATATCTATTTGCGCCGACGTTACATTCATAAACTGTTATATTATACTTAGATGTAAGGCTAAGCCGATACGAATCTGTTACAATATCTTGCTGTTATACTGTGAAACTGTTTCACATATGAACACACAGCTAAACTGCTATATCACTGAACTCTGGACACGCCTAGTTTTATACAATAGAGTGTTAGCCTGATCATATAGCGCTTTTGTAGTGTTCCAATTTTAAACTGTTATACCACAATTATACTGCTATACTGTCTGTTTTATTGTTTGGTTTATAGCCTGTTTAAACAGTTACCGTAAAAAACTGTTATACTAAACGGTTATACTAAACTATTATACTGCAAAAAGTTGCATTCATTTACTGATATACTAATACAATTATACTGTTGCACAACAATTTACTGCTATTCAGTCATACTGTTTGTTTTACTATCTATACTGTTATAAGCTGTTATATATCTACTGAAATGATGATTGATTTACAGATTTACCTGTCTAACATCTAACTGGCCCCTTGTGAAAATCAGACATTCAATAAAGTTCGAATAATTTACAAATCCCCAGCACATTGGCCGATTGCCGATGAAAGGCACTGAACAGGGCTAAGAAACTGGGCAAATATTTGAGAGTCAAGTTTGGGCAAGCGATGATATCGAATACAAATAAAACTCAAACGATGCAATAAATAAGACTGAAGTAAAAATGTGTTTAAAGGTAAATAAAAGCATGGAAAAATGTGAAACAAGCCAAATAATAATAAACTTTTAGCTCCATGGGGAGCTTCGGGCCAAGCGAGAGTTGTTGTTTGCAATCAAGCAATACTCCACAATAACAACTGGGGAGCGTTGAATGTACCGAAGGATGCCTCCAAGTAGTTGTACCAAGTGTCTGTCCAAGCAGATGGCGAGGCGTGCGGGGGTCCTAAAGTTTGTCCGGCTAAAAGTGCTTGAAATGCAACAATGAAATTCGAAAGCTGCCTTGAATTGCAGACAATCAAGCAGAGCACGACGGCGACGGCGACGGCGACAAATTCAAAGTGGTTCCTCATGAAATAAAGTTAATAAAGTGGATAGACAGTATACCCAGCATATGGTGACTCTCTCAACTCTCTCAATTAAATACAGCTGCACTTGTCTTAAACAAAATATAAATCAAACAAAATAAAATAAAATACAACGAATGCTGTGGGAAATGTTACAAAAACAATTAAAAACTTGTGCACT
The DNA here is from genome assembly GCA_035047465.1 of Drosophila sordidula. Classification (NCBI taxonomy): domain Eukaryota; kingdom Metazoa; phylum Arthropoda; class Insecta; order Diptera; family Drosophilidae; genus Drosophila; species Drosophila sordidula. The sequence goes on from JAWNPQ010000290.1 coordinate 466,600, forward strand.
TTCATGAGTCAATCAAAGGCTGCCGAGAACCGCAATAAGTAGCAAAAGTTGGCCCGACTTTCTACTTGGCTCACTTTAAATGCCAGACGCACCACGCCACAAAATGCAGTACACAGCACGCATATAAAAAATGCAGACAGAGATGTGGGTGCGCTTGGATGGGGCCTCCCCCACCCAGGGGCTAGGGTGGACTTTGTAGCTGTAGCTGGGCCTTGGTAATCGGACGACGAGCCACACAAGGACTGGCTAACAAATCAAGAGAAATCGTTGCGAAACTAAGGAAACTTAACGCACAGTCCTTATAACTATTTAAATGCTCAATATGTTGAATAAAACCTTTATTGATAGGCCAAGGCTTATGGCTGGAACTGCTTATGAATTCTAAGCGTACTTTAATCCGTTTAAGGCTTTCATATGTCTTTGTTTGACTACCAAATCCGATTGTTAAATTAAGCTGGCTCCCAACCTCTAAAATATTTAACGAGATATTTTGCTTTGCACCGGGCTTAAACTGCTTATGAATTATAAAATCAATTAAGCCCAAATGTGTTTCTTTGATTACTCAAACCGATTGTTAAACTAAGCTGACGTTTTAACAAAACTGGCACTGCAAAATTTAAATTTAAATATAAATATTATAGTTTTCATTATAACTTAGACACTTATTCAATCGTCTTAACTGATTACTTAATCCGACTGTCAAACTAAGTTGGCGCTTAAACAACCTTCACAAGCAATTTGACTGTAAAACCCTGTTTTAAAAATAACTTAACTATCTTAAAAAGGAATAAATAAAGGAAGCTCTGAATGCTAAAAATGCAATTATATTCTAATTTTTCTTAAACCTTAGATACTTCATAAAATTTGGTATGTTTGCGTATTAGAAAGTCAGTTGGTATAAAAAAACTTAAGCTGAAACTTAAACCGAATGTCAAACAACCTTCACAAGAAAACATAATCTTAATTTAATGCAAAAGGGTTATAATTGCTGCTATCGTAGAAATAAACAAATTTTATTTGAGTATAAATATTTAAAAATTTAATAATATAGCTTTTTCTATGACTTAAACATTTCATACAATTTTACTGTGTATGCTACATCTGTTTACGTACAATTTCTTTTAAAATCCAATTATATTTAAGTTTTTTCCTATAAATTAGACACTTGATAAAATTTTGTATGTTTGTGAATTAAAAAAAAGTTACTGTGCATGAATTCTAGAATAGTGCGAGTGCAACAGATTCATGTATTTCCAATCTGGCTTGCCAAAATACCAGCAGTATAAAATTATACCGTTTACAGTTGAATCGAAAAGTAAACGCCAGTCGCATCAAGAACGCTTAAAGATCAAAGTTTCCAAATCGGAGTTGGAGATGCAGAGCTTATTTGGCTGCATCCTTTCGATGGAACCAACCGTATCGCCAGCTGGTTGCCTCCGGATAGTTGTACTTGGCATCTGGGGTACGTTCGTAGCGCGTCTCCAAGTATGTGGCACGCTGTCCACTTTGCAGCAGCTGCAGCTCCGACGCCGGCACCGACTTCATGGCATTGTGGCAGTGGCTGAAGTTACGCGTCTCCTCCTTGGACAGATCATAGTCGAAGATTTTCGAGGCGGATGGGCGATAGCTGCTCCTGCCCCCTACGAAGGGCTTAAAGTTTCGCGGCAGAGTTGCAGCTGCAGCGCGAATTCTCGACGAAACGTTATCTAAAAACTTGGCTGGAAGCTTTCGCGCGCCTCCAGCTGCGGGTGGTTTAGTTGGAGACTTGGGGCACTGAACGGGTTTGTTGGACTGCGGCTTCACCGGGCTGCACTTTGTGCTGCCGGACAAGCCACCTGATGGTGCCATTCTCGTGGCTCTCACTGGAATCATTGGCGATGCGTTTGTGGTCTTGGTCTGACTGGGCTGGCGAGCAACGTTTTTGCGTGCACTTTGAAATTTGGTTGTAACTTGTTTATTTTGTTTACTAAACATTGTTTGAATGTGGAATTCTAAGTGACATCTGAGTCAGATGTGGGGCAAATTCAAATACGAGGCCCTGCTGCAGAAACTCTCAATATATAATGTTGAAAGTGGCATCTAAGTTAGTTATCTGTTATTTATATAAAATTAATATATGATATCGTCTCTGCCTAACAGCCGAAGTGATAAGTTGCATAAGTGATACATTTCCGTAAATAACGTCATTTCCTTATCGTGATTCTTATCTTCGAATCTTACAAAAACAAAAGAAAAACAAACCAAACCCAACTAAGCTATCCTGACTCTCCAATCTCCTATAAATAAGCATACATCCCAGGCCAAAATATCTCATTGTGCAACGTATTAACAACAATGAAACCTTGGCTAACGTCTCACCAATTCTAATAAAAAAAATTATAGACCACACCTGTGATGGCGTGGTGGAGCAATGCAAAAAAATGCTATTGAAAACCAAAGATCAGAACTCAACTCAACTCAACTCTAATGAACTTAGAAATATTGGATGAAGGGGAATACTCAAAGAGCTGGGCATCCACGGTGTGTGCGATGACTCACTATCATCTTTAGACGCAATAGCAAATATAAATAACGAAAATTTTTAGACTTCTACATGAATATATAGCCTTCTAAATGAACCCGATTAAAACTAAAATTTCCTTCACAATAAAGCCTAGTACGTGCTTAACAAACATAAATTCTGTTAATCTAAAAAACAAAATAACCTTTTTAAAACATGCCAATATCTATCACGAAATATAAAATTAAGAACTCCACTAAATTAAAAAAAAAAAAAATTATTATGTAATATAATATACGTATTATCCCACAACTCTCACATTAGCTTAAATCTACCGACATGTATATATACATATAGCACTTTAAACATTAATATAGACAGAAAACTCTATATAATAAAATTAAAACCGTTTTTACCTTAACAAAGCTGAAAGTATTTGCCGCTAATGGCTATATATACTAATAACCTGTGAGGCCTAGATTTTATATCTAAGCTATCAATATATATAAATAAATAAATAAATAAATAAATAAATAATTTATCATATGTATGGATTACTGCAAGGTTTAAGGTTCCCAAATCAGTAAACAAAACATTGTTGTTTTTTAAATACTTTTAAATTAAATATCAACCACTCTTGAATGCAAAATCGGCTATCAAATTAAACAAAAATTTTTAAATAAAAGTACAACTATAGTCAGGTAAAAATTAAAGTTTATTTTTTAAATTTTTTGTATTGAATTAAAAATGTAATTTTATATGACCACACAGGTCTGTTATGTATCGTCAATTTATGTTTAATGTTTTTAAATCAAAAAGTCTACATATATAGAAATCATATTGCATATTGATAAAATTGTTTCAATTTCTTCCTGATTTCATAGTTGACCATTAGTGTTGTTATTAATAAAAAAATTCATGGATTAAGTACGAAAGGTTCGTTATAAGCTTACGTACTTGAAATAAGCTAAACGGAATACAAAGTTGCTTAATTTAATGTTTTTTACTGCAGTATTTGAGTCTCATATTTTTTTGCTCAAGAATATTAGCCGTTTTTGCTGTTTAGTACATATATATAAATATATATATATTTGTAAATATGGTAATCAAAAATTAATTACAGCATTTAGTGACAAAAACTTAAGGTTATATTTTTATTTTGCGACATTTTTAGAACCAGTTACCAAAAGCCCGAAGATTTACCGCCTGGTGGATTCTTGATTTTAATCGATGAACGCACGTTCGACGTGTCGAGCTCCTCTGGAAAAGGAATGCAAGTTATGATATTTCTGTTTTTGACATTTTAATTATAAGACGTCGAGTACCGCTTATTGAGAAGGACGATTCCTGTAGATCCCGTTTGCCATCGACGCGTCCGCGTGCACTGGAATTGTTCTCAGCTGCCTCGGGCGAGATGGGTGCTGAGCTGCTGGAGAACATAGCAGAGGGGGCTTCCTGTGCAGCTATGTGAGTGTCCAGTTCAGCCAGCTTCTTGGCCACATTGCCATTTTGCTCCACCTGTTGCTCCACCGGTTTATCCTTATTGTCAATACTGTCATAAACGAAAGGGGGTCGCAGCGGCGTGGGAATAAAGCGTCCGTAACCCTCCGCAACACGAACTGATCCATTCTCGGCACAGATGCGTCCACGCACCAAAACATACTCAGGCACACCATGCACAGTCATACCCTGTATTGAAAAATATACGATTTATGCATTTAGAAGATATACTTATCTTTATTTAGACATTAGTATTTACCTCAAAAATATTGAAATCGCATGCGTGATGATGGGTGTCTTTGGAAATGGTGCGCGTGGCTTGAGGATCCCAGATCACAATATCGGCGTCCGAGCCAATACCTAAAAATAAGATTTATAAAATTAAAATTTATTTAAAAGTGTAATATATTTTTAGTGAAATTTTAATATAATATTTAAATATAGAACTAGAGAAAGGTGCCTTGTCAAGTATTAGCGGAATAGAATTCCGAATAAAATTTGAACATTTCTTTCTTGAATATTATTAAAGGTGAAAAATGTTCTTAATTAAAGAAGCACTTCTTTTTAGATTAGTGCAGTATTTGAGTGTCATATTTAAAAACGTTTAACGTTTCAAAATGCCTTTAATATTTACTGAATAGCTTATGATTATTTTAAATTTGTTGAATTTTCAATACTTACCAATATGCCCCTTTTGCGGATAAATGTTAAATATTTTAGCTGCATTCGTGCTGGTTATGGCCACGAATCTGCAGGGATCCAAGAGTCCGGCATGTACGCCCCTTTCCCAGACCAGCGACATGCGATCTTCCACACCATTAACGCCGTTTGGTATTTTGGTAAAGTCTCCCAAGCCGAGTTCCTTTTGCTTTTTGTTAAAGGTGCAATTATCACTGCCTGTCACCTGGAGATCATTGCTGCGAAATAAAGGCAATAATATAATATCATACAGATAAAAATATAAAAATAAAATAATAATATAATATAAATATAATATAATACTAAACTATCGAGTCAATATATTAAGTATGTCATTCGTGTGATTGGGATGAGATTGATGGTATATTAATAATGTGAACATTTATGTATACTCACGACGCCAATGACTTCATTCAAATGTCCTTGGCGTGGGCCGAGTGATGTCTTGGTACGGCAAAGGATTTGCTGGACACGCCGGCGGCACATGAACATATAGACATTACAACAGTTTTTAGTTAGGTTTAGTTTCGCGAACTTCAAATATGTTTAACGATTTGGGCGTAGTAAAAATAAAGACAAGCTAAACTAAAGTTAGTAATATTGTATATTAAATTTTAGTTTTAAGTACGACTCACTTGGCCAGCAGCTTCATCAGAAATTCGGGAGTTGTCCTATCGGGTCGCAGAGGCGGGCTCAGCACATGAGCGGCCGCATGATCAAAATGCTGGCAGCGATAGTGGGTGCCATCTGTACCCAACGCCGCCGCCAAGGTCTCGCCAAATATATACTTCTCACTATAGCGTTGACGGGCGCGAGCGATCTCGATGCCAGCCGATTTGCTCATAACGTGGACCACATAAAGTGGACAATCCACCTAAAATTGCATTTTTGATTTGAAATTAGTATAAGTAAAATTCAAATATAAATATATATAATATAATATAGATTAACTCATGTTCCTTGCTAAAAATACCATGAAGATTAATTGTGGTACGATCACGCTTGCAAAATTGTAATATTGTGGCAACCCTACGTATCCACAGAGCGGCAACATTGTAATTAAACTCTAGTTTTTAATATTAACAAGGCAAATAAATTTTAAATTTTAAAACATATTCGAGTGCTCCAAAGTTGAGTTTCGCAACATCTTCAACATCATCAGTTCATCAGTCAGTTATAGTCCGCCCATATTATTTTAAAATGTTTCAATAATTTTCAGTAGTTTCTATGGAAACTTTCAAGCTGTTCTTACCTGATGGGCCAAAATGCAAGCACGATGTACGGCCTCCGCCTCGACTTCCTCCTGACGCGACAGCTCGTGACCCTCGGGCCCAGTTACGCCCTCGGCCAGCAGGCGTTTGGCGTTCTTGGCTATGATATCACCATTCTCAGCATGCACCTGAAACAAAATTCGAAACATAAAAATATGTGCCAATAATAATACTTTTATGTAGGCCTACCATAGCCACGGCATTCAGGCCTCTAATGCGCTCAAAAACATCCAAGAGATCCGAGTCGTTCAGCTGATAAAGTCCCTTGTAGGCCATAAACGTTTTAAACGAATTGACGCCCAGCTCCTTGCAGAGTATGCCCACTTCCTCGGACACCGATTGGGACCACCACGTAATGCCCACATGGAGTCCGTAGTCACAGCACACTTTGGGATCGGCCCAGCTGCGCCACTTGTCGTAGGCCTCGATCATGGACTCGTTTTTGTTAGGCAACACAAAGTCAACTAATTGGAAAATCAAATATAAAAGTAGATACTAATATAATATTAAGAGCACACTTACTTATCATAGTCGTGCCGCCAGCCACAGCCGCTTTGGTTCCATGATAAAAACTGGTTTTAGGAGCAAATATTTGAGTAGTGCTTTTAGAGAATAGTATTTGTCGAGCTACTTACTCATCCACGGCCACCGCATTGCCAAAGGGCAGCTGCATATGCGTATGGGGATCGATGCCCCCGGGTAATATTAGTTTTCCGCTTGCATCGATTGTGCGCACACCGCCTGGTACCGTAATATCCGCAGCGGGTCCCACGAATCTGCAGAGAAATATGTTAATTTTAATAGTGTTACTTTTAATATTCTACACGGAAAGTTGACAGCTAATTCCGTTCGTTTGGAATATATATCTCTATTTTACAATTTACTTTTTATAAATATATCCATATATCTTTATAACTGATTCGGATAAAAAGTAAAGTTTTCTAAATCGTGCAAATATATCTCTCCCTTATAAGCAAACTTGGTAGGTAAATAAATCTTTTTCGGATTAAGGGAAATTCTAAAAATTTAGTATATCCCAAAATCACAGCTTGTAAGTTAAGTAAAGGAAGTTTTGAGAGTTTCCTTTTTAGTGATATAGCACTGTGAACAGGGTATTGCGTAGTCGTATACGACCAATTGTGACGGCCGAACTTTATGATGTTTTATGTTTTATGTTTTTTATTACATACTTAATTTTGCCATCCTCTATGTAAACATCCGCTTTAAAGGTCTGATCGTGGTTGACAATCTGGCCATTTTTGATATAGACACGATTTTGGGCGCTCTGCAGGTGTATAGGCACCTTTTTAACTGGCGCTGGACTACTCGACATGTTGGCAATTAACTGCAATTAAAACAATATAATGGGTGATAAAAATATGTATGTAACAATTATGTTATTTATTATGTATATTACAATATGAAAACCCTTACCTGATCGTTTTATTTAGGGTATTTGCTCGGGGTTTATTACTCTAATCATTTAAAAGGGCATTTGTTCTATTTGACACGAGCACTAAACAGCTGACAAAATGCATACAGATCGTATATATTTTTATGCACTGCTCTAGATTTGCCAGATCTGCCGCAATTACGTGTGCCTGGCATATATAAATATAAAACATACACTGAGCAAAAAACTACTTAGCACACATTTGAAATACTCAACAGATTTTAATCAAAAATAAACAAAGTGTACATTTGTACTTAAATACATTAAATAATTAATCGAAAGCTGTTGATAAGAAATAAAAAAGTTGAGCTACAAATCTGAAGTGCAAACTAGTTCCCAACAGGGGGCAATAATTTTACTTGTTTTTTTAGTAAACGCTTGGAATATGGATTATCAAAAATTCAGATTTATGCTAAACATATGTACACACAAATATATTTGTATAAACATATGCATTCAAGCGACATAAAATTCTAGTTTTGTTGTAGGTAAAAATAGCTGATTCTACAAAAATGGAAACAATTATCAACGAAGCGGGCACATGTGAATAATATTACACGCACACACGCACACACATATAGACAAGCCGCTATGCATATAGGCAGATCCAAATATGTCTGTATGTTAATGCCAAACAAGTGTGAAAAACATTAGTCTATGACCTAATAGTACTTATATGAGATGTAACTGCACTCTAAGGTATTTTGAATACATTAAAGCGTTAGCATATATGTTTACTTTATGTATAAGCATATACGTCTGAGTCTGACACTTTGAAAACCTATAAACCCATTCAGCGTTTAGACAATAAATTCAAAAATTTAATGGTTTTTCATATGTATTTATAGTATATACATTTGGCTGTATACCTAGGTATACAAAAAAGAAAACAACAACAGTCGATTGCGTCGTAAAAGCAAAGCAAATAAGATTATTTTAGGTTTTTCAAGTTACGCACATTTAAAATGAAGTTTTAAATTTATCTTACGACTTACCGTTAAACTTTGAAAATTTTTGTTGGGAGTTTACTTGTCGGCAAATTGGAGAAAACACAACCGCTTTCAACGAAAATATCTGATAAGACTAAAAAATAAATGTTACCATAACATGCTGTTAAGCGCAAGTGCGCTGTTAACCGGCTGTTAAGAGTATCGATAGCTTATCGAGTTCATGCGTTGGCAAAAGCATCGATAGCTAATCGCGATCAAATGTTATGTGGCGGGGGCAAAATAACGGAATTTAGAAATTCAAAATCTTTTAATTCTATAAATAAAACACAATACAATACGGTGCGAATTAACAAATTAATACTGTTACTCATGCTACCTATCAGCTAGTATTATCAATTGATTTGCACTCTTGTCCATATAAACGTTCACATCTTTAATATCTATAAATGTCAATTTTTAATATTTTTTTTGTCGTGCCATGATAATCCCTATAGCAAACAGGATTTATGTTTATATTCAATTTTTGCACTAGTGTGAAAAACTAAAGTGGATTATGCAGAGATAGCAGCCAGGCCCCAGCCACATACTATATATATTTCTTTACCTTTATGTTTTTCGTTTTTTTTTCCCTACACTTCCTTGTTTGTTTGTGTGCATAACTCGAGTCCACAGGAAACAGAGAAAACACAGCCAGGCACCGCACGTTGGCCATAAAAATTTCGCAGATATGTCGCCAGCCGTGAAATGTTTATATGCATGTGGGGCGCGTGTCCGCCGGAGGGCGAACAGTTGCAATTGCCGTGCTTGAACTAAAAAAATGGATACTACATAAATGCAACGGTCGTATCGACAGCAAACCGAAATCCAAATCCGATCTGTGGCACTTTTGTGCGGCATTCACTTGTGGCTAAGACCTTTAAGAGTTCTGCCACTTAATACTACAGACTTTCTATCCTTGTCTTACGCACACTCGGTCCTTGTGGCTGTTTCCTATTGCTATGCTGTGCTCATCAAGGCCAGAAATCCTTTCAGCTTATTTAGCCGTTTAGTTAAATGTAATTCGGTCGTTTTTTTTTTTTGGCTGCTTTGTTGCTTTTGTCTCCAGCTGTATCCACCTGTTCTCACCTGGCGGCAGCTGCATAAATTAAACGATAAGTTGACTCTGCTCTTTTCGTTGTTTTAGCTTAGACGATGGAATTTATGCTTGAATCGAATCCTAGTTAAGCATTCCAACGACAGCCATGATTAAGTGTTCGCTTCTCACGATTGCTTGTAAATATTAGCTCTTTGTGTATGCCTTGGAACAGCATAATAAAGGATACACGAGCACCCATCTGGTTGTTGAGCATATTTTTGGTTGAATTTCTCATTCTATTTTGTCTGTTCTAGTTGCTGATTGTAGTTAAATTTATAAATGTTATACGACTCATCACTTTAACTTATTATAATACATTTTAAAAGCTTTCTAAAAATATTCTTAAATTCATTTAAATAAAAAATCAATAAAAAAAAAATTTAAATGTAGTTTTCACAATTATTTCTTATGTTAAAAGAAACCAATTAAAAAATAAAAAAAATTTTAATTGATTAAAAATAATTGAGTGAGTATAAGTGTATTAAATAATTTAATTGTATTTTTAATTGTATTTTTCTTAACATCCTTTTATTTGGTTGCTATAAATATAAAATAATAAATTCATATATATTTTTAATTGTATTTATATATATATTCAATTTAAATTCTTGCGAATCAAGACTACTTTTAATGTATTTTTTATATATTTTTTCCTGGAACTTGTAGGTATTTAGTATCTATCTGTCTATCGAACTTCCATACCTTAAGCCTCTGTTCTTTTTCTGTTATCCCGCACTTCCGTTTGACATAAGCAATTTGAGAGCTGAACGCAGCCGACAGCTGCACTCAGAATTTGCTCGACGTGTCTTGACCATTAGTGGAAGTTCTTTCTCTTCGCGATTGACTTGACTCACTTCCATTTCCATTTCCATTGCCATTTTGCCGCTTTCACGCAGCATTTTTATCTATCAATACTTTTGAAGCGCCGCGGAGCTATTGCCATTAATTTGCTCGACATTTGTCGCCATTTGGCTTTTAGTTCGCATCTCAATATCGCGGACGGTTGTCTCCAGGATAAAGGGGCTCGTTCGCCTGACTGATTGCAGTCTGCAGTGCGTTGCACTTTACGGCAATTGGTTGCACTTTACGCTTTCGCTACGCCGGAGAGCTGTAAGTTTTATTTTAACTCTCCGTTAAGTGCATTCTTAAGCTTTTAGCCTGTCTGACAATGTGACTAAAGCATTGAAAAGTAACTGGAAAAGGGGGTGGCTTTGATTTGCATGACAATTAAGTTAAAGTTTAAGTCCATGAGACATATGTAAATTGTAGAAATTTTAAAATCCATTCTTACGTTTGAAGTAGCTTAAATACACTTTCAGACAAGATTTTTGTTCATGTTTGATGTTTTTTTTAAAATTGAATACTCAAAAATAAAATTTTTAACGCAACCTTGCTAATTTTGTAAATTTTTTTTTTTAAATTTACAGAACCCGAATTTTACATTCTACACAACTTCTACTACAACTTCGTCTGAGGCGAACAGATTTTCATGTTTCATAGCATTTTGATCACAGAGGATAAGACTCTGTATTGATTCTGGATCCAACAAAATGAAAAACAACTTTACCAATTTTTGTCTCTGAAAAAGCTGTTTTTGTATTTGTAATCAATTCTTTAAAACTCCACAATAATCACATTCAGTAGTTCAAATTTGACTTTCAATTTGAAACTATTGTAGTGCCATCCTCAACCTCTTATTTAATTATTTTCAATTTATAAAAAATTAAATAAATATGAATAAAAAATACAAAACAGAATTGAAATTAAATTATAATTAATATAATTTGAATTTTGCAATACAGCTAAATCCTTTTAAAGTTCTTTCATTATCTTGCTGTAAAGTTAGCCCGAAAAGGAAGCTCTACATCAACTGCATGTGGAGCAGCTCTTGTGACGAAATTGAATTACTGCTCAGCACAGACCTTTACAATGATTACCAGAATTTCGGCTCTAATTAGATTGGGTATTAGTTAAATCGAATTTGAGCACACGTATCGATTAAGAGGCCGACACATGGAAGGCAACTTTGATAGTTCCTGTCAAACTTGGTCGCACAGCCCGCGGTGCTCGATGGGGCAGCTGGGTTCGACCGTTGGACACCCGTTGGAGCTGGCCGCTCCTTGCACGTGTGCTCCCGTAATAAGCCGCGTGTCTGCACAGCAGCTGTGGGCCAAATGGGCAACGCATCACGTTCGCGCTCATCAAGCTTGGCGAATGCCGGCGGTTCTTTTATAAACACAAACGACTTAATAACTAGAAAAGTGGACATGGAGAGGGAGAGGGTGCGGGGGCGTGGCTGTGTATGCCAGTTCGTTGACACTAAATGGCACTTTAGGGGCGGCAGGGGGGCGGCACGAGCGCATCTGAATACAGAGCAAAGTCAACAATGCCGCGCGTCGCTCGGTTTATTAAAAGGGCTCAGGTGAATGTCTGGACGCCATTTTCAACAGCAGGCGAATCAGTGCCCGCAGTCTTCTCTCTCTTCTGCTGTGTTTACTTAAGCGAGGCACACACACAAACAGACACAAACACACACACATACACACGCGCATTTGAAGATTGCCCGGCGTGTCTGTTGCCCCGGCAATTGTCGCGCTGCCAGCTGCTGCTTGAGTCCTTTCCCGTCCTGGCCCTTCCTTGCCGTGCCTATGACTATTTCAATGTGTACGTTTTGGAGCTGGGGCTCGCTTCGATAAACAGTGCATGGCTTGCTCAAGGGTCATTTGCATTTTGACCTCATCAGTTACATTTTTCGGTTACATAAAAATGTCTTAAATAGTATAGTATGTATAATAGATAAATAGGTCAAAATTGTACTAGGATTTTTTTTAAGATAGATGTTATTGACAACCTATAAACCAAAGCGGTTCGAACCAGAATTTCAATATTTTTTGATCATGATCCTAACCTTGAATCGAACTGATTGCTCTGCGTTGATCTTTTTATTTAAAAAAATATATATAAAATTAAATATAATTTTAATATTTTTAATTTAATGTAATGTAATGTATGTGTTAAACTAAGGTTTGAACATAAACCTAGGTTGACTTTCGTTGAAAACCAGGTTCATGAAATGAACTTAAAAGCGTGGTTCGAACCGAGAACTAAAGCACCGACAATTTTTTTTTGACTTAAAGCCTTGTTTAGCAAAAGATAAAAAAATATTTAGATGCACCTCGAAACTAAGTGGAAAACTTGTACTTTTCACAAGAAGAAGCCAGGGACTGTCAGCTGATTATAAAAATTATATTCAAGTCTTTATTCAAGCCTGAAATTAATGTGACAACAGCTGATTATTTTTCGCAATAAGCACCAAAAAGTTGCCGTTGCTAAAGAACAAATTGGTGAATGCTCTTAATTAATAATCAAATAATGTTCGACATGTGCTGTAAAACACGCGACTTTGGCTTCGGGGGGCTATGTGGTAAAACGAATGGCAAATGCTTAACTACCACTTACCGTTTACAGCTTCGCATTGCTGATCATTAATTTCCAGACACAACATTGAAGTCGGAGATGGCATCCAAAGCGCTTGAAACAATACTCGAAATCGTGTTTATCCACTGTAGCGCCCTTAACTTTTATTGGTCTTTAGCCGCGTTGGCGGCGTACAGGACGCACAAGGATGGTGCATGGAGGATGGGAATGGGGGGGCAGGCATAAAGATGTAAGAAAAACAACAATCAACACCATTTGCCGCTACAAATTAAGCTTCGAGCAAACAAATCGCGCTGAGTTCCCCAAGACTTTCACATTTCACTGCTGTTTGTTCATGTTGTTGCTTGTTTTATGTGGATGTCTTGTCTGCTGCTCAAGGCCCCCCCTGAGCCCCTTTCCCAGCCAACACTCGACTAGCTGCCCTGTGGCAAATTCGTGTTTCTAGGAAAATATTTTCGACAGCGTTCGATGTGTTCTACTTGTATTTATTGCGCATGGTGCTTAATCAGAGGCCATTGGCATGGGCACGCGGCGTATACTTAATTTCAGTTCGTTGCTTGGCCCAAAGCGCGCTTTTTTAATGGAAGGGGGAGACTGCTGCTAATTAAGCTATGACTGAGAAATGTTTATTTAAATTTCATAGTGGCTTCCATTAAGTGATTAACCTCCTACTTGAGTTTAATGTGTGTATTTTGCAGTTATGAAATTTAATTACTTGAAAATATGCAAGTGCCGAGCTTCTAAGTTTGTTTATACTAGTGGTATATTGAGCAAATGTGTACTTCAATAACACAAATTGAAAATCAACTTGGAGAATGTTTTTCCTTTTTTTGGTAACTAATTATGAAAAGTTTTCAAATGAAGAAAAGTGTGGAAAAAACTTTACCTTTAACTACGGTAATTACGATATTTATGTCAGTTTTTACTCCAGGTTCTTGATCGTCGTATTATAATTTTTAATTAATTTAAAAATATTTAAATCTGTGTTAATCGCTAAATTACTATTTATGATGAAATTTTAAATAAAAAGGAAAAACTTTTCCATGAAACTATTTTGTTTATTTGTGAGATTATTGATTATATATTTAAAACTAGAATTCCGAATTTTTCATTACATTTATATTTTTATTTTTGCTTTGGGAATTATTTTTTTGTGAATTACTTTTTTTTATAAATATAAAAAACATAATATATGATACAATTGAAGAAATATAATATTTTAATTATTGAATAAATTAAATTAAAACCGTTAAACTCAGAAATCGTTTAAATAATCATTATCACTCGTATTACAGTTATAAAAATATGCTACAATAAATTATTCAATTAATATTTGAAAAGTCTGATTGCAATGTTTATTCAATTACAGCCATAAATTGTGCGTAAAAATGCAATTAATATATTATTTTTAACATTTATTTCTGCGATTTCTTTGACATATATTTAATTCACTTAGCACTTGGCTCGCAGGCAAATTGCGATTTGAATGGGAATTGGAATTTTTCAAAGTATGTCAAATAGCTGCAGGGTAGTGTTACCCAAATGGAAATAGTTTTAAACAATTATAGTTGTCGTGTAATTCTATTTATACCTCATATTGTTGGTAATTTATTTATTTGGTAATCGGATTGGGAAACGTGCTTGGGGCTTGGATATTTCACGAGGGCCAGACAACGCGACGTTGGCACGTGTTTAATCCTACTAAGTATGCCGCCAAAAATTCGAATCCTGGTCACAAGGACCTTCGGCACACGGTTGTCATAAAATGTTAAATATAAATTTATGGCGGACAGCGTGCTTGCGGCATACTAAACATTTTGTACAGCCAAGGGGGGAGGAAGGCGGAGGGGGGGCCTAAACACATTAGCAAAATGAAGCTGTTTCGATAACCATTACAATGCTAGGGACTTCCCCTCTATTGTTATTGTATTTGCTTTGTTGCCACTAAATGTGACAGCTGACAAGATTTGGTTAGCAGCTGTTCGAGCCCAGGAAATGGGTCGAAAATGTGTTTTAATTTTGGCCAGGTGATGCAATTTGGGGCATGTAAATTTTTGGGGTCGTGATGATAGTTTTAGGTAGAGCAGCGAATAGTGTCAGTGTAAAAAGATGTTTTTAAAAGCTACTTACTTGTAAGCAAACGCTATAGTTGAGTAATAAATATATATTTATTTGAAAGCTTGATTTACTTTTTAAAATATATATATGTACGTTATAGTACTGATCAACGAGGTTCGAGATGCGAATACGTGGCTAGTTTATTGATGATATAATTATATACTATATATAATAATAATAATAATAAAATCGTAAAATACCATTTTCATATTTTGTTAATTTTCTTATGCATTCTTAGCTTATTTCTAAACTCCTTTTTTATTATTTTTTTTACGAATTTGTAATTTCTATTTAAAGAAAGAAAGGATTATAGATGGACTATTTTTTTATTGTTTAAATACTTTATAATTATATCCCACACTATATTTAATATTATTGTTATTATTTAATATTATTTAATAATCAAATCTTGCATACTATTTTCACATTTTGTCAAAAAAAAAAAATGATTTTAACTAATTTTTAGTATTTTTTCAAATTTGTGTAACTTTTGCAAGTTACCATTACATATTTTTGTATTTTTATATTTTTTATTACATATTTGACCTTAATAGCATAGTAGTCGAGTTTGATTTTTTACATACACACAAAATTTGCTCCATACACTACATTCAAAGACTTTTGAAAAATTTGCTAAAAATATACCCTTTCCATACATACTCTAAATATATATTTTATATAATGCCAGGGGGCTACGATGGAGCTGTGACCATATACTCGCCCGATGGACACTTGCTGCAAGTGGAGTACGCTCAGGAGGCGGTGCGCAGAGGCTCCACAGTGGCAAGTGAAAGTTTCCATTATCTCCCTTAATTTCTCTCATTTACCACTCTGTTCAGGTGGGTCTGCGCACCAAGGATTGCATCGTGCTGGGCGTGGAGAAGAAGGCCGTGGATACGCTGCAAACTGAGCGCACGACGCGCAAAATCAAGAAACTCGACGATCATCTGGTAATGACCTTTGCGGGTCTCACGGCCGATGCTCGGATATTGATGAACCGCGCCCGGGGCGAGGCGCAGAGCCATCGCCTGAACTTTGAGCGGCCCGCAACTGTGGAGTATATAACGCGGTGAGAGTGTGATTAACTTGATCCTGATCCTGATCCGTTTAATTCCTGTTTATACTCATTTACGAACTAAACAGGGTATATTGGGTTTGTGCAATGTCTGTCTGTCCGTATGAACGAATTTTTATTCGTCGCTATTGCAGCTAGACACTTGAACCTTGTATTGTATACTCGTGTATATGCGCGTCAGATAAAGTGTTAAGATTTGTTGGCTACACCCACGGGGGGCGTTACAAAACAATAAAATCGATATATTTTATTAGTTTAAAAATACAAATTTGTTTCTGGGGGCGTGGCAATTCAATTTAATCTATATATCGCCCTTAGTTTCAAATCTAGAAACTTGCACTCTTTTCAGACAGATTACTAATGACCTCCTCTAAAGATGGCACAAATATATTTTTGATACGGACAGTGGGGGCGTGGCGAATTGATCAAATTGATATATCTTGGGGGCGGGTAGACCAGGAAAACCCATATCTCCACCAAATTTGAAGGACAATTTTCTGGCAAAAAAAATCAATATTTTCCAAAATAATATTAATTTAGGCCATTTTCGATTGTTTTAAGCTGCAGCGTTCTTACTCTTTTTTCCACTCATAGATACCTGGCTAAGTTGAAGCAGCATTATACGCAGAGCAATGGCCGGCGCCCGTTTGGCGTCTCCTGCCTGATTGGTGGCTTCGACATGGATGGCCAGCCGCACCTCTACCAGACGGAGCCCTCGGGCATCTACTACGAGTGGTCGGCGAACACGACGGGCCGCCTGGGGAAGACGGTGCGCGAGTATCTGGAGCAGAATGCGGGCACCATGGCCAGCTCGCCCGACGAAGGCACCGCCATCAAGCATGTGGTGCGCGCCCTGCTGATGTCCACCATGCTGAACGCCAACTTCTACGAGCTGGCCGTGCTCAAGCACCAGCAGCCGCTGCAGATGGTCAGCCCGGCGCTGGTGGCTCATCTGGTGCAGGTCATTAAGCAGGAGAACGAGGAGGAGGAGGCCAGGCAAAAGCAGCGTATCGCGTCTTAAGCTTCCATTATATATATGTGTGTGTATTGTGTCTGAGTAAATTTCACGTTCGCCAGCGGCACATTTGTTAACCTTTCGGCCCAATCAAGACTTGATGAACGTTTTGTTTTTTTTTTTTTTTTGTTCGCTTGGCAATTTAATTTTGAACCTCTGCCCTTTTGGGGCCCGGCAAAAGTAATCAGCACGAAAAATGTGTAAAGTGAGCAAATCACTTAATTTGCCTCAAGGGCATCTTTATGTGCTTCAGCGTCCAAAACGCGTCCGCACTCAATCCTGTCCCGGCCAGCCGACCTAGCCGCACTTGGCCGGCCTTTGTGTGCGGCCAGGCGATGGGGCAAAAAAGCGAGTTAAGAACTTTTAAGTGAAAATGGAAATTGAATTTGCGTCAAAATTGCATACTTGCACACCCACACACACACACTCACATGCGTAGCTTGTGGCATGTTCTGTATTTTGTTGCGCCTTGTTTGTTGCTTTCAATATTTTTCAGCCAGATTTTTGCCACAAATGCCATTCGCAAGGTGTTCACCTTAGTTCGCCTAGCTGGGCCAAGTGTTTCAATCAAATGTGCGCCTTGGGTAATGCCCCGACTTGTCCTGAACGTCTATGATGAAAGCTATCAGGTAGCACACACAAGCCAAAGAATTTGTGAAAATTGGAACTGTGTTTTTCTCTTTTCTCTTTTTTCAGCAAGTTGCCAACGCTGTAAATACTGAGGAGCTATTGAAAATTCCGTTAGCTTCATGCTTGCAGGTATTTTTACTAGCTTTATACTGTTTCCCTTCATCTTTCATATTTTCCAGCTGGTATTCGCATGGGAGCAGAGTTTTTTTTCTGAAAGTGTTGGCTATCGGTTTCTTCGCCATCCCCATTGGGAATTTTGAAAATCTGTAAATCACAGTAATTTCATTTTTAAGTTTTCGAGTCTTTCTCCCCCATCTTTATCTGTCAGTGTTGCTTTTTTTTAAATCTATGGTAATGTTAATTAATTATATTTTTTTTTTTCAAATTCAGTGGACGAAAAATTTTGCCTATTCCACATAAATCTCGGAATTATTACAGTATTATTCAAATGGAAAATAATTATTAAACTGTCATGGATTTATCGAAAATAAACATTTATTTTTAATTTACTTTAAATTTTCTATGGAAATATATTTTTGGATTTTGCATTTAAAATAAATTTAAAGTAAATGCATTTAAAATAAAAATGTCTAAAAATATATTTCCATAGAAAATAATAGAAAAAAAAAAATAGAAAATTGTGTGCCGGTCGTGAGCGTGGTCGGGAATTTTTTTTCCTTAGATAAACGTGGTGACTATTACCTATTACCTTTAAAATTAGACTAGCTTTACAAATGTGGGAGATGTAGGATTTTGCGACAGTGGGGCCGGGAGGGCTGGGGCGCGTTCTTGTTGCCGTGGCTGGAGAGGACACCATCAATCTACATACCATTTTTGGTGTCTCTAGCTTTAAAACTGCGAGAATTGCGGTTGTCACAATTAGTATAAAAACAACATTCTAAGGGGGTAACATTTTTGGTCAAAAATAAAGCTCTCGGATCCATAGTTCGCATATTTCAAACGCCCATAACTTTGTAAAAATTGATTAATTCTGCATTTCAAATATATTCATTACTGAAAATAAATTATCTTTTCCAAAATTTAGAAATGCAAATGTAGATTTTTAATCGATTGTAGCTGAGGGAGTATAAAAAAGGCAAAAGATTGTTCAAAAACCTTTTATTGGGGGTTTTCATGCATATAGGTCACATGCAAATTCGACACTAGCCCTTGAAGCTGGTCATGCCCGCCTGCATGATCTCATCAGTGAGCAATAGATTGCACGCGATGACCGAGCACGAGTTGAGCATCAGCTTCTTCACGCAGTAGTTGTCGAAGACGCGCTTCTCCGCGGGATCCATGGGCTCGCCGGTGGTCAGGTCGAGTCCGAGCAGCTTGTCGCTGTCCTTGGTGGCCGTCGTCAGCTTGACGATGGTGTCCTGCACATCGAAGCCGCCGTTGATGGCCAGCGTCTTGGGTATGACCAGCAGCGAGTCGGCGAACAGCTGGACGCCCAGCTGGGCCTTGCCCTTCACCCAGGGCTTGAACTTGGCCAGTTCGTTGAAGGCGTGCAGCTCGAAGGCGCCGGCGCCGGGCACCAGGCAGCCGTCCTCGATGGTGTTCTGGATGGCGTGCAGGCCATCCCGGATGGCGTCCTTGATGGTGTCCGTCTGGTGGCGCGAGGGCGCCCGTATCAGGATCGTCACCGAGCTGGGATTGCGGCACTCGCGCACAAACGTGTACTTGGTTTCGCCCAGCTGCTGCTCGTAGACCACGCCCGCATAGCCCAGATGCTGCTCGTCCAGATCCTCCAGCGAGTGGAGCGCCTCGCCGCCGCAGGCGCGCACCAGCCGCTCCATGTTCCGGCGCTTGGCCCGCCGCAGCCCCAAAATGCCAGCGCCGGCCAGCGCCTCCAGCGAGGGCACATCGATGCCCTTCTGGTTGATCACCACAAAGCTGCGTCCGTTCTCGCCGCACAGCTTGTGCTTCAGCTCGACAATCTTGGCGACGCGCTGATCGATGAACCGATGCTCCTCGGCCACGCATCTCTCGCGCTCCTCGGCGGACTTGTAGTAGAATCCGGAGTCGACGGAGGTCTTCTCCAGCTCGAGGGACACGTTGCACGTGAGTATGTACGCCTGGGTCAGGTAGGTGGGCATGCTGGCGTGCCGCCCGCCGTGGTCCAGGACCAGGCCATCCACCAGCTGGGTGTCCAGCGTCGTGAGCTGCTGCATCTCCATCAGCTCGATCATGTTCAGGTCGAGCAGCTGCTGGCCCCCGCCGCGAATGCTCAGCACGGCGTCCACGCAGATCCCGGCCAGCAGATCGGCCAGACTCTGCTCCAGCTTCGTGCGCAGGCTGGTCTGGGCCAGGGCCAGCAGGATGTCGCGCTCGATCTCGACGGGCACGCAGAGCGACTGCAGCAGCTGGATGGCCTTGTCCTTGGCCTGCATGATGCCCTGGGTGAGCAGGCGGGGATGCAGTCCCTCCGCTATCAGCAGCTCCGCCTGCTTCAGCAGCTCGCCAATCAGCAGCACCGTCGAGGTGGTGCCGTCCCCGGTGGCCGCATCCTGGGCGGTGCTGGCCCTGGCTATCATCGACGCCGTCGGATGACAGAACTGCATCTCGTGCAGCAGCACATTCCCGTCCTTGGTGATCTTGATGTCGCCCGCCGGCGAGATGAGCATCTTGGTGGTGCCCTTCGGCCCCAGGTTGCTGGCCATCAGACGCTGCAGACCCGTGGCCGCCGTTATGTTGATGGCCAGAGCTTGGGCGGCGCGAGCGATTTCCGCCTTCGGATTCAGGAGACTTATACTTGCCATAGCCCAGAAAACCAACTTTTTCGTGAAATAATCTCAAAAACACAATTTAAAATAGACTTCAGCGAAGTTTTCGACTCTAACGAGCAATAGTAATTATATATCACAGCCTGCTGACTTGATACGTGAACTTTCTCTACGAAGCTTGACAGCAGGCGATTGTAATTATTGGAATAATTAAATTTGTGGCAACTCTGTTACAGTTAACAATAAATGTCTAGACGTCACAGTTAGTGTTAATGTTTTTCGATTAATCGGAGCGTTGACAACAATTTTTTTCTAACAGAAATGTATATACACTAAAAATAATACTTTTATAATAAACATATTGGCCAGAATCCTTAATATTTTTGAAATAGCTAAAATTCTTTTTTATTTGCATGGCTACATATGCAAACTAGTTCGGTTCGCGGTACCTCTAGGTTCGGTTCTCTAACCTGGTTTTCCACATTTATTAACATAGGTTAGTTCTCATAATCTTTTTACTTGAAAAAAATATTAAATATTACATTATTATTATTATTTATTGGAAACTATTTCTTACTTTACTTTTATTCATGTTTTTGAATTTAGAGAAAATGTACAAAATTGCATATTTATTATTTATAGAAAAATATGTATTTCTCTTGGAATTTTGGTTTCTTTTTATGAATTATACTTTTAGAGAGCATTGTTTTAAAAAATAAAATTATTCAGTTCCCGCTTAGTCTGATCTGAATTTTTGGGCCCGTGGGTAGTTTCAAGATTCAAGAGCCTGGTTATATTTATTACTTTTACTATTATTATTATTTTATTATGCTGAATTCAAACTGTTCGCCAAGTTCAAAACGATTTGATTAAAATCGAGCAGCGTGGTTTTTATTCTCTTTTTTTTTAATTATTGTTAATCTGATTATTGTTTTTATATAATATTCATGTTATTATAATAATTAACATAATAAGGTCGAATTATCAAATTTCGATATTTTATATTGAACAGCAGGCTGAGAAAACGGAATGCTTTATTGGGCTCAACGGAAAATGATCCAAACCAAAGTTGAGTGAAAATTTAAAATAGCGGCATGGTACTTTATTTTTATTTACTTCAAATACTTCCAAAATAATTATATTAATAAATAACAAATCAACTGTATTGCAAAGTAACTTCGATTTAAACAGTTTCTGCAAGATCTAAGCAAAGTCATTATGATTTAAGTATATATTTCTTACAGAATACACACACAGCTGCCAAACCAATAAAGTACGACAATTTATTTTACACATTTCTCATACATAGCCGCCCTTTCGCTTATCTATCTGGGCTCCTCTTTCCACTCTCTACCTCCTAATAAGAAACTGTGTACTGGTTTATACATCTCGCCGGATAGTCCAATCAAAATCCACTTGCAGCCAGCTGCTAAGCCGTTAATAGGAATTACTTTTAGCAGTGGCACACAGTTCTGCAGTCCTGCGGTCCTTTCGCCAAACCAATAAGTCGTGCCTTTATTATTATTTACGGCCTCCTGCGCTCTCCGTGCCACACGCCCCGTCCCGCTTGCCCCTCAGCTTTGCCGTGGAGTGTCGTGTCGAGACGTACCCGTGGCCGGCTTTTGTTGCTCCGTTTCGCCCGCTTGCTTTGCTTTGCTGTTTGCGCCCGGCACTCACACTTTTCACACTTAATTTCATTAAGTAATTTTTCATACTGTAACTTTTATTGAGTTTTAAACTGGCAGAGCGCATAATGCGAGCGCACAGCCAAGCAGAAAGGCAGAGAGGAAGAGAAATAAAGAGAGGGAGAATTAAAAACGAAACAAATAGAGCAGAGTGGGTGTTAGCATTTTGTTTAACTCAACAATTGAGCTGCGCTTGCCTCTTATAACGTATACGCCATGTGTTCGTTCTTTGCCATTGTTCGCTGCTAGCTTTTCCTTGCGCTTTTGTTCTTGCAGCAGTTTTTCCCGTTTGCATTTACTTATTTTAGGCCCTTTGTTTGCTGCCACTTGTTGCACAGCCTTTTGTATTTGGTTTGTTTTTTGCCTTCCGTGTTGCTTTTGCCGTCTCGGTGTCATTTAGCGTGCTTTTCTTGTGTTCATTATTTAAGGGCTTTCTAATAAAACAACTCGCATTCTTCACAATTTATTTCAGCTTTTCTGGTTTTCCATTGTAATTTGCCCCGCCGCCAGGGCAATCAAATAAATTAAATGGTCAACTGTTTGCCCACTTTCGCAATTACTTATTTACATACTTTTATTTCAACTGTGCAGCTTACGTGCATTTATTTTAACAATCTCCATAATTATTTTTGCATTGTTAGGGCTATTTTCTTGCTGCTGTCCGGGATTAAACTTTTTTTAGTTCAGCAGTAAGTGGACAACAGAGATCTAAACCAAATATAAAAACGAAATTCTATTTCGGAATTATGTATGGTCTGTGAAATCTTTTGTTTTGTGGCCAAAAATATATGCTTCGTCAAATTTCAGAATTTTGTTTATGCAAATTCTGTTGAGTCAACAAAGAAGTTCAATGGGTTCTATACCCATTAATTATAAAGTGATTGAATGGGGCTGATACATTTTTGCAACTATGATGAGATTTGTATCTTTAAATAATAATAATCAAGTTAATAATAGTAAATGTTGTAAAAGTAAAAAAACTATCGTAAAGAAAATATAAATTAATTTATAATTTAAAGTATTTGTATACAAATAAAAAATAGTATCCGGGTTCGAAACCCCTGCTGGTGTAACCTTAAATAATAAATAATAATAATACAAATATAAATTTAAACAATTTTAGTTTATAGAGTATTTGTCGGTCGAACACCGCCGATTTTGCTTGTAAAGCATACCAACTTGTTATGTTTGTCAATTGAAATGGAATTTGAAAGGTTCACAAAAAAAAGGAACAAGAAAAATGTTTTTCCTATTGCATTGCCCTTGTTCATGTATGAAGAAAAACGTATTTGAGAATTGTATTCCGAACCAAAATACGAGAGCATTCGCTGCATTTCGCCCCAACTCCCCCCGGGGCCAGCGCTAACTGCAGTTGCGAGTGAAAAGGAATTCAAAAACTATTGTGGACAAGCTAGCGACTGCCGGACGTGATGTGAACATCTAAAATTTAAGCTTCGAAATTGGATTTTGGATTCTTGGGAACGCTTTTGGCCAGAAAAGTTTTCTTAGAAGACCATTCTTAAACAAACAGTTATAAATGTTTAACCATTTTCTGTGCTCTAATAGAGCAATTTCTTAGAGAATTATTACTCAACGAAAAGCTCTTATCTGTTGTATTCCCGGTATCAGTTTTTGATGAGCCCACAACGCCCTTTGAGCCCCTTTCGCTTAGTAAACCACAGCTTGGGTCAAATTTCGGGCAATTTAAATTGAAGTGTCGTGCTTAGAATAGTCTGTGGAGCGGACGGTTCGGCTGACCAATCAGCGATTTGTGGCAAACCTCTGCAAATGAGTTAAGTTCAGTTTGGCGGCCGGCAAACTTTTCATAACTTTGCCAAGAAGATGCGGACCGTTGCGTTAATTGGAGCGCCGGGCTCCACTAAGCGCCAAAGCGCCACGGAATACAAAGTTTAACGGCGGCTGATTAACCCGTCGGGAGGCCCATCCCAAAGATGTTCAACAAAAAAAAAAAAATGAGAGAGAAAAAAAAGAAAAGAGCCGCGTAATTATCTTGATGAGATTCGCCTGGGCAGCCTTCAAGCCGAAGGTGACCCATGGCTGATGGGTTCATCAACCGTTGCGGGTTAAATTAAGTTATGTGCAGTGGAACGGAACGTTTGACATGTCTCTCCCTAATAAGCTAAATGAAAACAAAAATGTCAGCCAAGTCAGTCGCAAATTGACGACAAAGTAACCTAATAACTTTACCCACACAATAATTGGAATTTATGACTCATTTTCCTTCTGCACTACAAAAGGCCATTGGTCCGCCGGAGGTTCGATCACGCCTCTCGCTTCCTCTTCTGGCCAATTCAATGTCTCTCGTCTTGTGCTAAACAAAGCGCGTAAAAACCAATGCAAGGGTTATGGTCAATGCTTTGGACTAGACTCAACCTCAAGTCCTTTCATAGCAAAGTGAAGTGGTAGCAAAAATGAAAATAAAACAAGAACATTGCAGTCGGGTGTAGCCGGCTGCAAGATACTTTTCAAAGAAGTTCTTGGTTTTTGCGAAATATCGATTGTTGCAACTTGCGGGGACGGAAGTGGGCGTGGCCGAATTTAGAGAAGGGGTGATCAGAAAATGGACTGCCAAATTTAATGACTCTAGCTATATAATTTTGAGAGATGTGAATTTTGACAAGCTACGCGTATTCCAGGCCCTAGCTTCAATTGCGTTCCTACAGACAGATGGACAGCAAACCCAATATACTGTTTTCGCTTCGTGAACGAGTGTAAAAAAAGGGGAAAAGTTTGCGCCAAGTTTAAGTGCTTTTAAAAAACCATTAACGTCATTTCCTGTGCTGTCTGTGTGTCGGCGTTCGGCGTCTGTGCGTGAGTGAATAAAAAAGTCCTGGCGTTTAGTTAGATGCCTTCTTTACTTTGCACTCACATAGGGACATTTATGAATACCAGATGTACTAGACACGTGAATTTTGAAATGGCCACAAGTCGTTCACAGAAAATGCTTGCGGTTTTCCGATCGAGCGCTTTTGGGACACCATTTGCCGCTGCGTTTCGGGTCTATCGAGCTGATGATGGGGAAATCTGAAACTTCAGCTTGGGCCGGGACCTGCGGCTCGGCGGTCCAGCAGCGTGTTAGATCTAAGTTTCTAGCGCTTCGTTTGGCAGTTGTCGGAGCTGCCGAGTTCAGGCTACGTCTGGCTGTGGATGCCCTGCCGCTTGTAGTTGTTGAGGGTTCCTTATTTCCCATTGCTTTTAAAGGGACTTTACCAGCTGTAACTGTTGAAGGGTCCTTTCTTTGTGTTGCTTTTAGAGACTCCTTACTCCGCATAACTCTTAGGGGATCTTTACCTGAAGGGTTCTTAATATCTGTATCTCTTGTTGAAGGTTCTTTACTGCCCTTAGCTTTTAGAGAATTCTTACTCCACATAACCTTTAAGGGATCTTTAACTGTCGTAACTGTTGAAGGCTCCTTACTACCCCCAGCTTTTACATCCTTACATCCCTTCGTTGTTGAGGTAAGGTCCCTTCCTCCCAGAGCTCGGTCAACACTATCCCCAGAGTGTGGTATGGAATCCGCGACTTCTGATTTTGTATCGGGATTTGGCATCGGATGGGCAGGTGGTGGGCTCTCCTCCTTGGGATCGCTTGGCGGGTACTCCTCGCCTGGCTTCATGACCGGCATAATACTTGGACAAAAGGAGTAGGTTTCAACGACCGGCGCGTTGAACGCTCTGATGCTGGGACACTTTACGGCCGGCGGCTCCACCTCCCAGCAGGTAAAGCCCGGCATGTCCATGGTGGCGACGCTATCCATGGCGGGCAGGCCCCGATGCTGGATCTGGCGCATCGGGCACTCCATGGAACAGCGCTGGTACGGCCGCTCCTTGGACGCCATTTCGGTGATTTTGATGCAGTTGTTGAAGAACTTGTGGCGTTCCAGCTCCTGCTCGTGACGGCACCTCTCGCGATGCTCGTACTTGCGGTAGGCCAGCTCGGCCTTGGAGATGTAGCCCGGCCAGCAATAGTCGCGCAGCTTGCTCCGGCGCACCATTTGGCCCTCGGGCACCATGTCCAGCTGGTTTTCGCGTCGGTACCAATCCGCTGCCTTCGCGATCGGGTAGAGGGGTCGGCCCAGCTCCTTGCACTCCTGCATCGACTGAAGGGCGCCCTCGAAGAAGTCGACATCGTCCTTCAAATAGGGATCCTCATCGCAGGCCGTGATGCGCATCAGCTCCTCCTGACGCTGCTCCAGGAACCGCTTTCGCTGGCCGTGCAGAATCTCGCGCAGCTCGGCGGTCGCCGCATCCTCGTGCCGCTTGGCGCTCGCCGCGAATTTCTTATTGGCCTGATCGTTCTTGAGCCGCGTCGCCATCTCGTAGCGGCGAATCTCGGCCTTACGCTGACGCTGCTCTTCTGTGCGCTGCTGGGCCTCCAGCTCGTACGCCCGGCGCTCCTTGGACAGCCTCTCGATGTCACACTGGCGTCGCAGGTCATCCACCTGCACCTCGACAACGCCGTGCTCCTCCTCGACGTCCTGCTTCGCCTGCAGCTCTCGCTGCTTCGCCAGCTGCGCCCGGTGGAGCTCCGCGACGGGCGCCAACCGCGCCTGCGTCTGCGCCTCCCGCATGTCCCGGATCTGCTTGTTGTACCGTGCGGACATATTCCGCTTCGCCGTGATGTCGATGCAGTTAATCCGATCCTCGATCTGGTCGCACATGCGCTCGTCTACGGGCGGATTTGCGGTGCATTAAGAGGGACTAGAAGGGGAAATCGGAACTTACATTTGGCCGCGGCGGCCTTCTCCTTGATCGAGTCCTGGTAGGCGCGTCGGTAGAACTCGCGCTTCTGCCTGGTCCGCTCCTTGGCCGCCTTATCCTCGAGTTCCTGCAGGCACTTGTACTGCTCGCGCTCCACAACGCAGTCGTATATCTCCTGCTCCCGCTGGTCAAGCTTGCGTTGCCGCCGCTCCTCCAGGTCCTGCAGGTAATAGGCGCGCATGTCGTTCGTCTTGGCCTGGCGTTGCTCCTTCTCCTCCTGCTCGGTCACCCGGCCGAACGGTATCAGCGTCTCCGGACACTGCTCCTCGTCCAGACGCTGCTGACGCCGCGCGTCGGCGGCGAACTCGGCCGTGAGCGCTCGACCGTAGTCGCGCTGGTAGATCATCTCGCTGGTGAGCAGCGCCTGGTGGAGGGCGCGGGGACCGGGCTTCAGCAGGCTCATGATGCGGTTGGCGCGCATGATGCGCTCCTTGCGCATCTCGTCCAGCAGCTGCTGCGCCTTTTGGTCCTTGGTTTTCTCGGCCAGCGCCTTGTCCCTGCTCGCCTGCAGCTCTTCGTCGTCCTGGCCCCGCAAATCGGTCATGTTCGTGAACCGCGCCAGCAGCGCGTTGTTGCCATCCTGCAGATATTGCTTGTACCGCTGCTCCTCCTCCAGCGCCTGCTGCTGCTCCAGCCGGTCCTGCTGCCGCGACCGGGACACAATGCCATTGAAGCGATCGGACGAGAGCACCACGGGCCGAAAGCCCACGTTTAACCGCTTGAACAACTTGTGGCCCGGCTCGGCGGTGCAGGCCTGGTCGAGATTCATCGTGTGGGTTAGTGTCTTAATGCCTGGGATTAACGCAAAGTGCAATGGAATCCCACTTGTGCTGTGTAATTGTGTAGTGTATGTGTGTGTTTTTAAATTTTTTTTTTTTAGTTTTTTTTGTTATGTTGCTGTTTTTGTCAGGGTTAACTTTATAACTGTATTCAGTTTTTCCAACACACATATGTAAATTTCAGAAGCGAACAATTTGTAGCCCTTCTTTATTTTTTGTAAAATAAATATTAACCCAATATATAAAATAGTCAAAGACGGTCTTAATTATAAGTGTATTTTTTTTTAAATATAGATTTTTGTTGGCTTGGTCGCGTCAGAAATTTGTCTGCTCGATATTGAGAGGAGTACGCAGAAACTTGAGTGCCAAATTTGGACTACCCACCCCCAAAAATATATAAATTTGATCGCTCTGCCACGCCCCCAGTGGGTTTATCCCGAAAACTTTATGTGCGATATTTCGAGGAGATCATCAGTAATCTGTCTGAAAACGTTCTATGTATCTAGCTTTAAAACGGAGGAACTGATATCGATTTTATTAAATTCCCACGCCCAACTTTATAATAAAACAGATGTGAAAAAGTAGTTCGATGTTGGTGACATTTTGAGGTAAAACCAACAAATATTTTTAATACAAAAACTCAATCTTTGACTAGCTATATGATATAATGGTCTTGCCAGGTTAACTGTGACACTGAGCAAGATCAAGAATATATATACTATTTAAGGTCGAAAACTTCGTTTTCTATGTCTTATACATTTTGAAATATAAAAGAGGGTAATATATTTGGAAAAAGGGTGTTAAGAGTAAATTAACAAAAATTAGCATACAAATATAATTGCAATATTGCCATCTGGATTTAGATTGAAGATTCCACAGCAAAAATCTGACTTTGCTTTTTGAAAGCAAAAATACCTAAATTTATCATCACGTTAAAAAAGCTTAAAAAAAATTCTGAAATTTTAAATTTTTTCACGTTACGGTATGTTTTCTTCACATCTGAGACGGATAAAAAATACGCGCTGTCCGTTAAGTTTACAATTTACTTAACTGTCCATCAAAAGTCAGCAAGTCAAATGTTTCCGAAACGAAAAAGGAAAGAAAAAACTTGTACCTTTCGATTTTGGGATAACTTGGCCATTTACTCGGTTGGCCCCCGAATTGGATAAACCTCAATTAGTGTTTTTGCCTGCTTAATCAAATTAGGCAAAGCCTTGGCAGCATGTACGATGCGCCTGGGGCGGGGGCGTCCAGTCAGCTCGACGAGCGAAGGCTGCGAAATCCAATTCCCAGCTGGCGGAAAATTATACAAAAAACTCAAATACGAATCGTGTGGCGGGGAAAGCCAAAGAAAACAGAGTAACGTTGACTTTCATGCGAAAAGTTTTTTGTTGAAATCGCTGGGCGTGAATTTGTGCACGCAAAATGTTGCGCTGGCTCTGCTCTTGGATTGGGCGGGGCAGGGGGGATTTGTGGGGGGCGTTATCCTATGCCAAACACCGGCGATTATTGTTACAAAATGCAGCGGGCCGTGTAATTTTTTGGCAAGGAACACGCAGTGGGACTCAAAAATGGAAATTCAAACTCGAATTCAGATTCAGATTGAGATTCAAATTGCCCAAAGAAGCCGCCATCGTGGCGAACTTTTCAATGGCCACAGGGACTTGTATGCGCGGCAGGGGGCGTGGCAGGCGGCAGATGTGGGCGTCATTGTCTGCCTTCTGGCTTCTGAAAATTGTTTTGTGAAAATTAGTTTTTAAACTTTGCTCGTGCTTTTTCTTTCATTTTTTATTTTCTGTTTTTTTTTTTTTTGGGTTGCCATTTCGAATAGGAAATGAAAATCTAAACGCAGCATGCGAAATTAATTTGCATTTTGGTTTGGCTTACGTTATCATTGTATTTCCTTTTTGGGGAGGGCCAATAAAAATCAAATTTAAATAATTTTTAATTTATTTAGCTGTACTTTCTTTTTTGGCGTGTGTTTGTATTTGCAATTGACTTTTTCTTTTGCTCATTTTGCTTGTTTCTTTTTAAACGGTTTCGTTGTAATTGCTTTTACATTTTTGGGGACAAACTTTTTTATCTCTCGTTTTCTCTAACGCATATTTGATGTGATAATTTTTATGTCCATTTTGACCGCTGGCGGTGGTGAAATAAAATGCGCATATTCCAATATAAATTTCAGGCTAGTATCAAATATATTTTAAAAAATATTTAAATTTAAATGGATCAAAAAATTGTGATTTCTGTGGACACACAAAAAAAAAATATATATATATAAATTAAAAACACCGTTTTTATTATTTTTGTTTAGTTAATCTTTATTGCATTTCATTTAAATCCATTTCACAATTCGTTATGGCATATTTTTTCAATATTATATGTCGTTCAGTATATGGTATTACACATATTTATTTTAAATATTTTGTTCTCTAAACTAAAATTCTCTTAGGATTTAAAATTTTTTGCTTGCATTTAACTATTGTTATTTAGCTACAAATGATGAGTCATTGCAACTTTCACATACATAAACTCACTTAAATTCATGACAATCACAAAGTTAGGATTTGATTTGGTTTTCTTGCTTTTGCTTCGACATTGTGCAATTGTTTGTAACTGATCTGTTGATTGTTGCTTTAGAGAGAACTAGTACTATGTTTAACCACAACGCTTTTAGAACCATCAATACTTATATTTGAACTGCAATACGCGTATTATATATTGTTGAATTTTCGAGCAACTGACAGAGAAAAGATTGTTCAATAGAATCGAAATAGTATATAGCTTCATCGGATTCACAGTTGAGTAATTAGTTAGCTAAATGTTTGGCAATCTGGAAAAAGGAAGTCTACCATCTCTATTAATAAAAGTTCTCAAAGTTTTTACACAACTTAATGCCATATTTATACAATATTACAATCAGTAGTACATACAATTATCTACTTAACTACATTTAGCTTAACAATCCAACCGAGTGAAAAGTTTGATTTGCCCATGTCACACATTTACCATGTAACTACTAGTATTTTAATATATATTTTTATCAATGTTAATACACACACATTTATGACACACATCAATCTGTTATAGCTTCGAAGTTCGTTTGGAGTAAAAATGTATCACAAACATACATAGAATGAACACTTATTATGCTTAAACATGCCGCATTAATTGCTTTTAATTAATGCAAAAATTCCAACTGAGTAAAACTGCCGAAATCGTACAAATTTACATATGTATATAGTCCGTACAATTTGTTTATTCAGCGATTTTGTTTACTCCTATTTTGTAGCTCCTGCGGAAAATCTTAAAAAGTAATTTTCTGAAAATTATATTTCAATATTTCGAAGTAATTTAATTCTACCTGAATACACGCTGACGGTAATACGACTTATGAGATTTTTTGTTAGCTTTCAAAATTTTTCTTAAGCACACTATAAATTAACTTTCTTTCAGTTTAAAAGTTTTTAGCTTAAAATTTAAAAAATTTGAAGAAATTTAGCTAGGGAATTTAAAGTACACAAAGTACAAATGTCCTTCGATTTAATTTAATTGTTTTTAGGGTGAGTAAACATTTTTTTGAGTGGAACATATCCGTAACTTCGAAAGTGAAGAAGGCTTGAAAGTTTTAAGGTTTTTAAGGAAATTGTATAAATAATATTTTTTTTCAAAGATTTTAAAGACTCGAAATGTTATAAATAATTTAAGAAATACAATTTTAGAGAAATTCCTCAGTTGATAATGTAACTAATTTGCAGAATATTATTTATTTATTTTTTTAAAATTATTTTTTAACAAAGTTACATTTTTATAGCGGTAAACGGAAAGAGAAATAGTTAGTTCAATTTAAAATATATATACAGTATAAACAGATTGTTAACTGATGCTATATTTAGAGGGCTACAACTGTTCAAGTTTTGCTTAACTCTATGCAGCTAGAATATTTAGACAAACACACACAAACACACATAGACACACGCACACACACCTGCATTTACAGATCCCATCGGATTGGCTAATCCTAAGCTATCTATTTGCGATACTCGGCCATGGCCTCGCCAGCCAGCGCCATGGATGGCGGTGGGCTGTGACAGGCGACGCGGACGCGGCTCAGCCGCAGGCTGCCCGTGTGCTGGGCGCCGTGGGGCGCGTGGAGCATGGCCCGGGCTTGGGCCTGCTGGTGCAGCGGATGGTGGGCGCACTTGGCCTGTCGGGCCAGCTGACTGTTGGCGAGTATGACGTCCTCTGCGTACTAAATATCCGGTATGCTGCGACCGGCGGCCAGCTTGGCGGCTACCGTGGACGCGGCTCCGGATGCGGCCGCCTCGGGGGCGGTGCCCAGCAGCTTGCTCTTGGCGCAATTGGCATCGTGGAATAGATGCTCGCAGAGCTTCGGCTCGGACGTCGAGAATTTGCCCAGCTCGGCGGAGGTGGCTTCCTGTGCCGCGATGGTGTTCATATTCAAATGCAGATCGCTGTGCTTGCTGAACGAGGTGGTCTGATGCTGCTGCGGCTGGTGCAGCTGATGGACGTGTCCGTGGACGTGATGGTAGGGGAAGTGGGGGAAGCTCTTCTGCATGGCGTGCAGATTGCCGGAGCTGACTGTGCGCTCCAAGATCTCGCCCCAGTACTTCTCCGAGAGACCCTCGATGTCGGGCCGCACTGTGGCATAGCCATCGCCAGCTGCCTGATGGGCGTGACTGTGCGCACCACCCCCAATCCCGCCCCCGGCGCCCCCACCCAGTGTGCCCCTGATGTACTGGGAGGCGCTGCGGCTCAGACTGTTGGCCCGGGAGCGTGCACAAATGCCAAGCACGGAGCCGCCAATGGCGCTGCCAATGCCGCCAACCACACCGCCGCCGCCGCCAGCGCCACCACCGACTGCACCACCATTGTTGGCCGGCGGCCGCGAGGCGGGCGGCTCTGGCGGCATCGGAAGCGTTGTGATTTCAAAATCGTTCGCATTGATGTGACAACAGGCTGATTTGTGTTCGGGCGTGTCCTCGTTGGGGAAGCACTGAAACGAGCACACAGTGAGAGCATCATAAATCTGGCGTTAGTTGCAAAATTAATAAGCATTTCGAATTCGCATTTATTGTGTGCTGTCCAGCCCTTCGGCCGTGTCACGGAGAGCCAAATGGTACGATTTTGTACCATTGGCTTAAAAGGAAATTTATCATTCTTAATGAAAATGAATAATGAAAACTTTTCAGGATTTGAGTCTTAAATACAAATTAAATAAAAGTATTTATTTTCATCTGTTTTATTTTAAAAGCGGTTAAAGGCAATTTTGTACCATTAGCTTAAAGCCAAAATGATAACTTTTAAAGTAGCAATATAAAAAAACTATATGATTCCTAAAAAAAAACGTATTAATTTTATTTTTTATGATTTTATTGAAAATAATTATAACCAATAATGAAATTAATTTTTTCATGTAATACAACACTTGAAATACTTTTATTAATATGGTTATACTGTCGGCAATTGCAATATGTTGACTGCCAATCTCTTTTACTTTAAATGCAAAAGCTTATATAAAACTAGAGCTAAAAAGCCGTTATACAAAATGAAAACTGAGTCTATTATAATTATTACAAATTTTAAAAAGCCATTGTAATTGAATTAATTGAACGTAGGAAGAAAAAAGGCAGTGTCAAGTTGATCAAATAAAGTATCAGGTTTGGAACATTTGTGTCGATGCATAGTTAAATAATAAAAACAAAAATAAATATAACCAAAATATAATTGAATAATATAAATATTGATGTATAAAACGTAATCATATTAAAAGAAAGAAAGAAACAACAACAATTCCCACTAGAGGGGAAAAGCTCTACATACTAAGTAGACACTACATCGTCTAATAACACTTTTGAATACACTTTAAACATTATCTGACACGCGTTCATCTCTAGTCAGGGGTCTCGCCCATAAATTCGCTCAAAATGACCTCAGTTTTGTTTGAGTTTTTCGGAAGTAAATCATGCAACTTGACTGCGCTTTCCAAAATGGATTTGCCTGCCCCCGTTGGCCGCTTCTCCTCCTGTGAGTGAGTTTCCATGTTTACGTGTGCTGTGTGTGGAGTGGAAATGAGGGAGGTGGGGTTCTGCATCATGTAAATGCCGCTTTGTATTTTCTCTTTCATAATTCAAAATCACTTTTCACTGTTTGTTATTATTGTTGTTGTTTGTTGGACGCCGGAACGAGTTTCCTGTTGTACGTAGCTTGCACCTTTCGGATTTATGGCCGCTGGCTGGCCCTGTTCGAAAGTCCTTGCGTAATTCTGGCTTAGTTTTGGCATTCTGACAACACGGCTACATGAAATCCCTCAACTTTTTCCACCTGACTCTGAGCAGCTTTTGTGTTTAACTTAACAATTTTAAAAGAGTTGGGGAGGATGAGAATAATATGTTGTGTCCGAGAGTTCAACTGGCAGAAGCTTTCACCTTTGGCTTATGATGGGGACAGTAATCGGATCATCAGTGCAAATAATGCATTAACCATAAAATGTTCATTGAAAATTTAAAGAGTCTTGTGCAGCAATTAAAAATAATCCATACGCAACTTAGTGCATCTAGAATGTTAATTTTAAAGTGGAGCTGCAAAAAATAAATTAGTTTCAAAATAATAATAAATAAAAATAATAGTAGAGGAATATAAAATAACCATTGTGTTAAAAATAATGCGGCAACATATCTTAAAAAAAAGGACTAGTATAACGATAAGTAAGCAGATAAATAACATTCAACCTTTTTAAATTATTTCTTTTCTTTAAAGAGAATAATATATTTACATTTAAATTAAATAAGTGCTCAAAGTGTTAGTTGTGGATTTAAGCCAGCATGCTCCTAATCGAAATTTTGTATAGTTTTTAAATATTTTTCATTTTATTTAACTTAAATTAAATTTTAAATTTATTTTATTAAAATGGTAAAGCTCAAAATGTAAAATCCTTCCATTATCTCCTATCCATTATAGTTTTCTTGCTGAAATGTCCTATGTTGTATATTTGTATATTGCAATACAATCACATTGTAAACCGGGCAGGAATAATTGATAAAAGAGAACGCAAAAAAAGTTCTCACAAAAGTGTGCATGGGAAAACAAAGCATGCACATTGTGAAAATACGAGAAGGTTGAAAATCCACACTCTTGTGTGCAATAATCAACATGAACAGAAACTCACTTTGTTGGGCATCAATTGTCGGCTGAGGCGACGAAAATCGGAATTTAGCAACCAATACATGAAGGGATTCCACAGGCTGTTGCTCAAAGATGTCCAGGTGACCACGAAGTCGAGGAACGGCGGCAGCTGCAAACAGAAATTGGGGCAGTCATAAGATAAACACAGAACAATTAGGCCGTATACGGCTAACGTGCCGTATGCGCGACATAAGCGCACAAGCTGATTACGTATGCGACATGTGGGCTGTGTGTGTGTGTGTGGACATAAGTACTTGCCTTGGAGCCAGTGCATGCGGTGACAATCTCCTGAATGGTCCACGGTGTGACCATAACAATGAAGCCCAGCGAAATGGCCGCCATTGAACGTGACGTGTTGCCGCTCGAGTTCTTCTCCTGTATGGGCACAATCTGCAACAAATGTGCATCATTTAGCAATCTAATTAAAAGCACGACACGAAATGTGAAGGCAACAACAACTAATTTGGGGTATACCACATGTTGTGGCATGGGGTATACATAGAAGTACATTTTGCATTTAGTTGTAAATGGTTTTGGATTTGTGTGTGTTGTAATTTGTCATAAAGCAGAGATATTAATGTACTGAAAGTAATTATTATTAAATATACTGCTTAATTGATTTAGTGTATATTTTAAACAATATATTGCGACTAATGGGTAATAAATAGTTCAATAGTTATTTTTAAGTTTTCAAATGCTAAAATTTAAACTGTGTATAAGCCGAATTTTGTGGAATATTTAATTTAATTCTTAAAGTTGTTTAATAGTTATTCAATTAAAGGTAAAAATATACAACAAATTATTAGTATAGGTCTAATATCGAATACAAAATTTTTAATTTTAAATTCTCAAAATAAGTTAAAAATTAACAAATTAAACTGTATTGGCGGACTTTAAAAAATATATGCAAATAGTATTTGAAAACTAGTGAAGCATATTATTAAATTCTAGAAAACTATATTACAATTTCGTAAAAATTCTTTTATACAAATTATAAAATGTAACATTGGACGGATGTTTCAGCATGTTTAAATCTTTTTTTTTATGTGTATTTTTGATGTATTTTAAATATATAAAATAAAATCACAGAAAATGTTTAAACTGCGAGCGAATTTGTCATTTTTTTGTTGTGTTCAAAATTGCAACAGGCTTAGGCCCGATGTGTTGGCAAATTGAAATTCCATTATAGGTAAGCAGGTACCGACCTCGACTCACCTTTTTGGTAATCTTGTTTGTCATGCTCGGCATGCCGACGAGGCCCATGCTCATGGCCATGCTCAAATGGTTCATAACCGGCGCCCGATGATGATGTGGATGATGGGAGTGGCCATGGCTGCCATGTCCGAATAAGTGCGCGGATTGTTGTTGCTGCTGCTGCTGATGCTGCTGGTGCTGGTGCTGATGTTGCTGCAGTTGCTGCTGGGGCGGATGGTGCGGATGCGGATGATGTGCGGCCGCTGTAAGCGGCATAGTTGGATCATTTAGGCGAAAGCGACTCATATGAAAACTGGAGCCATAACAGTACATCAGCACCATCGTGGTCGGAAAGTACAATGCACATGTGGACAGAATGCGGTACGAGGGCTTGCTGTAAAACGGCTCGCACGCCATTAGACCCGTGTTGTTGAAGTAGTAACCTACACGAACGGATATGCATATAGATAAACGGCAAAATGAGCAGCTGTTTGCATTCATTCAGTGATCAAAGCGCACCTGTACGTGGGCGTGTCAGTGGTTGAACTTACCTTTAGGCAACACGAGAAATCCAAACACCGTCAGGCTGATAATCCAGGTTAAGCTCAATATGGCAACACAGCCCTGCAAAACAAACAAACACACACACACACACACAGACATTAGATACATCTGACATTCGTTTGGCTGCTGTTGTGGTCAGAGTCAGGTTTAATTTACCATCCACAATACGCCCCACCGCAATGTCTGTATTAGCCATTGCCACATACTCGGAGGGGGCCGGGCTGGGTCCCGGCTGCTTGTGTGATTTATGGCTGGCGAGGAATTATGTGCACGTTTCTGATTTTAAGTCATTTTAATGCGGGACACTGCAGCTGCACGTTCTACTGCATTTTTAATTACCCATCAAATGTCAATTTCGTAAATGGTATTTTTAGGGTGGGGGTTTTGTATCGCAAAAGGAGGTTTCAGAGGATCCACCCATCTAATCTTCTATATCGAAGCCATTAATATTTATTTTGATTTGTAATGAAAACCGTTCAAAAATAAAACTAAAATGCACAAAACATAAATAAATATTAATGATAGAAATGCTAGTAACATACCCATTAGCTTTAATAAAACACTGTACTATAATAAGGCTACAAAAAAAAAAAAAAAAAAAAAATATTTTAATACTTATTAGAACATAATTATTATGTTACAGCTGTTTTAAATAAAAAAACTATATAAAAACAAACAAAACTAAAGAAAATCTTCACCATTTAATGTTCCTAACTCCTTCTAAATTAGCTATTTAGATATTTTCTTTATATAGATAATCCTTTTCGAGTTTTCTCTTCAGTGTAATATTTTCCATCATAACCCCTACCTTGACATCACTCAGAGCTCGAACCTTTTATGAATAAGTGGACAGATTTAAAGCTGGTTCACCTGCCAAACATATTAACTTATTGATAAAACCGACGCATAAATTCTTTGAAAATCAGCTGCCGCAACATCGCCCTCAAAGTAAACTAAACTTTATAATCATACTATATATAATCATACTTTTTTAATTACCTTAAAACTGCAAATTAGCAGCACATAGTGTACATAGTACATACAAAGTATCTCACAGTGTTGTTGCCTTGAAACATGGCCCACGGCAAACAACATCAAACGAGTGCACCTACTAAAAGTGTGGACCTTCAACAAATAAATATTTTGTAAAAAAGGGCAGCAGCAAATGGAATTAAAAACTTTTGATTACGTTGAAAACATTGGGCAGAGGCCAACCACAGGCGGCACACAAAACGAAACATTTGCGAAAGGCAGCCACAATCATAACTGGCAAACTGACAAACTGACTGACGGACAATCCAAACAGCTGGCAGTTGAATGGCAACATAAATGAGTACATTTCGCAGCAAAACTAGCCCTCCAACAATCCGACAATCTGACAATGCAAAATGCAAAAAGGCCGGCACAGCGAAAGCCACTCAAAAACTTTCGCATTTCCCACTTGGCGCCAACATCTTTTATTGTTTAGTTAATTTACACTATTATTGTGTTTGCAACTTTCAACTGCAAGCGATCAACAAAAGCGTCAATTTTAATATTCAACAAAGCGTAAACTAAGTGCACATTTAATCGGAACAGAGAACTTATTTTCTCAGGATGACTGTTAGCATTTTTTAGATACGGAAAATTGTTGGAAAACACCTTCCGTGTGGATGATCCAATGTTGTATGGGCAAAAATTAAATTTGAATTCCAACGGTCTTTAATTTTTTTTTCAAAATAGCATTTATGAATACGAGTTTTAACAATTGTGGAAAATGTGCTGCATAGACGATTTTAATTCTGTGACAAAGTTGTAACTAAGATTAAAAAAATCGACTTGAAGTTAAAAATTTAGTTAAAATAAGATATACAATTAGAAATAGTGACAGGCGAATAGTGAGAAAAGATAAAGACCAACATCCAGTATCGGGTATATGCCTTCCCCACTATTTAAATACATTTGTTGCCCATAGTTCGATTTTTAAGTATTTAACGCGTGGCAGCCTTGAAAACTCTTAAGTTTCGATAATAAAAGACATTTGAGGCAACAATTGATAACTTTTTTTGCGGCCAAAAACTTTTTGTTATCATAAATTAAACAACATAAATTTCGTGCTCGCTGCGAGAGATGAGTTGCAATTTATGGGGAGTTTCAATAAAAACGGGACTAAAGCTGAAAAGTTGCAAGTTTCCAATGGGCCATTACAAGGCGAAAAGTGGGCCAACAAATTGCGTGGCCCGAGTGTCAGTCGCCTCGGCTGGCGGCGTCAGCTTCCATTTATTAATTTTCGACATTGCACACTTTATTACAAATAGGGCGTGGCTGTGCGCCAATTTCGCAGACTCCAGCCAAGAATTGCAGCAGCATTATTGCAGCGGAAACGACAAAAAAAAATATATATACATGTATATATATATGTATATATGCATATAAGGATGCACAAACAAAGGCAGGCGGCAACGCAATTTTATGCTAATATTTTCAACAAATTTTTTTTCTCGTTTTTGCATTTTTTCTGTCGTTCTTATTGCGTTTTTAACTTTGGCACTTGTTGGCCTTTTGGAAATACGCATGTGCATATTAATTTTCAGAAATTGTACAATAATTTGTTGTCGCTCTTCAAGAAGCCAAACAAATATAAATATTGCCTTGGCATTTTAATAGATGCGTAAAAATATTAATATTTATGTTGGGTAATAGG
This sequence comes from Drosophila sordidula, assembly GCA_035047465.1. Classification (NCBI taxonomy): domain Eukaryota; kingdom Metazoa; phylum Arthropoda; class Insecta; order Diptera; family Drosophilidae; genus Drosophila; species Drosophila sordidula. The sequence continues at coordinate 506,002 of JAWNPQ010000290.1, forward strand.
TTTTTGTTATACAAGTAAACAAGCAGCTTTGCCGAAGATAAAAAAATACACTGCACAAAAGAGACATCTTTGTCATGTTTTGTGGCAACTTTTTGAACTTTAAAGTACTTGCTTTTATGGAAGTTGACATGGCTACAGTGAATTAGCTTCAAATAATTCTCGTTTTCCCTTGTTCTGTCACAGCTTACAATTATTTTAACTTTTTTGTTAAACTTTTAGTTTCCTTTCTCATGTTATTGTAAGTTGCTATACAGAAGAAAAAGTTTGTGACTAGTTGGAAATGCAGTGTTGCCACCTAGTAATAAAGTTCAATTACCGAATTGACAGTGAAATACATAATTTAATAATACACCAGCCCGCTTGATAAAGTTTCTGCCAACATGCACTTTGATAAGAGTTTGAGAGAAGCTTGTTGGATATGTAAAAAGGAGTAGTTATCGAAATTCTGATCATTTGATATTAATTACTTTTTTATTGGCATTGTAATTTAAAATTAATACTTTTTATAATTAAATAAAGTTTAAGAAATTTTTCAAATTTTTTATGTCACTAACTTAATTGTAAATTACTAGCATAACTTTTATTTTGCAATTCAGAATGTTTGTTTTTAAGTGCAAAAGTTTCTAAATTCTAACATAAACAAAATCAAAGTTGTCAAATGAAAAAATAAATAAAATTGTGAAAATGTTAAATTAGTTATGCGCTTTAAGTTTTTCCCAGTTTTCATATATTTACATTTGCCGATTATTTGTTTTTTTGTATCCTTTGATTTGGCTTATTGATATTTGTAGTGTCTAATTTAAGCACGCTTTATAGCCATAATGTTAATATTCATTTGCATATTTAAACACAAATCATAAAAGCACCGTTGTCTCGACTACCGGACGGACATTTCTCCCGTTTTGTAAATGATACGCGACGTTTCGCTGTCCGAGCCCAAAAATAATTTCTTTCCACTTCCGCACACACATTTTTCTTTTCTTTTCTTTTCTCTTTTTTTGTCTTCGTTTTCTTACTTTTTTGCTAGCCTCCATTTTTGGGCGGCTGCGTAAATGTTCGTTGGCTCATAAATTATGATGCACGAGTGTGTGTGTGTGTGGAGAGAGAGAGAGAGAGAGAGAGTGTGGGAGAGAGTCGCACTGGCAACCATTGCTCGTTTGCCGCCCCGCCCCCTTCCCCTCCCGTTGCGGTTGCCGTGGCCGGCGCCGCTTCATTTGCCTGTCCTCGCTCCTTGGCCCTGGGTCCTTCTTGGTCCGGGGCCAGGTCCCTGCTGTGCTCTTCGTATTTAGTCAAAGTCAAACACAAAAAAAGAAAGGAAATGCGAAAAACCCAGCTTGATTTTTTATCCTTATTTTATACACTTTTCGACTGTTTATGCTGTGTTTTATTTTTGCTTGCTTTGCTTTTTCATTCTTCATCTGTTGGCGCTTTGTTTTGTGTGCAGCGTTTTAATGACTGCCAAAGAGCTTAGAGCCCATTATCCTTATTTATCTCTACGTAATTGGCTCATAGATGATGTTCTTGTTGTCGTTGTTGCCGCGGCCTACTAGATTTTATTGGCGCGTGATTTCTGGGTACATCCCCATACGCTTTGTTTATTGCCGTTGTCCTCAGTGATAAATTCTTATCTTAACTTGTCCCACAGCTTATCGCAGCTGACAACGTGCCTTATCTGCCTTGCCGCGCATTAGCGGGAATTACACTGTGTGCGTTTGCGTGTTTGCCACGCCACATCCAAAATTATGCAACACCCGGCTGGCCATCCCTCACGGTGCGCCCCACCCGTGCCCCACCGATACACTTACCTTCTTGCTGGAGTGCTGATAATAGCGTCGCGGATGCAGCGCACACATGTATCTGTCCACGGCCATGCAGACGAGTATAACGGCGCTTTGTTGCGACAGCGCTCCACGCAGCAAGGCCTGCCAAGGAAATATGAAAAAAATGGAAGGAAACATGGCAGGATATGCCGGAACCAGAAACAGAAAGAGAAAGGGAGAGTGAGATATATATATATAAAAGTTAATTATCCAGCACATAATTTAATATTTTATTTAACCTTTACACTTACGATAAAATCTTTTACATTTTTTAAATTTATTTTCATGCATTATTTGAGCTTTCACTATCTGAGACTTTTTTCTTAAGAATTTTACGTTAACTTTATACAATCTATGTACTCAAATTATAAGAATAAAAAATATTGAAATTTCTGTATTTAGTGTTAATATTGGTGTCCTTCCGTGTGTCCGAATGAACACAAATTTTCTCAATGTGCTCCTCTGCATTTAAAATATATTGAATTATTGATTTGGTTTGACTTTTTTGGCAATAAATCATTTAGTCCCACTTACTCGATTTAAAATGATCTTTTTTTGTAAATTAAGAATTTCTAATTTATATTTTTTAATCGATTTTGGTTGTCAATTTAAGTAAAAAGACACAACATAAAAACTGTGAACGAGTATTGCGCCGTCGGATACACCGGACCTAAATGTTCTTACATACTTAAAATCAATTTGTACTTTTCGTAAAAAAAATACCAACGAAGCATATTTCCCAGTAATACGCGTAATTTGGTTTTTAATCCAATTAAACAGTTAACTCATTAACAAGAGATGAACCAAATTGCGTCTCATCTTTAAACAGTTAATGCTGGTTGGCCACTGTAAATAACCCAATTGTATAATAAGCTGGAAATGCAGAAAGCTTAAATAATATGCTTGGTTCAGTCTGCCGCATATAAGGACAACAATGCATTATATTGTATGTTGTCTGTCTATTAGGGTGTCCATTCAGTGGGCTAAACAAAGGGCTCGTTGTCTGGTTACATTATATTAATTGAGCAGCAGTATGATAGCTTAATTGGCAACAATAAGCCAGTGCCTGGGGCCAGAGTTGGCCATTGGCTGGCACTTACCTGAATCTGGCAGAAGATCTCGCCATATGGCCAGCAGTGGAACAATGCAGGCATTAGCCCAAACGGCGTAATTAGCAGGCCAATTGTCAGGTCATTCAGCGCCAGCGAAGTGAGCAGATAACGTGGCTAAAAGCAGCAGCGTCCACTTAGCAAGTGATGCGTTAAGTTTGTTGTTTTGCTGCTGACTCACCTGTTGATGAATGTAGGCGGCGTACCGTCGATTGTTAATGACAAAGATGACCAGGCAGTTGGCCCCAATCACACCCAGGGTCAGCACCAATATCAGCACGGCCTCGATGGTCTCCGCAATGCCAATGTGCACGATGAAATTGTGGCCCGTGTAGCGCGGATGCGAGCAACTGGAATTCTTAACCGCGGGCGCTACGAGCAATGAGCCAGTCTTGAGGTCCATTGCAAAGCTGAAGGAAGAAGGACATAGTTAAAAAATATTATTTGATTTTAATTATTATTAAAATTAATAAATAACTAAAGGTAATTCCTTTTACTTTTATGCCAACATTTTAGAAATATTGAGGACAAAAATAAAGCCCGGAAATTTTCAGTGCTATTTAATTTCATAAATTTAACAAAACCCAACGTATATTCAAAGGGGAATAGCTTTTTGTGTAACATTGGGTAAGGAGTAAGGAGTATCTCCCAGACGGAAAAATATAGACTGAGTACTTTCTCTTTTGATAAAAATATTATTCAATTTCTTTTAATTTTATGTTTTTCTTGCAGGCTTGTTTGAATTCTAATTGAATAATTTTTAGTTTAAAGTAATCTTTTCTTCTCGTAATAGTCATTTTTAATAGAAGGTGAAAATCCCTAAGTAATATTTTGGTACTCTTGAATTCATAAAATTAATGACCTTAATTAAAAATTAAGTTAGAGTATTTAAAAATGGAAATTTCTTCAGAAGACGCAGAAAGTAGACAATGAAAAGAGACAACAAATTTCATTGCCACAGAATTGTTTCGCTTATTAAGATTTGTTCGTATAACGCAGAAGAAGAACTTTGTCAAATAAATTTAAAAAAGTGGTCGAAAGAGTAACCCGCTTAGTTAGCTTTGATTGTCTATTTGCCTTTTGCTGGCCGAAAAGGCAGCGATGGCAGTTTGGTCGTTAGCACTGCATTTGCGGTTAGCGCGCTGTGGCGTCGTTTCCGGTGCTTCCGTTTCCCATGTGCAAATACGCAAAATGGCGACAATTTGTTACGCCATAATCAAGTCAAAACATGCGAAAGCGACGCCGCGTTGACAATTTATCAGCGGGACGAGAATGAGCAAGAACATCAAAATGATACGAATCCAAAGAAAGTAACTAAGAGGAGACAGAAAAAGATAGAGCGATAGGGATAGAGAGAGGGAGAGAGGAGGTGCCAATATGGCGGCACTTCCGGCTCCGTCAAAACAACGCGCTGACATAATGAAACTTTACAGGATAATTGGATGATTTGGGTGTGGTTTTTTGTGGTTCGTCTGGTCTTCACTCGCGATAAATCAAAACCACAGCCGGCCCGTCGTTGATGTCTTTGTCTACGCTTCTCCCTTTTCTCTCAGCGCTGACATTGAGAAATGTTTCAGCCGAGAGAAACATAACCGAATATTTGCTTTAAAGAGTTTCGCAGTGCAAAAAACGTGCATTCGAAAAAAATGTTTGTCATTTGGTTTGTTTTTTTTATCTTGCCACGTATTTTTATTAAGTTTGCCCATGCTTACAATATCATATCCCTCTGAGCTCAGCGACTGTGATTTATCGTGGTCGTCTGAGCGATGCTGTGTTTATGCTAAGTCCACAAATCACCGCATGAAATATAACCAAACTACAAAACATTAAGCCCAATTGTCTAGTGTATTAGATTTACTACCGCAATTTTGTCGGCGACTGCAAGGCATGTTATTAGACCGTCCGGCAGTTGCTCAGGATGCCTGATATAAAGGAGCATTCCGAGTGTGACAGTTTAATCACTCAACATTCAAATGTGTTGGAAACAGATGAAGATTTTTGAGTACAACATATTTGTTATATATAATGAAGTTTGTTCTGAACCGGGAAACCGAACATTTGTCGAAGTTCATATCAAAAATGATTGCCCATAAATTCTAATATGAGCATTGGTCAAACAGACTTTTTTTTTACTAAAGGAATGGCTTTTGGTTTATGGTTTTGATTTAAGATTTTTAGTCAAATGTCAAATTAATGCACAAGATTTTCTTTATAGGCTAAAATTCAATTTTCAAATGTCAAAATTTCAAACTGCGAGAACTTGGCCTTAAGTTAACTAATTTTTTAGAATTTTATTTTTTTTAATATATTTCCATATATGCTTTCGACTGTTAGTTATATGCTATATTTGTAACTTGTAAAATTACCTACAAGCTCCAAAGAACAATTTGCTGGTTCTAGAATAAAAGTTGATTTTTGCTGATTCTAAAATGAAAACAAAATATACTACATTTTTTTTTTTATTTATAGTTTACGATTTATAACCGTGCATTCACTAAGTCAGTTTCAATGCCACAAATATTCATTTGCATGATTCAATTCAAAGTTTCTGGCAGTCGAACCCGATAGCCCACGTACGCGGCACTAATAAACCGAGAGACAATGGAGCTGGGCAGGTTCGCACGGCGGAGGGGCATTGGCCACAATGTGCTTGCCAAAAACCAATTCAATTTCCAAGTAATGAAAAGAGGAAATTCGCTTAATTCCACGTATTGTTAAGTCGGACGCAATCGGAGCTCCAACCGCCAGCAGCCGGAGAAACCCAAAGCGTAACCGAAACAGAACCAGTTACAGAAGCAGCAACGGAAACAGCAGCCCCAAGAGCAGACCGAAAATGGAGTCGCTGCAGGATTGGCAATGGCCTGGATGGCAGTGTCAAATGCGAAACCGCGTAATTGTTTTAAAATGCGAATAAGCGAAAATGGCAATAAAACCGATAGGAAAAACGGGCAAAGCAGCGTTTGCAATTTAAATAAACGAAATTTTTGCAACCAAATTGCAGTAGTTTGGGCAGCAGTACGTTAAACTGGATCCAGCCAAACTCATCAATGTTGTATTGCCGAGCAGCAACAACAGCAGCAGCAATGTTGATGAACACAAGAATAACGAGAAACGACCCCGAACATTGCCAAAGACAAATGCGGAATAAATAATTTAGTTGGTGGATTAGAGAGCCACAATCCGCTTTTGAATTTACACTCAAGTTACTTCCATTAGTGGCATTTGGTGAGCGCGCAAAACTATTGCATATCATTAGGCGCTGCCGTCGCCCCCGCTGTGCCCCACTGTACCCCCCTGTGCCCGCTGTATCCCACTGCAGTTGTCAAGCACCGCACGTCGCTTGCATAATCCCCGCCCAAAACTTATAACACCAACTTGGCACAGGATTTGGCCAGGATGACGCTGACAATGAAAACGGCAACGGCGACGCGCCCGAGGATGGCGATGAGAATGGGGATGAGGATGAGGACTGGAACAACGCCGTGTCACGCTGCCTTGTAATTGTGTCCACAATATGACAAAAAGGAGCATTAAACATGTTGGCAGTTCGCCTGGAATTCAAACACGGCTAGGGTTTACCCTTCTTATAATATATCAATTATTAAATATAATATATAAATAGAAGTTTATAAATGTATTATTATAATTACATTATAAATAAAGTATAAGTATAACAAATTAAAGAAAAACGCTTGTTAAAATTTCTTGGATTATTATTTAATAAATTTGAATTAAATTTAAAAGAGTGTAATACGCATTTTTTTTATAGAAATACATATTATTTTAACCCAGTAGTTATATATTTTTTTGAAAATCTCTCCGTTTTAACTGAATACTTTTTTTGCCACTCGATAATGGTTGTAAAGTATTGGAAATTGCTAAACATTATTCTGTTCGTTAGACTCCATAGGACATGTTAATCAAACGGTTACAAAAATTAACTATAACTGGTTCAAAATCACTTTAGAAAAGTTATTTGAGCACTGATAATCAAATATTATGTGATAAAAAAGAATGCAATTCTTCAGTCGATAGGATTCCATCCCGAAATAGATTTCAGGTTTAAAGTAAGACTTTCAAAAGCTCCTTAGTAAAGCATCAGAAATTGATTGAGACAATTTGTAACAAATTAAAATATAGAAATATTTAATAATACTTTCTCTATTAGTTCAGTCTTAAGAGGACTTAAGTGCATTTCGAGATTGCTTTCAGTTCCTGTCAAGCTAAATGATTATGTAATATTGATATTTAAATGTAATATCTTTTCACTAAGCCCATTAAATCTATTGAACATTTCCAGAGCACACACACACATTTATTTGATAGGGTATGGAATTTTGAAAGCCAGGCTATAATACAATGCGATAGGAGAACACGACAGGAATTAAGGATAGCTCAAAAGGGGGGAAAGGGAGGGTTAGCAATTCTGTATTCACTGTGCGTTTTGTCTACGCAACGAATAGGCAACCGTTGTGTGTGTGTGCGTGTGTGTGTGTGTGTGTGTGTGGGGGCGCTCTTTGCGTGCGTGTTAATGCACGAAACTGTAAAGTCCGACCATTTATTCAAGCTACATTCAGGCACAAGTCTCTCTATGCATTTCATGCACACTTACACACACACTCACACACACCCACACACACACACACACACACACACACTTGGAAAGTCGAAACTGGTGCAGTTCTGTGGCTTTGTTCTTAAGCCTGTGTTGACAGTCCATGTGAATATGTGTGTGCGTGTTCGTGTGTCTGTGTGTGTGTGTGTGTGTATGCATTTCAAATGCAAATTTGCTGCGCACGGATTTTGGCTGCTGTGTTTTTTGTTGCTGCAGCATTTTGGCAGCATTTGCCAGCTCTGGCTTATTTATAAGATTCGCTTTGAAGCAGCGCACTTTACACATGGGTCAAAGCTGATTCCGCTTGACAAAATGCCCGAGTTGCCAGCAGCCGTTGACTGATTACACATTTGTTGCTGGCACCCACAGCCAGCCACAGTGATTTAGGCCACATTGTGGCTGGTGTTGAAGACCAAGTTGTTTGCTCACAGATAGCCCAACGTCATGACTCATCATCATGCGAAGCTTTTCTGATGGAGTTCAAACTTCTGGTGAAAGCTTAAAATAATTTGAATTTCTTCAAAAATTCCAACATCAATCAGTTGAAATATTTGGCAATTTTTGTGCCAATGGCACCTGTCAAATGTTTCAGTTGGCAGGCCAGGTCGTTAACAAACTTGTTCGCTTCTTTCTTTCCGTCAGTCAGTCAGTCAGTCAAAAGCGATGAATTTTCATTTTGTTCATTATCGTGGAAGCTGACGCAAATAGGTGTCAGTTACAGATGCGCTAATTGATATCTTCCCAGCTGCTCTTGTGGAAAAGTTAAAATTCATTCTGTCCAACATGGCGTATACGTGTTAATTTGCGCAAATGAATTATGAAATGAAGTTGTCAAGCAAACATACGCTTTATACATATAATTGCCAGATGTCTTTCAAGTGTCAGCATTTGATTATTACTTTGCACTGTTCTAAAGCAAACAGTCGTGACTTTTGAGACGAGAAATGGATATTCTTCTTCTTTGCAGTCAGCTTTATTTGCTTTTGAATATTATTAAGAATTTGAAGCACATCAGCAGCTGTTGTCAGCTTCATATATTTACGATTAAGTATGGTAATTACTTGCGGAAATTATTTCAAGGAAAATGGGCAACAGCCTTTGAAGAAAAGTCTGAAACATGTGGCCAAATAAAATGTGCTTCCTAAAAAAATATTCATATGAAATTGTGGGATATAGAGCACAATTTTTATTTAAATTTAATTTTTTTTCAAACGAATTCCAGTTATGTTATCAAAGAAAGCATTTGGATTTCCACTTATTTATGAAATAGGTTTTTGGAAATTATATTCCAGACTAATTAAACAAAAATAATCGTGTATTTTAATATACTTTTAATATAAATTGAAAATATCCGTAGCTAGTATAAACTTAATGACAGAATACTCCTTGTGCAGTTGTTAAAATGTAATTTAAAACAATTCCCCTTCACATTAAGCTGAAACGAGAACTTGACAAAAATCGTTTGTTAGCTTAAATGTTCACACATTAACTCAAGCTATGTAAAATGTTTTACCATTAACATTAATTAATTCAATTTAAGATGTTTGCAGCTGAGATTCTGACATCACATTACGCCCAACTGTTGCCAGACTATCCAGCAGCAGTTTGCGGCAGTTTCGGCAATCTAATGAGACATTTGTTCAAATATTACGCATACGACACGATGGCCAAAGTTTTCGCTGATGTGCGCACACATTTTGATAGTGTGCATAAGATTTTCAATTACATTACTGCGATTTCATGTTGAAAAACTTACACTTTAACTTTTTTAATAACCAATTTTGTGGTGCGCGTTGGGGCTGGCATTGAATAAAACAAATTATGCGCCATTAAGTCAAAATAACAGAATTACGTGCGTAAAATCGCGAGCGGTGGCAAAATATGACAGGGTGGGTGCCATCGGGAGTGTGCATAAATCAGTTTCAATATAAATGATTGATTTAATATTATTGAATTCAAATAAAGCACATACAATTATTTGACTGGCATCCGCCGCCGCAGCTGACGACTTGATGATGGCACTGTCAGCGCCGGGGTCGGCCTCAATTCGATTGCTATGCAAAGCGAATTTGCCAACGAGGCGGTGGCCAGTTGATACCGAGCGGAGCTCAGCTGTGTACTACCCTGCATTCAAGTAGACCCACTTGTACTTATGCCTGTTGTTAGGGATTTGTCCTTATTGTCTATTAAGGAAAAAAACCCAACTGAGTCCTTGCTATTATTCCCCAATTTTGCCGGAGTTGCCAGCTAGACAACTAACGACGTATGACATCGGAGATTATACTTCATATAAGCTGACTGAAGAGCTCCTTGTTAGATACGCTCAAACAAAAAAAAAAATAAGAATACCCTTTTCACAAGTGTTTTCAGTTACAGGGTATTAAAAAGCAGACAAATACCCACAGAAATATCCGCAGAGCCGGATAAAGTTTTAACCAAAAATGGCGCAAACGGAATATAATAAATACGTGCAATGCATTTCTAATTTTTATGTGCTGCCAATGCTTTTAACATGTACATAAAAGCCAAAAACGTTAAAACTTTCTACAAAATAATCACCCGCTTGTCCGCAATTAAAGAGGTAAAAGCCCAACAGATCTCCGGGAAAGGAAGGGAGGGGAAGGGAGGGGGATGGGGGTTGTGGGGTGCTTGCTTTGTGTTTGGCATGCGTTGTCACGTACACGTAAAAATGGCGTAAATGTTTTAAAAGTTGCATCAAAGTTGTTATGAAGTATTTGCCCAAGCCAGAAAAGGAGCAGTCATCACAACATGCTACACACACACGCACACGCGTCCATATAAGCGAAAAAGTCAGAAAGTCATTTAAGAAATTGCAACGTTTGCAGAAAGTCACAAGAAATTAGCTGCAACATTTTCGGGTTTAAGCCAAATTTAACCTCTAGTTATATACTGTTTATATATGTAACTTTGTGTGTTGTTGACAATTGACAATGGTATAAATCAGCTTAAATAAATTGTGTTCAAGAAATATTATGAATATGAATATGATTATGACATATTACTAGTTTGAGTTTATAACTTTAATTATTTTTTGTAAGTTCCTTTAACTTCAGAAAATATTATAGAATATTGAAAAATTATAGTTTTATATATTTAGATATTTATTATTTTATTTTCATTTAATAATATGGTTTTTGTTTTGAAATATCATTTTGTTTCTTAATAAATTAAATAAATTGATACATTTCATTTAATTTCATCTAACAATAAAAGTTGTTGTAGCGAACAGTTTTTTGTTTATATAAAACTTAGATTAAAAAATATGGTTTTTTAAGTTATAAAAATATTTTTAATAATTTCTTAAAATTCTCTTTCTTTGTGGATCTTTTCATATGTTTTTAAGTGTTGTTTTTAGTTATATTATTATTATTTTTAAATATAACAGTCTGTTTTATATTAATTTTTCAACTGAATATCACAAATGAGCTCCACTGTGTGTAGCAGGTGGGCGTGGGAGTAGGGCGTGGCTCCACCTTCTGCCAGCACATTGACGTTGCGTTGTAAACTTGTCTGCCGTTTTGGCTTTAGGCCAACTCGTGTTAGTTTTTGGGCACGGAGTTACCCATGTATGTCTGTGTGTGGCGAATGTTTTCTCCTCTGGTTAGACTCAGGTGTAGACAGGTAGCTGGTACAGTGTATGTGTGTGTGAGTGTGATAGGCACAGCTCATTTGGACTGTGCTGTGACTGCTGTTTTCTTTTTGCCACTGCATGTAATTATGGTCCTGCCCCTTGGCCTTTTTGGCATTATTAAGAAATGTTCGTTCTGGCCTTGGCAATTCCAGGCGAAGCAATAAGGTAGTAGAAAGCAAGCTAAATGAAGAAGGCTAATATAATTTTGAGAGTTGACACGGGCTGAATAAAAAGAGAAAATTAAAGGGTATACAAGAGCAATGGTAAGCACAATGTTGGGAAATTGAATTAAAATAGTGCACGATATACATATATATATATTCGATTTGCGGTTGTATCATTTGCTTCAATTATTAAAATGAAATTAAAATTATTGCCAATTTCAGAAGCTTATTGACTCAAAGGCAACACACATTCACATTCACATTCACACCCACAGCAATAATGAATGAGTACTCAGTTGACTCGTATGCACTGCTCTCCGCTAATGATGTCGGGCTATGTGTGTGCGTGTGCCTGGGTGTGTGGGTGTGTTTGCTCCTCTAGTCACATCCTTTCATGATTAAATAGTCGTTTATTAAATGGTAATTGCATCCAAGTTAAGTCAAACGATTGCTCGAATACTTCAAGGCGACAGGGCTGAAGGACCCAAGTTTAATTGAGATTTAATTGGAAAGTAATTAAAATTAATAATGCCTTAATATAAAGTGTAAATTGCGGAAGCTTTTGTCCTCCAAGACCATTGACGTCAATTACAAAAACAATGATTGCTGGCATTAATTCACATCATAACAATATGCAGTTGTGTTTGTATGTGTGAATTAAATCGTTTAATTAATGTGTGCGACCACGCGGCGTATGTGCAATTTCTTTTGTTATAGTCGGCCTATTTAATAAAGATGAAGACCTTGGGCCATAACTTAAAATGCTTCAGGGAGTGAAATATATAAATATAATTTACGAAAGCAATCGAGTATCGAATACATATGAATTATTAAATTAATATATTTTCAATGAAAATATTTTTAGGTCTAAATTAAAATAAAATTACAATGATCAAAATATATATATATATATTTTATAGGGAAATGAATTCAATGAATTCAGTAAGTTAAAAGTATATTTTTTCCAATTAGCAAATAAATTGCCTGTGAGCCAAATATTAAGCAATCAATATCACATTTAGGTCTAAGGAGCTAGCAAATAAAAATGTGGCAAAGAGGTTGCCTTAAATGTGTTGTCATTTGTAACTCGTGCCGTCAACTTAATCACACGCTAGCCCCCCCTGTCCACACACACACTTTGGATCCGCCATGGAACTAATTAGGGCAACACATGTTGAACGGGCCCACAGCTCACATGATGAATGCTCCGCAAATGTGGCAACGGGAAGACCATTAGTCACATGAATGCTGTATTAAAGCGATACTGTGCAGGACACTGTGGCCTGTCACAGGACAAAGAGGTGGTCAACTGTTAGGCACATGGCTTAATGGCATTTAAGTTGTTCTATTTTGCAGTTGACTTGAGATATATAAATAAACAGGCCGACAAATTTAATTAGTCATGAAGATGTTTTTTGATGAATAATAGAAAGGAAGATAGTTGGCGCATAATAAATAAATTTTGTTCAGAAATCAGATAGACAATAACAATAGTTATTAGGCAGAGAGTTAATTGAGTATTGTATTAAAAATCCTATAGTGCTTGAACCGAATTGAGATTCGTGGATCCTCTTAAGTTTATAGTTAAAAATCTATTTGAGAGTTATGATTAATTACACACTCAAACATATTTGTTGTCAATGGAACGTCTATATAAATTAAAGTATTGCCCAGCATTTTCAGATTCAGACCAAAACGAAAACTTCTGCAACTGTTATTATGTATATACACGATAAACATATACATATGTAATATATACAAATCTTTTTTTTTTAATATTCATCGCTCTGGGCTCAATTCAATTGAATTGTCAACGTCTGTGAAAATAGCCCAAACCCGTGTAAATCTCCAGCGAGGCATTCACGCAATTTCACGTTTCATCAACGTCAGACGGCAGATTCAGGGATTCCAATTTAGCTGAAGGCGATCCAAAAGCCGCATGGAGCCAACTGTCGAAATCCTACGTCAAGTTTGATGATTTTCAATCGGCCGTGTCATGGTCATTTTATAGATTTGGTCAGCAGGCGCGCACAGTGGGGCAACTGTTATTATTTTGCATACGGCGTACAAACATACATTAAAACGCCGCTTGGCTCTCTACTCACTATAGGGTATTTCAAAGATATTCGCAAAAGTTTCGAGTCGCATTGACATTCATATTTCATGGGCGCCATTCGTCACTTTTACATGATTAATAACCCTTGAATATTCATTAAAAATCAACATCAGTCGTTTTTCCTGTTTGCGGAATTATATTGTATTGGCGACGGAACCGAATAAATTAAATGTCAACATGTGCCACTGAATTCATCCACTTAATCACGTTGTTACGGCTCCAAGAGCCGGCGCAGTTTAACATTATTTTGTTTTTATCCTTTTGGCCTGGACGATGATAAATGGGGATTCAGTGCACTTCAGAACGTATTTCAGCCGTTCTTTGCCACTTATTTGCAGAATTTCAATCCGTCTTCGAAATATTAATTAAACGTGAACCTTAGTGTTGAAAAACTTTATTATTTAACAGTTTCTGTTAATAACTTTTCTTAAAAATTTGTAAAGGAAAAACCTTGAATGAAGCGGAGTGTAATAATATTGATTTTATTTTAAAATATTTAGTATTTTGCTAAGGAATTAAATCTTTTTCAAAACATTTTTTAAGTCCACATTGAGTACAATAAATAATAAATATTGGCTTTATGCTTACAAAGCATATTCATGTTTTGTTAAGGGATCAACTTTTTATACAATATTATACATTTAAATAGTTATTGCCCCTGACTAAATACTCGTTCATTTTATCTTCGTTTTCTATCTCTGTCGCTCCACCTGCATAAATATTTGAGGACTGTGTGTTAATACAATGGTTAAATACGGCAACAAAACATATGTGTGCAATGCAGATAAAACAGCAACAAAATACAATTTCAATGCCGCCAGATAAATGGCGGAAAACAAAAGCAACATGCTAAATAAATATGCATAAATTAATGCAAAACAAAAGCCAAAATGGCTGTAATGTGCGTGCTTGTGTATGTGTGTGTAAATTAGCCCAGTTGGCATTGGCAACACGCGCTATTTTCTAGTTTCGGGGCTTCCTGCAATAAATGAACAATGCCAATAGAGCAAATGCAACAAATTAAACCACAAATAAGTAAGAATAACCTGGTTAAGTGTGTTCGATTTGTAAATACCCTGCAGCCATTTTTAAAGCATTCCAACACACATTCGTATTCACAAATGTAAGTATATATGAAAGTATTCTACACACACACAAATACTTGTGCCGCAAGCTGTGTACGTCAGAGGTCGCTTTTTCCAATTATAAAAAATAATTTACTCAAATAAATTCGGTTATTTTGGCCCGATGTTTGAGTTGACCTTTTTTTGTGTATCAAAAAAGTGAAATGTGAAATAAAGTAACCAGATTTCTCTCATCAAATTTCACGTTGATTGAGGTTTTTTCGCAAAAAAGTTTTTAGATTGCAACTTCGATTTTTGGTGTACACATATGTTCGCAACAAATATATACATAGTATAAATAAATAAAATATTTTTGCTTGCTATGATTTTTTGCGAATTGGGGGAAATTAACAATAAGCCAAAATAAACTTGTTTAACATATTTATAATCTAACTGTTACATACTCTAACATACCCCTTTTTACTCATTTCATAACTACGGGGTAAAGTAATAGCCAACTTGACGGGCAAAGTAAAATCAAAAGTCACGAGCGAAATGTGCGAATTTAATTGCTAATATCAATGGATGATTGCAAGAGAACAAAATGTGCAATTTACAGTGGAAATCGCCGTCAAAGATTTTTCGGTGTGCGATTTCACGTATCTGTGTCCGAGGCTCAAAGTCGAGATTGATATTTAATGAAGCTGCACGTCACCAGGACGCGTCCCAGTCAAAGCCCCAAATGCCAAATGCCAACTGCAACGATTAATGAATGTGTCGTGGTAATTGAGTTTCGACTCGGCCCGTGAGCGGAGGGGATGCGGGTGTTGTGTGAGGCGGGAAGGGGTAAAGGGGGAGGGGGTTTTATTGCACGGACATAATTGGCACTTTGATGTATTGCCAGCAATGTTTTCCTCGATTTGTGAATCGTTTATCATGCTGCCAACTCTATGTATACGTAATGTGCTTTTATCGTTTGATAACAATTTTTGTTTGATTGCGCTAATTTGTAGAGAAATTAACAAATCAAAATGTGAAATTTACAAAATAAAGAACGTTGAATACCCTTGCAGAACACTACATAGTAAAGTAGTAAAGTAGTAGAGGGGCGATTACAATTCCCAAGTTTTGTGATGATATCTGGCAAAAATATAAATCATAAAATTAAATATAAAATTAGAGCTATGCGCTTTTGTGACCCGATTTCACTATTAAGTTAGGAGCAACGTGAAACTATCAAAGCTAAAGCTTTAAATGATATAGAGGTCCGCCTGCAACAACAATACAGACCGATCAAGAATGTATAGTCCTTATAACACATTAACAGACAGTATTAAAAATATTATTTTAATGAATTGTTTTGCTGGCCAGTTTTATTTTATGGGTATACGCTCCATAAACAGTTGTATATGTGTATATTTGTTTATAATACCTTTTTCGTGTTTTCAGTTTCTCCTGACACACACACACACACACGCACCCGGTCAGCTCTTAAGATTTTTTCTTCAGTCTCTGAATGACCACCACTTTGAACTCCGAGTTGATGGAGATGTGCACCTCGTGGGTCTCGGAGCGCACACGCATGAAGGTCACATCGTTAGCCGGATCCAAATCCCTGACCACGTTGCGTGCCATTGTGGCCAACGGGTTCAGCAGATTGACGTAGTTGAAGGTGCGCCTCTGGCTAACTGTGGAACGCAGTGGCTTCCCCTGGTTATCCATAATAATAATTTCGCGTGCCCCGCGCTTCTCAAAATGGTGCACAAATGCATCGCCGTCGTAGGCCCGCTGTAGGCTATTAATTCATAATTAATTTAATGCGAAATCGATAGGTGCAATTTATAAATTAGGACTCACGTTGCGCCATGCTTTGGCTTTTCACTCCCCATATTGTTCAAATGGCTTTAACCTACTTTATTAATGAATATGTTTTCTCTTAGTTTTCTTAATATAATTGTCAATAGTTTTATTATAAACTATTCAATGCTTACTTAGCTCCAGCAAAGATTACCTCGTTTCGAAAATATCTGGATTTATTATGGTACGATTATTCGTGATCTCAATCAAAGTAATCGAGATGTATCCCCACCACGAAAACCGAAACAGAGATTTGTAATTTTGTGCTTAACTTTAATTCCTAAATTAAAGGAATTAAAAATTTTAGATGTGTGCTATACCCAAAAAACCCAGATCCCTGTAAAAAACAGACCGTAAAAATAGTAAAAAGAACTAGGTGTATTTATATCGATAACTGTATTTCCATACAGTAGCAAGGATATAAGCCATACTTGTATATGTGCAATAATTATATTAGCGATTCCTAACCAATGACAGTTGTTTTTATAGACATTGAAGTACGATAAGATTTTATAAAAACAAGAAAAAGCCACCTCCATGATGCTACAGTGGAATACGTCCACGTAGATAGTCCATGATGGCCGCGGTGCCCATGGCCAAGATCTGATGACGCGGCTGACGGAATGGATTACCGGACAGCTTCAAAACGGTTATGTTTGTCCATTTTCCCAGCATGGGTGGCACCAGCTGGATATTGTTGTTGCTCAGATCCAGGTGATTGAGTTGGGTCATGGCACCGAATCCGTTCACAGTGGCATCCAGCTCCCTGATCTGATTGTCATTCGCAATGAGCGATTCGAGCTGGACCAGCTCGTAGACGCAGCTGGGCAAATGGTCGAAGCGATTGTGCGAAATATTTAGTTCGGTCAGCATTTGTAGTCCGGCAAATTCCATGGGCAGGGCACGCAGTAAATTGCAGGACAAGTTCAAGCTTCTGAGGCGCGAGAACTGCGATATGAACGAGGGTATAAAGCACAGCTGATTCTTGGCCAGGTCAAGATCGGTGAGCAGCTCGCTCATCTTCTGCAGCTCAACCGGCACATCGGTCAGCAAATTATCCTCAAGTCTGACCATGTTCACCTGCTCCTCGCAAGCCGTATCGATAACGTCCTCCGGCAGGCTCTTCAGCTGGGCCTTCGTTATGCTGAGAATGCGCGTGTTTCGCATCATATACTTGTCCGGAAATGGTTTCTCATTGTCGGCCGTTGCCCCCTTTCCGCCCTGCTTACGGGGACTATTCAAACCATCGCCGACCATCTCAATCGAAGCAAAAAAAAAAAACAAAATTTAATTGGATAAAATAATAAAATAAATTAGAGCTTTACAAATGAGAACGAATCGAAGATTACTGAATTTCCAAATTAAATTTATTTGGCCTTTAGCGAAACAAATGTGAGTAGATTCTCGAGGCTAACATGTTTGAGAGATACATTAAAATTAGGATTTTTATTTTTTTGCTTTTTTTAAGTTTGTTAAAAAGAAGAAAGAGTTGGGTGCATCGATTTTGAGCAGTTGATATTCGAAATTTAATTACTATCTTCCCAAAGTAAAAAGTAATATCGTTGCAGCCGGGTGTAACCAACTGCTCAAGGCTCGTTCTCGGTATAATAACAATAAATAATAAAACAAAAAATAAAACATTCGAAAATGACTAAATTGTTATGATTTTGGAAAAATATAGATTTTTCTAGCTTGTGGAAGTTGGATATTTAGAGGTCATCCGAAAATTTGACTAGCTTTAAAATTATGGGTAATATATATTTGTCCCATTTATCCGCCCCGAAGATTTGTTCGATTTGCCGCACCCCCCGTGGGCGTATCCAAACATTTTTTATGCGATCTTTAGACAAAGCCTTCAGCAATTTGTCCGAAAAAATTGGTGTATTTATCGTGAAAACAGCGAGCTGTAAAAATTAAATCTATTTGCCACGCCCCCAATGGGCGCAGGCAAAAAATTCTTTGCGTAATCTTTACACGTCTTTAAATAAAAAGATATCCAGCTTCTATAGCGGCGGACACAAACAAAATTCATGCGGAGGAACAAAAAAATGACCATGAGGTTAAATATAGGTTAGAGGGTAAATATACTAGAAGCAAAAAAACCAAGAACTTGATATGCGATTTGTTGTCGGTTTTAGAGAAGAAAGTAAAGCCACTTAGTAAAGATAACATACAATTTTATATTGAGGAAGTGTGAATTTGTAAAATTTTGGCATCTAGTTTGCAAACAGTCATAAGATTAAGAAATAAATAGAGTCTGGCCTTGGTGGCGGCAGGAGGCCTCTATTGCAAAGTTGCACATACGAATCTATGCTTAGAGCACACCACAGTCCTTGACGACGACCAGTTCATGCTTCTTGCCCAGATGGGCGGTCGCATCCTGAATGCGTTCCAGCAGCTGGAGACCCTTGCGGACCTTGCCAAAGGCGATGCGTTTGCCATTCAAAATGGACAGCGGCTTGAAGCTGAGGGTGAAGTTGAGGGTGGTGCGTCCGTTGCCGCGCACATAGCGACTGGGAAAGGAGAGAATGCCGGCATCGACGCCGTGGTTGAGCACCTCGAAGTCGTGCTCGATGTTGCTCATGTCGATGCAGCGCTCGGGATCGATGGCGATGTGGCCCTCCAGCCAGATGGGCGCAAAGGTGCGCGTGAAGGCGATGCTGTGCGTGTTCTGGTGGGTGCAGATGCGCATGAATTCGAGCACCACGTGTGGGCAGGCCTCCGTGAAGAGCTGAATGGCCAGGCGGCCCTGGATCCGGGTGCCGATCACCTCCAAGTCCATGTAGATCTGCGGACGCAATAGCTTGCACAGCACGCCCACATCGCAGATATTCATCAGATCCTCGTACCGGTGGAGCACATGCAGCGGCACCTCGTAGCTAAATGCCTTCGCCACGGCGGGCTTGCTGCGACGCGACTTGCCCAGATGCGGGTCGAACAGTTTGCCGCCGGGATGGAACATCTTGTTCTTCTCCAGCTGCTTGCGTTCCTTGTCCCGGGCCAGGCTCGTGTTGCGCCAACGTCCGGCGGCCAGGCGATCCGGCGACTTGGTGAACGTGCGCAGCGTGTTGTTGCTCTTGCGATAGAGGGCGGTGAGCATTTCCATGTAAGACAGCTCCATGCTGTTGCCCTCGCTAATCTTGATCTTCGGCGGCGGCAGGCAAGTGTTCACCTTGCCCTTGATATTGGCCAGGCGATCGCGATGCTGGCGATATAGATCCCGCTGCTCGTTGATGCCCAAATGGGAGCGCGACTTGATCTTGGGTGTCTTCGATTTGGCTACGGGCGGCGGAATTGCCCGCTGATGGTACTTGTAGTTGTTCTTCATTGCACTCATATTGATGTTGAACGTGTGACTGTGCATCTTATTGTTGTTGTTATCTTCGCCCTCCGGATTACTGTATACGGGGTTGGTCAGTGTGTAGGGTCCGCGCTTCACGGCTGCCACGTAGGGCGCCACCTTTTTGCCGGCGGCCAGCGGATGCTTTTTCGCCCCCAGTTGATTGGTGACATCTTTGATAAACATCTTTCGCACGTATTTTCTTATCTCTATCCAAAGCGAAAATATATATATATACTTGAATTTTTCTCCGGATTACTCGTTATGGAACTGGAACTGACTAGAGTATGTTAGGGTAACCTAATGTGCCATACAAATATAAATTTCTCATAGGCTGCTGGGATCAACCGAATCGATTATAAGGGCGTATTAAATAAATTTAAATAGAAAATGTATTCAGGTCCATTTTAAATTAATTTATTTTCTGTTATGTGTATGATTTTCTAAAAGCTTTTAGACCCAGTTGTATTTATTCTAAACAACAACATTAAATATTTTTTTTTTTTTTAATTGTATACGTTTTATTTATATATTTGAGAAAACTAAGTAAAAGTTTTCTTTTGAAAAATAATAATTTAGGTATTAAATTATAATAGGCTTTTTGCGATTTTTACTTTAAAAATGTGTACCAGAATATTTCACTGTTTTTATTGCTTTACACTTTAGAAATAAGTACTTTACTTTAACAATTTAATGGTAGATCATAATTACTTGCGAGTATTTTTATGGCGTATTCGGTGTGGCAATCAAATAAAGTATATATAAATGATTGCTGCCAAACTGTAAATTGAACGCAATCATGTGGCAAAACTTTGGTATCCGATAAAATGAACCAATAGAGAAAATAAAAACAAAAAATCGCTTTATTGTATACTATAAAAATGTGAAACTCGTCCGAGCGATGATGCGTGCCAGACAACCTGAGGACAACCGAACCCATTGCCATGGCAATGAATAGATGGAACAGCGATAATAAACCAAAGCGCAGTAAACACAAAAAGGCAACAAAACGATATAGGGTGGGCTATGAGTGCTCGACGGGGAAACATCCTAGAACCAGGTCAATCAAAAGCCAAATATGGCCAACAGTTATTTTGTGCCCTATTAGCTACATTCAATTTAATACAATATTAAATTCATTTCTTTATATATTCCATACGAAAAGTTTTATCTTGCGGTTACAGGGTATTGAAAGGGGAATATTTAATCAAAGCCAGTCAACATAAATTGGTAACCACAACTGCATGTAATCTGGATAGCTGGCAGGCGAATCCACTGTTGAAGGTTAATAATAGACACTGCGGTTTTCCGCGTGGCATATTTGATTGGGAAATGCTCAATCAATTGCTGGCAATAAATTTATGAACCTTAAAACCATGACCACTAGGAAAAAAAGTGCACAGCAACTATTACTTTCTTTCCTGAACAGCCACCAGGCGGTTTTGAACATTAAAAACTAAGCTTTTTTGTTTTCAATTTAAAATATTTAAAGTATTTTTGGATTGCATAAGGAATTTATATTTCCTTTGGTTTTGAATTTATTTATTTTAAAATGTTTCTGCTTCTCTTGGTGAATAACAGCCTTTCAGTTTCGCTTTAAGATTATGATGAAATATTTCATTTAAGGAAAGATCACAAAAACATTTATTCATTTATGTTTAATTGGCCTATCTGACTTTTGGCAAATTATGCAATAAACTCAAGTGTTGGCAAATACTGTAATTTATTAATATTGTATTTTTTGCCAGCTTTAATTAATTACTTGACAATCCTGCAAAATTAACATTCGCGGTTTACCAAATAACGTAAACGTGTTTGCGCATAATTACAGATTTAATTAAAATTTGCATTTCATTAAACAAATGTTAATTTCAAATGCCAGTTATTTTTTATACTCTAAACTAATGGTATACGTTTAACTGATGTATAATAAAATTGTTTATAATATGAACTATGTAAAGAAAATATATTTTTCATTAGCATCAGTAGACGAGATAGTGTTTTAGTTAGATTTTTTATTTCCATCATCAATTCAAAATTAAAATTCGAAATCTAAAAAAAAAAACCAAAATGACATTTGGCCTAAATTCGGTTTAATTGTATAAATCTATAAATTTAAAAATCCGTTTTCTATAGAAATAGCATGTTTTAAAAATCTCATAAACTTCCAACTTTAGGGACTTTTCTAAAAATTTCTTTGCTGCTATAATGAATGTAAATCGAAATATGGTTTTTAAAATTATTAATCAAGCATAACTAAATAACTGTCAGCTGGAATTTAATAATGTTTCAGCGCGTATTGGTTTTTTTTTTTTTGATTTGTTGTCATTGCTTGCATAATTAATTGGCTGAAATAAAACAAAAAGCATCTGGTGCCCGCACAAATAAAAAAAAACTTCATCGATTTGCATTAATTGAATGTTAATTCGGTTTCGATTTTGCGGTAACAATTAAATGATTAATGGTCATTTTTTTCTGCTTGGTCTTGTCTGTGGCACGAACCGAATGATAATGAGCTGGAGGACACACACAAGTGGGATAGAAACAGCATACATGAGCTAGGTATAGTGTGTGTGTGCGTGTGTGTGTGTGTGAATGAAATCAAGGACAACGATTGAGCTCGATAAGTGTGACATTAGGGCACAGTAAGCACACGCTATCAGCGCCCTATCGTTCCACAATCAATGATGAGGTGGACGAGGACAATAGTATGGTGTTAACAGCTACACTTAAGCGCTTTTGTTCCCAAGTGCCACACACCCACACAGCTGCATTAGCTGCAACACCCACGTCCGTTACGAGCTTGTCATGTGAAAATGCTTTCGTTTTTTATTTTTTACTCATGTACAGCAGCTTTGTGTTGTTTTTGTTGTTGTCCCTTGACTGCTGTGTATATTTGCATGCCTCAAGCTCATGTTGCAACATTCAACTTGTGTGTGTTGAAGCTGCCAACAGTTGAGCGACTGACTCACAAATGCAATCAACCAGAATTCAACTGTTGACAATTTAATCAAATTTATTTGCGACGTCTCGCACTCGCAGAATTTCATGTATTTGACTCGCAAATCCCAAAGTGAAATATGCTGAATTTGCGTGCGAACCTTTTGGCATGACTTGTCTGCCAAACTTAAGAGCAAGCAAGACAATATGCATATTTTAAGCGTTTTCTTTAATAAATTCTAAATTCGCGCCTCTCTATGTGCTTCTCATAGATTACAGTAGTATAAGAAATTCGTATTTGGACTATTTTCATTAAATAATTCAAAATGTGCGGCTCTCTATGTGATTCTCATGGCTTGCAATCGAATAAGAACTCCTAATTTTTATCGTTCTCCAGAAGAAAAACTGTTGACTGGAAAGATGTTCTATAAGTCAGGTTATTTTCTAAATTCATAGGTTACGCACATTTTGCAATCATTTCAGGATATTCATGTTTTTCGTGTTTTTTAGGCTTACGCCAAAGCAAAATTTCCTCGTGACTGCATTTGGCACCACCTTAAATATTTTATTGCCATGCCATTACAATATTTTATGGCATATTATAAGACACGATACATTTGACTCGATGTGGCTTTTAGGCGGCCACAAAGTTGCCTCTACAGCACCCACAAATACGTTTAATATGCCAAAAATATATATATTTTGCTTGACGCACTTAAAGCTTTCTGCAACTTCAATTTTTCTTTTGCCGTCTGCACATTCGTTTTATTTGGCGTGATTTGGTTTCGTATGAAAATATATGCCATAATGCCATATGGTGGGGCAGCCAAAAATGTGTCTGACCTTGTTGTCTCGCACACACACACACACGCACACACTCATCAAAATTTATGCTTTTATGTTTTCATATTTTTCCGAGTGTTTTTTATGGCGGCTACCGAAATGGAAACAAAAGCCAACAGCCGAAAGTTAAGAGCATAATGGAGCATAAATGGTTTGACTGTATAAATGTGATTTTATACTATATGCTTTGACGCGCTCCTCGCCGTGTCCTACGCGTGTCCTGTTCACAATTTTATTTCAATGTATTACTGCAGCAAAGGCGCTTTATGCGCTCGGACTTTTGCGGGGATTTTTCCAACTTTGGCAGCTTCATCAAAAACCATGCAAATAGCATACTTAAGGAGGGGGATTCAGGAGAGGGTATTCAGGCATAGGTAATCTCAACAATCTGTGCATTTGTAAAAGCTTCTGGAAATTAAAAAGTACTTTACAGCTGGCTTTAACATCTAGTTAATTTCAATTACTTGCTCGAGCATTTAATGGCCTCAATTTCGAAGAACTCGCCAACTTGTGCGTATTTCATTAGTTGACAGCTACCCTTTAGACACTCTCGCCATATTGATGCACAAATTGCTGAGCCATAAAGACATCAGTTAATTAATGCTGTTAATACTCTGACAGGCGCTCTCGAAGCTGCTAATTAAGTAAATTGACAAATCAAGCCCCAAAAGGACTAACTGCCGCCACCGACCCTGAAGGGATAATATCAGTTAACGGGCAGCTTAATTAACAGCCAGTCAAGGTGTTAACAGCTCTGCTTTTAAGCCACCAAAAATATTTAATCTAATTTCGTATATATATTAACACGATGTCAACGACGGTTGGCGGTTTTCCCATTCGAAGGGGGGGGGGGGATTGAAAGTGAAGGCTGCCACACATTAAGCCCCATTTCAAAGGCTTGTAAATGTTTTGGGGCCAGATGCAGGTGTGTTGCTTACCTTTTATGCTGAAGCACTGAAACGAGAGTAAAAAGAAAACCAAAAGGTTAAATATGGCCATATTAAAGATGAGAGAGATAAAATCTTAAGTATGCCTGTAATCCCGAAACAATTTTATTAGCCAAGCACGGCACGGAAGCCAATTAGGTTAATGCCTTTGTAGGCTCACACAGAACCATCATCAAGTGTTTTCACATAAACTTGCCTGTTAGTTGGATGTCGAGTCCTTAAAGCAGATTATATTTTAATAGAAGTACATTTAGGCGTAAAGAAATCGTTTACGTTCTTCCTAATATGTTTTTCAACTTTTCGAAAAGTGAAAAAATTGCCTTCAGGCGTCCGCTTTGTTGTCGTTAAAATTCACTTTGACAACTTTGTCGCTATTTAAATCAATGTCGGTGTGTTTTCAAAAGAGATTTTAAAGATGATGAAGTGTATCTAAAGTAAGAACATGTTGTTTAAAGATTAATCCAACATGCATTCAAATGGCAAATGTAACGGAAGATTTACAAGTCGACTTCATGTTTATCTGAATGTAAATATTATATTGACAGCTGCAAAAACAATATTCTCTGTTAAACAAAATTGTATGTAGAATTATTTGAGTCGAAGCTTATGGATTCCAGTGCTTTGTAAAAAGCTTGATTGATGGTTTATTACAAAATCATATACGGATAATAATCTCTTTATAAAAAAGTATGCAGAGAAGAAAAGTGATTTGATTGATTTTTGTAAATGATAAAAATTTTTCTAACTACGTAAGTTGATGTAAAGATAGAGATTTAATTCGGATAAAATAATACCTTATAATTTTTCTTACTTTTTCCAAGATTAACTATTTTAAAAGTAAGAATAAATATGCCTTAAAGGTATATCCTAAAGAGAGGAAGCTCAGAAAATTTAAACTCTAATTGAAACACGATTCCATTTCTCAAGGAACGCTTTCACGAAGACGCAAAAAACTCGAAAAGTTAACATAAATAGGCGCCGACGTTCAGCTAAATTGAAGTTTCTTCCACGCACAACCTAATGCTGAACCACCAAAACCTAGTCGCACACATACACACCCAAACATACACATACATGCACACAAATATTCGCTTGTTCACAGGGCTACCCACTGAGTTTCCTGAGTTGGAAGCAATTTATCAAAACATTGCATAACAATGGAGCTGGAACATGTGAAGCCGTAAAGGATATTCAGAACTACTTAAACTTTATGCTCCTACGTTTTGAACACGTGTTAACAACATGAATCCTAACTGTAACACCCTTCAGACATTTGCATTTTCTTGCAACTGCAGAAATGAAAACGGAATTTCCAGAATACGTTGTCCTTAGTCGCAACTGCTGCGTAGGACAAAACCATTTGACTTAACAATTTTGTTAACATTACAGAGAGACAAAGAGAAAGAGAGAGCGTGAGAGAAAGAAAGATATCATGAATTGAAAGCACTGCTTGGTTTTCAAATTAAGTACGAGAAATTAAAATAAGTGAGATCCTTGGATGGCGCCGACTACGTAATTCTGAATTATGAATACGTGGCAAAAATTTGTTAGCTCGATATTCAGAGGAGTTCATCAGAAAACTTACTACCAAAATTGTGGGACATATGGCACCAGTGGGCGTATACAAAAACCTTTTTGTGCGATCTTAAAAAGAGGTCATCAGTAATCGGTCTAAGAAAATTGAATCTGCCTTTAAAACTGACCAAGATACATCGATTTTATCAAATTGCCATGCCTCCAAAAGGCGTATTCAAATTGCCACGCCTACCGTGGGCGTTGACAAAAATCGGAACGCTAGCTGACGCAGGTATTCACCAGTATATATTACAAATTTCAAGGCAGTAAAAAATAATGCCAATTCTTTTTGAACACCTCAAGTATTTATATTTTAAGAAACTCGTTATTTTTACGCATTAATTATAAAATCCTTTTTCAGAATTTTCACAGTTTTAATTATGTTAATTTTAAATTTAGTTGATTAACAGTTTTTATTTAAGCCTGTTTAAATATTTTTCCCTGTTTAATGGAGAATCTTACGTATGTGGAAATATTAATAATTAAAAATCAAAAAGTTTTTTTTGCTATTCTGAACTTTAGTTCAAGCGCAGTTGTGGCATTAATTGGCCCAGGGCAAACAGAAATGAATTTTCAGTCTAGGGGCATGTGGCGAGAAATACTTTACATAGTAGAGAAAAGGCAGGAATCATAAATTAAAATCAAAAGGCAGCAATAAAACGGAGAAAACTTTGCTGAATGGCGCCTTAAAAGGCAGGCAGGGAGCATTAAAAGGTTCCAGTGGGCACACACACATACGTATGAGCTCATGTGAAAAGTCAAACACACACACACACACACACACACGCAGACGGAGACAAATGGAGGTGGCCACAAAAGCAGCTGTAAAATAGTTTTTCATATCCGCTGGCAAGTTGCATTGTGCGACGGCCTCGTCTCTAGTTCAGAGTGTGTGTGTTTGTCACCTGAACTCGTGTTGTTGTTGTTGCTGTTGTTGCTGGTGCTGTTATCCTGTGCCTCTGTCAGCTGTATGATTGCGCATTCATAATACTTCCTGACCCCTCCCCTCTGCGGCTGCCTTCGCCCTGTTCGAGTACAAAGCTCATTTTTCTCATTTGGCTTGCGGAAATTTGCACTGCAGTGCAAATCAAAGTCGCTCGCTATGCCATTGACAACATACACACACACACACACACACAGTGGCTCACAAAGTATCTGTCACTAAATAAACTTTGATTTATTTATACACACTTTGCACTCTGCATTTTGGCCCTCGGGCAATGTCTTTCAAGTCATGGTAAATATTTTGTTGCCGTTTTCTTGGGGCCATGCAGCTGAATAAAGGTGTATGTGTGTGTGTGTGCGTGTGTGTGTGCTTCCTGTTGCCTTCAACGTTGCACTTTCAAGTTCATTCTTGCTAAACTGTGCACCTAGTCATGTGTGTCTAGCAATTGCACACACAGCCACAATTTACAGACAATTTATTTTTGCAGACAATTAGGAAGTATTTTCCGCACGTGCCACGCTTGCCAAGTTAATCAAAATGTCATTACGAGTATTATGCTTACACAGAGCAAACACAACTATTAATGACAATTTCGTAAACTTTTACTTAAAATGGAATTTGTCATGAATTTTGGCAATGACCAGAATTGTTTTGTTTGTCCCATCAGAAAATGGAAATCAATTATCAAAAAGCTTTTAATAAGCTTAACTATGCAAATACATTAATAGGAATTCATTTAAAATTCTTGCTGTATACTTTTGAGGTTTTAGTTTCCCTTTCATATATGATTTTCGGTTATTTTGTAAGTATTTATGTAGTGGTTAAATGTTCTGTAAAGGAAAATATATTTTGCTGGCATGGAAACATATTTCTAGCTGCGTATAAAATGTTTGTTAAATTTATCAAAACTCATTTTAGTTTAGCAGAGATACTATTTATTTTGTGGCATTTCAAAGACGCATTGAACGATTGGATTGTCTTTCATTTTAAAGTCTTTAGATTGTGGAACTCTGAATTTGTTTGTTTTCCATTTGCCCATAATATCAGGTACCCCTTTAAAAATTTCATTTATTTTCATTTATTTATTGTCGATTTGCAGAAATCCAAGCACTTTAAGGATCAAATATTCTTGACGAGCAAAAATAAATACGCCAGCTCTGTGAATCCAGCAACCTGCTGGAGTACTCGACTACTACAGCTGTCAATTCACATGCACTCACGCAAGCACTCAGTCATAGTCAAGACGCTCAGGTAAACGAGTAGCTGGGGAAAATCCCGCTCAATAGTTTTGTAAGAGCAACAAATTTCTTTGCTTCATTTCTTTTTTCCGTTTTGTTGCGTTTGTCAGTCTGCTGATTTATTTGCCGTGACAGTCTGAAGGATAACGACACGGACAATGTCTGCTGTCAGGTGGTGCGTCCTGCATGTCCGCATATTGTCGCGTGTTGCAACAGCTTTAACGGGGATTTATGCAGATTACAATGGCAACAAGTTTGGCAAGCTTGTAGCATGTTACGCAGCTCTAATGGCTGCATCTGCATCCAACATTCCCCGTGGGGCCAACCATTTTAACATAAACAAATTGCCGAGGGTTCGTCCTGAAATAAACACGAGCTTCGCACGCTAAGTAGGAAACTGTGTAGCGATTTTGTGGTAAAATTCCTAAATGCAACGAGTTTATTTCGTTGTGATCAGCTGCCAGCCATAAATTGCACTTTTTTGTATGACTGACCACCTGTTGGAGACTTTAGTTGTGCTCCAGTTGAACTGAATTGGCCTTTGAGCTGGCACTCGAGAGCTGTCTTCAACCTTTGACACGCCATTTAAAGCCAACAATTTTTATTTGAATGCCACAGCTGCTGCTCTTGCTGTTGCATACTCGCATGCATAGCAAAAATATTCGAGCGGTTTGTGCAACGTTTGGCTGCGCCACAAATACTCACATACACACAAACAGAATGTGCAACCATTTCGCATAATCTAAGATAGCTTCCACCCGAAAATGCCATAGAATAGCTTTGTAGCCCGGAGATACATAAACGTGTAAAGTGTGTATGGTGTGAGGGGGGCGGGGGCGGGGGGCGGTGGGTAACGTTTATGGCACAAAGATGAAGTTGCAGCTGCGTGGGGCACAGCATGTGGCTCAACTGCAGTGGAATTTGTTTGCTTATTATGTTATAATTCGTATATCCATTTTCTCCATATGCACGTCTAACGTGAACTGGCTCTGAAGTTCGTTGGGTAGTCGCGGTCTCAACGCTCCTTTAGCGGCACGTTGCAGCGAATGGTGGCACGTACAAATACTTTCATGCTTATGATAAAGTATGGTTTCAGTTGACTTTCGAATAATAGATTGTAGTACAATCGACGTGCCTTTGCGGCCTTGACCTTGTTTACTGAAAGCCATAACAAGTTATGGCTTGTGTCGGTGGATAAAGCGGAAATATTATAGACTTAAAATTTATTGGCTTACACAAACTATATATCTATCTTTTCTACATTTTTTTTAGTTTTAAACATCTGTGAAAATAATAAAAATATTTTCTGGGGTTTTAAGGTTTTAAGGATATGAAAAAACAAACCAAATTTTTGTTCATATTAATTTTTAGTAACCCATCGTGCGGATAAAAAATATATTTATTGAATGCCACAAAATTTTATTTTCAGTGGCTTTAAAATTTTTGCATTAAAACTGTTTTTGTAATAAATTATAGCAGAATTAAGGACTTAAACCAGTTGTCTTAATTTATTATTTTATGGTTTTTTTTTTTTTAAATTAAAGGCACATTTTTAACATCATCAATATTAATTTAATTCGAAATTTCGATTTATATGAAATATTGCGTATACGCCCTGCAGGCAACACTTGTCGTCCTTCCATTAATAAATACGTATTAGGTAAAAGTCGATGACTTTCATGTCATGTTTGCCATTGAATTGCGAGTAAATATTGTTTAAATGATGGCATCAATTACACTAGCCAACAAAGAATCATCATTTTTTTTTAATATTTTTCACAAAGATGTATTTAATATGTTGCCTGGTGTTATTTGAGAATCTTGGCCCAGGGTTTTCTTAGGCTTCACGCTCATCACTCTGTATTGCAACACGCATTTAAATTGCTGTTGTTGCGCAAGTTGTTTCAAATTGCTTGCATATGCAAATTTATGCAGTTGTTTACATTTTATCAGGCACCAGCTCAATAAATTGCAGTTGCTAATGTTGCTGGTTGAGTTGCTTCGCAACTGATCCATAAATGCCGCACAATCTGTGCAACGATTAAATGAAATTGTCTGCCGTGTGGCAGCCAAACGCAATATTACAGCGCGTTACGTGGCATCTGCGAGGCGCCGGCAAAGTTTCTCAGAAGTCGAACAACGGTCACAATTCAATTGAATGGCATCTCGGTTTTCAGGACTCAACGATTCGTCCTTGTGCGCCAGATTTGCTTTGATTGACTTGCAGTTAAGGCCATATTACAATGAAGTGAAGACATTTTCAGACGACAGTAAGCAAAAATCGTAGGAAAATTAAAACTGGCGTAGTTGGTGAAAGATTATATTGGAAAAATGGAAATTGAAGGACTATTGGAAAAAATTAGAAATTTCTTTAAAGAATAGCGCTAAAATGAAAAACGTTATTCCCAATTTAAGTGCAATTTTTGGTACCTAAAATATACTTTAGAGCGATTTTCTAATATTTGTTATTTTTTTATTTATCAAAATTTGATATTTGTAAAAAATTGTTTGGAAGTATACTATAAAAAATAAACTAAATAAAGCCAAAAAAAAAGGATAAGCTAAATACAAGCGCATAGTAAGAAAACAAAGTTAAAAAACGATAAAGCAAATGTGAAGCTACAAATCCCTTTGATATCTGCTTTGTAGCTTTTCTTTTGCTTTGTTATTTTTCTTCGCATTGCTTATCACTTTTCCCATTTCAAAGGGAAAGACCTGCATTGCTTTGTTACGCGCTGTCGCTCAATATCCTCACTTTGACAGACTCAGCTTTTCTAATAAAAAGATTATTATTTATTTCTAGGAATTCACAAACAGGAAGTGACTTTCTTTTTTTACAACAGGATGTTTTTCCCCAAAATGACTTATTAATACTAATTCGGATAAATATTTATAAATATTTTTTTTGGTTGTTGCCAATAATAAATCATAGCAATAAATACCAAAGTCTCTGCCCATTTTCTACTTCTTCACATTTACTAATCTATAAATATTTTCTATAAGTGTTGAGCCCTTGAAGATTATGTTGAACACTCAAGTTATTCGTGCATGTTATAAAGCTCTCCACCTGTGAGCACTTTTTTATTAGCAGCTTATTGCCGCAAGTGTGTTTCGCGCAAACTCTGGTGAAAACACACAAAAATATGTATTTGTGTATTTTTATTCTCGCGCTGTTTTTCCTTTAACATGTGGGGGATATTTTTTGGCGCATTGCTGATAAATAAAATTTTACAGCAAGCGGGAGACAAGGTATTTATGAAATACACGCATTTACTCGAATAACCTCGCGCTTTATGTTTATTTATATTTTAACGATGTTTTCAGCGAAACAGAGAAACGGAAACTGGCGGACCGGGTTCTGTGTTTTTGTGCTGTTGTTGTTGTTGTCGCCGCCACCTGTCGCCGTGGGCGTGGCAACTGATATTTCAGTCCAGCAATGCGGCCATGGCGTCGCTGTGCCTGGTTGCATGCACACACGCACACACACACACACACACGCAGGGCGTTTAAGTAATCCACAGGATATGACGACTTGCTATACCCTCTTCACAAAGTGAAGAAAGGGTTAATCGGTTTATTCGGAACTAATTCTCTGAAATTGATTTTCTCTTGTGCATTTCAACCTATATTCAAGACATGATAGGCTTGATTTAAGAATTATCTACTTCTTCTATGACAGCTTTGAGCCTATTCCTAAATTAAGAATTAGGTCCGATTTGGGCTCAAAAATTTCAAGTTTTGGTCGTTTCACAATTTAAGTAGACTGACATTTTTCTGTGTACGCTATTGCAACTAGAAACTTTACATTCGGTTTTCGAACTTGTTTCTTTTTCAATTCTCTGCTCAATATTCACAGAGTATGGCGCAGTCGGTTACAGCTGACTGCACAGTTTTTACATGCTTTTTTCGCTGCTGTTGCCGCATCTGCTGCCGCAAGTTTTTGCCAAAGTAAATTAAATTTCAGTTGCGAGTTTAGCTTAAATGGAAACTTTCCGTTTTGCCAGCGCATCTCAAGTTGTGTCTTCCCCTCCCCCTCCCCACTCTCTCTATCCCTCTCCTTCACTCCCCTTGGGCTGGCTGCCTAAGTTTAGTGGGTCTTAATTAAAACGCGAGTCGTCGCGCGCAACTTGAGGCAGTGTTTTTGTGCGTCCCCTTGATGCTTAATTAAAATACTTATACGACATGTTGTACGCCGCCATGAGATGTGTGTCAACAGCTGCTAATGCCACACCTGGCGCATCCGAGCAGGTGTATAACACCTGAATCAAGTGCTCGTCCCCCCACCCGCTGCCTGTTTGTGTTTGTCTGGCCGATATCTGCCTCCTCTACGTCTCCATGCTTCCATATTCGCCACCTGCCCGTTTCCGTCCACCCACGTTCGTCGCCACGGCTAAGTGCGCAATCCGCGCTAATTTGCAATCCCCGCAAGATGACACAGCCATCCAAGGCAGTTGCCGTCACCAGTCGCCAGGCACCGCGCACTTGAATCTCCGCATTATTTCGCTTTCGCTTTTTGGTTTATCTTTTCTGTCGCCGAGTACTTTGTGGGCGGCGGATTTTGTTGACACAAAATGTGGATTTGTATGCGCATTGGGATAAAACTGCTGGGCAACACAGACCAAAGCCAACTCGAGGAATTTCATCCTATGACTATGATGAATAAAACAAAGCAAACTGCAACCGTCAAGTCTACGGATTATGTTTCTCTTAGGTAATTAAATAAGAAACAGCTTCAGATGTTGTGATAATTAAATTCCGTTTAACACCCTTGTCAGATGTTGGGTTTAACATTAACATTATTTAAAGTGGATTTTGGGGTTCAATTATTTAATTTATTCTTCCTTGATTTCAATGCTTAAAGTTTATCATTTAGGTTACACAACTGATTATTTGAAGAAAACCCAGAAATTAGCTTTTAAAGTATTTGATTTAAGCACTGAAGTGCTAGTTTCAAGAAGATTAAGCTTTGACAAACACATTTTTTTTTACATTAAGCACC
Organism: Drosophila sordidula; assembly: GCA_035047465.1. NCBI lineage: Eukaryota > Metazoa > Arthropoda > Insecta > Diptera > Drosophilidae > Drosophila > Drosophila sordidula. The sequence continues at coordinate 539,227 of JAWNPQ010000290.1, forward strand.
TCAGGTCTTTATTTACTTGGATTTATTGGACTCATTTCGGTCTCTCTCTGAAAACAGTATATATAGAAATTTTTGGGAAATTTAGTAAAAGTTTGTTTATTTAATAAGGTTCTCAGATTAAGAATACTTAATTTAGGTAAAAAAAAAAAAGTTATTTCAAATATCAGTCTTTGGATCGTTTCGAAAACAGTTAAAGGGTTTGCAAGGCAGCAAAAATATTGATCTATAAAATATATGCTTTATAAATTTTCTGCAATATGTTTGTAGTTAAGAAAGTTGTATTAATTTTTGTGAAAAAAATGCATAAACAAATTGCTTTAAATTATGTTCTTTATTAACATTACCGAGTAGATTTTTCAGATTCTCAGCTAAGGTGGGAAATCATGTTACATGATTACAAATTTCATAAATAAATATGAAAGTATTCAAGTTCGAGCTAACCGTGTTCCCCCTACATATATCATATTGTAGTCACGGATATGAATGAAAAAAAAAAAACAATTATTGTCCCCAACCTATTCAACCATATATCTGGTATATCTGCATATATCCAGTTAATTCACTTCCTGCGAAATATTGAGTGTCTGGTCTATCTGGGCAGCGCCTCCTGTTGCCGTCAGTGTACCCGAGCGACTTGGATGGCAAATCTCTTTTCCCGACACCTTACTAATCGCTGAACCCGACCGTCCCTGTGTAGAGTGTTTGCTGTCTTTCTGGGTGTTGCCCAGCTCAGGCATGTGCACAGTATTCCCTTGATCTATTCCAAACGGTTTTATGGGCTGCATGGCACCCGGCAGAGGGTCGTCCTCGAAGTACGCATTGCTTCCAACATCGAAGGAATCCACACTCTTGACGGCAGGCAGGCCGCGGTGCTGGTACTGCTTCATGGGATACTCGGGAACGCACCTCTTGTACGGGTGCTCCTCGGAAGCCATTTTGGTGATTTTAATGCAGTTGGCGAAGATCTCATTGCGATCCTGCTCCTGTTCCTGGCGGCATTTCTCCCGGTGCTCGTACTTCTTGTAGGCCAATTCCGCCTTGGAGTAATACCCCGGCCAGCAATAGTCGCGCAGCTTGCGCCGGCCCACCATGCGGCCCTCGGGGATCACGTCAATCTCGTTCTTGCGACGGTACTCCTCCACAGCCTTGGCCATGGCGAAGACAGGACGTCCCTCCTTGCGGGCCTTCGTCATGGCGCTGACCGCATCCTTGAAGAATAAAATGTCCTCCTGGAGGAAGGGATCCGCCTGGCAGGCGGACATCCGCATTTGCTCCGCCTTCCGTCGTTCCAGGAACTCGTCGCGCTGGCCATGGAGGATGTGCCGCAGGTTGGCAGTGGCCTCATCGCTGTGATGCTTCTGGTTGGACACGAAGAGCTTGTTTATCTCACTGTTCTTGTAGCGCTCGGCGAATTTGAAGCGCCGAATCTGTGCCTCTCGCTGGGAGCGCAGCTCTCGCTGCCTGCGCTCCTCCAGCTCGTAGGCACGACGCTCCTCAGACCGTTCCACTAGCTGACGCTGGCGCCGTGCCGCGTCCAGCTCCACCTTTGCCTTAGCGCTCTCCTCCAGCTTGGCCTGGCAGGCCTGCTCCTCGCGTTTCTTCGCCTGCAGCTGGCGGCACAGCTGCACAGCCCGCGCCTCCTTGGCGAGGATCTGCCGGGCGCGATTCTCCTCGTTTTCCCTGCCAACGCGTGCGCTCATCACGCGACGTCTGGCCTCATCGACACAGATTACTCGAGCGTCGATCTCTTCACAGATGCGTTCGCCTAAGGGGCAGATTTGGGGAGGTCAATGGTACTATTTATACTACTCTAAACTTACACTCGGCAATCTTGGCCTTCTCCTTGACCGCATCTTGATAGGCGCGACGGCAGAATTCGCGGTTCTGGGCCGCCAGCTCCTTGGCCTCCTTCTGCTCCTGCTCGTGGAGACGCTTGTGCCGCGCACGCTCAGCGATCGTTTCGTTCACCTTCTGCTGCTCCTCGGCTAGTTTCCGCTCACGCCTCTCCTGGATGTCCTTTAGGAATTCGGCCCGCATAACGACCATCTTTGCCTGCTGATCCGCCTTTATCTGCTCCTCGGTGGCGTGGACAAATGGTATCAACACCTCCGGGCAGCGCTCGTCCTCCAGGCGCTTCTGACGCAGTCCGTCTTCGGCGATCTCACGATTGAGGGACTCGTTGAATTTTCGCTGATAGGCGAGCTCGCTCTCGACCAGCGCGTGGAACAGGTCTCGCTGACCCGACTTCATGCTCTCCAATAACTGGTTGGCGCGCACTATGCGCCTTTTCCGCTTCAGGTCGTCTTCAATTTGAAATTGTTTTTGCCAGATTTCCGCCTCCTTCTGCTCCAGATCTATTTTCGCCTGCTTCTCCTCGTCCACGGTCGTGGCCCCGTAGTTTGTGAAGTTTCGGCAGAGGCGGTCGCTGCCATCCTTCAGGTATTGCATATAACGGGCCTCCTCCTCTTCCGCCGCCAGCGTGGCATGCTTCGCGGCCATCGTTGCCCGGGACATGATGCCATCGAAGCGCTTCGCGGACACCACGACGGGCTGCAGCGTGCGGTGCTTCAGGAACTGCGTGTGGGCGGGCTGTGCCATGCAGGCGTTGTCCCAGCTCAGCATGGCGAACTCTGTATTCCCCCTGAGGTTTTCGTGTACCGCGCAATTCGATCAGTGTGCAGTGTGTGAAGGTCCCCCGAGCTGGTGTGTTCGCGGGTTGTGTTGTGGTGCGTGTCTATGTGTGTGTTCCTTGCCTGCTTGTTTGGGAATGGAGTGTGTGCCCCAATGTTTCACCCATGTGTCAAACATGACAATCACCTTGACTTATAGTCAAAGGAGTTCTTTTTTAACTCGCATTTAATCGAATGCAATTTATTTGCTATTGAACTAAGAGAGTTAAAACTTGGCATATATTCTGGAGTATTTTTATTTAATCCAGTTTTAAAGAAAATAAAAGATTTTTTAATATGCCGACTGCAGGCGTGGCAAATCGATCACAGTTTTAGAGCTAGAGTCACCAAAACTGGCAGACAGTTTTGGGATGATCTTCTCTAAAGATCCGTCACGCCCACTCCCATCTCCAAAAATTACAAAAATAGTTTTTTTTTACCAATCCTAAGAGAATTGAGGATTCGGCTACACCCGGCTTCAAGGTTTTTATACATATTTTTATTTTGCCAAGAGCCTTTCAGAGTTGCCCCCTTTAAAAATGTTAATATTCTTCTGTGGTATAAACTTTAATTTGATACAAATAAAAATTTGAACTAGTCTCTCAAAGTTGAAGCAATTGTCGTAAGATTTTTCATAGTTCCGGTTTTTTATCTGCCGGCAGTAGATTTGTCGACAGAGAGCACTTTGCCATATAACAGCGATAGGAACGATCAGTCGAAATATTTGACTTTGTATTACGATCGGTTAAAATGTTGATTTTGTGTGAAACTACAGTAAACCATAGATAAATAATAAGTCGTAAGACATTGGTACATTTTCAGTTCCCTATAATATATTTATATTATTTTTTTCTTTATTTCCTATTAAAGTAGCGAAATCTGTGAGAAATTGTTATAAATAAACATCTTGCAGCATGGAGATTGATCTTAGCGCCAAATACAGCTTTGCTTGGATGCATTTTTGGAGCTTTTTCCGCCGTCAAATCGATAAAGCGAACGTGTGGATGCCAGGGAAAGTGACGTACCGGCTGCATTCTTTTTTTTACAGAAAGAACTGTTCGAGACATCTATAGAAATCGGATTTGATATATCGGCACACGGCGGAGTATCCGTGACCTGATTCTTCTCACATGTCTTCATGGCCTCGATAACACCCGGAGGCAGAGGATCGTCCTCGTAGCACACATTGCTGCCACAGTCGAAGGAATCGACGCTCTCGATCGCCGGCATACCCCGATGCTGAAAGTACTTCATGGGACACTCCTGATCGCACTTCTTGTACGGCTGCTCATCGGCAGCCATTTTGGTGATTTTAATGCAGTTGGCGAAGATTTCATGGCGATCCCGCTCCTGCTCCTGACGGCATTTCTCCCGGTGCTCGTACTTATTGTAGGCCAATTCCGCCTTTGAGAAATACCCCGGCCAGCAATAGTCGCGCATCTTGCTCCGGCCCACCATGCGGCCCTCGGGAACGAAGTCCACCTGGTTCTTGCGACGGTAATCCTCCACAGCCTTCGCCATGGGATAAACAGGACGTCCCCCCTTGCGGGCCTTCGTCATGGCGGTGACCGCTTCCTTGAAGAATTCAACATCCTCCTGGAGGAAGGGATCCGCCTGGCAGGCGGACACGCGCATTTGCTCCGCCTTCCGACGTTCCAGGAACTCGTCGTGCTGGCCATGGAGAATCGTCCGGAGGTTGGCAGTCGCCTCGTCCCGCTTGCGCTTCTGCGTGGCGTAGAAGAGTTGGTTCGTCTTCTGGTTCTTAAACCGCTCGGCAACTTGGAATGTGCGTATCTGCGCCTCCCGCCGACGTTGCTCCTCAAGCTGCTTGCGCTCCGCCAGCTGGTAGGCTCGACGCTGCCTGGACAGCTCCTCCAGCTCGCACTGGCGCCGTCCCTCGTCCATCTCCACCTCCGCGGCGTAGCCTTGCTCAAGCTCGTCCTGCAGCTTGTCGGCTTTCCGCTGGTTCGCCTGCTGCAGCCGACAGACCTGAATGGCCCGCAGCTCCTTGTCCTGTATTTTCTGGGCTTTTATTGCCTGGATGACCTTGTTGTTGCGCGCCTCGAGATTGCGGCGTCTTGTCACGTCAACGCAGTTAACTCGATCATTGATGTGCTCGCAGATGTCCTCGACTGTTGGTTGGGATGGGTTGGGTCTTTGTTAGGATCCCGCGGATCTCTAGGAATAGCTGAACTTACACTTTTTGATCTCGGCCTTCTCCTTCAAAGATTCGTGATAGGCGCGTCGGCAGAACTCCCGGCTCTTTGCCGCCCGCTCCTTGACCTCTCTCTGCTCCTGCTCGTGGAGACACTTGTACTGCGCGCGCTCAACGATCGTGTCGTATACCTCCTGCTCCTCCTCGATTTGTTTCCGCTCACGTCGCTCGTAAAGGTCCTTTAGGAATTCGGCACGAACAATGAGCGCCTTCGCCTGCTCCTCCGCTTTTATCTGCTCCTCTGTGATGTGGCCAAACGGTATCAAGGTCTCCGGACAATTGACGTCGTCCGCGAGCTGCTGACGCAGTCCGTCTTCGGCGATTTCGCGATTGAGGGCCTCGTTGAATTTTCGTTGATAGACGACCTCGCTCTCGACCACCGCGTGGTGCAGACCCCGCTGGCCCCCCTTCATGCTCTCCAGTATCTTGTTTGCGCGCGTTACGCGCTTTTTGCGGTTCATGTCATCTTCAAGCTTAACTTGTTTCTCCCTGATTTCCGCCTCCCTCAGCTCCTGATCAAGTTTCGCCTGCTTCTCCTCGTCGAGGCTCTGAGCGCCAACGTTTGTGAAGCGGCTGCAGAGGTAGTCGCTGCCCTCCTTCAGGTATTGCATATAACGGGCCTCCTCGTCCTTTGCGGCCAGGGCCGCATGTTTCCTGTCCATGCGGGATCTGCCCATAATGGCATCAAAGCGCTTGGCACTTACCACCACAGGGAAAATCCGGCGGTTATTCAGGAATTTTACGTGGCCGGGCGGGGCCTGACAAATTTTGTTAAGCATCATTGTGAGTATATGAATATATAAGAGATATCTATGGATGTATATGGTGGAATTGTATCGATGGAAAGCGAATGCAGCTTCCTTGAGTGATAAGTATTATGTATTTTTTATGTGATTTGTTGTAAAAGTATATTCTGTGTATGAAAGTATGGCAATGGGCTGCTCTTTACACAGATTTCTGAATTACAAAATTCGTGACATGTAGGAAATAGTAGAAGTATTACTAGTCGAAGTATTACTTTCTACTAAGGTACCCTTCCTCTTCTCACGAACATCCGAAATATAATTAATCTTTTTTGTTAACTTTTTCATTTCATGGATAAGACAAAAACCTACCAGCGTGTCTGCTTATAGCCACTTATAGCCCAACAATCTCACATTTACATATTCCACATAATTGGCAAAATTGAAAAAAAAATGATATCTCTCACAAGTCAAATAATACGGATATACTTTCATATTTTTCATAACACATAACATATTTTCCATATCTTACATTTTTAATAAGAAAATGTATCTGAGAAGTGATGTATTCTTTAATGAATATAGTTCATATAAATTTGTTCTTAAATCGATATTTATAAATAATTATTATAAATATAGTTTCTAATTATAGTTTTCGAGATCATTTAAGGGAACATGGCTTAATAGACTCAAATGACTCTAACGATGCTTCCTTCCTTTCCGAAAAATCGATTATGGCCCCTTTATAAAAACAAACACTACAGATCTATTGCTATAAAATCCATTTAATCATTCATATATATATAGGGAAGACTATTTAAATAATTGCAATGAAAATATAATTATAATCGTGAAGTTAATAATGAAAATAAGCCAACTTCAGCGCCAAATGCGAGCTTGAACCGATGGCTTGGATTGCGCTCTTTTAACTTTGCCGCCGAACATTCGGTAGTTCTCGGGAATTTCTTTGAGTGTACCCGTTTGATCTGGGTTTGTGGATATCCGATGTTGGTCCGATGAGCTACTTGTGATCATCGAACTTGATAAAACCTGTGTGGACAGATTGTGCTCTGATGTACAGCATTCTTTAGTTGGTTTCGATTGATGCACTGAATCTGATACATTTTGATTGGAGCAACGTTTGGCTAGTGAAAAATTTGATGGGACTTTCTGTCTATGCGAGCCTTTACTTTTATGGGATGGTGCCTTTGGCTTATTCTCGCAGGACTTCATAACCTCCAAAGCACTGGGACAGCCCCCGGGCAGAGGATCGTCCTCGTAGCACACATTGCGGTCACAATCGAAGGATTCGGCAGCTTCGATACCAGGCATGCCCCGTTGCTGGAAGCACTCGATGGGACACTCCGGAACGCAGGGCTTGTAAGGTCGCTCCGCTGAGGCGATTGCGTTAATTTCGATGCTCTTGCGATAAAGATTTTTTCGATCCTGCTCCTGCTCCTGGCGGCACTTCTCCCGAAGCTCGTACTTTCTGTAGGCCAGGTCCGCCTTGGAGTGAAAACCGGGCCAGCAATAGTCGCGCAGCTTGCTCCGGCTCACCGTGCGCCCTTCGGGAGCCAGGTCTACGTGGTTCTGGCGTCGGTAGGTCTCCACGGCCTTGTGAATTGGGTACGTCGGTCGTCCTTCCTGCTGGGCCTGCGACATAACCTTGAGAGCCTCGTCGTACAGATGTAGGTCATCTTGGAAGTAGGGATCCGCTGGGCACGCCGTCAGGCGCATCTGCTCCTCCTGACGTCGCTGCTGCAACTCGTCCTGCTGCGCCTGGAGCACGGCCTTCAAGTCGGCAGCTGTCTGATCCTTCTGTCGCTTCTGGGAGGCATTGAAGCGAATGTTGGTCTCCTCGCCTTTCAGGCGTTCGGCTATTTGGAAGCGATGAATTCCCTGCTCCCGCAGACGCTTCTGCTCAGCCTGTTCCCGCTCCTCCCGCTCGTAGGCACGCCGCTGCCTGGACAGCTCCGCAATCTCACAGTCTCGGCGTCCTTGGTCCATCTGCACCTCTGTCTCATAGATCTCCACTTGCTTGTCCTGCAGATCCTGTGCCAGGCGCTTCTTCGCCTGCTCCTGCTGGTACAGCTCCCTGGCCCAAGCGCCCCGACTCTGCATTTCCCGCCTTTGCATCGCCTTAAACTCCTTGTCGTAGCGCCTGTCCAGGCAACGGCGTCTGGTCACATCAACGCAGATGATGCGATCGTCCAGCCGATCGCAGATGCTCTCAACTGTTGGTGGGGTTAGCTGGGTTAGGACCTTTGGATTGTCGGCGGGCGCTTAACTTACATTTCTTTATCTCGGCCTTCTCCTTCAAGGCGTCCCGATAGGCGCGCCGGCAAAACTCGCGTTTCTTGGCCGCCAGCTCCTTGAGCTCCTTCTGCTCCTTCTCGTGGAGACACTTGTATTGCTCCCGCTCGATGAGGCCCTCGTAGATCTCCTGCTCCCTTTCGGCCAACTTGCGCCGTCGGCTCTCCTCGATGTCGTTGAGGATTTGCGCGCATATGGCGAGTGATTTTTCCTGCTGCGCAGCCTTTAGCTGCTCCTCCGTCAAGTTGCAGAAGGGAATCAAGCGCTCCGGACACTGCTGCTCGTCCAGGCGCTGCTGCTGTCGAGCGCTTTCTTCTATTTCCCGGTTTAGGGCATCACTGAACTGCCGCTGATACATCACATCGCTTTGGAGTGCGGCCTGGTGCAGAGCCTTCTGACCTGGCTTTAAGTTCTCCAGCATTTTGTTGGCTCTCAAGATGCGCTCCTTGCGTATCCGCTCGTTCTCCTCTCGCAGATGCCTTTCGGCCTGGTCGGCTATTCTGAGTGTCTCCTCCAGTTTGGCTTCTCTCTCGGCCGTTATGTGGACCACTTTCGGAAAGTTCTTGCATATGGCATCGCTGCCCTCCTTCAGGTATTCCACATAGCGACGTTCCTCCTCCTTCTCTGCCAACTCCTTAGCATTGACTGCCGTGCAGGACTTGCTCACCATTGCCTCAAAGCGCTCGGCACTGATCACCAACGGTTTCGGAGTGCGTTTAACAAAGCGATTTGGCATCCTGGGAACCCTGGGAATGGGCGCTCCCCGGCAAACCTTGTTGCCCGGCATTTTGAGTAACGAACTCTTTTAAAAATATATGTCTGTGTGAAGAGTGGTACCTCTGCAAGTACCGTGAACTCGTTTAAATGGTAAATCATGAAGATCTCTTAAAGTCAGAGTGGTTTTTTATTTAAGATCTGTGGAAGGTATTTTGTGCTTGACTTAGAAGTGAATGTTACCCAACAGACTACTCTGCGGGAATCTATAAATATCACATATGTTACTTCTATTTAAAATGGATTTTAAATTTGAATTTATTCTTCCATCATTGGCAATTAATAAAATTATTTTCATTAATGGAATTCTTTGTCATTGCCAAGTCCCGATCCTTGTAACATTTATTTCCACACTTTTTATGGCATTCTCTGGTCCCCTTTTGGTCCTTTAGCGTTGAATGGCAGCTGTCAGAAGGCCACCATGTGAGCGGCCATCCTTCGGGGACTAATGAGCATCAGCTTTTGTTTTTGGGTTCATTTATAAAATGTTTCCCAACAAGGGGTGAAAGCACACCTAAATGTGCTTATTGTTAGACAGCTTAAATTGGCTGTTGGGTTTCAGTTTGCTTTTGTCATTTGATACCAACAAATTTGTTGAAGCTTAAGCAATTTGGTAATACCCTATTACCATATTCTAAAACTTTTGTTTTTATTATAATGTATTTACTGTATTTACAGAGCTAAAAATGAAGTGAAATCGGAAATGCTCGACTAGATGATTTTCTGTATATTATTTATTATTTGATCTTCATGTAATTTATATTCTCTTCGCAATTAAATTGTCTTATGTCTAAAGTAAAAATGTTATGTCAATCAATAATTAATGTTTCTTTTAAAATTTATTCCCAACACAATTTTCAAAAAATAAGTTAAGCCTCAGTTTTCATTATCATGAGAATTAGGATTCATATAGGATTCATATATATTATTTATATTATATATTATATTATTTATTATTATTTTTTGCGAGAGTATTTAAAATGCTTCAAATAAATTTAAAAAAAATTTTGTTACTGCATACAAATGCAACTACAAATTTAAAAAATTGTATTAATATTTAACCGGCTATTGTGAGTTTATAATCGGAATGATTCTCAACATTATCTGCGCTCTTTTTGGAGCTTATGTCATATTAATAATACGTAAACCTAAGTATGCGTGAGTTTGTGACTGACAATGTCTTGTTAGCCAAATTGGATTTAAGTTGGTTAACTCTATATACTCAATATGCTTGTGCGTAAGTGTGTGTGTGTGTGTGTGTGTATTTATGCACACTTCAGTTTTGGCAGCGCTCGCCGCAAAATGTAAGCCAAAAAGTTAAAAAGGGTTATCACTAATATATCGCAGCATCCACCCTCCAGTTGCGCTTGTGTATGTGTGTGTGTATGTGTGTGCGTTCTTTGTGGCCTGGTTAAGATTTTACCCTTCAGCACACATTTGGCTGCGAATTTGGTCTTTTTTGTATGCTTTTTTTTGACTGCTTTTGACGTTTATTATATTGCATTATATATATTTGTATTTATGCGCCTTGTGGCGGCATTTTTTGACTTTGCGATGGGGCTTTAAATACGAAATACATATACATGGAGGGCATGTCTGTGTGTGTGCGTGTGTGTGTTTGCGAGAAATTCGTTTGGTGTGTGCTAATTTGAAATGCGGTCGCATGACGCTTGATTCTGTTGCTCTGCGGCTTGTATGGCGCTGACATGCAGTGTGTGCGTGTCTGTGTGTGTGTGTGTGTGCGTGTGTGTGGCAGGATTTTTCGGATTTATTTTAATGTGTTTATATTTGGTTCAATATGGCATGGCTCTACTGTGTGTGTTTATTCCATGGCTGTCTCTTTCTCTCTCTCCCGTTCTCTGTCTTTCTCGCTCACGCCCAATTTATGAATTATTTATCGACATAAAGAAATCAACAACAAGAAGCAAACAGCTACCGCAGACAGAAAAGTTTGCCATTGACTTTGACAGCTGTTTAAACTTGTGTTCTTTTCGCAAATATATACTGAATTTTCCATAACAATGTTTTAAAAGCCGCCATACAATGTAGACAACGAAATTTTGACAAACAATAACCAAGCACAAAAGCTGAAATTTAATTTACAAATTACTTTACGATATAAGTAGAATTATTAAAACGAATAACCTAATGCTAACATAGGTATTTTTAATATTAACGAAAAAAAAATGTATATATGTATATAAAAAATTCCATTAGAGCAGGAAATTAAATTGTAAACACACTCACACATATGAGCATGTATTTGGCATTACTAAGCGGCTGCTCATCAGCATAATCTGCTTATATGTATTTGCATTTCTTAAATTGAAAATAAGTGCCTGAAACCTCCAGCAGGGTTTACGCTTTGTGTTTTATACCCACATTTAAATGGCCGACACACGTGTAACAAAAAATGAATAAAAAGAGACACATATTCCATATGGGCAAAGCTTAAGGGATATGATGGAAACGCTCTGGAGGATAGCCCTAGAGAAAGGGTAGGTTTTTAATAAATTAAAATACTAAAAGCATTTTTTATCATTTAAAAAAATGTTTTTTTTATAAATTTATAAATTTGTACTTTTGCTCTTTCATTGACAACTAGGGTATCCCATAGTCTACCAGCTGTTGGTTCATACCTCAACATATAAACTACAATATTCTGCGTTGAGCAGGCGACACTCAAAAAAGACAGCGGGAGACATTAAGCACTGAAGCGTCTGTAAGTGTGCGTGTGTATTCTGTGTATGTGTGAACGGAAACGGAAATCAGATCAGCCGCTTTTGGATAGCTGGGACAGGGGACAGCAAAAGGTGGCGTGAAATCGTAAACAACCGCAGTGCACATTAACGGCAAACGCGTAAAAAAGGCCAGCATAAAAGCTCGGCAAACAAATAAGAAAACAATGCGAAAAATGAAGATAAATGCGCAAAAATTGCGCAACCGCCCTGTTAGCCAGAGATCAGCTTATTTTTTTTTTTTTTTTTGGGTGTGTTGTGTCCTCGAGAGTAGTTAAAAGCAGATACACGCTTTATGCGGCTATTGAACATGTGGCAAAGGCCCTTAAGGACATTTTCATAAGCCGCTGCCAATGCAAATTTTAAGTTAAGCACAGTCAAATGTTGTGCGAAACTTAAAGACTTAAACAAACAAATCTGAGGCGCATGGAAAAACAAATAAGTGGAAAGCGCCAAAGCGTCGCTCGAGTGCAAAAATTGGAAAATAAATCACATTTTCGACAGCGAACAAGGCCCGAAAGCGACAAAAGAGGAGTAAAGCCAACGAACTTTCAACTCTTCAACTCTCACTCCACATCTGGTTGTCTTTTTTTCATGGTATAAGCGCAACATCATAAAAAATGCATACAAAATTGCAGTAAACAGTTAGCCGGGAAACTGAATAAAAAAGAACTCTAAATAAAACCGACAAATCCGCCACCAACTTTATCAGGAATTTACAAACTAATGGAATTTGCGGATAGGCTAGGTAAGAAAAACAAAAACAAAAACAAAGCCAAAGAACGCGGCGCAAGTGCTGAAAATTTCATGGAAAATGCGCTTTTCATGTAGCAAAGTGGAAAACAAGTTGCGTGTAAGCAAAGTTTATCTCTCAATAATGACTTAAATTGTTGATTGAGTATTAAATTATAAATATTTCAATCGGATCAAACGAAGGCCCATATGATAAAAATAAACTTTTATTTTAATAGGTTTAATAGCCTTAGTGATTTTAAGCAATTTCATAAATTGATGTGGCTACACAGAAAGGAAAATAAAAAACAAAATATAAGTAATACCTATATATAAAAAGGAATCGGTTGAGTATAATCCGCTTTACGTTTGTCAGGCACACAAAAAAAGGTTACGAACGATAATTTTCCAAAGTTAAACTAAAGCAGACAAAGCTGCAAAACAACATAAGCAACAAAAACAACGCACGACCGAGGAAAGGGTGGCCAAGGGAAAGATTGAACATAAGAGAAAAAGTGAGGTATTGGCCACAATGCGTGGTCTGCAAAATCTTGAGCAAATTTGCGGGTTTTTCTCTCCCCTATTTTTATTGAGCTGCTGCATTGGCGAAAGTCCCAAAAGCGTTTCTGCCTTCCAGGAGTGAAACGGAGAGGGAGACTGAGCGAAAGTTGGCCAGAAGCGTTGCGGGCTTAAAAGGATTTTTTATTCGATTTTTATTTAATTTTATGCACTTTATGTGTCTGAGCTGCTGACCGGCCGCGGTACAGCGGATTTATTTTTCGGGCATGCTGCACAACAACAACAACATCAACAACAACAACATCAACAACACCAACAACAACAGTGAAAAGAAGCTGTCTAAGGCCAATGACTATATGGAATCTCAAAGCGTCGAGAACTTATGGCAATTTAATAAACTTTGAATATGTCTGCCTGAAGAAGAACACGATAACAACAGCGTGCACAAACATGCTCGGATGTGCTAGTGAAAAGTTGCCGACTTCAAGATACGCTGTAAAAAGAAAATCGAATGGAAATATGCCAGGCGCATGTATAATCATTTTAGAAGACTCCATGGTAAAATACGCTTTTTAATATTATTACTATTAGTATTATCATTATTATTTTGTAGTCAAGAAGGTTCATATATTCTGCTTTAGATTTTGTGCATATAAAAACACTATCAGACCATTCCTTATCAGAGCACGCGTGCAGGGCATCAAAAAAGAAGTAAAATCAATTTTGTTTATCATGTCAATACAGCTGTATGCATTGCCATTGCCCCCCATTGCCCCCCTCCCCCACGACCAAAACTCTGCTGGTCTTTTGGGCGCCGTTGTCTCGACCATGTTTGTGATTTGTGCTCGTTGGCAACAACAAATTTCAACATCGACAAAAAATGTTTCAAAACTTGGAGACTGGCATAAAGAGTATCATCGATTATTTAGTCAGCTTAAAAAGCACTTATGGCACAAACAGTAAACAAAATATAAGTACGACTACTCTTGCGACCCTTGACCTCCCAAATACAAATATTTTGTTGTCGTGTCTTTCTAAGCTTGTGCATATTCAAGAGCTCCTATAAAAGCCCAAGCACACACTTGTCTTCCAACAAGCCGAAGATGTCTATTAAATTTGCGTCACAGTTCATTGCACGTTTTATGTGTTTTATTTAAGATTAAATATTTAAAGCATAAATGTATACAAGCTGGTGCGATATTTATAAATAATACATTTTGCTGAAATATTACACGAAAATGTTGACTGTCTTTATTTAACGTTTAACGCTTACCACAAAACGAGCATCAATTTTGAACTTTACTTAACTATTATTATATTCACATTTTTTTAAAGAATTTTGTACAGAATAAGCATAATTCATGAAAAGCACATATGAAAATTGTGTGATCCCAATGTAAAACGTTTCATCATTTTTTTATTTTTTATGCAACCCAAAGATTGATATTATTTACGTTCAATTTATTGTAAATAAAAAATTTAAGAAAATAAAAAAAAATCACAAAAATTTCCATAAGCAAGTATGTATTTTATGTGAAATCGGAATTTTTTAAATTTTGCCAGCTCCGATCAATAAATCATTTCCTTGCACGGTAATTAAATCGCTCACTTGCAATCAGCGGCTATAAAACATCTGAAAAGGCTAATCAAACAAGTATGACTGACAGACGAGGTGATACCCTGTAACATTATCTATTATTATTTAAATTTCACTTGCACAAAAGAGTTTTCTCTTGGGAGTATTAACTTTTATTGCAGTAGCATCTGTTTTAGTATAAAATAATCAAATTGAAATATTTTTCATGTACAACATTTAGGTAAAGATTCTAATTTTTGGCATTCATTTCAATACCTGGCTTCCAGTCCTTTAAATTTTCTGTTTATAGATTCCAAACGCAAATTTAATTAGCTTGTTTTTTATCTTATAAATCCCCTTTTCACTTTTTAAATAAACATAGGGTATAATATGTAGGAAAAAATACTAAATTGACAAATAGCTATGGGCAACATAGGGCAATCTACACTTTGGGTGGAGTGGGTTTTTTTCAAGATGTTTCTCGGAGTAAAATCTCGAGCACATGTCAACATATAAAACTTAAAGCGTTTGCAAACGAAACGCAATAAAAATGTGCCATCACATCAAGTATGCATATGGAATATTTCACTTTTTCCCAGGCATCCTTCCTGGCACTACATTGAACTGAAGCTCGCACTCTCCGGCTGCGTCAATGTTGGCGCTAGAAAATCCATTTGCCTTGTCCAACTCTGGGGAATAGTCGCTGGGGCGACTTATGCGTTCCAGTCGCAGCGAAATAAATTATTTGAGGACCTCGTGTTTGCTGTGCCCAGGAAGCCGGAAAGGGAGCGCTACACAAATTATGATAAGCACTTAAGGATAATAGGCCATGTAGCAATCAATGCGACTACCAAATCCCAACTGGGAGAGCGCAAATGAAAGTCCATGCCGAGGTCTTTCAGAGCTCCTGCTTCCGCTGCTCTTGGGTCTCTGCCAAGTGCATGGTCAGCGACGGCCCCGCTCTCTCTCTCTCTCTCTCTTTCTCTCTCACATCCTATTTCCCTATATATATTTCTATATCGTTCCATCGCTTGGCAGCTCGGACAACAAACAAATTCACTTAGATGCCTGTCGACAACTTCGTTTGCCAATTTTTTGTTGCATTCAAATAGAAAATAGAAAAATGTACAAATAAAAGCACAGCAAATATAATGCAAGCAGTGTGCCAAATAGTTGCTCAGACTTCTAGCAGAAATCTCTGTTTACTTTCTCACTCTCTCTCTATCTCTGGGCTCGCTGCACAAGTGCAAATGGGAGAAATGCGAATGGCGGCATTTGTTGCAGGCCAAAAAAAGATTTGCAAACTGCAAATAACAAACAGGCAAGCCGGAAAATCGCCTTGAAATGTGTCTGAGGCACATTCAACGCTGCCAGCATGAATTATGGTACCAAAAAATTAGTTCTGTCTGCCCACACACAATCGTAAACACATACAAACACACACACACACATGCAGACGATGCCAAAATGTTTTTTTTACGTTTGCATAAATATTTAATATTTGCCCAAAAGAACACAATAAACAATTCCATTAGAAATATTAATATGGACTATTTTAGCAAATAGTATTTGCCAGAATTTATTTTTCAAATTGTTTGTAATGCATAGTTTTTAATCTATCAATAACTAAATAAGTCATTTAAGAAGTGCCAATGGCAAAAAACTTCAAAAAGAAATTGAGTTATTTTTAAATTTAATTTCTGTTACATTATTATACAAATGTATACTCAAATAAAGTAAAATGCAAGAAAATCAACTCAGATTAAATAAATTAAATCTTTAAAATCATTTTCTGCTACGAATATTCAAGTTGATATTTTTTCATCTCAGTTATTCAACTTAACTGAATGTTTATTGGGCAAACAAGCGTTGCAAACGAGTGACCTCCATTTGCAAAGTCCTTCGGCTGGGCGGATCAACACATGCCAGCGGGAAAGCCTCAACGGACCGGAAACCCGAAAAAAAATTACAACTTTAACTGCAGCCAATGGACGGAAAGTTAGACGAAGCGCAAAAGCGACAGAAACTAAAAAAAAAAAAAACAAAAAACGAGCAATAAAACTGGTACTAGCTATGGCTATAGCTGGATCTGTTTGTGCGGTAGGTGGGTACAGGGGGTACTTAAACATTTGTCTGCCCAATTTAACTACGGCGCTAAGCAAATAAAGTGCCAGTCGCAGGGTTTGGCGGTTGGTTTGTTCGTGGATTGGACGGTTGGACAGTTCTGGCTGGTCTGGAGTCCCAGATGTCCACTGTAATGGAGCACTAAATCTATGCGCTGACACAGAACCAGATAGAAATCTATGGATATATCACGCAAACAAACAAGATGCAGTCGAGCCAGGCGTTTATTATTGTTTGGCATTCAAGCGGCACACGGGAGACGGGAAAAGGGACGCGGGACATGGGCATCATCAACAGCGCATCATCGGGCACTCGACCACCGAACGGAAGTCAAAACAATGAAGAGGAAACCACACACAAAAAGACGAAGGGGGCAGCGGGGGCAGCAGGACGGGCAGGCGATGGGGTCGGGCAGCATTTAGACGCCAACAAAAGGCGGAAAGCGTGACATTTCGTTCTGGGAATAGACAAGGGTCGAGCTGTTTTGAATGATGTATAATTGTGTGAAGCCCTGGGGGAGAATTCATTTCGCAAAATTTTAAGTGTGCCCGAATAGTTTGCAGGTCGAACTTCGTTCAGCTGGGAATTCCGCTGGCGCTTTGCGTTTAATTTCTGCTGCTTTTCTTCTGGTTCAATGGGCTGCAAACACATCCGCACGAGTACGGCTATTAATTGCCCAAGAGATATCATTGGACAGCTGCAGAAATGCCGGAGCAAAGTATCGAGTTAACTGGAGGCTAGAGTATGCTGATGACCGCGCCCAAGGGAGGGGCACATTAACACATTGCCAAAAGTTGAATACACATTGCGTATACGCAATATACATCAAGTATACGAACAGCGGGCAGCAAAGTAATTAAAGTACGAGAGGAAGTGAGAACTGTTTAAAAGAGAGCAGCCCAAAAAAAAAAAGGTGAATGAATGTGGCGTCAAATTGAATGACCAGCAACTGACAGAGGTCACAGGTCGCGGCACAGAGCAAGGAGCACGCAGCAGGCAGGCAGCGGGTAAGACAGATGGCACCGTGCAATGAGTTTGGGCAATCCGAAAACGAAATGGAATTAAAGATGACGCAAAAGCAGAATTTCAAAAATGCAAGATGCCGTGAAGACGCTGATAAAATGAAGTAGATTTCAGCCCGAATTATAAACAGCTGTAAGAAAAGGTATCGCGCACAAGAAAAAACCAAAATGTAAAAGGAAAATGCCAACGCAGGCAACTGTCCACTTGCCAGAACAAGGGCGAACTAGGGCGGACAGGTGGGCGGGCACACGGACAAAGGCTGCACGTTGTTAGCCCCACTCAGTTTTCAGGCAAATGAATGAAGAGGTGTCTGCGTCTGCGACAGGGCCAAAAATGAAAACGAACAAAATAACATCAAGTGTTGGAATTTTGCCCTTTAAAAAAGAGCATCCTTAACCATGCTCAACCATTCAGTCAAAGGCCCTACAGATTCGAGTTGTCCTTGCCGGAACCCTGGCCAGCGCAAAGCCGGCCAAAGGAAATGAAGTTCCTCAACGAATGCGTACTAATTGAAATGCCTGCAGGGCCGTCGATGTATTCAGCGCCTGAAAGCGAGCCATTCTACTATATATAAATATATATATGGCCTGGCGCCTTTGCTGCAACCGACTTTAATTACATGACTTGCTTGCGGTTATTGCATTTCTCAAAGGAGCGCCCGAGGTAGGCAGCAGAAGCTGGCGATTTTAGAATGCAATGAATATAGCTTACAATAAAAGACATATTGCTTGAGGTTGAGGTTGGCAAGAATAAAAATAACATCAAATAAAATCATAAAATAGGAGAAATGTTAGTGCAGGCACAATAAATATTGCCAATTTATACCCTGTAACCAGCTAAACGAGGAAGTGGGCGGTAAATTAATTATATAAAATAGTGCCATAGGTAGATCTTACCTTTTAACCTTTAGTCTCTTAGTCAGTACAAATTAAAATGAATCAAGGCTTAACCCTTTCTTTGCAGAAAACATAAAAGTCATAGTCATAATCATAGGCAGTCCTTTGGGCTGTTACACATATTGGTAAAATCACTTCATATAAAATTTAAGGATAAAAGAAGCAATAGCTGATGACAATTTAAAATTGTTTCATGAACAGAAAAAATTTATTTTTATGAAAAAGATAAGAGAAGAGTTTTCATTTATTTTAATTTAATTTGTGTTATTTACTTTATATACTTAAAGTGAAAGGATATCTTTTAGTCGAGAACACTCATCTAGAGCATTTTTATGTGTTTTATTGTTTTTATTGCCAGTCAACTGTTGGCTGTGCACAATTCTATGATACAATTAATTTTGGCTTTTTCAAGAGTCATGCATTTAATATTGATGAATTATTGTTTGTACCCCAGGGAGAGGCCAATAAAACATATAGTTGCACATGGGGCATGGGGGGAGAATACGAGGATGCCCCAAAATAAAATAAATGCTTCGTTAGAACCTTTTGTGTGTCGGCGAACATAATTTAATATTTGCAATGCCAGAAATACAAAACACTTGAATGAATGCTTTGTGATTTCATATTACACAGAAAACCAAATAACTAACCACTAGAAATAACAAAGTCAACGAACACAGACAAATTTAATGAGAGGTTCTGAAAGAGTGAGAAATGTATATATATATATATATGCTGCTCATGTGTGCGTGTGTACAAATTATTGTCCTGGCCGCATATATGAAGTTATATGTGTGTGTGACGAGTGTTGATTTACATTTTTGATTTATTTTATTTATTTAAGCTGGTGCCTGTGTCATCGTCTAGGCAAAAAATCCGACAATACCAGACGCAAAATATTGCTGCCCATAACTTTCATGCCTTCATTTGTATTTTTCTTCTTTTGGTCTCTGTTTCTTTTATTTATTTCTATTTTTATTTATTTTTTTTTTTGGTTTTCTGTTCGTGCAGCTCCCGCTAAAAGCCTCTCGGCTATTGTTGCGAATTTATCGCAGCTTTATTTCTCTTTGTAAGCGTTTTATGCTTTATTTCGTATTCGTTTTTAGTTGAAGTATTTATCACAGCCCTATGCCACTTGAGTAAGATTTAGTATTGAGCATAGGCTTTGTCCCAGTGTGCCCAAAACTGAAGCCGCGCTAAGCTCCCGGGCATTAGGCAACAGAATTGGCAGAAAGACTTGTAGCCGAAAATGCCAAAATAACTAAATACCCAAATATTTCAGTGATTTATGATGCTGGCATTACAATTAGTTCGTAATAAAAATGTAAAGTTACAACTTTTGTTGATTTTTATATTGCGAACATCTGTTACATCTTATAAAGATGAATTGCGGAATAATAATTTCAAAGTCGTGTACTCATGGAAAATTACTTATAAGGATTATGAAATTTTACTTTGATTATTTGTTTAATAGTTATCAATTCACATTTTTACCTATGTATTATTTTATATTATGTTATTATTATATATTATTTTATTTAAAAAAATAGTCGCTTTTCATTTGTTCATTATATTTACTTGTTACTTTCATACACTAATATATATTTTCCTTTTATCTTTTTATTTAACGTATATTCAGCATTTCCCATTTCACGTATTTAGTTATAAAGAATTTTAACGACTTAATCATGTGCTTCGTTTGTGCTCTTTCTTTCCATAATTATCACTTAAATGTACGTTTATCAAGAGTCAACTGGCTTGAAGCTCATAATTATATTATTGACCCCAGAAAGTTTCCAGGATTTTTGCCATATTTATGAAGCTCTGCATCTGCTTTAAGAGCTTCATAAATTGCCATCTGACTTGACAAGGGGACGGGAAGAGGGGGAGGTGGTGAGTGTGGCTTATAAATTATATTCTTATGGCTCGCAAGTAACTGCAAAATATATTAAAGTTGAAATTGTGTTAACGGCAAGTTTATTAATTATTTTGTTTGGCCTGCGGATACTACGCACACAGAGCGAGACAGACAGACACGGACCCAAGCGAGCAAGTGGGACAGAGTCTGGCAAAGTCTGCCATTTACATACAACAACAAATCGCAGTAAAAACATACACTACGGATGTTTTAGTCTAATTTATTGTTGTTTTAGGAGCGTGAGTGTATAAGTGCGCCTGTATGTGTGTACGGGCTTATGCAGCTATTTCAGTCAGTCGAATGCGCACTAATAGCTCCTGCAGCAAGCCCGCTTGGCGCAGACAAACGCTTCAACCCAACTCCTCATTAGTCATGGCAACGGCATAAATACCAAAGCTCAACTCGAGGTGTTTAGTTTAGCGTAAGTGCACTTCTCTCTATGAACTCGAAGGTGCGCGTTATATTAAATATTTTAGTTAATTGGCTATAATAGAGCTTTGCTCAAATTCCATTGGTAAGTTTGATCAAGATATCTCGCAGCTTCTTTGTCAACTCTCTATAGGGCATCTCACAGTCGAATATACAGCAAAATTGCTTTGTGTTTCTTTCGTAATTAGAAGTGTGCATTACTTATGAGCACATACAGACATATAAACAATGACACAGCATGCTTCTAACCAGCCCAACGACTAACAACACACAGGTTGAGTCAATTTCAGGTTGCAGTAAATTTAATTGGCCTGGCTCGAAGACATTTGGATGTCTTCATAAAGTGTGTGGGCACTTGGTATTCTCGGTGGTGTGTTCTTTGATGTGGCGCACATTGCAGAAATTCGACCTCGAACTCAAATTGTCAATTAGCCATTGGGAATGGAGTTATTGGCCATTTGCCATTGTGAATGTGTTTGACCGTGTAATCGGCAGAGTTGTGCTCCATAACTGTTTAAATTATAATTAAAATGCGTTAAGTTTGACTTGGGGAAAACAAAGAAACACTTTTCTTTAACATCTAGGAAGCATAAGTATTTTAAGAGCTCAACAGTTGGATACATAAATTAATTGTCTCCTTCTCTTTTTCTCTTCTTAACGTCATCTTCGTAAACGTTTTATGACAGCATATTTTATAGACATCTACTCTCTGAAGAGATTCATATTTTTCGAATTTTTCTTTGTGTCGTATCCTTAAGTGTTTAACGACATCCATAGGATATAAACCACAATTTCACAATCTCAGCACTTGGCCAACACTTGTAAAATATCAATTCAAGCTTACTTCCATAATTACACAATCCAACAAGGTACGCGTAGATTTTCAGTTGCATATCAGTTTCAGTGCAGGACATAAAATTCCCAATGGAAAATGTCCTCTGGCATTGCGACCACACCCAAGGCAACCAGCATGGCGCTCCCAAAGTATTTGTTATGTGCATATTTCAGCAAGTGCCAGCATAAAATACCTCCTTATGTCCAGCTCCACCAGCGCAGTCGTCCTCTACACATACACAAGTATATTCACTTAATTATAGATGCGACACGCAGACCATTCAGCCCATTCAGTGGACCATTTCCATTTCTGGAGGGGCGTGCCATGGAATGGGGGAGGGGCCTCTCAGCCCTGTGGTCTCTAGCCGACGGCATATTTATGCGTGGCCCAAACAGAACTGGGCCTGAAGCTGACGCCTCTGCGAGGTTCAGGTTCATTTGGGGCCATTAGATGGCACACAAGGCAACAATAAACTTGCAATTAGACCGAAAATAACAAGCAAAACACGCGACACACGCAAAGGACACACAGGACACAAAGGACACACTCCACCACATGCAAATGTCTTACAATAAATTCCAGAAGACATCTTTAAATTTCTGTCGAAATTCCATTTATTTTTAGAATTTTAATTAATTTGAGTGTTGAATTTTATTTTCCTTGGGCTCAATGCTTTTTATTAATTAATGTTGTCAAAGTGCTTCCTTGTGCATAAATCAAAAGATTCCTCGCAGCAACATTTTTAATTTCATTTGCGAGAGAGCTTAAAATTTATATTTTTCTATATGTTGCTATATTTTTTATAAATCAAAGGCATTAAAATGAGACTTTTCACCTTAAAGCTATTTGGTTTTCTCGACTTTCTAAAGCCTGTTGTGTTTGTCAGTATTTAATTAATGGTAAACAAGAGAATATTGTCTCAAATGAATGCAAAATTCAGCTGGCAGCTTTTCGCGCTTTGAAAAGTGTTTAAGGTGTTTAACTACTCCTTCGATTTTATGACAATTTCTTTATATAAACATTATCGACTGTGCAATATTATGCATGTGCTTACTACCATTATTAAAAAAAAAAATTTTTTTTATTATGTGTTATTGGAATAAACACCTATTATTGCTTTTTATTTGATTAACTTGAAATTACATAAACATATATATTGTTAAATCAAATTTGTATACATATTTTTGGTATTATCATAATTTTTTTTAAATAATAATTTACTACACATTTTAAAAAACATCTGTTTTTGTTGTGTTATATAAAGCTATAACGAACCTTTTATAATTCAAAAGTTATGTACATAATCTCTTAACCATTGGAAATAAATTATTTAAATTTTTAGAAAAATAAAAAAAATACACTTTTTTTTGGCCTAATTTTGTTTCTTGCAACTTTTAAATTTTGTGATTGACATTAATTTAATAAATTTCTTCTAATTTCTTCCAAAAAAAAAAATATTTTTTTTTAAATACACAGTTTTATTTTTATAATTGCAGCTGCTAAAATTATAAATTAAAAATTGCAGCATGCAGCTGAACACGGCCACAATAGTTCTTCAATTTATGGTTTTTTGGCAATGCCCCATGTTTTGTGTAGTTTTCTGTAACGCAAAGAGAAAACGTCGGAACACGTCTACAATCTCCACCCGTGGGGCGAGTGCATGAAAACAGCAATCAGAGCTTAGAAAACAAGCACAACAAGGGCAACAAAAAAAACCCACCTGGACAACACTGACAAACGCAGTGGCAAACACCAAAAACCGCAGAAACAACAAACTGAAAATTGCAATTTCGTAGAAAAAAAAATAAATACAAAATAGTACATATATGTATAATATATAAATATGTTTCATGGAGCGCGAAGAGCGACTGTGAAAAACGTTAGCCCTGACGGGGAGCACTTGTACTTACCATTCACATCACACGCTCGCAGTGTGTGTGCGTGTGTGTGTGGGCGAAAAAAAAGAGGAGCAACAATAAGCAGTTCAGCACGAAATTGGTGCGGCAACCGAACTTCCGTATCCGGCCGCGCGCGACACCGTTGCGTTGTTTAACTAAATTTTGTTGTCAAAACTGTAAAATGTTGGCCCGCCAGTTGCCAGCGAAAATTCTGACAGCAGTTGCAAGTAAAGGGCTAACTGCCTGTCCGCCTGTCTGCCCGTCTGACAGACTGGTCGAAAAAGTTTGCAGTTGGGCCAACGTGTTACGGCAACTGCCGCAAATTCCGGCCGAGTTACGAGCGCACTTAACTTTCACGGCTAACTTTGCCACACTTAACAACACTTGAGCGCAAACTTTTCAATTTCTAAGACAATTCTTATTTACTCAACTGCCAAGCGCTTGACAGCTGGCCTATTCTATATTCTAATATGCTGTCTCTTGTCTAATATCCTACGAGTATTGGCCAATGCATAATTTATCTTTTTTGACTCGCCTCAACATTTGGCTAACAGTTAACTTTGGCTTTTCGATGGATGCACGAAATATATCTTTTGCCGCTGTTGCAACCGCTCCGTCTTAGGAATCACCGCAAACTGTTTGCCCGTGGCCAAGTCCCAGGACCTGGCAGTCGTCCTGCCCGGATGCAGCATCTCGCGCCGGACAAAACATCGACCAGTTTTATGAATGGCGCGATGTTTTCAGCAGTCGGGCGGAACGTTTTGGGATTGGAACACGCTCGGCGCCTGCGCCTGCCGCGTATGCAAGATTTATGACAGTTCCGGAGGCCGACAGCGAGAGCACCGAGCACGTGGCGCCTCCAACAAGTGTGATAAGCGTGAAAACACGCGCTGATAACACCAGCATGCAAATTTGGCTTCTTGTCTAAGGTCAGGGACGCCGGGACGCCCGCTTTGGTTAGGGCCAAGTGCGAGTGTGCGATGTTTACTCAATGCCACTGTACAACTGTCCAGGGAAATGAAATTATTTAAATGAAACATTTCATACAGCAAATTTACCGTTGTGAAACTATTGCGAACAGACATTGTTTTAAATTTTAAAATATAAAACTTTATATCAGATTAAAAACCATTTGTGGATTTAAAATAAAAACGGTGTTATCTCAACTGGAGCATAAATGTGATTTTATGTAATTCGTCTATCGATTTAAAATGTAATTATATTTATTTAAATAATGAATATAAATAAATTTTTTACATTTTTAAGTTCTTTAATTTTGCAATATACTATTTATAGCAAAATCAGTAAAGACAATAAAAATCGAAATAAATAAGAAAATAAGACTACATTGTAATGTTTTAAATTGTGTTGCAAGAGCTAACCAAAAACTATTTTTTTAACAAAATCTAAATGTAACTGAAAAATGTATTTATATTTTGCGTTATTATTAATATAATAATAAGCTTAAACCTGGGTTAAATTTGACATATAACATTTTTGTATTATTTATTTTTGTTTGTAATATTGTTAAATCGATTCAGCGTAACCCTACTTTGTACATGTGTGTTGATTCGACTGTGAGTTGATGAGTGTTAATCAGCTCGATATCTTGGCAAACATACCACAGACCAGCATTATTCTACAGCCAATTGCAAAAGCAAACAGCTCAAAATCAGGCAGCTCGAACCCTTTTTGCTGGCTGCTGACCAAACAATTTACCGAGTAGGGGGCGGACAGGCGCCTCCGGTTGGGTCCAGCTCAAGTGTGTGTGTGTGTGTGTGTGCGTGTGCGTGTGTTTATAATTATAATGTGCTTTATCAACTGTCAATATGGTTCGACTTTTGCTCCGCTTGACAAAGCAAATTAACCAATGGAGAACAGCTGCCAGACGGTCATCTGACCGAAACTGACACCAAGACCGAAACCAATACCCAAAACCGCCACCCGAAGCATGGAGAGCCCATAATTTCATTAACATTAACTGAAGCTTTGACGGAAGTGGTTCTTAAAGCCATACACGATTTGGGCCCTTTAAATGGTAGCGGCGGCAACTGCGAACTTTGGTCCAATTTGCATTCCTTTATTTCCACAGCAATTTCGGAGTTCGCCTTGTCAGACCTCTTCATATATTGTACATATGTATATCTGTTAGGTATTCCTTGTGTTCATTTTGCAACTGTAGTAGCAAATTTCGCCGCGGACCAAAAGTATTTTTGTGAAAATTGTTGCTGTTGTTTTTGTTGTTTTTGGGTGTAATTTGATGTTAATATATGCATGCAGTTCAACCCTCCTCAAATTGGAGCCTGGCAACATTGTTCTCGACGAGTGGGGGGCTAGTCAGAAAAGAGAGGCGTGCATAAATTACTGGGTCCACGCGGAGCATTACAGTTATAGCAATAAAACGCAAAGCTAGGAACAAAGTCCGCTAGTTTTGTTCATTAAAAAGCTATTTTAAATTTTGAGCGAAATCCGTGTTTAAACGCAGCTGGGATTTGTTTTAAGCTGTGAAATTTTATGGTGTACATTATTTGAAAATAAACAAGCTAGATAACCGTTTAAAGTAAATTTCAAATTTAGAAAAATTAGGAATAGGGAGTAGTATACTAAATATTTGGAAAGAAATAAAAAATTTTCTTGTTACTTTCTAAGAAAATTAAGAAGTATGTTAAATTCATATATCAATTATAAAAAATAAAAATTAAAAAATAAAAATTCATTAAAACCGCTTGAAATAGGGAATTTTGATTTGAATTTTGAATTGTGGCACAGAAAGCAAGCAAGTTGTTTTTATTATTCTTCAAAATATATCAATATACTTAATGGGGTCTGGGATGCTTCCTTCTGCCTGTTACATACACTTGCACAAAACCATTATGCCCATTTTACCCATATTCAATGGGTTCAGGGTATAATAATTTGATATACTGCCAATCAGGGGTCGAAAAGATAAGATCAAAATCCAATTGAATTTTCAAAGAACGCTCAGTTAAAAGTTGCCGAGGCTAAACTTTTAACCGAAAGAAGCAGCAGTTATTTCAAGAGAAATTTATTATTGCTAAACGATAAGCAAACGATAAATAGACACTGCCTAAAATATAAACCTGACGCATTCGAAACATAGCTCCATTGAATTATATTAATGTAAATTAGCATTAGGAGATAAACGCATTTCTGGGTACAAACAAACATCAGCTGTTATTTAACAGAGAGGCGGATTTGCCTAACCTTATCCATATCTCGATACGATAGGGAAATGAGGTAGCCCCACGATATATAAAGACAGTCGCCGAACTGCAGAAATTTATTATTAATCAAAATGGCAACCAAAGCTTTGTTCCCAACATTGTTCGATGCGGAGACCAAAATCTGGAGCGGCGTCCGAAAGCGCCCGTTCTACAATCCCGACTGCTCGGCGGGTGAGGTGATCTACACAGCCCTCAGGAACTGGCCCCAGCATGTTGTTCAGGTAAATGGCCCCGCCAGGCGGTAGGAGCTCCACTCTCAAAAGCTGTTCTACCGCGAACTAGATCAACGATGCCGACGGCGTTGAGGTGACCAATCTGGAGATGCGGACGTGGGCCACACGCCTGGCCATCTACTTGAGGCGCGAGAAGCTGACGCAGCAGGACGTGGTGGGCATTATTGGTGGCTCCAGCACCTATGTGGTTCCGCTGGTCGTGGCCTGCTTCTTCAATGCCACGCCCTTCCATGCGGTGAATGCGACCCGAGATGCCCAGACCGTGGCCGGTCTCTACGTGACCACAAAGCCGAAGATCATGTTCTGCGATGGTGCCGACTACGAGCGTATCAGGAAGGTCACCGAGGATTGGGCGCCCAAAATTGTCACCCTCACTGGTCGCGTCGAGGGCGTGCCCTACATTGGAGATCTGCTGGAACCCTTGGCCGAGGAGCCCTACTTCCAGTGAGTGCCACAATCCTATTGTAAGTGTGACCAACTAATTCCAACTGCAAATTATCAGGCCCGCAATTTTGGATACGGACGGGGATCAAACAGCGGTCATTCTGTGCTCCTCGGGCACCTCGGGTCTGCCCAAGGCCGTGGCCCTGTCCCACAAGCACGTTACCAAAATCGCACCGTAAGCTAGCTCAACTGGCGCCTCGGGCCTTGCGATCTAATCGAGTCCAATCCACAGCTTTTGCAAGAGCACCGATCTGCTCTTGACTCACGCGACGATCGATTGGGCGACGGGCTTCATTTGCGTCGGGATTAGCTTGCTCTTTGGAACTCCCCGGGTCATTTTCGATGGCGGCTTCGATAGGGAGAAGTTCATTGGGCTGATCCAGAAGTATAAGCCCACCACGCTGGTGCTGGCGCCCTGGCAGGCCTACGAGGTGTTCACCCATCCGCTGGCCACCGAGGAGAGCTTATCCACCGTTCAGATGTCCTTCATCACCGGCGGCTGGATCTCGCTGCAGGTGCTGCGGCAGGCGCAGAGCCTCATGAAGCGGTGTTGTATTATGTTCTCCTACGGCACCACGGAGACGGGCGCCATTACGGCCAACATTGACCACAGCCTGGAGAGTTCGGTGGGGCGAATCTTTCCCGGCATGCGCATCCGGATTGTCGATGAGCACGGCAACAATGTGGGCCACAACGAGGTCGGCGAGGTGCTCATAGACATCGGCTCCAAGTGGGAGGGCTATGTGGGCAATCCGGTGGACACAGCCGCCACCCTGCAGAACGGCTGGATCAATCTCGGCGACCTGGGCTACTTTGACAGCGATAACAATCTGTATCTCGTGGATCGCAAGAAGGATCTGCTCAAGTACAAGTCCAAGCACTATTGGCCCAACGAGCTCGAACAAATCATCTCCGAGCTGCCCGATGTCCTGCACGTTTGCGTGGTCGGCTGTCGGGATCCCAGGCATGGCGACGCCGCTGGCGCCCTGGTCATCAGGAAGCCGGGCTCCACGCTCACCGAACAGCAGGTCGTGGAGCATGTGGCCCAGCGCGTTGTCGTCGACTACAAGCAGCTCCATTCCGGCGTGCAGTTCGTGGACGTGCTCCCCAAGAATCAGAATGGCAAAGTCATGCGAAGTCTGGCCAGGGATGAGTTTGAGGCGCGCATGGCATAACTACAGTCGGTCTACTATCCCCGTTGTGCAATTAAATTAATTTCAATAAAATAATTTCTAGATAGCATAGGAAATGTTTGTGTAGTAAATATCTTAGTTGGCTCAGATAACAGCTCTGACTTGGCCTATTTTTGTATTTATGCAATAACCTACTTTTGATACGATGGATATATTTTGCATGGGTGTGAACGGAACTTTGAATATGATATGAAAAACAAACCGAAAACATTTCGGCGAACGCCCGAATGGGAAATACCCAAAACCTACATACACATACACAGAATCACACACACACACGCACTATGGAAACTAAACTCGTGTATAATTGTGATATCTATATCCGTAGTATTTCAATAGCGTTTTTATACCCTGAACCCATTGAAAGTGGGTAGATCAGGGTATAATGGTTTTGTGCAAATGTATGTAACAGGCGGAAGGAAGCTTCCCCGACCTCATAAAGTATATATATTCTTGATCTGCATCACTAGCCGAGTCGATCTAGCCTTGTCCGTCTGTCTATCCGTCTGTCCGTCCGTCTTATACCCTGATGTGAAGTGGGTAACACTTTCAATGGGTTCAGGGTATAAAAATAGACTTAAAAATTTTGCATTTGCTGAAGGCAAAGAGAAAAGACTAAACTTAAAAACAAATATTAATCTTGTTCCGAACTACTCTTATACGGCAGTTAAGCGCTTTTATCAATTTATGATAATTCAGTTATCATATCTACGACTGAAAACGGATGCACCTGTCTGGTTCATTCATTAATAAAGTCAAATCAAACTCAAAGTCGCCCCACGTCTTTATTTTGACTTCAGCGCGATATAGCTAATTTGTTTGTTTATCTATTAATTTATTATCATCCACTGTTCGCAGGGGGTCGGCGACTATATTGATTATATTTATTATGTTTTTGACTGTCTCTATAAACGAAGTTTTTTTAAACTAGACATACTGAATTCTATAAATAAATATATATGTATATGCCAAACCAACAAAAGTACCAACTCTCTTTATGTTTCTCTTTATGTTTAAAATATATTAAAATATTACTCCTTTTTCTTTCTCCATTAAAGATTAAATATAAAATATTGCGTAAAGCGCATTAACGCCCACGCTATAATACATATTAATTTATGGGTACATGCTGCGTGCCGTTTAATTACACTGTGCAACAGGATTCAGTACAGTCGAAGTCGTAATTAACAACAAACAAATGTATATTGAAAGTGTTAGTGTTGGTAAAGTAAACAGTCAACATTAATAGTAAATATTAAATACAATTTTTGAATTTCACATTTTAGAATAAAATGAATTGAATTGAAATTGTGCTTTAAATATGCCTATTATATATTACAAAATTAATAATGATTAAGTAAACATAATTTTGTAAGAAATATAATAGTTCCTAAAAATGTTTTTTTTTATTTAAATCGTAAAAATTATAATCTCCTCACGTATATATATATTTGCCTTAAATAAATTGAAGAATTTTACCTTACATAAAAATAATAATTTCTTTAAATAATAAAAACATGACCAGAATAAAACCATAATCGAAATTAGTTTTCTACACTTGAGCTGTCTGCCAAATAAAATTTATAGCCGAAAAGCGTGTGAAAGTAAATAAAAAAAATAAAATAAATAAACAAGAGAAACGGCCATCAATCAATCAAATGCCAGTTAGTTCAATTCAAAAATCGTGAACGCATTACAAACACGTCGGACAGACAGATCAGCAAAATGCTTTAGCTTCGGCTTCTGCTGAATACTCGAAGGAAGTCACCTGAGCGTTGATTGCAAATGTCAATGCGTGGAGGAGGAGGACAGGGGGAGGGGGGGCTGAAACGGCACGTGCGCATTGAAAATGCCAATCAAAGTCAAGGCCTGGTTACCTTTGATGTTGACGGGTTGTCTGAGGCGCCTTTAAAGCCGATAATTCGTTTTGTGCGTAGCGTCAATCGCAGGCGCCTAAAACTATGCAACAAATGTGTTGCCGCCAAATTGCAGTGCAGGCCAAAAGCCGTTCAACAATTTCGGCGATTTGCCACAAGCATGAGAGCCATGAGGGGCGACGAACAGTTTTAAGCTGAAAGATGTTTTGTGGGCGTGGCACGTGGCAAAGGCAGAGGCGGCGACTGTGCTTATGTTTATGCGCGTTTATTTACGACTTGAAATTTGAATAATTTACGGCCACGTTGGCGACGAAGAATGCAGTCCACAGCATTCTGAGTTTATGTGTGTGTGTGTGTGTGTGTGTGTGTGTGTGTGTGGGTTTGGCTAGTAGAAAAACAGCGAGGAGGACGTCGTTCAGCTGGAACAGCTACAGAAGCCAAAGCCACGAGAACATGGAACAGGACATGGAACATTGAATCTGTTTTTGGGAACCAAGGCAATTGGCTTTGGCCATTGTCGTTGCGTGGGCTAGAAGTGGGCGTGGTCACTGCCGAAAGGCGCGCGCGCTTGAATGAAGCGCAAAACGACGGCAACCGAAACAACAACAACAATAACAACAAGTTGCAGCTGCAGCGAACAGATTGCGGCGAACAGCGGAAATGGCGATGGCAACGAAACATAAACGGAAACACAAAATGCCGCCATGAAACGGAAGTTAAATTATTGCAATTGTGTTGGCAGCGCTTTTCATAACTGTAAATTGTTGCTCCGTCTCTGTCGCGTGTTGTTCTTTCTGCAGCCTTTGTTGTTGTTATTGTTTGCAGCTAAAACAGCTGCAGCTGCAACTTGCTGCTAGAATCAATAGCGAAGTGCGGCACCTATTGATCGGGCCTGGCCAAGGCAGCTGCCCGATTGCTGGGAAATGTACAATTACAGCTCAATCAAGTGGAAATGCCAGCGGCAGTCGAAGGTAAGTGCGAAACTGACTTGAAACATTTATTTATTTCCTTTGTAATGGAAACTGTTTACATTTGAAAACATAATTTGTTGAAACTATCGTATGTTTCTATTTGCAAATTAGCAATCTGGTAACCCCAAGTAGAAGTAAGTTCATTTGAAACTAGTTCCGTTTTTTTGTTCTGCATATAAGCAACTTCACTCATGAACGTCAACGAGTAATGACGCTGCACCGAAAGAGACATTGTGAAATACTTAAGTTTATTAAAAGCATAATTTTCCATTAAATAAACTCGTTCGTGTCTTATTATATCATACTGAACATTTGTGCGTTCTGGTAGTTGGACCAAAAATCCAACAGGTTATGGGCCCAGTCAACGCGTACAAGTAATACTGTGAAAAATAAGACGTGTAAATTAAGCCGTGAAAAATGGCGAGCGGATTTGTTAAAATTGAGCCGCTAAACGCGGACAACTACGACACATGGAAATTGAAAATGCAAGCCATTCTCGTGAAAAACGATCTATGGCAGTATGTGGATGGTACAAAACCGTACCCTGAAGAAGAGGCTGATATTGAAGAATGGAGAAATAAAGACCAAAAAGCACGCGCCGATATACTATTGTCGATTAGTACATCTGAGTTATCCCTTATTGAGAATTGCAACACCTCAATGGAATACTGGTCAAAACTGAAAAAGACGTTCCAGTCTCAAGGCTCTGTTAGAAAGGCAAGCCTGTTGAAACGCGTAGCTTTGTCACGCATGAGTGAAGGCAGTGACGCACGACTACATATGAATGATTTCTTCGATGCCGTAAAGAAATTAAAAGAAATTGGAGTAACTATTAGCGATGAATTACTCGGGATTTTATTATTGTACAGTTTGCCTGATTCATATGAAACATTTCGGTGCGCAATGGAAACACGAGATGATCTTCCAAAACCAGAAAATCTTCGTGTAAAAATATTGGAAGAATCAGAAGCGCGTAAAGGAAAGAACATTCGCGAAGAGCAAAGCGCAATGTATGCTAACCGCCGAAAAGGCAACGTGAGCAGCGAGAAAACACAAAAAGAAACGCGAAAATGCTACTCGTGCAATAAAACGGGACACCTAGCGCGAAACTGTCGGAATAAAGAAAAAATTAAAAACGAACAGAACAAGGAAGATAAAAGTAAAGACCTTAACATGAATATATGTGAATATGCATACAATGTTGTAGAGCAAAATAGTATGTGGTGCCTCGACAGTGGCTGTTCGGCACATATGAGTTCTAATAAAAGCATATTTAACAAGATCGAAGAGATCGAGAAAACATTACAATTGGCGAACAATAACACAACGAAAGTTAACGGAGTCGGAGATGTGAAAATTGAAGTGAAAGAGAAACAGAAGAAAGATAAAATCACACTAAGAGAAGTGTTGCATGTGTCCGATCTACGTCAAAATCTGCTCTCAGTGTCGAAAATAACGGATAACGGTTACGAAGTACATTTCCGAAAAAATGATGCAATTATTGTGAAAAACAATAAAGAGATTTGTATTCATGCAAAGAGATACGGAAATTTGTATTACCTAAATACTGAAAATCACCAAGCCAATATCTCAAATGATAAACAAAACGAGATTGATGTGTGGCACCGCCGTTTGGGACACTTAAACGAATCTGACCTAAAAAGCATGGCCAGATCAGGAAAAGTGCACGGTATGAAAATCAAAGACAATGAAAAATTATCAGAGTGCGAGGTATGTATTAGCGAAAAGCAAACAGCTAACAACTATAAGAGCACAACCGAAAAAAGGACAAAGAAGACTCTAGAAATCGTACACAGCGATGTATGCGGGCCGATGCGTACAGAATCACAGAGTGGCTGCAAGTATTTCATCACCTTCATTGATGACTATTCTCGATATTGCAGTGTTTATTTCCTGAAACGCAAGTCTGAAGCTTTAGAAGCCTTTAAAAAATATAAAGCTTTTGTTGAAAATTTTTCAGAAAATAAAATAAAAACGTTGCAGACGGACAACGGGACGGAGTTCCGTAATAAGGAGTTTGACGATTTTATGCATAAGCACGGCATTAATCGTCGCCTGAGTGCCCCACACACGCCGCAGCAAAACGGCGTTGCAGAGAGGCAGAACCGCACTCTGGTCGAAATGGCCAGATGCATGATGAAACAATCCGGCGCTCCACCTACATTCTGGGCAGAGGCGATTAGCACAGCGAGCTATATCCGAAACAGATGCGCAACCAAGGGATTATCTGGTAGTATACCATATACATATTGGACTTCAAAAGTGCCTACAATCGTTTACATGTGCACTTTTGGCATGAAGGCGTACGCACTAATAAAAGGCACAAATATGGGCAAATTCGAGTCGAGGTCTGTGGAGTGCATATTTCTGGGATACGCTGACGAATCGAAGGCTTACCGGCTATACAACCCGAAGAATCGTAAGATTATAACCAGCAACGACGTAAAATTCATGAATATTTCAGGCTTTAAACAAGCATACCAGAAATTTTATGAAGACGAACAAAACGATGTCGAAATCCCATTGAATGGCAACAAAACACAATCAGAAGAGAGTACATCAAGCGACGAACAGTCTGAAGAAGACCACCCTCGGAAGGAACAACATGGTAGAGGCCGCCCAAAACTTTTGAAGACGGGACAACGAGGCCGGCCACGAAAAGTATTTCAACCACCAAGAGAAGAGATCGCTGACAGTGATTCATCACCACACGAAATGTTCGAGGAATGCGAGATGGCATTTACAGTAACGACAGACGATCCGGTGACCCTGCAGGAAGCCCAAAATTCAAGAGATGCTGCCACATGGATAAGAGCAGTGGAAGACGAATTCATGGCACAGGTTGACAACAACACTTGGCAAGTTGTTGAGGAACCGAATGACCGCAAAGTAATTGGCAACAAATTAATATTTCGGACCAAGGCTTAGTTGCAAAAGGTTACGCTCAGAAACCAGGAGAGGATTTCTATGAAACGTATTCGCCTGTAGTTCGCTTCACATCGGTCAGACTACTGGCAGCCTTGGCTGCAGAATCTGACATGGAGATTCATCAAATGGATGTTGTTACAGCCTACCTCAACGGCGAGCTGGAGGAAAAGGTGTACATGACTATACCAGAAGGTTTCGACGATTTCATGTTCAAGTTGAAGTCACGCATTCCAATTGGATCGAAACAGGAGATACCCAGCACAAAACACATCGCAAAAGCAAAGCAATGGCACAAGTCGATGAGACAGATGAAAAATCCCGTGTGCCTTATACGGAAAGCTCTATATGGACTACGTCAATCTGGTTTACGTTGGTACTGTAAACTTACAGCAAGTTTGCAAGATATAGGACTAGAACCCACCGAACAGGATCCGTGTTTGTTCATGAAACGTGATAAGGAAGATTTTCTCCTAGTCGCAATCTACGTCGATGACTTATTATTGGGCTCAAATCGGCCCGAATGGTTGCAGCAAACGAAGTCACATCTCAGCAAGATATTCCAGATGAAAGACATCGGCCCAGTGAAGACCTGCCTGGGCATGGACTTTAAGCAAGATAGGCAGAAACATTATGTGTTCATCTCACAAGAAAAATACATCAATGCCATATTGAAGAAATTTGGCATGACAGATTGCAAACCGGCAGCTACTCCAATGGAGACGAAATCAACACTAAAGCGTCCGGCCCTGCAGAATGAAGATGAGATGAAAATGTATCCATATCAAAATCTAATCGGTTCTTTAATGTTTCTTGCAGTTACGACACGACCAGATATAGCATTTGCAGTGAGTTTTATGAGCCAGTTTAACTCCAATTACACTGCTGAACACTGGAAGGCATCAAAACGCATCCTACGATACCTAAGCCGTACAAAGACGATGGGGTTGCTATTCCAGCAAACCGGGGACGATTTATATGGTGTGATCGATGCAGACTGGGGCGCCAACTTAACTGATCGGCGTTCTTACTCTGGACACGCTTTCATATTAGCGGGTGCCGCTATATGTTGGGAAGCACGCAAGCAACGTACCGTTGCCACATCAAGTACTGAGGCAGAGTACTTAGCTATGTCTGAGGCGGTAAAGGAAGCATTGTACCTGAAAGCTCTCCTCAACAGGATTGGAAGAAAGTGCGAATCAGTGCGTTTTCTCAACGACAACCAAAGCGCACAGCAATTAGTTAAAGGTTCCGGCTTTCATCCTCGAACCAAACATATTGACGTCCGCCACCATTTCATCCAGGAGAAGTATAAGAGTGGCGACATCACGATTGAGTATATGCGGACAGAAGAAATGCCAGCAGACGTTCTAACAAAAGGCCTATGTGGCATCAAGCATAATCAATGCATTTCAGCGTTAGGCGTCACATGCATTTAATTTTAAGATTACTATTTTGAGGGGGTGTGTTGAAACTATCGTATGTTTCTATTTGCAAATTAGCAATCTGGTAACCCCAAGTAGAAGTAAGTTCATTTGAAACTAGTTCCGTTTTTTTGTTCTGCATATAAGCAACTTCACTCATGAACGTCAACGAGTAATGACGCTGCACCGAAAGAGACATTGTGAAATACTTAAGTTTATTAAAAGCATAATTTTCCATTAAATAAACTCGTTCGTGTCTTATTATATCATACTGAACATTTGTGCGTTCTGGTAGTTGGACCAAAAATCCAACAATATAATACATTTGTAAACTATTAAGACAATACAAATTGCAGGCTTTTTACAGGCAAAAAAATTTTTAACTGACAAGAGTTGTAACAAGCACTTTAATAAATGTTAAATTGTTACAAATTATAGCCAATCTTACATCTTTGCTTAATTAAAAAATTAGAGGAGTTGTCATCGTTTTAAAGACAAAATATGCGTCGAGATAATGTTATGTTTTATTTTTAAACTATTAATATTGTTATTATATAATTGTATAGCTATATAATTTCGAATCGCGCACTTCATTATTTATTTAGTATTTAGTGCCCGTTGGACGACTTATCAAAAGGGGACTCCCTACTTAAATGCAAAAAATTGATTTTAGAAATAAATTAAATTTAACATAATAACTGGGTCAATGTGATATTTATGTTTTCTACTGCAAAAAAAAGAATGAAGATCGTAATGAGGAAATAGTTAAACGAATTGCTGATCAAATATATTGTCTATGAAAAATGGCGGATACTCTATACTCTATATTCTACCTAGTTTGATCGCAGAGTCGTTCTTGCTCCATATGTAATTATCCCGGCTCCTCCCGAAAAACCATCCGGCAACGCACATAAAGAAATGTTTACATGCAATTACCGTTTTAGCGTCGCGCTGTCAACTCGAACGCCATTTGCAATTGTTTATAACATGCCCAGAGCTCCCAGTGGGGTGGGGCAGATGGGATGTGGGGCGGAGGCAAACGTAGTCTGTCGGTCGCATTCTTAATTGCAGCGCCTGCAATTTATCATCGGCGAGCAATTTCAGCTGCGAGCTGCAGGTAAAAATGCTGCTGGCTGCTTATGTTCCACATGTTTACAGTCAGTTGCTGCCGTGTGCTCGGGGCCAACATTAAACAGACCCGAATGAGTTAAGGAAACTGCAGATGTCACAAGTGGAACTTCTACTAAGTGCTTGCTAATTGAATTGTAGAGCGTAAAGCACCATCAAATGGCGCAATATCCTGTAATTTCCGTAAATACAGCAAATAAGCAACTGGGCATTAGCGACAACTAGTTTCCTGAGTTGACAACACACAAGATATACAATTTATAGAAAAAGAAAAATCATAATTTAAAAAAACATAAAAACACATAAAATTCAAAAGAAATTTAATATCAATAAGCACTGGAATATTAGTATGAAAAAAACAATTTTAATCAATAAATTAAAGACTTCTAACTGCTTAAATTTATTTGCTATATAAAAGATTCAATAATTCTATAGTATATAAAATAAATTAAGACTTTGTATAAAAATATTTTTCTTATGGTATTTCTGATAAATTCTCCCAATCCAATATTCACTAAAAAAATTTGATAAAGGCATATAAGGAAATATTGAATATAATATTAATATTTTTTTTTTAAGACTAAACAAAAATCAAGTCAATTCGGTTTTTAAACTAAATACCTGATAAAATTCTTACTGTTTTATTTTTAACAGTCGAAAATAGTTTTACTCTAAAATATTCTTTAATAAAATAATTATTATATTAAATTCAGAAAAATTTTAGCTTGTCCGGATGTTATCTTATTTATACTGTTCCTAAAAAGTTACCGCATTTAAATAAAGCTACTTTAAGTCTTTTAAGCTCTAAAGTTTTTTATAATCATTCGATAACCAATTTTTAAAGATCTGCGTTGTTAATAAGGCAAAATAAGTTTTGATATTTTTCATGAGTTCTGGTTAAACTTATTAAAAGACTTTATAGAGCAAAGAAAATAAAGAAATGTGGCCTATACTAAACGCATTTATAATAAGTAACTAATTAGCCGGCATTAAATTCACTTGGCCGGCATGAAGGCCATAAAAGCCGCAATTCACCGGACTATCGCAGTCGTATATTTATATAGCCCCTACGCTGGCGAATTCGGACAGATTTATGGCAGCGGCATTAAGCGGCTGCAGTTGCCATTTCCTTTTCCTTTTGGTTGCACTTGGCATTCGCTCTTAATTAAGGGCTCCATTTGGGCCCTACGTGGCCCGATTGCAGAGTGCAGCAAGTTGCAGCAAGCAGCTGCAGGCCCGATAATAAAAACACATGTTGACAGCCGCCGCCAGCGTTACCTATCTGAAAGTATTTGCTGCGCGTGGTTCGCGTGGGTTGTTTACCATCCAATTTTTAGTGCCGTTTAAGCCATTTGCACATTTTCGTTTATGGCCTTTGCCATTTCGCTGCTGTCTTCCTGTCAACACATCCTGCTGCTGTTGCTGCTGCTGCGGGCGTGCCTATTAGTCCTGTCCAGCCTCGAGTAGTTGATGCTCTTTTGTTGGCTCAAAATTGGAATGTCATAAAAGTGTGTTTGCTTATTTAAAAAATCGTAAAAGCGAAATTGCGAGTGAGAGAGAGCGTAAAAGAAAATGAGAGCAGGTCGTGGCAAGAACGAAAATACATACAAGGCACGGGAGGTCAACAGTTGTTTTGATTTAGAAATTGATGTTGTTGCTATTGCTGTTGTAGTTCCTGCCAACATTTCTGTTGGGCATTGTCTTGCCGTTTGCCTTGGCTTTACGACCATCCTTCTTTGGCGCCCTTTCGCACTGCTGTCTGTTGGCGCTGACTTCCGTTTCCGCTTGCATGCCTCGCATTGTTTCTTTTCGATTGTAGTTTTTTTTATTACCCAGGCGCACATGTGCCTTAAATTCCTTTTGCATGATTCACGCTTTGTCCTTTGACATTTAATGGATTTTTATTAAAAACTAGTTAACCCTTTACCAAGCGTTAGTTAGGAAAAACGTATTTTAGCATTATATTTTCATTTGTTAGCTAGAAATTCAGCTCACTTGCTGTTAATATTTTAACTACTTTTAAAAAAGATTTCTAAAATTGCCCAATAACATACCCGAAGGTAATTAAGTCTTTCTAATATATTTTTAATATTTCTCCCCTTCTCTTTACTATAAACAGTATCAATAATCTTTGGAGTTATTTTTGAATTTCTTAAAACTTTCAATGCAGTGTACCCTTAGTAAAGCATTGCCTACCTCTATACCCTGTACACCCTGTTCATCATTAAGTTCAATGAATACACATTTTGTTATTCGGTATTTTTGTTTGTTTGGCCTGCGACCTTTTGACCCTTTTTTGTTAAAATGCGCATTTACCTCAGTTAACTGGAAGTTTGTTTGCTTCCTGTCAATGCGAACGCAACGAACTGCAAATATGAATCGTAAATTGAGTTTCTAAAAGGCATCTTCCGATATTAGCTTCAATTGTGTTTCGATCCTTTAAGCCAAACCTTTTAAATGTAGTATTTTATAGATAAATAAAGCTTTAATTTAGTCATTTTTCTAATGAATTTACGTTAACCCATTAGTGCCCCAAACAGAGTCCCGCTGGGCCTTGGAAAATTCGACCTTGACTTGGTCGTGGAATAGGAATTGAAACGGGAGTTGGTATTACGAGTCAAGGCAGTGACTGTAATTTGATTAAATCATTGGCGCGGCAAGGACGACTGAATGGCAATGAATTATTCATTTGCCTTCCGAAAGGATTTCAATTGCCTTCGCTCCAGACAGCTCATCAAAGCTGCCCGTAGGCAACGGACTCGAATGCTGTCAAGTTTATTAATACGAAAGCGGTTTAAAGTCAATTGTATGCATTGACTTCTAAATGAGTCAATAAGCGTAGGGCTTGAATTGGAATAACAAAACGAATTAGCGCTCATGAATTCAATTAGTTTACTGTTGCACATGTTTAAATAATTTATCTATTATTATAATCGATTGCCAATGCGGCAGCTTGTTTGGTAATTCACGAAAATCGATATATTTGCCTCAGTTTTAAAGCTACATAGATCAAATTTATGCCAACAGATTAAAATTGCCAACATGTTGGCATCTTGTATGCATAGTTCCCAAAAGTGATGCGATTGTCATTTAGATTTATTTATATTTAAATTTTATATTTATATTTTTACTCGATTAGGGACCAAAATGTCGGTCATGTTTTGACTTTAAAATTGGGAGGATAGAAGGAAAGAAAGGTCAGAGAGGTCTATTAAGGATAGCAAAAGGGACTATTAAAAAACAAACCTTAAAATAATTAATAAGGTATTTCTATACTTCTCAGTTACAAGATATCTGCTAGTCAAGCGCTTTCGATCAGGCAACTTGTTTTTTTATATTTCGAACAGGACAATGCAGCTGGGATTAAAATGCCAGCGAAACCGAAATGAATTATAGTTCGTATGAAATCAATTTGTGTGAGCTGCACTTTGGAGCCGGCCACTCATTTGTGGGCTGGTTCGAGGGGGCTGCGCTCCTTTGCTCCTGTAATGGCCGCGATATGCACACAGTTAGCCGACAAAAAGGACATTCAACACGCGGCGTTTTGCTGCGTTGGCCGCAACACGTCCTTCAAGAACTTAATTAACTTTTCGTTGTTGTTGTTGTTGTTATTGTTGTTGGCTGGATCCGTTGCAACGCGTTGGCCACGAACGCACGTTGCCCGCGTCGTAAAAAATATCCGGCCATATTTAACTGTCACATTGTGCGCCTTTTTACGCTTCGACACACACATAAACAAACCGCTCGGCGACTTTTGTAAAATACTCTCAATATTGTGACTGGAATACAGAAAACGCCACGCGTTGCGGGTGCCCCAGGCTCTTATGAGGGGCGGGGAGGAGGGGCGGAGGGGCGGAGGCGCGGCACGTAGCAGCCGCGAC
This sequence comes from Drosophila sordidula, assembly GCA_035047465.1. Lineage (NCBI taxonomy): Eukaryota > Metazoa > Arthropoda > Insecta > Diptera > Drosophilidae > Drosophila > Drosophila sordidula. The sequence continues at coordinate 579,971 of JAWNPQ010000290.1, forward strand.
AGCATTTAAATTAACCATTTAGAGTAATATTTTTTTGTTTAATGACTGCTGCCAATTGCCGCGAGTGCGAATGCAGCTGTAAAGCATGCTAAGAGCAAATATATGTAGACAACTTAAATAAATACATTTTTGTAGGCTATTTACATATGTTTTTTGTTAAGAGATTTCTGAGTACAATATCTATTTATAAACGTTAAATTAAAAATAAATTTTTATAAAATTTTAAAAGATTATTGACGTTCTTTGTAAAATATTTCCATTATTAAAATATGATTTCCACCAAACAAATATAGAGCAATTATGAAACTATATATAAATAACTATATATTATATTTAAACAAAAGAAAATACACTTGACTTTAATCAATGTTCTGATGTTTGTTTTTAATAAATAAAAAAGTTGATATTATAAAAAAGCCTCGTTGGCATTATTATCCCAACTCCGCACTTAATCATAAACGTCAATTTATCTTAAAATTTTTGGAGATTAATTTTTATGGGATATACAATAACAGGAAGCTTTGAAATAAATCAAATAAATATTTAGTTAGCTTAAAGGAAAGACAATCAAAGGCAAGATAAATATAGGATTTGAGCTTTGTTTATTTAATTGCAAGTATTTTACGTTGAATTCTATAAAAAGGTTAACAAGGCAATTATTTTAGACTTAGGGCGTTTTGTTAAATAAACGTTGAAGATTATCAAATAATTAGTATTTGCACGCCTGTGTTTGTTTATGGCTTAACTAACTAATATTTATTTTAAATATTTATATTGTAACACTAATCACTTAATTCATAGGCCTAATCCGCGTGTTTATGCAGCCAATATTTAAACTAGATTTAAGCACACAAATACACATATTTCACATATTTGTGCTGTCAATTCGATCCAATGCAAATAAATATATGTAGTATATGTATGAAAAATAAGCCGCAGAAACAAACAAAGTAAACAAATAACGGTAAACATTTTGCCATTCAGCGCAAATCGCGTGTAATTAATCATTCAGATGCGGTCCTTAACAAAAAATGATATCACCAATCGCACTGAGTGCGACCATTTGCATCCTTTGTTCTTTATCTTTTTTTCCGTTTTTTTTCCGGCTTAGGGTCGAACAAATTGCCATAAATAACAAAATATTGTTCAGCAGGGAGCGAGAATATCCATGGTCTTTGTTTATATACCCTGTAAGCAAAAAACTGGCTTAAAATTGAAGTTATCATAAAATGGGGTAAATATATTTTAAAAATAAGTTGGCATTAAATTGAAAAAAATTATTAGAAGCAAACATTTTTGAGCCTTTTATATTTAAACATTTTTAATTCTAATTTCGACTTTATTTATATATATTTGAAATTTAAAATTTCGTGCACTCATATTATATTTCAGAAATTTGTGCGGCATTATTTGTTTTTTTTTTTCTAAAATCTTGATACAGGATATCCGCACGTTAACCACAATCGACTGCAGACCACTTAGTTGTTATTTTTATGTCACAACGCCATTTGTATGCCAGCTGAGGATGAACCGTGGTTTTGGCAAAGATTCGTCTGGCCGCGCAAGTGCGCCCGTTCACACGCTCCGGCATGGAAAACACTGAGCAAAAAGGAGGATGAGAAGCAACAACTTGAACAGTATTCCATCAGCTGCACCAGCAACGGCGCTCGCCATAGAAATGCAAATTCAGCGGCTGTTGCGAGGCACGAGTATTGTTTGCATCAATGTAAAGAGGCAAATGCGTCTTCTTCTTCTTCCCAGCCGCCAGAGCAGCATCGAGTCGATAACTCGTCTGGCCAGGCTTCAATTGACGTATCCCGACCTGCATCAGCAGCAGCTGCCAAACGAAGCGGAAACCAGCAAAAGGTAAAGAAAACCACTGACGGAGAATGTGGAATGCGGAAAATTGGTAGCGGCACACGGGTCAAAACAAAAAGCAAAATGAAAGGAAAATGGAAAAATATGCAAATATTGAACGAGACAATCAAATATGCAACAGTAATTTTTTGTATCAACTGTCGAAGAGCATTCAGGGGAAGCTATATGACCTGGCATTATATTACAGCTCCAGGGATTGACAAAGGGTCCGGCGTGCTCCCCGGACTATATAACCAAGATTTTTGCATACCCTTTACAATATTAATATAACTTCGGTATTTAGGGCCTTTGCCAGTTTACTTCCTAGCAGAAACATTTTTTTATTTTTTCCGGATAATTATTTTAAGCTGTCTGTTGTAGTTTTTTTTTTTTTTGTATATACGCGGGAATTAAAATTTTAAAATCCGAACATAGTTTAAAGCTAATAGCTTAAAGAATAATTATAAATAATTTAAACATATATCCATATAATATATATATATATATATATCAATATATTATTACAGGGTATTACGCAGTCAGTTGCATTTATATTTTGAATCTTTTGCAGACGCACTGCAACGCGCTTAATTTACGAATATTATTGTGAATAATGTTAACAATTCCGATTCCGAGTTAAGGGAAATGGAAAGTTACCTTTTGAACGAGCACATATTGCGAATAATACCCATGTAAATTACCAAACACGCCTCAATGCATCTGAAAACTAAATGGGTCTCAATGAGTATTCAGATGCTTAACTGTAGTTTTCCTTTATGCGAGGGCTTTCTTCGCTTTAAGTGAAATGTCCTTCGTGCACACACATGCCTGGATGTTTGCACTTGAGCAGACAATTTGAAATGTAAAAGTTGATCAACTTGTTGAGGCTCTCATATTATATTTTATATTAATGATATATATGTGAAGATAGGCTTCTTATAGGATTCTTATACTTTTTATCCCTTTTTAATAGCTATACATGGTTTTGGTTCTAGATTAATTTGTCATTTAACTGTGGGAAGTTAACGTTCAAATTATAACAGATTTTGTGTTAATTCTGTGGTGCAGGGCATCTCCTAGTCGAATACCAGTGAGCTCCTGCTTGCTGTAATTAAACCATTCAAAAACAAGTAAGAACGTTGCAGTCGGACATAACCAACTGCGTAATACTCTTTCACAGTACACAGTAGTTATTATTGTTATTTTAGAAATATATAGAATTTTTATATTTCGAAGGGGCGAAGGTGGAACAACAACATGCATAGCTCGCATATTTCCAATGCCCATAACTTTGTTAAAACTTAACAGATTTTCATGTGTGATGGCATTTTTTTCATGGTTTTTCCTCAATCATGTACGTGGCATGGCCAGAAAATTTTTTTTGTGATGTTTGGCGAGTTTTCCAAGTATGGAGCCTCTAGCTCAAAAACTGTGGGAGATTTAGCAATTTCCGATTTTTTAGGGCGGAGAGTTGGGGAGCGCTCTAGTGGGCGTGGCTGGGATATCGAGGTCACAAGCTCTACACACCATGTTTGCGGGAAATAATCAACTTTTATCGGTTTGCGATCGTCATGTTATCGATTTGCCAGCCTCCCAGAAGGCGTGGTACAGAAATCTTAAGAATTTGTCTAAGACGTGTATACACAAGTAAATATTCAAAGTTTCAACTCTCTAGCTTCCATAGTAGCGAAAAACATTCCAATTATACGGACAGACGGGCGGACATTGTACAATCCCAATATACTCTATCCAAGTATATATAAGTAATTTTAAATTATTTGGTCTCTTCAACCTTTTTATCAAAATTCTAATATTATTTAAATACGATAAAAATTCAAAAGTTGTGCTTTATCGCAGTTCAAATCGAAACTCGAGCAAACATTAATAATATTATTGTTACACACATTTCGAACATTGTATGGAATATTTTGACAAAAGCTTTTCGAAATTTTGGTGCATTTACTGCACGACTTTGTCAGCTGAATGTACTTTGTTGGGTTTACGAGTACGTGCAGATGGATGTGCAGCAAATGTTCAGAGTTTGCTGCGATGCGAAGGCAGATCGTAAAATAGAATATGGCAGAATCAAGTGGAGCCGGAGCACATTAAGAAGTTTTTGCTACACACTTTCCATTTGAGTGTTTGGGCGCACTTAAATTAGGTTATTGATAAGTACGTTATTTGACAATACATTATCGAAGATGGCAAGATGGCTCATAATATATCAAGGATAATACAACTAATTTTCAAATGGAAAAAACAAGTGATGTGCTAAGATGAAGAAAACAGGAAATATATTCAATTTAATATATATATAAAATTATGAGAAATAATATAAAAATTATATATATATAAAAAATACGAAAATGTAACTTTTTTGAAATTAATTTATTACGTTTTGATAATAAGTCATCCGAACAGAATTAGCTGGCTCATAATATATTAAGGATAATAAAAAATGATAATTTACAAATAGAAAAACAACTGATGTGCCAAGGGGAAAAAAACTATACAAAATGTATAAAAATATGAAAAATAATGTAAGAATTAAATAAATAAAAATGTCTAAAGATTAACACATTTGTATTTTTTTTAATTTATTGACTTTATTATAAAATAAATACGCACATTTATTAACATTGAAATATTTATTGTACATTTTAAATCCTATTAGCATGCCTTCTGACTGAGCAATATTGATTTTAAGTAAATATTTCAAAATAATCAACAGATAAATTCCTGCCAATAAGCCATAATTTAATAAATCATGTGTATTTATTTCGCCTAGTCATAAACACATTCATTTCACGCTTGAGTCCGACCTTAACATCAAATATTTAAGGACATCAAATAATCATAAACTTGCCACAAATGGCACGCCCAGCTGCCGCACAGTGTGGCACGCAAGTGCTAAATATTTATTTATGATCCCGGCCCAATACAGAGGTGTATATGTACATATTTATGTCGTTCTGTGGCCGTTGCCTGCTCGTAATGGTCATCAGTGCTAATGACCTGGTCACTTACTTCGTTCGTTGTTTGAAAAATCACTGGGCTGTTAAGCATAACGGCCACGCCCACTGCCATTTGTCTTGTACAGTCGGGGGCATAAAACTGTTGACATGTCATTTGTCATATTCACACGCCCGCCAGAAACATTTGCCCGGCGACTGTGTGTTAATTTGCATTTTACGCAGGTACGACAAGCCTGGCCGAATGAAAGAAGTTGTTGAGAGGAGGTGCCAAAATAAAGAAATATAAACAACGGGTAGTCTGTAATTGCAGGCAGTGGAACTATAGATCAGAGAAGTAAGCCAACATTTTCACATTTATGATCCCAGATTTTGGTTTGGACTTGAATTCGGCGCCCCTGCTTTATCTTTTATAATTTGTCCAGAAGCAAAACTAAAAATTGATAAACATTCTTTTGCCTACGTACCAGTGACGTAGGCAGAATCTTTTTGAGGGGGTTTAAAATAATTTTTTTGTTTAAATATGGGGAGAGTTTAACCCCCAAATCCCCTTGCCACGCCACTGCAATGCACATAAGAAAAAAATTTTATTAACCAAACCATTTTTTCAAACGGGTTCGGTTCAAAATGTATAATAATGGATGTTCCGGGTTCGAGCCGGAAATACAATAATACCGAAATCATACTATCATGTTTCGATGTCATTTCAGAAACTGGAGCAAAATTTAAAATGAATACTGTTCGAAACCTACATTTGAGTAGAACAGTTACGAAGCAGTGGCTGCGTTACTGCAGCAAAAAGGGATTGGAGGAGTCGAAGTTGTGCAGCCAGCTGAAGGCCCGCAACGTCTGCAGGCAGGACGCAAAGGAAAAGAAGAAGAAGAAGGTCACGCTGCTCGAGGGCGATGGTGTGGGCTGTGAGCTGATCGGCGCCCTGAAGCGGGTGTTCGAGGTCGCCAAGGTGCCGATCGAGTGGGATGAGATCGGGAGCTACACGTGCCCCAAGACGAAGAAGATCAACCCACAGCTGGTGGAGTCGCTGCGGCGCAACAAGGTGGGCATCAAGGGGCCCGTCGAGCACAGTCAAATGAAGCTGCTGCGCAAGGTCTTCGATCTGTACGCGTATGTGGCCATATGTCGCAACCTGGAGGGCCAGAAGTCCTCCTACGGCAAGCTCGACTGCGTCGTCATACGCGACGTGATGGAGGGCGAGTACTCGGGCATCGAGCACAACGTGGTGCCCGGCATCCTGCAGTCGATCAAGGTGAGCACGACGTCGGGCGCCCAGCGTATTTCGCGCTTCGTGTTCAAGTACGCGGTGGCCAACAAGCACAAGAGGATCACCGTGGCCCACAAGGCGAACATAATGCAGCTGACCGACGGCAATTTCCTGGAGTCGATGCGCAAGGAAGCCAGCAAACACTTCGACAAGATCATGTTCGAGGAGCGGTACATGGACACCGCCTGCCTGAATCTGGTGATGCGGCCCGAGCTGATCGACATCATCGTCTCCTCGAGCATGTACGGCGATGTCCTGGCCATGATGGCCTCCAGTATCAGCGGCGGCAAGGCGCTGTGTCCCGGCTTCGGTGTGAGCAAGGACTGTCTGCTTTACGACACGCTCATCCATTCCAACTTCAACTTAGCTGGCAAGGATGTGATCAATCCCACGGGCATACTCCTCTCATCGTCGCTCATGCTCAAGAACTTGCAGCTGGAATCGTATGGCCAGAAGATTCAATGTGCAGTTGAGCAAGTCTACAGGGACACCGATATACGCACCAAGGATACTGGCGGCAAAGCCAAGTGCTCGGAGTTTACGAAAGCGGTTTGCGAGGTAATTGAGAGTCAGGACAAAGAGTGAATTTTTTGATACTCGTAGTTAAGTATATTTTGGCATCAGTGAATTATTTATAGTGTATAAAATTAAAGCATTGGCAAAAGCAATTCTTAAATTAAACAGGATAATACATTTTTCTACATTATTCTATCCCAAACTAGACTCTAATAAAATCTATAACCCCTTTTAAAAAAGGCTCCTGTATAAATTACTCAAAAGTCCTAATGAGCACTTTCGAAGCATATGGGAATACAGTTACATTTATTTGTATACAGACAACATAGCAAAAAAACAGGAAATAAAAAACCATTTTAGTCTCTTTGCCAGCCGTAAAAAAGTTTTGGCAGCCACGTGTGTAGAATAACGATAACTGGCTTCTAGTTAAATCTGAAAACAACCCAAATTAGAATCACTCCACAGGTAGTTTCCGTTGATAGCTGAGCTAACAAAAGCCAAAAGTTTTCTTTTTCGGCAAACAGAAAAGTTAAAAATATAACTTTTTGCGAGCGGAACATTTCCAGTTTTGTCTGTGTGTCATCAAAAGTTGTTTCGACTTTGTTGGAAAATTGCATAAACGAAAATTGTTTTAAGCTGTTTCAAGTTTATGTTGATTATTGTGCAAAAAATATATATATTTTGAAGCAAAAAAGAGTTTGTCAGGAGAGATTGGTGACAGGTGAAGTTTAAACATGAAATTAGGGTTTCTTTAAGGACGAAATTTAAAAAACTCGATCTATAGAAGTTAAAATTATTTAAAATCATTTGTTGATATTACTTTCCAGCAAATGTGTCTCAAATTAAATTCAGATTTATTATATTGTTTTTTATTTATATCGGTTTAGTTATTTTAAATTTCACCTATTTATTTAGGGTAACATTTTCACATACATTTTAATTTAAGTACACACGCAAGGCAAACAAAATTCGTTATTAAAATATCGTTGACTTTTGTACAAATTTGCTGAGGTTTAAATTCGCATAAGCTTGGAGAAAAAATATGTTTCCAGACTAAAGAGCAGAAATAAGAAAGTGAGACCCATGAACGAGAGTTTTATATATATAATTTATATGTTTAAATAATAAAAACTTAAGGCAATTATATACCGAATTTAAGTTGTGTTTTATGCTCATCATTTGCTATTAATAATATGATTATTGCTATCAATAAGAGCCACCCGGTTGAAGGTGTGGGTGAGGGTGAGGTGGTTGCCCCCTCCGAGAGGTGGTGTCGCCGGGTCACGTACTGGCCAAGTGCTGACAAAATAAGCCAAGTTGCTCGATTTGCGCCCGAGACGCGAGGATGCAAAGATGCCAAGAAGCTGACTGCGGACAGTAGACAAGAGAAGACAAGACAGCATAAAAACTTGTTAAAATTTAATAATTTATGGCCATGGACCGAGAACAGGACCCATAGAGAGGCGAGCTAGTAATAAACGTCAGTTTTTGTGGGCTTCCAGCAACAGCAACATAAAATTGGCCAAGTTTGTCAGCCAGCAGTGGACTGACAGCAGTTGCAGATATGAACGTGAACGTAAAATACCACTAGGAGCTCTAAGGTTTCGAGCATCCTGGCATCCCAGCATCCTGGCAACCAATTTGGCTGCCTGCACAAAATTGCAAACCGTTTTTTGTTGTTGTCTGCCTTGCATCGTCTTGTTTATGCAGCCAACTAATATGTAGTTGTAATTAAATTTGGACTTTGCTTGGCCTGCACTAACTGGCCACGCCCACCAGCCGGAGGCGGAGTTACGAAGAGCCCAATGGCCATTTACCTGGCCCTTGTTTTGCCTTCGGCCCCTTCTGCACTTCATGCAAATTGACTTCGGCGACACTCAGTTAGGTCCACTTCAAGTTTTTAGAGCACCTCGCGGTGTCTACGTGAGCGCCATTTTGATTCTATTGTTAATTGTAACGGCAGAACTTGCTCCTCTCGGAACATAACGGTCGATAAGCATATTAAACGGCACCTGAATGCGCCATCATGTGGCGACAACAGCTTAAACTGCAGGTCGAATTGTCTATTAAAAGCGAAAAGTCACCATTGCAGTGTAGCCAAGGAGCTAACGGTAAATGAGAAAGTTCTGAAGAACAATTGACGGTTTTGTGAAAGGAAAATTCATTTAGTTCAAAATATATGCTTTTTTTCTCAAAAACTAGAATTTATACCTGGACAAGCTTAAGAATAAATATAACAATATAACAATATAAATCAAATAAATTAATAATAGTTTTAATAATAATAAATATAATAAAAATAGCCATTATAATATAATACTAAAAAATAAATAAAATTAATATCATATATATTTAATAATAATGATAACTAAAAATAAGTGTTAATAATTCCCGCAAAATGACTTTATATGAAAGATTAACCTAAAAAACACATTTGCAAGAAAACGAAAAGACACCTGTTAGATATTATTAAATAAAAACACCTCTATACGACGTAACTATCTAGTGGCAAATGAATAACTAAGCCCCAAAACTACTGATGTCCAATTATGTGACGAAGGATATTTAATTTAATTTGAACAAATCAAATTTTTCTTTAAGCAAAAAATAAAAATAAAAATAATTTTAGAACATTTCATGGTACTTTGCCACAAGCGTGGACTGCCGTCTGCAGTGAAGATCTTAAACAAAATCTGATCAATAGCTAGGAGCAACTTTTAACCTCAATAAAGTATTTCCAGTGTAATTATCCTAAATAAACTAATTAAACACTTTCTAATATGCATACCAACATTAAACCTTTCGCTACCCTACGTATATCTAAAGTAAAACGACTGAAAAACTACGGATAAGAATTTAATTGCAAGAACTTAAGCCACAAAGAGCCTGTTCTTTTTTCACTCCCCAATCTTTCCCAAGAGCTTCTCTCCGCCACAGGTGGCGCATCCCAGCAAAGGAAAAAGGAAAAAGAACAACAACATAAGCAGCAGCTACGACAATAATAATAATAATAAATAATTAAAATGCAACATGGCCAACGTGTTGTCATCCTGAACGTTGGATTTCTCCTGCGGCTGTTGCTCGACCGACGTCTCATTGTGCTTTTGTAAATGAACTCACGGGTTAATTATGGGCCATTGAGGGCACTTGTGCCGCTTACCAAATTAAAATAACTCACAATCTACAGAGCCCTCCAGCTTTGCTTTCATAATTACAATATTATGATACTTAACGAGCGGCTGCTCTGTGATGTGGCCATCAATTATTTAAATCTTTGCCCAACTCTGTGCAGTTCTTAAATTTGCCACGACACATGCTCAAGTCACAGCTCGGAAATATACAAAACACGTTTAAATGTGAGCATATATAATAGAATCCTTGCCAAGCACAATTGCCAGAAATGTGTGGCTGACATGTAAAGTGGCACTCATTTAATCTTAAGAGCCTGACAATTCCTGTAGTAGTTAAACTATTCAAAGAAAATTAGTTGGGAGTATGCTCTTTGGCTATTATACACAAAACGCTTAACATTCAGTAGGTTAATTATGTGGGCCGTTTTAAAATAGGGAAATACCAAAAACTTTGTACTTAATCAAGAAGAGGCGTTGTCAACATCCGGCCAAGGTGGAAATTTCTTAATTGAAGAATAAAATTGCTGTCTAAAACTCTAATTAAGAACCTAACTCAAGAATTGTGTGTATGTTTAAGGTAACTCCAGCCGTTACGGTTCCTTTAAAAAATATTTATTTCAATTTAATGCATTTTAATTTATTAAAATGTTCAATTAAATAACATAATGTAAGATAAAAGAAATTATATTTTTCGCTTATCATTTCATTTTTCAGATTAATTTCCTTAATTACCTTTTGGATTTCAAAGAACATTTTATTTAAACCTCAAAATTCCTTAAAATGTATAACTTTTATCAAAGTGTGGCGACAGCAAAACTTTTGAATTTTGTTTGGAAAATTTCAGAACGCTCCTAATGTTATGCTTTATAAACAGAATATAATTTCACTACCGAGCAAAATCAGGTAGCATAAATTAGAGCCAAGCCGAAAACCCTTAACGCTGATAGCCATAATAGTCAGTTAACAGGAGTTGACCACCAGGGGAGCTACTTATTAGTTATGAAAATTGTTTTGCCCGCCACTAGGCAACCTATTTGCAATCTCCTGTACTGTGCTGTATAAATGGGAAATTTCTTTAGTTTTTACTATGCAAATTGCTAATTGTACTCATCAACGGGGCCCCGTGTCCCTCCTAATAAGAAATGCAAAACACTCGCAATTTATAAAATGTTCAATGGCAAAAAGAATAAAACGAGCAGCAGGGCAAAAATTAAGCGCTGACTCGAGGCCCGCACTCGTTATAGCCACTATATATACTATATAGAAACTTAAGTGCCCAGAAATGCGAGCGCACTGAGGCGTACAAATTGTTTGGGGACCAGCAAGATGGAGAACGCTGTGAACGCGAAGTGCTTCCACCTCCAAGTGGAAATCCTTGGCAAAGGACGCAGGCAACGAGCCGCTGCTGTGGATTTAAACAAAAGTTCCCAGACGTATTTTTTATTTTCATTTCCACTACATGCCGCATTATGCAAAGAGCGCACGAAAAAAAAAACAGGTCCAAAAAGTGAACACAGCATGGGTGGCACTGGGGGAGGGAGGGGGCGTGGCACAATGGGCAGTGAATGTAGCGGATGCCATTGCAAGTGCTATAAGTTGGTGTGAAGTATTTGCATGAGAATGCAGAATATGCAGGAAAGGTGCCAGAGTAAACTGAAAGTAATACAATAATATAAAGATAAAGAACAACAAATTTTCTACTTTCTGCTACCTTGCACAACAAATTTCCATAAGAGGTTATTAAAAAAAAGTAAAATTTCACAGCCATTTCATTTTACTGACATCAAAAATGCATTAAAAAATTATATAAAATAAATTAAATTTCTAAGAAGAGATATTTTAATATTTAACAAATGACTTCTAAGTAAATAGAATGATAACATTTTATTAGTCATCTTAAACACCTATCCCAATAACATTTTTATTATTATATACATATATTATTTTATTATTAAAAAAAAATAATAAGAAAATTATTAAAATATATAGTCATACAAATATTTGGATGAATCAATTAAGTATGTATATATATGCTAAAGTTAAAAAAGTTAAAATTTATTAAGTGAAATCGGACGTTTAAAAATTTTTTTTAACATTTTTTAATTAATTTTATGCTTCGTATTTTTTACCAATGCTGCCAAAAATGTTAACATCCTCTGCATTCGTTGGCCAATCGTCTACTAAACAGTCAAACTCCAAACAATTCCACATCGGTGCCTCGTATAACAGTTATAACAGCTAAGCAACACTTTGGGAAATGGAACAGAACTTACTGTGAACATTACAAGACCAAAGGCTGTCTGTTCCAGGACACAAAGGACGAGAAGAAGTTTTACATAAATTTACACAATTCGAGCAAAGTTCATTTGCATATTTTATGCATTTCGTGTTGAATAAGGACTGAGGAGCAAGGACAGACCTGGTGCAATTAAGGCTATCAGCTTCAACATACATTGAGTTTCAAAACGAAACTAGGCAAATGTTTAATAATGCGACATATGGAACTTATAATAGGCGCTTACCTAGTGAGGAAGTATGCCGAGAATAGGCGTAATAGTTAATGATTGAGTGGAAATGGAAATGAAATTGCATTTACCTATTTACTAGGCAGATTACTTGGATGATGATAAGTGTCATAATCACAAAATAAGTCAACATTGAGTTAAATCGAGATGATTAGGAAATAGGTGAAATAGATAAACTGCACTTTTTACTTCAGCAGGTAAATTTTGTTTATGCTAGTAAATTGGTAATTTTAGTTTTGGCCAAATTAAATGTGTTTAAACAATATAAATTCAAATAAAATAAAATAATAATATAAGATTAATTGAAAATATGCAAATAATATGCGTAAATCGAGATGATAAGGAAATATAAGTAAATGTTTATTACTTTGATAGATAAATTATATTTATAAGTACCAGTAAATAGGTAATTTTATTGGTAATAAAATAAAATAGTCTTGGAGATAAGAAAAAACAAATGAAAATAAAATATTAATTAGAAAATTTTACAGTGACAATTAAATTAAACCATGCAAAATGGGCAGTAGTTGGTCTAAATGCAGATAAAAAATGTAAAGAGGATTAATTAAACAGAAGCAAATTGCATAAAGAAAAGTGAATAAAAAAGGGGATACAAATGTAATGGCCACAGAAAACAAAGGCAATGTTTCAGGTGTCGGCAAATGAGACAAATTAAAATAAGGTAAAGAGTATTTGGATAACAAAAGTATTTGAACATAATATATACTTTAACCCAATTACGAGGAGCAGCTAAAACTGTGTAGTTGAAAAAGTTGGTTTAAAAAAAAACTTATATATATATATGAATGAGCATGCCCAAAATACGGAAATTGAACATCCGATGCAAAAGTACTAAAGTGCACGGGAAGAGGCGGACAGACAGCAGCGACACGGACGGAAGCCAGCTGAAAAGGCCAAGTATCTGAGCACAGGCTGCAAACTAAACTCAACTAGCCCAAACCGAACTCAACTCAAGTCAACTGAACTCAACTGAGCTGAACTGAGCTGCACTGAACTGCATAGAAACCGAAACAGAAACAGCAACCAAAATAAAGTGCATAGTGTCACACACACAATGTTTAAGTTCAGATGGGACAGGAGAAGAGGGTGAGTGGAGTGCAGTGGGCTGATAATGCTGATGACTCCTAACTGCTTGGCGGACATGGCCAAGCCCAGCTGCTGCTGATGACGATGGAGACGGGCCGGGCAGCTGGCCAGAGGGAGGGAGAACGAATAGCCATGAATGAACGGCGAATTGTGGCCACGATGGCGCATCTGGCACCCGGGCAGCCCACCAGCGTGATTACAACAACAATTAGAAGCGCAGCAAAAAGCGCAAAGAAGCTGCTGCAGCAGACGGAGGATAACCAAAATAATGTGACAAGGCTAACTGGCGTAGCTGACATTGCACGGCTCCAAAGTCGCAGCAACTGCCAAGGCGACAATGTGGCAGACGGAGGAGCCGGCTTCGGGCGGGGCCCAGGGGGTCTCGGCGCCCTGGCGACCTATTCAAGATTTGCAGAATTCACAAGCTAAGCGAAACTTTTGTGGCTTTTAATTACTTTAAAAACCCAATTGCTTTAAGACAGAATGGCCAAATACAAAGCAAGCCAAGCTAATTGCTGATAGAGAAAAGGTAATAAAAATATAGGGTATAGGTGTGAACAAATAGCGGCCAATAACAGCATATGCTTTTAAGCCAGTTAGCGGCCACGATAAAGTTTTATTTGACAACATTCTCCATCTGCTATAACATTTCCCCAAAAAGTAAAGTTAAATGCAGATTACAAGTTTTTAAATTGGAGTATATAAATTTAAGGATTTGTTTGTTTTCTTACATTTTTAAGGCTCTATTACAGCAAAATTCCCTCTCCCTCTGGAATCAAAGTTATTGTGTGGGTTCCATGGTGAAACTGACACGATTTCAGCTGTAACTCGTGACTGCAATCAACATACTTCAATCGATTATGGAACAGCCATAAAAACCACACACAAACAGGCAACTGGGCGCCATTGAGATAACTTTTGCCATTCAACTGCACAGAACACGTTGCTCAACTGACCGTACTTGGAAATGTGGTGTCCAATGTTCATGGAAACACTTTTTTTTAAGCCTTTACTCATATGAAAGTGGTAAAATTACCATATTGTCATTGGGGCATATGTACTTGTACGTAATTGATAAAAGGAGGCATCTCCAATAGGTATTTTTGAGAAGCACCAAACTTAATCTAGTCTTTAACTCAATCTGACCTAATCTGTCTTTCTATTTAGATCATATAAACTTAACTTTGTATTCTTGTGTTTATTTTCCGGGTATATCGAGCTGCGTAGAGTGATCCTGGAGTCGAATACTCCTTTTTAGTTTTCTGTGCAGAAAAAAATTAAATTTTGGGATAGACCACATTTTGGCCAAGGTAAAGACTTTGTGCAATAAATTTGTGGATTTATCTTTAAATGGCATACACTCGAATTTAGTTTATTTAAAATAAAAATTCCTATTTATTCCGCTTAACATATGTCCAGTTTTTATGAAATAAATTCAAAAGGAAATTCATAGGAAAAATAGATTGACAGAAATAATTTGACATATTTAACAGAGAATTTAGTTTAGTTAGACATCTAGAAATAACAAGAAAATATGTCAAATATTGAGGAATCAAAGCAGCAAAAAATGGCAAAACGAGATAATTTTTAACAGAAACATTTAACTTCCAGTCAGGAAGAAGAATTAAAATACAATTTTTCAAATTTTGAAAATCCTCAAATGCCGAGTTTTGCTATGACAAGTGTCACACCAGCATGGCCAGTATACGCCCCGTTTACCCCAGACGCGCCCGCCCAACATTTGTTCAATCAGCAGACCATAAACGTGTGTGTGCTTAGTTTTTATGCCCCTTGCTGCATGATTTAAGCGCCACTATATTTGAATTATGATTGTTAAACATGAATATTTATTGCATTTTGTTACAAAATTGTTGCAACATTTGGGGGCAGCCTTGGACAGCTTGAATTTACTCTACATTTGTTTGATAGTAGAAGGGAGGATTGGAGTGGGCATAATGCATTTTCAATTTGCATTTGTTGTATTTAAAGTTCGAATGTTGCAACTTTGACTTTGGAATTGCAGCAAAACGATAATTCGAAAAACTTTGTGCCATTTAAAATAATTGCAGTAAACGAGAAATGTTCTTAGCCAAAATTGATGTTGGAACAAAGCGAGTGCATTTTAATTGAAAGTTATGGCAACCAGAAACCAGAAACGAAACGAAACTCAACTCCTTCTGACAATGCAATTAGTTAGCCAGCATAATGCAATTAGAATTTGTAAAACATTTCGTTTACGTCTCGGCACAAGACGTATTAAATAAATATATATTGTTAGCTGCAAACAATGCAAATACAAAAAACGCAATACAAACACACATAAAAAATGAAAATAATAAAATATAATATGGCTATGCGCAAAACTGGAGCGTAGCACAAGGCAAATACGAATGAATAATTTATGGAAAACACATGCAGAATAAGTCGACAGACGGTTGTGCTGCCTTTCGGTTATGGCCAACTGGGCGTACTGGCCAATGGCCGGCACCGGGACGCCGCCAGCTCCTCCCGCCTGTGCTCCACATTTATGCACATAAATTGTAACGGCTTTTTGGCTCTACCTTATGCAGATTTGTTTAACTTCAAAAGAAATAACAAACTGAACAGCATTGGATGCTGTTATTGCTGCTGCTGCTGTTGCTGCTGCTGCTGCTGCTGCTGCTGCTGTTGTTACTGCTGCTGTTGTTGCTGTTGTATTCCAAGTTTTTCTCTAGCATTAATCCACTAAACCGTAAACAAACGAGGCCAGTCAACAAAGGGCCAACATGTCGTATGAGCTATTAAGTGTGCCATGTGCGCCATGTGTGTGCGAGTGTGTGCGTGCGTGTGTGTATGTGTCCCGTCTAGTCATATATTTTAAACTGCTCGCCAGCTCTGGCTGCATATTTTGCAAGTTTTGTGCTGTTGCAAGCAGTTTCCATTTCTAATTGTGTCGCCTTTGAAATATGCAGCCAACGATTTATTATACCAAGGTAGAGATTTTTATTCTTTTTTACTTTTTTGAGAGAACAGCTCTCAAATGTTCAGCAGGAAATGCTCCTATTGATCAACTTGTCAAGCACACAGAGCAAGTTCTAAGCCCGAGCTGAGAGAGCTTATCAACTCGTTAGCTAAACTCATGTGGGCAAAAGGCAGCTTGCAGTCAGGTGCTCAACTTGCGCATACCCTGTATGGCTACACCCAGCTATTAAGTACTCTCATAAGCATAAAATTACAAATGTCGACATATTAGTTAAAACTCATTTATTTTATATTCACTACAGTATTTTATTCTACTACTCCGAAATTAGGATACATTTTATACTTTATAATATTTATACAATTATTTGCTTACTCTTAACATGTTTCACCAATTGATATTATAATAAATTGTATAAATAAAACTCATAAGTTGGAAAATAATTGCTTAATTAATTAAAATATTGCATTAATTTGTGTTGAGAGTATTTTTAAACAGCGATTTATTTCAGTTTTTATTTATCTTTTTTGTTCAAGGGTTTTTGCTGGCTTCAATTGCCAACAAATTTAATTTCCGACTAAAAGTTTCAGTTTGTAATTAGTTTTGAGTCTTTCAGAATATTTGCTACACTTTAAGTAAAAATGACGAATAAAAAAGGGACAAAAATTAATTATTTATTAAGAATATTAGTTAATAAGCAAAAATGTTTAAATTAAATTGCAAATTTTTAAAGCACTCTGAAAATTTGGGATTATAATCCTGAATGTATGCCAATATGTCTCTTACATTTGGTCTTTTTTGTTAGAGCTTAGCGGCATATGAAACCGTCCAATGCAATTTGTAGCTCAGTTGGCCAAATACGCATTTTAGTATTATTAAGAGTAAAATCCATTTCTCCCATCAACTTTCCATAATCGCCTCCCTTTCCCGCTGAAGAGCATGCAAATGTTCAGAGGCAAGTTTTAGTTTATGTTTTCAATTCCATCAACATAAACTAAAACGAAAAAGCTATTAACTCGAAATGCAACTGCGAGTGTCCGAGTGGACGGATGAAGACAGAAAGAGAGAGAGGGGAAAGGGAGGGGGAGGGTGGGAGTGAGAGGGAAGGGGGGTTGGATGGATGTGGACAGTGCGCTGGGGCGTGGCACCATTTCCCTCTTGAATTTGCGCAAATTTACACGAATTTGATTATTATTATGATGGCAATTTGCAAAAATGTCATCTTTCAAGTGAAGAAAAAAGGAAAAAAAATGAAAATATAGTTGGACAAACGGAAATTTCTCATTGCGCAAAGTGGCGCAGGACAAACAGGGTGCCCCGCCGAGAGCAAAGGCTGCTGGTCAGCGGCAGGGTCACCCTGTGCGGAATGCACAGTCCTTGGCATCAATTGTGCCTTCCACCTAACACAAATTTATAGTCCTTTACAAGCTGTGCGTCTTGTTGCCATTCGCTTATCGCGGTCGCCCATAATTATGACGCACTTTGTGGCAAAGGCTGGGGCAGGAGCTGTTGCTGTTGCTGTTGCTGGCTCTCGTCCTTCGTGTGCTTCCTCCGTCCAGCACATCCTGCAGCAGGATGTTCAATTTTCGCTTGCCTCTTATTTTGCTTTGCCATTTTGATTTCCTTATTTGCCTTGTCGCGTTTTGCATTCATTGCCTTTGCACTTTATCTGCCAACGTTGCATTACTTTAAGTGGCAACGGAGCCCACTCCACCCTCCCCCTCTCCCACCTCGCTCCCCCTTCCCACCCCTCCACTTGACTCTTGCCGCTCCAGCTGCGGCTCGGTGAAATTATCTGCTGGCAAAATCAAAAGTTTTGCGCTTTTATGCGGCTCTGCCCCGGACGGGGGCAAGTGGCAAGTGGGCGTGTCAGTCAGACACGAGCGCCCTGGAATTGTGTCAAGGACACAACGCCCCGAGCTCTTGGCGGCAAATTCGAGAAATTATTGCGGAAAAGGAAAACAGCGCCGCAAACATTGTTTAACTTTCATTGCCTTTTCCCTTTGCTGACTTTCACATTTGTTCACAACAAAACACACACACACTCACTCGAACACACATAAATTGGCAATGAAAAGCAGCTCTCAGCGTTTTTAACTCTTCAGGATATGCTGGCAGGCTTATCGACCACAGGACATGCCCAAATGCGGTCTATTTATTTGCCAAGAGCCAACAATCCAAATAGATAAATCATTTATTATAATGAGTGTATTGAGATCCAAATGGACTTAATTAAGTGAAGTGTTTCTTGAGCTAAAATAAATCATATTTAAGCTCTTAATTTTTATATGATAAAATTTTATAATTGGGGGTATTCCTTTTAATAAATAATTCGAGAATAAATTGAAAAGTGCTTATATGTGACTTTATAAGCTAATAATATGTGAGCATTACTTTTTTCAAGAAATCTCTAGATATATTTTTATTTGCTCTAAATTAAACATAATTGCTGAAAAATAATAATTTACATTTTTTTAATGTAAAGAAATGTTTTTCATTTATTTGGAAACTTTTTCGATAACATTAGATATTTTTTTAACAAATATTTTTTAAATTAGACAATTTGCCTTTGACGCTTTATATTGTTTATATTTTTATTGTGCACTATTTACACAGACATGTAAATTTAACAGTATTTAACCGAATGTTGCCATAAAATAAATGTAAAAGTAATAATTACTAACTTAGTATTTATATATAATTTCAAGGGTTAAGGAATAAAAACAATTAAATTATAATTTCAAGTTTATTTAATGCAAAATATATTATTACTAAAATATAGGATAGGAAATTATTCTAAATTTTTAATCTAACTTTAAAATACCAAGGACATTATAGTAGATATATTTTTTCTCAAATTGTCAGCTCGATTAACTTTAAAACTAATTCTCTACTGCAAATGTTATTATATTTGAAAAGTAATATTTCTATGCATTTACCTGAGCCTAGGCCGCAGCTTAACGAGTTCTCAAGTCGAATTACAACTTTAAATTGACTTGCCTGCCACACACACACACACACACACACACACACTCAGGCGCATTCAGTGGTATTCACATCCTATAAGATTTACGTTTCTGGGTCATACAAAGGACGAACAATGCGAGGTGTGTTTTATGGCTACTTCAAGTGGCTTACTTTAACAACCCGACGAAAAGTTAACGGAGAAAGTATCTTGCGGATGTGCCGTGAGTGTGAGAGTGCTTGCGAGTGTGTGTGAATGCGGCTTTTGGGTGTGAATGCAAGTAACTCACAAAAGTGCATGTAAGAGCCACCACAAGGACTGCAAAAGGACATGCAACCACACAATTTCTACCTTGCCATTGATGAGACTTTTATGCGCATCTATAAGCCCATCTTGTGCGCACATTTCGCACTCGAAGCCCACTCTCACCCCCCTCCCCGAGATCCCTCCACCCCTGACCTGCTGTCAATTCATTCGTTTAATTTCATTTTCATGCAGCTGCCAGCCGCTGTACGGGTCTGAGGCAATCCCGACAAGATGTCAAAGTTCCTGGAACTTCATTAAGGCAAATCTGACAGGTAACGGAGCGCAAAACCGAATCCCTTCACGGCCAGCCACTTGTGGATATGTCTGTGCCCCGAGTACAAATTTTCCTATTGCCATGATGATGGCTCAACTTCCTTCCCACTTTGTTCTGGGCGGCGAAATTAAATGAACCAGAAACTTGGCAAAAGTATTTTAACCAGTGAAAATGTTGATGATAGGCCTTTGACTTTTTATGGCCTGCAGCGGTGAGAAGAGTCTCAAATTTGGGCTACATTTCTTTTATTTTCTTGTTTGCAACAGAATAGGAGGAAAGAGTTGGTAAATTAAATAAAAGTTGATTTTGGTAAGTAAGAAAGTTTTCAAGAAAGCTTTAAGAAAACTCCTAGAAAAAATATCTGAAACGAAAATAGCAATGGAAACGAATCTCTGAATATATTTACAAAAATTACAACAACGTAAAGGTCTCATAATAAAAGCAGGGATGAAATCCCGAAATACCGAAGTCTCAGAGATGAAACGAGTTTTGCAATTTGGAGGCGTGTGCCAATGCATAGCTAAAATAAAATTGTATAACCAAACCATTTTTTAATGTCTTTTTTCTGTCTTTCGGTGTTCGGTTCGATGTTCAGCCTTCCTTTTAATTGATGCCGTTTAAGTCTAAAATCAATATTTTAGCTATCATTTAAATGAAAAGAAAATGCAACAAGCCTTCTTGGTATATATATTATTATTAAGATAAAGAGGATTATATATTCGCTAATTCTCCCCTGGACTCTCTGTGGTGCCACCTTTAAACTTATTCGAATTCCCATTGCTGATTGTGCAAGGCGCAAAGTTTGCCGCTTCAAAGTTGTTCTTAAGTATTTTGCCAAGGGTAAAATAACTTTGACATCAACTTGGCAAAGCAAAGTCTCTCAACAATTCCACGGCCCACTTTCCAATGCTAATCAACTGTGGCTTTGAGCTGCCCGAGCTGAGGGATCTGCATAAAGTTCACAATTTCTAAGAAATGATTGCACCAATGCAGACAAATCGATTGGCATTTACTGCAGAGCACAAGTAGTCGAAAATGCTCGACTAGGAGATGCCTTGTAAATAGCTATAAGCTGATATAACACAAACAAACTGGTGTGTGCAACTTTTCTCTGTTTAATAAATGAGATTAAAGCTAACTGCAAACTCGCCTTGATTGACTGTTGGAAAAACTCTGAACTTTCATAAAAATAATAAATAATTTAGAATTAAATTAGATTAAAATAAAAACGCCAATTTTATTTTAAATATAAATTTATTAGATAATAATTTTTTGCAAAATCGAAATAACATAGTTTGAAATATAAATTTCATATTCATTTTTTAGATAATAATTATTACAAAATCTAAGTGTCTCATGTGACTTGTAGTTATGAAAATAACAAAGTTTGCATTTACTTTTTTTTATAAGTTCTCCTTTACTTTAACGAGATTATTTACTCTTCTTGCTCACCTCTTAATCGACGTTATTATCCCTATAAATATTTTTTAGGAATCCAAAGTGTGATTGTTGTAAACGCTTCCAATTTTAAAGCTCTTAATCAAACTTTATTTTGGCCAATCCAATATATTAACGCAGTTCAATCTGAAGCGATGTGAAAATTACCCATATGTGCTAAGTTTTTCGAAAACATAGTTTGAGTATTTTCTCCCAAGTTTCACATGTCAACTCAGGTTTCAAGAGTTTTCCATAACACTCCAATGAATCTTCATAGCATTTGGCGTTCGCTGGGCGCGCTCGGCTTTGGGTCCGTGGGGACCTACGTGAGCCTCAAGCTGCTGGATCGGCACCAGAAGCACACCATGCCCGCGTCGCTGGAGGAGCTGTCGGGCAAGGACAGCTGGAACCCCGACTGGGATCGGCGCAAGCCGACCACAAGCAACCTGAATAGCCACTCGAACGTCATCCACGAGCAGACCGTTGCCCTGCGGCACATTGTGCTAGTGCGGCACGGGGAGTACAAGTCGAGTGCCAATGGCGACCATCTCACGGAGCTGGGGCGGCTGCAGGCGCATCGGACGGGGGAGCGGCTGCACGCGATGGGCATCAGCTGGGACCACGTGGTGGCCTCGACGATGACGCGCGCTCTGGAGACGGCCATGATCATACTGAAGCAGATCAACTTCGATCCGCTCAAGATGAAGCGCTGCGAGCTGCTGCCCGAGGGCACGCCCTGTCCCGCCAATCCGCCCCAGAACCGCAGCGTGGCCAGCGTGGACGCAGCCTATCGACGGGACGGGCCGCGCATCGAGGCCGCCTTCCGGCGCTACTTCTTCCGCGCCTCGCCCGACCAGAAGCAGGACTCCTACCTGCTGATCATTGGCCATGCGAATGTCATCCGCTACCTGGTCTGCCGGGCCCTGCAGTTCTCGCCGGATGCGTGGACGCGCTTCAGTTTGCAGCACGGCTCGATCACCTGGCTGACAGTCTGGCCCACGGGCTATGTAACCGTCCGCTGCCTGGGCGATTCGGGCTTCATGGCCGTCGAGGAGCTGACGCATCGCCGGCCAAAGGCTACGGCGGAGTAAGCCACTTTGGGCACTTGGTTTTGTGCTTTGACTAAATGGTGAACTTGGCAGGTCGAATATTGGTGTCGAATATAAATTGTTTAACGTTGTTAAATTTACTTGCCGACTTTCAGGGCAATATGTTCAGTAAATAAACAAATATACGAGATATTTATAATATTGTAGCTTGATAGAGTTCACTTATTATATTCTTACAAAAATATTTTCTTCATGAAATTTAGTAAGTAAATTAAGTAAGACAAATTCAAAAATTGTGATTTATCCTTAATTATTATATAAAAATAACTTTTTAGCATTTCATCACTCTAAAAGCCGCAAAATTATTTATTTAAATAATAATAATGTACTGTAATTTATTATAGTACAAATTTATGTTTTTCTTTTTTTTTTGTAAATCGAAGGAAATTATCAAGCGAACGTATAATTCAAATATGACAGAAAGTTTCGATTATTATCTTAAAAAAATATTTATTAATTGGGAGTTAAAATTCAATATTTATCGCATGTTGGGAAAAGGGCTATTAGTCGAAAATTTTGAATATACGCGAATGCATAATGGGAAAGAGATAGAAAGAGAGAGAGAGAGACAGATCTCGATGCGTCTGTTGATATTGAGTTTGATTATATGGAGAACAAAATATTATTTTGGCATATTTTAATGGAGTGACAGTTTATTTTATTTTCCATCCTCTTTGCAACAACTGAGTACATAATTTACACACAAATTTCTCGGCACGCCGAAATGCACTCACTTATGTGCGAGTGTGTGGGTGTGTGTTCTGGCCTCATTTTTAGCCAGACTTTTTGGCAGTATAATTTCCCAATGCCTTCGCATGCTGACCAACCGGAACGTGACTTTTATGTCCATTTTGTGTCATGCGGATGGAGTTGCAGCTGGCGGCAACGGGAAAACCTCTATAACTTTGGCCAAAATCACTTTGCACGTTGTTGGCCGCTGACGCTGCCTGCGGCTGCCACGCCCACAGTCCGCCCAGCACTGTTACCACATTTGTGCACTCTTTCGGCTTTGTCCTTGCTCATTAGTGCGGCTTTAATTTCGCTTCCCTGATGTTCGGTTTCGGTTTTGGTCTCGGTTTTGGTTTTTGGTTTCGGTTTTATTTTTGTAATTTCTGTTTGCACAGTCCGCTGTCGTCGCGGCATTAAATTTGCATCCTCACAATTTAAATTTAATTTGCGCGGCCACAAAATCGCATTATTTGCGTCCGGCGAGCGATTTCGACGCCTGTCAACTATTAGATATTTGCACATCCTCTCTGGAATTTTAATAATAAAAAACTTGCTCCCATTCAAGCTGCTGCGAGTTGTCTTTGGCATACGTTTGCCGTCTGTTTAACCCACAAAGTTCCCCTCCGTCCCCCAACCATATCTTATATATCGATTTTTAGAATACAAGATTTCTTTAACATATTTTGTCTGACCCGCAAAAGACAGCTAGTTGAAGTCCAATGGAATGCCTTTAAAACGGCTTTATTTAACTGTGTTGAGAATAACTGTTATTATTGTATAATTTATTGATTTGAAACATAATTTGTATAGTTCGATTTGAAATAGTTCCAATTAAAAGTGCACATGCGGCTAAAATTTTGAATTTTGAAATGAAATTTATTTAAAATAATTTGATACAAAACCAAACGAAAAATATTTTTAATATGCATGTCTGTTTAATTAAAAATGTTGTATGTAATTAAAAAGTACACAAAATTAGAAATCAATTCAGTTTGCACAATGTACGGATGAAGGGGTCTATGAAGAACATAAAATATTTTTATTCGTTTAATTCAAATGTGAAATGTGATACAACTGAGCAGTTTCGCGTTTGCTTTTAAAATTATTTTAATTGCAATTCAGTTTGCTAAAAACAGGAAGATATAAAATGTTTATTTATTTATTTTTTTTCTTTTTGTTTATGACTTTAGTAGCAAATGGGATTTTTGAAGTCATACAAGACACCAAAGATATAAGTATATATTGCAGAATATAGATGACAATGGTTAAGGACAGATTCACGGCTCAAGTTGCGCTTGATCCTGATCCTTTTGATCCTGCGGAAATATCTGGCGAATAGCCTTGCGCTTGTGGCGCTGACTGCAACTGCCGCAAATGCGCATCGAGAAGAAATAGACGAGCTCTATAAAGCTCAAGCTGGAGATGCCCATGAACAGGCCAAAGATGCCGCCACAATTGGACACCAGAGTGGACACGCCGAACAGGATCGTGCGCTTAATGGCCGTAAACTGATGCTCCTTGAAGTACACGGTCAGCCGAGAGCCAATGGCACTGCAAATACGGCATATAGAAATCGTAGAATTCGGATATACCATATAGGGGTCGCTTACTCCGTGTGCTCGTAAACCTCGCGGAAGGCCTTAATGGTCTTCTCCACGTTGTAAAAGGCGCGCGAGATCTCGAAGTTGTACTCCAGCGAGGTGCAGGCGGGCATGCAGTTGCACATGACCTTGGCGTTGGGGTCGATGCCCTGCTGGATCGTCTGGTTCTGCAGCAGGCTGTAGAGCTCATCCTGTGCGGCAGTGTAGCAGGGGATGTCGACTAGCCCGCAAACTGGCACATCCAAAGGCTCTGCGGGTTAGTAAAATTATAGGGTATTTACAGTAGTCGCGCTTCTGCAGTCACTCACTGGGCATCCAGAACTTGGCGCAGCCACATTTGGCGATGGTGAAGTTGGCCAAGCACTCGGTCTGGCAATTGCTCTGCGAGTAGGTGCGGAAGAAGGTCAGGTCACGCTCGTCATCAAAGAAACACTGACGCCTGTTGCATAATGTGAATGTTATAAATGTTGTGAATGTTAAGAAGGCTACGAGTGTTTTGAATAGCATATTGAAATTGAGTGCTATAGTTGTTTTGTTAAATATGAATATAATTATAATACGAATGTTAAGTTAGGTATTATAAAAGATTGAGTGTAGGAATTTTTAAAAATGTTTCGAATGTAATGAATATTATCATGTGATTGTTATGAATGCAAAAAAAGTAGCACAAAACTTAATATGCTGTACTACGTAAAAATCTACAATAATTTAAAATTGCGAATGTTTTGTGTAATTAAAATAAGAGTGTTATAAATAGTATGAATATTATGAGCATTAAATATTAGCAATACTATAAGAAACCCAACATGAATTGAATTCTTAGCGAATGTTGTGAATTTTATGTGTGCTAAGTATGAGTATTAAGTATGAATATTAAATGAATTCAATGTTATAAATGTTGTTGGGGTATGAATATTTAAGATTGTGAATGTTTTGAATGTAATACACGTTATTAATATTCAAAATTCAAAAATTTTATAAAATTTTAAACATTTAAGATTAACCTATAGATGAAATTTATGCATATCAAATAAAGATTTCCGTTGTTAAGAATGTTACAAATATTTTGAATGTAATATTCTGCAATTGTTATGCATGGTAAAAAAAAGTGTTTGATTATGGAGAACATGTAAAAGGAGTGTATGTACTGAATATAATGCAGGTATTGAGTGTTATGAATGTCTCTAATGTACTCACTTTTCAGCGCTAATCTCGTGCAAATTGTCCGTGGACACGACATAGTTGGGAAGCACGCTAACCATGACTTCATGGCCATGGGGCACCAGGATGTAATTGCCGGAGGTGAGCGGCACGCTCTCCGGAGAGTTGAGAAATACCTGCAAGGACACACCCAGGATAAAGACCATGACGTATGCGTGTGTTACGCACCTTATAGCCCTGCTTAAAGCTGCGGCAGTCGTAGTCGTAATTGTGCTCCAGGCCCTGCAGGAAGGCAAAGAAACCGTTGCGCACCGAGGAGACCACCGTGCGCTGTGGATAGGAATTCTGGCCCTGATTCACATAGCCCGAATCGAGCGACCAGTTGCCACCAATGGGATTCAGTTTGGGCAAGGACGGGTCAAAGTAGTTCTGAAAGTCAACGACACTCGGATCCACGTAGCTGACGAAACGCTCGTCGCGGTAAATATCCTTCGGCCGCAGTCCGTTGAACTGATAGCAAATGCCCTCGTCCGTGGCCACAAAGTCGAACAGCTTTTCGCAGAAGTAGAATCGGCCATTCCAGCGACAAAACGGACCCGTCTCGTTCTTCGATATGCTCAGGTCCACCAGCGTCTCGGTCACATACTGCGTCTGCGATCTGAGCAGCTGCGACAGCAGCGGCGCAAACTTGGTGGCCACGTCTGCGTCACAGATGTGCATTGTGGCAGCCAGACGCTGCAGACTGTGAATAAACACACAAACATAAATTGATATGGGCTTTAAACTATAAATTTTTCTGAAATTGCTGCCTGCACTACGCTGCGTATACTTGAATTATCAAGTATATCAAGTATACGCAGAGTTGTGCAAGTACTTGTATAAAACTATGAAAACTTTTACAAAAATAAGAAAAGAATGTGCTCAAGATAAATTACCCTAGCAGAAAAATAAATATGCAATATGTAATTTATAAATAAAGTTAACTGTATTTTCATACAAAAACTCTATTCATCACCGATTGTTGCTGATATAAATATATTGGTTTAGTATTGATGATATTTTGTTTCTATGAAATGCCAAGTTTGCTTGAGATATCTTATATAACTCCAGTGATAGCCCGACTCTTAATAATGTTGTCCCTACAATATAAAACCAAACCTATGCTCAAGTTTCTCAGGAATACCCTTTGCAAGTATATAAAAATAATCAAATTGAATAGTAAATTCACGTTCACACAAAATGTGGAGTCCTTTACACAAGGAATTCGTTTAGAATTCCCAACTAGTTTAAGCAGACACTCTTTGATACCTATACAGACAAATGAGAAAAAAGAAGAAGCTTGTTCGACTAATCAAACCATACTCAACTCTTCCTCATCGATGCTGGAGGACTGCTTGCCATCCTTGTAGTCCTGCCAGATCTGCTGCGAGACGTTCTCATAGTCGAAGACGTTGCGCTCCATTTTGATTTCCGGACAAATGGTGATGGTGGGAAAGGGTATCTTGTGCACCGGTACCAGCGTCTCGTCGAAGCCCAATATGACCGGCGAGTCCTGCCACTTCAGGTAGGTGGCCCAAATGAGCGACACCGCAAAGTAGACAGATGTGCAGGTCAGCACCAGCCAGTATAATCTGCGAACACACACACACACACACACACACATTTAGCCGGACGCTGGACAGCACTCAAGGATACGCACGCACTTTTCGTAGATGGGGCGATGCACCTCGAATATGTAGCGTATGCCGTGAATGGTGGTGCTCTTCGAGTACTCCAGGAGCAGACCCTTGCAGGCGGACAGACGACTGCCGTATCGGATGCGCGATTTGATAATCACATCGCTCGGCACATCGCTCAGCGCCGCCGAGGTGATGCTGGCACGTTGGTAGTCGAATCCCGGCAAGGCCAGCAGCTCCGGGCCCGGCAGAAAGCAGCTGGGCTTCTCCTCCTGCATCACGGTTGCGGCCATGTTCCTTGCACCTCCACGCACGTCGCTGCCTCGACTAAGCTACCCCGTTAGGCGACCCACGGTTTTATAGCCAGCGCACAAATGGGTGCGACCACGGCACATTCCTGTGGGATGTCACACTTGCTGCTCGGGGACAATGTCGCACTGTCCACCTACTTAGCCTAATTGCCGGCTCCGATATGTGGCACAACTAAGTGTAGTTGCCACTTTCTGTAACACTAAATTTGCAAGTTTTAAAGAACACTTTAATGCCTTCAAATGCGGTGGATGCCAAACCCCATTTGTGTTTAGAAAGTTTGCCAAATTTAATGTGCACTAGAACCAGACTCAGCGGAAAATTCAGTTTGTTTTCCTAACTGTCTTGAGTATATAATTTTATAATAAAAATTATATTAAATAAAATAAAATATGGCTACACTTGAAAAAATCAATTCTCAAGAGAATTCTCAAAGAGTGCTGCATAACCAGATAACATACACGATAGTTTTGTTAGTCTTTTAAATCTTGCGATTATTCGAAATTTGTTTGTTTTGTTAATGAATATTCGATAGTTAAAACAATCGATATTTCCGAATATTTTAAATAAATATACACATACATTTTTTAAATATGCCCAAAAGAATTAAGAATCGGTTACACCCGACTCAAGGTAAATTAATTTAAAATAACAAAATACTACAAATAATATTCTCACAGCAACTTTTCAAACTTTAATTGTAAACAAATCGATTTTTAATTAAAATTTAAAAGTAGTTCAAAGTAGTCTGTCTGTCAAACTCTAGCTCTACCACTATATTGATTTTTAATTTAAATTTCGCACATGCCTGGACCGTCAAGCTTCGTCGAATTCTCGCAATTTATAGTAATATTAATATTAACTAAACAACAACTAAAATTTAAGTGTGCTCAGGATTTTTTCAATCCGGATT
Organism: Drosophila sordidula; assembly: GCA_035047465.1. Taxonomy (NCBI): domain Eukaryota; kingdom Metazoa; phylum Arthropoda; class Insecta; order Diptera; family Drosophilidae; genus Drosophila; species Drosophila sordidula. The sequence goes on from JAWNPQ010000290.1 coordinate 608,797, forward strand.
CCATGCCTATGTGGAAAACACGAAGGGTAACGTTATATATGGTTGGTAAATGGCATTCTATATATTATATAGATTGCTATAGATTATCTTATATAATATAACAAAATTTTACTCTAGGATTCCTATCACAATATAGAATTAAACCAAAATATTCATTTATTTCACCCACCCTGCATACCTCTTTTCTCCACATTTGTAATAAGGTAAGTCTTACCCAAGTGGTTTTAAGTACAAATGTGTCAAACAAAAGAACTTCTTAGATCAAAGTTGCATAAATAAGCCCTTGATAGCTCTGTCTCTGCGAACAGATCCAACAAACGAAAGGAAAATCTAAATGCGCTTTGTAGGGCAACTGAGATCCCATAGACAACAAGGCACATTTGCATTGTGGAGCAGGGAGGAGTGAAGTAGCACAGCTCCAGGTAATCTACTCAAAGAACAAAGTGGCCATGTCAATTTCTGACTATTTTGAACGAAGTTTACGTGAGCTGCAGCTGCAACTGTAAATGCAACTGCAGATGCAGATGCTGTCAAGTTTCGTTTGATACAATTTCAGAATTTAAGTTTTAAATTTGGACGCTTTCTGTGTTGGAGGGCCTGCTTGGGGGCTGCCGTGCAAATCCGAAACACAAAATGCATAAATCAAAGGAAAATTGAATTTTAGCCATGAAAAGCATTGCATACGCTGAGGCGCAACGACATTGTCGTTGCCGTTGTCGTCCTCGACACATGCTGTGAGCCTGTGACAGTATGTAGGAGCCGGCACGTGGTGGTAGCCATCCAGGCAGCCATCTCTTCCATACCTCCCCCCCCCCCCAACCAGCCATCTAGCCCCCCACAGGCCCTGTCAACGCTGGGCAAAAACTTTGTCTGGCTTGGCGTTGATGCGACTTCAAAAACAAAATCTTCGAGTGCTTTATGCAAAGACCGAGACGAAAGCAGTTCATAAATGCTGAAAACAACGCGTTTTTTATTCCTATTGAATAGTTTTGAATACTTGAAGTAGAAGCATTGAAAATATAATTAAAGAGTTGAGTTATAATTTTCAATATTTAATAGCTTTTTTATAATACTGGATATCCGATTGATGTTGTGACTTTACTTAAGCTACTCTCAAACTGAATATTAGAAAATCAATAGTTATAAATGATTGATTATTTTAGAAACTATTATGCGGAATGGGTCAAGACGTTATGTTACAATTCAAAACTATTTTAAAAAAATTGCGATATAGGTAAAGGCTTAGAATCATAAATAAAATATATAATAGCATTATATAATAATAGCATTATGTAATACAACTATAAAAAAAACTAGGGTAATTAATGCATATTTATATTTCTGTTACAAAACAAGCACTAAATAACGAGTTTTTCTTAAAATATTCTTAGGGTAAAAAATTCCTTTGAATTAATGTTAAAAAGATTGAATAAATATATTTTAATAAATTTATCCAAATATTAAATTGTACTAAATCCGGCAAATAATACAAATGTAATAGTAAATCTTTGTTTAAGTAAAAATGCTTGTTCTCCCTTTCTCTCGCTCTCTCTCTTTCTGCCTCTTTACACGTGTAATGCTAACTAACCGTTATTCTTTCTATCTCTGAACCTTCCCGCCAATAGCCCAGACGAGCACGTGCTGGCCAACTCTGAGTGAAATGGGCTAAAAGAATTCACCACTGTTTATGGGCAATCATACCACACGCTTCTGCCGGTTTTTACACGCCTGTTGCCACAAAATAAAATAAAGAGAATTTCTAAGTTTTCTTTGGCGATTATTTGGGCTTCGCTCAATTTACAGTTCAGTCTTGTGAGGGCGCTTGAATTTGCAAAACGTGTCGAGTTGTGTGCCAGTTAACAAACATATCAATTCAAATACTATTCTATTCAGTCCCAGGACACTGCAGCAGTTCCTGGGCAGTGCGCACGGATGTTAGCAAACAAAAAATGCAAAATATTTGCAATTAAATGTATCAACTGTTGGTGTAAATTGGTGCATCCAAAACAAATCACAGATAAATCAATAAAAATGACAGGCCAGCAGAAAAATGCAATTCCGTGAAAAACAAACAGCGAAAATATTCTGCATATGCCAGCAAATATGTGCAGTCTGTAATCGATGCAGTTATTGCATTTTGCAAATTCAAATAAATTTATAAACTAAATTAATCGGCATGAAACTGTTGGAATTTGCATTTCAGCCAAATAAAAAAAGTCATTCGGGAAATTGCAAACAACGTTAAACAGCCGCTCTAATTATAAAAACAACTGGTGAGAGAGACGCAAACATACGGTGAAAGAGACAGAGAGAGAGAAGGTGTCGCTACCAAATCAATCAATTCAATTCGCAAACGATGTAAGTTTATTTAGCATATCATTTATTAATTAGTAGGTTTTGGCGAATTGGAAAGAACTAGAGCGTTAAGCATAAATTTCACGCTTCATTCAGATCAAAAATACCATTGACTTCATTTTACATTCACACTCATTCACATTCACACTGACATTAACTCGTCATTATATCGAGTTTAACGAGAGTCGAATGTTTTGAGCAATAAAAAACATATATTCAAATAGGTGAGCAAGTTCAATTAAATTGCATAAATTGAATTTTGTACAAAAAAGAGAATGCTATTTTTTGTACTTTGATTGGATAAACGATTTATTAAGCATACGCAGCATTGCCCGAACAGTACAAAACTATTTTTTTTTTGCATTTATGTGATTTGTGTAGAAACACTATTTAAAAAAAGAAAAACGTTTTAAAGTGTTAAGCGCACTTCTATATGTTATTAAATTAAACTCAATTTAGCTCTTTTTTAAACCAACTATGATTATGAGTTAATAAAGTTGTGCACTTCTTTACATTTGGTGCACTTTATTATTTAATGCAGTAGAATAAAGGCTGCTTAATTGGTTTAATTCCACATAAACATAACAATAAGAATTAAGAGGGGTTTTTATATTAGCTAAAGTTTGGGGTTTTTACTTAACATGTCGAAATTCGATCAATTGTTTTATGATTTAGTAACTGTGTGTAGTTTAAATGAAGATAAAAATAAAAATAAAAAAATAAGAATTTTAAATAGTGAGATTTTCTTAAAAAGAAAGTCTAATTCTTTGCTTCCTATAGAGGACGAATAGTTCAAATGCGTGACCGTCTATATATTTTGTAATACAAGAACCCGCCAAGCGTTACACAATTCACGTCATAATCATAGTACCTGCCTATTTGAAGGGAATATTAAAATGCAAATACTGCAAAGTAATTATAAATGATGCAACAATTGCTTTGTTGTGCTTATGAGTTTTGATATCATTATTTATGTGCATATTACGTCAATTCCACAAATTGCTTGTATTTATTTAGCTAATTATGTTAGTTGTGCACACACTGCTAATTTCCGAATGCATACTAAATACACAGCACAGCACTCAGTAAGGCATAAGCACATTTGAAGTTATTCTACGTGATCTGGCCCCATGCATGAACTTTGTCACCTTATGCCATAAAGCCAGTACTTATCATAAAACGGCTTTAACTAATATGCTGCCAACAAGCGCAACAACAACAACAACAACAACAAGGTATCCCTAGCACCTTTCAATGCATTGCATATCGAGTTGCCTTCAAAAGAGCTTCGCAAGCCAGTGGAAACGCCTTGACTTGTGTCCATTGAGCTCACATAATCGCACAGCCAGAGACAGAGAGGGCAACAGAAACTAAGATAGAGAGGGAGAGAGACTGAGTGGGCAGCCCCCTCAAGCCCATGCCTTGCGGCAGAGTATCGCATTTTAATGACCCACTTTTGAGCTCAAGACTATTTAAGTATCGCTCGTATTGGTTTGTTCTAATTCCGCCCTGTGCAAATCCCAGAGCAGCGCAATTAGTGTGGCCATTGGCCAGAGCTGCGGCATATTGTCAAGGAAACTGTGCAAGAGTTGCCGAGTGCTTGAAGGGCTTCGCCAGCGACCGGGGTTGCCGCACTCCCAGCCAGCGAAACGAGACAAAACAATAGGTGAAGAAAATAAATATATATATATATATATATATATGCATGTGTGTATATATGCAACAAAATGTTGCAGCCAGTGAAAGTCATTACCCACGAGGTGTAAAACAATTCTCAGCTCATGTCGACAGCCGTTGAGAGGCCAAAGACAGCGAAACAAAACACAAAGAAACGGGCAGCGAACACAACTGCAAATAAATGAAAAATGAAATTAATAGAATTAACGAGTGGCAAATTCAATTCAAGGCGTCGCCAGACATTCAGGGACAATACCGTGAATACGATTAGAGCAAATTTGGGCCAGCACCTTGGGAAAGTGCAAACGGCGAACAATGGAACAGTTGAAAAGTCGAATGATAAACGAACTTGGTCAAGGCAGGGACAGCACCTAGACACGACTTTGCCAAAGGTATTAAAAGTGCAGATATGTGTATATAAATATATATGTTCGCCAAACTTTGCTAAGGTTTGTTGATAGGCAATATAAAAATAGTGTAAAATATATATCACTATAATATCAATTTATAGAGACCATTTTAATTTAATTTTATTATTAAATTAACAATTCTAAACACTCCCCAGACTTACTTTATTTATTATTATTACATTATTACTTATTATTATTATACTTTATCGCTCCCGGGATTCAATTGCATTACTATTATTTATAATTATTTTACTTATACATATTGCTTATTTATTAATGCATATAAATTAACTCAACTGTGCTTGCTTTATCCCAATTTTATACTCTTGTAAAGACTTAAAAAATAACTTTGAAGCTAAGAAATTCGAGATGCACCAAAAAACATTATTTTCCTGTACTTACTCTCTCTAAATGACCTTTAAGCTGTATAGCACATATATTTGAACTCATGTCTTGCAAGATTTACGTATTTTGCTTACGAGAAATTCTTTTCCTAGCCTCAAGTATATTAAATTGCATCAACAACTTTAGCTGTAAATTAATTTCCCACAAAAATATGTGAAAATATTGCACGAGCACAATAATTATTAATTTGTATTCGTGGGTGTGTGTGTGTCATAAAATCCATGTAAGTTACTTGCGGCTGGCTCGAGGCATAAATATGAATGCATAATTGGAACACAAAATTCCAAAAATATTTTACAACATCCTCCACAGAGCAAACGGGTGTGTGAGTGTGGACCATATGTATTCTTGGTGGCTTCCCAGGCATTCATTGTCCTCGTATCCCATTTATTCGTTTCAGCCACACACACACTCGCAGCGAGTTGGGGCCACACACGGACCAGAGTCAAGGCGACCGGCCCAAGATGGACCTACGTATACGTAATCTAACACTGCCAACGCCGGCCGCAACAACACTTATGTTCTCGTCAACAGCCACAACGGCGACGGCCGCAGCGATGTCTAGCGGCACGGCAACAACAATAGCCCCAGCGACAATGGCAACAACAACAACAACAGCACCGTCCACATTTTTTACATACAGCATACCAGGCATGGACATTGCGCCGGGACCATTTATATTCACCTACGTTAGTGAATTTTTATCGCTTATCACGCCCGAAGAATTGCCGCTTGGTAAGTTCCTGGATAGGCAGGGCGGGATCAGGGTCCTTCCATATATGTGTGGGTGTGCGTTTTCAAGTGTGTTTGCGTGTGTGTGTGTATGGCCTGGTAGCTAGTTTTGTCTGGCTGCCAACAGTCAAGGAATTAAATGGTAAAATGTGCACGGTCTACACTTTAATATCATTCACAATGGGTAATAACTTAGTTAAAGTAAAAAATAAAAAGCTAATTTATTAATTATAGTTATAGTTATAAGGAATTTAGATTTTGAGGAGTTCGCTTTCAAAGTTTAAAATCTAGTATTAGGAAATAAAAAATATTCCCCTCCCCAAATAAGATATATTTAATAAACTGGTATCTACACTCAGTTTAAAATACAAGGTGAACGTTGTTTAAGCAAATTTGTATTTACATTTTTATTTAATTTAAATTTTTATTTAACATTATTATAATTCATTGAGAGTCAAATCGCAGAAGCTTGGCACTGCTGTTTAATTGTTTTAATTTTTTTATGCATATTTCAAGAATTTTTTAAAATATGTATATTAAATATTAAAAAACTAAATATACTTGAAATATTAAAAACAAAATGGTACAGAATATCTAGAGCATACTGAGACTTAGAACGTCCATTCTGAGTGTAAGTCCTTTTTCTCTAATATTTCTAAATCAGATCCTTTGAATAGAATTTCATTATCTACATTATTATAGCAGTATCTATTTCATATACACCATATGAAACTCAAATCTTATTTGGAAAAATATCCACATACTCCCTAAGCACATATGTAGATAAATAAATATATTTCTTCGCCTTTGGGGCATTTTTAAACGTTTATATTCTTAGCTTAATCTTGAAGAGCCCAAACTCATAGTTAATCCACTCTGAAATCGCACTGTGAATGATTTCCATGGGCACAGCTCGGCCGTGGGCGCGCATTGTGAATGCTGCACGCTGCTCGACATTGGATTAAATTATGACACTAAATTCAGTTGGCGTATATTTTATGGCTCTTAGCCGTACATATATTAAGCCGTGTACTACACGATTTTCATCGTGGCCGAGTCCTTATCAAATATGCAAGTCATTGCGCCAAAAGGCAATCGTTGTGAGACAGAATTAAAGCAAAGTCAGCTTAGACTAAGCTGATTAGGTAACAATATGAATTCATGAAAATTATTTATCCAAATTGGTCAACACGTTGGAGGAGGAGTCACATGCTAGCCGCAGATGTCCGATGAGCAAAAGCTGGCCAGCTTTATGAACAAACATGGCGAACAGGAGGCGGTGGCACGCCATTATCTGGCATCGAACAACTGGGCCTTGGAGGAGGCCAGCACGCAGTACGAGGCCGACCGGGCCAAGGAGCGCAGCCGGAATGCGATCTCCGCGCAGGGCCTGCATTCGCTGCAGAGCCTGCTGAGCCGGCATACGCGCACCCGTGATGAGGAGCCGGAGGTCTACTTTGGCGGCGCCTCCGACAGCTCCATGCCGCAAGTTGTGGGCGGCCAGCCGTCGAAGCGCGTGCAGATTGACAACTCGACGCCGGCGCTGACCACGGCGGACAGCGATCGCAGTCTGCGCGCCTGGGGCCACGGCGTCCGTTTGGGCAGCGCCCATCCCATCAATCCGCCGCCGGCGCGCGCCGACCAGCTCGACTCCGAGACGGACTCGGAGCTGGCGGAGCAGGAGCACAGCGTGGTGGTGCTGCACCTCTGGTCCGAGGGCTTCACCGTCGACAACGGCTCGTTGCGACGCTACGAGGTGCCCGAAAACGAGCGCTTCCTGCGCGCCATCATGCGCGGCGACTTCCCGGACGAGATGCAGGAGCTGGGCCACCGCATCGAGCTGAGCGTGCGCGATCACACCAACGAATCGTATCGCGAATTGTCGCGCAAACAGTTCATGGGCCACGGCCGACCCCTGTGCAGTCCCACGCCCCACATCGAAGCCCCCCTTCAGCCGCTGTCGCCGGAGGAGCTGCAGCTGCGCGACGAACTGGACGCCCAGCACACGCTCCAGCTGAACGGACAGGCGGCCGTTACCACGATACAGTTTCGCCTGGCCAACGGCAGCCGCATCGCCGCACGCTTCAACACCACCCACAATGTGGGTGATCTCTACAGATACGTGCGCATGGCAAGGCCGCAGTATTCCTGCGAGAACTTTCTGCTGATGACCGCGTTCCCGCGGCTCGAACTCAACGAGAGCGACCCACGCACCCTGGCCGAGGCCAATCTGCACAACGTGGTCGTCACCCAGCACATCAACGAGGCCCCCGAACAACCTGACCAATCCGACTGAAGAAATCTGAAATTTGCATGCAGGTGTTTGACAACGAGTTTCCAATAATTCTAATATGTAAAATTCCAATTGTAAAATATTTATAAATAATATATACCTCAATGGCGTTCCGCAAGCAGAATACAATTACAAATTACCAAGTGTATGCGATTCTGGAACAGATATTCTAAATAAGTGAGAATCTTATATTTTGATTAAAAGAGATTCTATAAATGAATATGATTATTTGGAACTCGACTTCAACTGCACTACAAATTTAAGCATAAAAAGTTGGTTTTGTATTTTTATTCAAATTTTATGTGGAAAATGTTATAAAACATTAGATTAAGATTGAACTGTCTGAAATCAAGACATAAAAGCTTAAAACAATATATATAACATTTCTTATATCAAGTACCTATTGAACACCCACTTTTTAAGTTTAAATATACTAAAATACTTAAATTTTCGGAGCGTACTTGATATAACTTCAAACTTGTTAACTTCAGTAACTCAATCTTAATGTGGGCTTTTAACAAAGAAATACTTGAATTTTTCTCTCTGTGTTGAGAATTTAATGTTACCTTCTATAGATTCAATATATGAGAATTTATTAAGAAATATTGGAAAAACCCTAACCAATATACTTTGAACGCGATATAAACCTAGGTAAGAACCGTTCAGTTAGGTGTAGCCGACTGCACAATACTCTGCTGACAACGTAACAACAGCTGAGAAAAAGTAGAAAGCGATCTTTCTGATAAGCCCATTATTTATTATGAACCCATTATTTTAAGCTTTAAGCTCTTTGCAGTTGGAATTTTTGGTATCATTTTAAGAAAAAACTATTATTAGTCCACTTGCCAAATTTGGTGAAATCTAAAATCGAATATGATTTGTTAATTTATGAATATTATGAAAACGCTCTTAAAGACACTAGGTAACCCTGACTAAATAACATTATTTAAAATTTTATTTTACTTTTCTTTGGGGCGTTTAGTATTTTAATAATAAGAGAAAAAATCGTATACTAATTAAAATATTTATTAGACTAAATGAAGAAAAAAAAAACGATAGCTAAAATAATATTAAAACAATATTGCCAGATTCCATACGCGATGTACTACACAAAAATGTCAGCCTAATCGACTTTGCCGCCAATGTAAGTAACGGGTAATGTGCTCAATTGATTCTTTTGCTGCTATCTACACATATTAAACTAAATAATATCCTTTATAAAATGTGGCAGGCCATTAAAATCGAGTCGGGTTTCATAGCGCTCATGAGTATCTTCGCCATATTGGCGCTGGTGCCGCTGATTGCCACCTGTGCGTGGTGCTGTGGCCGTCGCACCACCCAGGACGAGGTGGACCTCATACGGAATGCGGCCGTCCACATACGCGACGAGTCGCTGGAGGACAATCTGCGCTGTCGCCGGAGCGCCGCGCTGGTCACACTCTGGATTGTCTTCATCCTGCTCACGTACGTTGGCAGCTGGAAAGTTGCACTTTGGAGTTTGTTCAATTTGTTGGCACTTTGCAGGCTGAGCGACTTTAGCATATTTTATGCGAACAGTCGCCTCTCGGCGGGCATCGAGATGACGCCGGACATGGTCAAGTCCGCCGTGCACGATGTGGAGGTCTTTCTTAAGGACACGCATCTACAAATCAAACACAAACTGGATAATGGCTTTCATGTTTCCGTCGAGAAAGTCGTCAAAGACTTGGAAGGTCAGTGGGTGTCACCGGAATAAGAAAACAAAATCTAAGAACGTCGGGTGTAACCGACTGCTCAATACTCGTTCACATTATAATAACAGCTTAAAAGAGTCAATAACGGTCTTAATTATTAATAATAATTTTCTATTTTCTTTTTTATATATCGATTTTAATAATTGATAACAACTTTCCAATCCATCTTTAGAGGATATCATCAGTAATCTATATCATATCTTATTATGTATATAGCCTTTAAACTGAGCAGCTTATATAGATTTTAAGAAATTGCCACTCCCTCAGTGGTCGTAGTCAAAATATCTAAAGAGATCTGCAGCAGATATATAGTATATATTCAAAATTTGAATTTGAATGCGATCATACGGACAGACGGACGCACATTGCCCATTATAGAACCAATATACTCTTTTCACTCCGTGAACAAGTACAGCAATGATAAACTTTTCCATGCCAACTTTATGACCATCTACTGCGGCGCGAACATTTTATAGTTTTCGATTCATGCATTATGCTAAAACTTTATGCATTGCATTGTGAGTTATTGCAGTGACGGCCCCCCTCCCCCCACCTTATCCCCCTGCTGTCCACAGTTGTACTCGCATGTGAACTGAATTTGCCGTCTTTTCTTTCGTTTTATTCCCATAGACGTGGACGTTCTCCTTGGCGAGCCAATTCAAGCGGAAATATCTGCACACACTGGCCTCGAGCTGGCATATGATTCATTGACGACACTTAGCCTGGGTGAGTCTATTGGTTAAGTGCTCCACTGAGATTGTCTGGCTCAATGCGTGCAACTCGGACTTGACCCAAATCCTATGCTATTTGTTGTTGTGCGTACGCAAGGGCGGGCCAAGAAAAGTGTTGTGCAATTTCTTTAGAAATCAAATATTTTTTACCAAATCAAATGCTATTAAATTGAATATTGATAGATAAACTAGATAAAATAGATAAACAACTATACAACATGTAAAAAACCCTTTTAATATTTTCTACAGTTCTTAAATCAGTGCAGAGAATATTATTTTTAATTATTAATTTTTTATATGTTATATTATTAATAATTATTAAATTATTCATTTTCTGTTCATTTTTTTTTTTTATATTAATTTATTTATTGCCTTATTACCCCTTTATAGCGTTTTATTAAAGCTAATGTATTCAAAATTTTTTTAATTTCTTTATTGTGCTAAAAAAAAAACAATTTTAAATAAAAAAAATATTAATATATATTAATTTAAACCCAAATATATAAAAATCACTTTAAAATATAACAATAGACTTGTATTAAAGCACCCAAATGCTATATCTATTGTTCAGAGCTTTTCACCGAAAATACTCTCTATTTATAAAATATAAAAATATTTTGGGCTTTACAAAATATTTAAGACACTTCAGTCTCTAGCAGCTTTATTTAATATTGCGATTGCTGTCACAGCCAAACAATTGCAAAGACACCGAAATCTTGGCGTATATCAAAATAAATATTGAAGTGCGCCGAGAGATGCGATTGTTTGCGCCCAATTTTATTATGTGGGAAGCGAACGGCAAATATCAAACTGGCGAGGATGCCGCGTGCTCCGAAATGGGAATCATGGTCGGGCTGACAGGCGGCATCCGCATCCGGTGACAAGTTGACACAAGCAGCGCACAAATGCCAAGAGGACAACTGCATTATATTCGCACACAATGTGTAATTTAGAGCGGGACTTCTGGCCTTAGCTAGCCCCCCTCCCCCGCCCCCTGGCCAGACCAAATAAATATGCTGCAATAATATTTTCATGGATTTTGCCGCAGCGAACGCGGAGCTCATCTACCGCGTGCTCATGCTCCAGGAGACGGTTGGACGGGCCTTGAAGCTGTCGCAGGAGGCCGCCGCCCGCATGGAGGAGCTGCAGATACAGTTATCCGTGCTGCAGCGCCAGTGCACGTACCGGGATCGTCCGCTCTGCGACACATTGCGTATACGCAGCTTCGAGGAAAACGGCGTAGTCGATGCACTCAAGACGGTGAGTTGGTCAGCTCGACGCTCGCTCCTTCCAAACATTAACCGCCTTCTAATTTCTGATGCCACTCCCATCTGCCCCCATCCAATTTGCCAGCTGCAAGAGGACCAGAGCATCTTTCGCATGCGCTACTTGGGCGAAATTGAATTTGGTGCCACTGTCAAAAATCTGACATCGGAAGTTGGCGTCTCACGTTCCATTTTCAGCAATTTCCCGCAACAAGTTAAACACGACACGGCATATGAACGCAACTGTAAGTCCAATCAAAACTTACTGAATAAAATATATGTACACTCATATATTTGTGAAAATATTTTATGTTCGCTGCAAAAACAAAAAGAAAATGTGATAACGTCACAAACAATGCACTGTCCAAACTTTTTATTAACAAATTATTTTCTCACGTTTCATACAGGAAATGCAGTTTGTGGGGCACCTGAAGTGAGAAATTAAATATTTGAACAGAGGATAGTTGGAATAATGTATAAACAAAGCTTTTGAATTTGTGTTTTAAAAAATTAAATTAAATTAATTAGTTAGCAAATGATCGGATTTAATCGGATAACTTAAGTTTTAATATACAATTAATATACATGAATTAAATTTACATTTTTTGCCTTGAGCAACCGTATTATAATTATACTCTGTATGCAAATTGAATAAGAGTTTATTAGTTTTGTGCAATTGAAAACTAGAAACTTAAAATTTAAAATATATTCTCGTGTTTGCCTGCCTCAAAAAAAGTATTACATTTTTTTTATTTTTTTTTCAGTTACACGCAAATTACAACTTTCTTATTTATTTTCAACTGTTTTATTCAAAATTGACGCACTGTTCAATAGTGACAAAATAAATATAAATGCGTTTTGAATAACATAGATTTATAAAAAAATTATATAAATTCTTTAAGACAAAACATGAAGTTCCTTCAGCTTTTCTCGCAAACTGAGACCTTAGTAATTCAAACAATTCACATTTCCCTGTTAAATATTTGATATGTGTATTTCAACAAATTCGATAAGCCTGCGATAAACAAAACTCGATTATGGCCTCAATTTAAATGTACAATTTAATCAATAACACATGTCAGAACAGTGCCACACGTGTGGGGCATGCAATTTCCCGTAGCAAACAGAGTGGGCGACACGTGTTGTCTGTTCAAGGGGATGGTTCAAGTTTAATACAATATTAATTACTGTCACCTGGGCTACACAATACATTAATTGAATTGCCAAACTTGTCCACAGATACGCTGGAGCAGCTGGCCAGCATCAGGCACCGGACAACGGCCAATGCCCAAATGCTGACGTCCACAATCAATGCGCTGCTGGAGCGGCTCCAACGCACGTGGCCAGCTCTCGAGCCGAGCTACAACGAGCTCAAGGAATGGGCCAACACGTACTGGAGCATTGGCTGGATAGCGGCCCTGGTGATCGTCTGGGTGATGCTCTTCATGCTGATGTCCTACTGCTGCTTCCTCTGCGAATCGAACACCAAGTCGGGCGTCGTCTTCCTGGTGGCCGTCTTGATTATATGCTTGGCCAGCATTTGCCTCACCTTCTACGGCGTCTTCTCGCTGGCCATCGGTGGCAACACGGAGGTCTTCCTCTGCCGCTCCCTCAACAACAACAACTACGAGATGCTGGGTAAGCTATTCGATAAGCCCGGCTATGTGTATGCCAGCGAGCCCCAAACGGGCATCATCGGTGAACTGTTGCGTCCCGCTGGCGTCAATCGTTCTGTGGTCAATGTCAATCTGGGCACAGCGCTCAGGTGAGTTCAGCTCTGGATTATGAACTTTGTTTGCCTCCGCCCACTAATACTGTACTTAGACTTCCCAGGTAGCCCAATTTGTACTTATAACCAACTCAAGTCCAACAAGTAACGAATTTTGTTATCCAATTACTTTGATACTGTACGTGCCTGTATTTTTGATAGCCCCCCTAACCCGTGAACCAACTCAACGCTCAATTTAATTTTTTTGGGCGCATGAGCATGATGAGCATTAAAGGAGCTATTGATTGATGTCTTTTTTTCTCTAACGCCCAATTTTTTCAGAAGCTTAATTTAGTTAGGATTATTAATTACTTATAAAAGATAGATATAAAAGAGGGAAAAGAATAATGTAAATTATTATTTGCAATACTTATTATTCCCAAATTTTCAAAACATCTAAAAAATTTTCACACAAAATAAAACGTAGCAACAGAAAGAAGTTTTTATATATAAAATGGCAATTTAAATAAAATGTTTTCTAAATTATAAAATATAGAAATTTATTTCTATTCTTTGAATTACAAATTAATCAAATACAGTTCTTTTATCTTTTTATAAGACAATCAAATTTTTTATTATTTCTCTTTTTGATTTTTACTAATATTTATTCTAGTAATAATTTTGATATTATATTTTACTTCTCCGTAAAATTTTTTTGAGTGTTAAAAAAGTTTTCATATTTAAAATGTGAATTTATATATATAAAGTAATTCTTTATTATTGTAGAAATTTATTTACAAATTAAATCCAGTCTAATAAATATATCAGAAGTCAAGTCATCAGAATTACAAATTAATTGAAAAAAACTCTTTTATGATTTTTATAAAACAATAAATGTTTTATTTTCCCCTTTTATTTCTTTGATTATTCGTAATTTTTGTGTTAGTATCCATTTTGATATATTTTATATTGATTAGTCAAAAGTTAAACAAGTAAATTTTTATTCAGCCCATATTTAAGGAGTGTATAGCTAATAGAGAAGCTAATAGTATGAGAGTTGAAAGGTCAATGCACGCTTTCGAACTTGTCAAGCCAAGAAATGAACCCTATAGAGCCGCCCAACGAACGTGTCTATTGAATATTGCCAACTCGCCCGTAAGCCACATTTGATTACCCGGAGCTTAGGTAAAGTCCCCTAGAGAGCACTATCACAAGTTTGCACTTGGTGAACTGTGCCGCAAGTAGAGATGACCGGCAATCAAATTTTCGTCACTGTCGAGCATTTATTATTCAAACCGCAAGGCTCAGTCTACGGACTTGAATTTGGATACCCGTACAGCCATCTAAGCCGCAAAGTTTTGAAAGCCCAATGAAATTTGCTAGCCACCGCACGGCACTTAATTTTACGCAGAATACGAGTGCAGCACACACGCACAAGTTCACACACACACACGCACACCAAGCAGCAGCACCCACAGCGCCCTTGTAGCCACAAATTTTAAGCCCAATTCCAATTATCTGCACAGATACAAATGCATGCGACCGTTGCAGAATATGCATGACCGCATAGGCCAACCCACACAGCCCCGCCCCACGCCCCCTTTACCGCTCTAACTTTAACTCATGCCAGCTAACGGTCTCTATATATCCCTGTGGCCAGAAGAAGCCCCAAACTCAACGCACATTGAAGCTGACAAGCTTGCATGAAGTAAACTAAAAAATTATTTGACATTTCTTTGCCACGAACAACTCATAACTCTGCACAATTCGACGAACACCAACACCAACACTCACACACACACACACACACACACACACACACACACACATCGCACGACCAATCACACCATGGCGTATACGCAATCAGGGGCTGCGAACAAAATCAAGCATCGTACAATGTCTTTCAATTGGATGCGTTCGTTAATACCACAAAAATAGCCGACTTAAAACAATTCCCCAAAGTCTCAACGGCCATCGACGCCATTTCCGTATCGGAACGGACCCTGCTCTCGCTCACCCAGTCCATCCAGAACATATTGGAGAACATGCTGCAAACATCCGCATTCAACTTAACCACATACCGCAACAGTGTCGGCGCCCCCACCCCCGAGAAGGACTTGGCCACATTCATCGATCAAATGCAACGCGTCGCACTACAGGTGAGCAAAGCATTAAATTTACCTTACTGTCTACATATGCATATGTGTTGTTATTATACCCTGCACCCTTTGAATATGGGTAAATTAGGGTATAATGGTTCTGTGCAAATGTATGTAACAGGCAGAAGGAGGCGTCTCCGACACCATAGAGTACACATATTCTTGATCAGCATCACTAGCCGAGTCGATCTAGCCATGTCCGTCTGTCCGTCTGTCTGTCCGTCTGTCCGTCCGTCTGCAAAAACGCGTCAATTTCGCAGACTACAGAAGCTAGAAAGCTTGGACTTTTTAAGTTCGTGTATACCATACGCAGATCAAGTTTATTTCAAATCACCGATAACTCATCTCGTTTTCTTATTATCGATAATTATCAGTTTTTTCACTAGCTAGCTAGCTAGAGCAAAATGTTCGCGTGAAGGAGTATTTTGGATTTTGGTTATCTCCCTCCATTCAAATATTATGGACTTTGGCATGTGGGCATATGGACTTTGTACATAGATTTCAATTTATTTAATTTTCAGACCTGACGTTGAAAAGTGCTTCAACATTTAACTGAAAGGACACTTAAAAACAAGTGAGAAGGCTCCAGTCGGGAGCGCCCGACTGGGGGATACCATGAACCCTGTGTTTTCATACATTTCAGTCACCTTGCATTCATACACATATACACTGAATCACACACACATACACTCACACACACAAATGCAAACGCAGGCTGCACGCTGTGAACAGCTGCTGCGCTTGGGCCCCACTATGGAAACTAAATTCGTGAATCACTTCTAAACTAAGAGTATGTTCTTAAATTGAAATTTTCAGGGCTTAACAGGAGCATTGAACAATGCGATGTACAAACCAAAGCCCAGTTCCATAGTAATTGAATTTCATTTTTGTCACATTTGTATATATGTATATGGGGCGAATTGGGGGAGGTATCCAGAATCCAATATACTCCTTACCAGCGTATGCTTCACGCGAACGTTTTGAACCAAATTTCTATTTCATAGGGGATTTAAGTTATGCTCAGAAAATCGAGCCGATAATTATCGATAATAAGAAAACGAGATCAATTATTGGTTATTTGAAATAAACGAAGTCTGCGTATGGTATACACGCATTTAAAAAGACTGAAGGACAGACGGAAGGACAGACGGACGGACAGACGGACGGACAGACGGACAGACAGACGGGCATAGCTAGATCAACTCAGCTAGTGATGCTAATCAAGAATATATATACTTTATGGTGTCGGAGACGCCTCCTTCTGCCTGTTACATACATGTTCCCAAAACCAGTATACCCTGATTTACCCATTTTCAATGGGTTCAGGGTATAAAAAAAAATTAGCTTGTTTTAGAAAAGCAACCAGATTGTATTGTCTAATCAGTATGAAAAACTGCAATAAAAGCAAAAGCCAATCCTATAATTTTCCCTTGCTGCTGCCTTTCAGATCCAGGACGTGGCCACATCGTCTCGGATGACAACGCTGGGCAGTCGATCGAAACGCCTGCAGGCGGCCATACTGCAGCCGCTGGAGAATTTACAGAATGAGATACTCTACCACTTGACGGCGTTGGAGCTGCAGAGGGATCCCTGGGCCAAGCAGGTCAATCAGACACTCAATCATTTGAAGAGCATTCAGGGCTATTTGGAGAACAAGGCTGGCGAGATCTGTCACAATCTGACGCGCGTCTACACGGAGCGGTAAGCACACACGTGCCACATGCTGCACACACAAACACACACACACACACATGCAGGCATGCAGAAATTACAGGGTTAATTGCACTGAAATCTGAGTAATTTTCTATGGGGCACTTGCAACAAGACTCTGTGGCTTGCCAGCTCCTTCATGTCTCTCGTTATGTATGTGAGTATGTGTTTGTTTGTGGGTGTGCGTGTGTTTGTGTTTGTTTTATTGTCGTGCTGCTCTTTTCACAACAGGCAAACCAACAAACCTCAACTCCAACACACTCTGTACATAGTTTTTGCCATTTTATCAGATAATTGAAAGTCGTAATCGTTTGATTAGGTTTGCCCAAGTGTAGTGATTGCATTTCCCTTTTTCTGGGTGTCCTTTCTTTCTCAAATGTATGAAGGACAACGCAAAAGAGCAAAGTAGACCAAATCATGTTGCAATTGTTGAAAGATGCTTTTAACCTTCTGTTGTGGCAAACACATGCTGGTTTCGGGGGAAAGGTGAGAGAATCACTTTCCAATTATGAATAGGCAAATGCAAAATGAAAAGTAACAGCGAGCTCGACTGGAAGATGCCCTGTAGTCGAGTCGAAGATTACATAAATAACATAAAAGATTTGTCAATTGTTGACCCTTTGAAAATGACCATAATTATAGATTTTACATTATTTTTATTCTTGTTAATTTTGATTATGCAAGTTTATTGTATACATTTTATAGCTACAGGGTATATCAGCAAACTTTTTAAGAAATTTTGATTGAAATTATTAATTGTTTTTAAAATTGTTAATTATTAATTATTAATTGTTTTAAAGTAATATTAAATACTTGAAATTTCCAAGAAGAAAAAATTAATTTGCTTTTAAATTCAGCTTGAGAAAGGTCTTAAAATTAATTTAAGATATTATTTCATATATTAATATTTTTTTTTGTATTGTAAGCATTTATTATGTTTGGGATCATAGCCATAGGTAGTTCTGATAATGTTATTATTATTATTATAAATAATAATAATAAATAATAATTATTATTATAAATAATAAAAATAAATATTTATCTCTTTTATTGTTTTTGCTATAAAAATTACTTTATAATTTGTTGTTTTGAAAGCGAATTCCAAATTTATTTAACAAATATAAAATATACACATGGGCGCATTTTGAAATAGGAGATTGCCATATATACAAAGTGGCATTATTTTATCTAATACTGAGACTTTGCTCCAATATGACATTAGCATTTTTAGATAAGAAAAAGCGTTAACTTTTAAAATCAAAGAAGTACTCCATAAATAACTATTTGCGCACCTATTTCACAGCCTCAAGACCTACTTGACGAGCAGTCGAGCCACCATGGAGTCCCAGCTGGGCGATACGACCACCAAGTGCCGCCCGTTCTACGACACCTTCGATGCCAGTCGGATATTTCTGTGCCGCAACCTGGTGGACTTCGTCAACGGGCTGTGGTTCTTCATTTTCCTGACGCTATTGCTCTGGGCGATCGGTGCGCCAGTGGGCCTCAACCTGATCACCATCGAGACGCGCCTGAATGCGATGCAGCGGGCACAGTCGCGCAAGGGCAAGGGCAAGGGCAAGCAGCGACAGCGCAGCGACCGAAGCGACAGGAGCGACAGGAACGAGGAGCGGGGCCGGCGTGGCGACAGTCGCGGACGCCAGAAGCAGCGCCCGAGCAGCGCGGCGAAGCGGGAACAGCAGCGGGAACGCAGCACGAGCAGCACGGCCAGAGCCAGGCCACCACTGTGAGTAGCCAGAGGAGCTGAGCTGCGGGGGTTAATAACTTGAGCCTACTTCATAGACGACGGACTGCCACCGAGGAGACCCTGGACATAGCCGACGAGGATTCGACGCCAAGCAGACAACCCCATCAGCAGCAGCAGCAGCTGCAGCGGCGGCAGGAATCGGAGCAGCGTGAGCTGGAGCGGGATCGGAACAGGGAGCGTGATCAGCGCAGTCGCAGTCGCGAGCGCGAGCTGAGCCGCGGACGCGAAATGGCGACCATCAGCACGCCCGTGCGCAGTCGCCAGCAGCTGTAAGTAGACAACATTTGGCCCAGCCGCACATCTTCACCAGCTTCCACTCATCACATTTCACATGCCGAATGGCCGCGCAGGCGACGGGCTGGCACGGCGCCCGATGATGACAATTGGGGTTCATCCAGTGCGCCCAGCCGAGCCAACTCCAACGAGCGCGACACCAGTCAGACTAGAAAGATCATCAACATTTGGCAGACCCGCAATAAGAGCAAGCCACTGTAAGTTGAGCGAAGACAAAGTCAATGTAAATACGAAGATGAGTAACGGCGAATGACGAAGTGCAAAAATGAGAACAAAACCGAAATCGGTACCCTTGCGCTCTCTCAACTTAAAGAGCGTAAAATGCTAAACAGAGACTGCGCTTGGCTCGGCGAGAGTGCCGCTGACCTTGGTTGGCAAAAAAGTAATTTCTTACGCCGAATGCGACATTTCTCTAATTTCTATTTATATATATACGTTTTCTTTTTTGTTAAATTGATATTAATATTTAAAAATAATTATTTAAATATTACAATGGCTTTACATAAATATATATAAATATAAATGTAGGAGAGTTCGCGGTCGGCGCAAGAAAACTAAGAAAATTAGTTTTGCGGCAGCCAAAGCCAATGCACAAAAACACATACATACATATGGCGGTGTACTTATGCATGCATAGTTCACACATACAAACATATACGACGACCAACTTTGCCGAAGGCAACCTGGTGACTGATTTCGTTGCTCGTGTCAACAGCCGAGCGCAACGACTTCGACAGAAGAGTAATTTTGTCTTGCATTCAGATGAAGTCATCTTGGTATTTATATTGTCTTTGGCTAAGGTGACCCCCCACCCAGTTAAAATAGTACCCGCCTCTGATCCCTCTGTTGTTGTTGTTGCTGGCAGCCACCGGCAGAGCACCGAGGAGTTCGACTTTGAGGACGAGCCGCGCGACAATGGCTGGCGCGCCAAGAACAGCGCCAGTCCCGAGCAGCGCCAGCAGCCGGACAACCGCACCCAACTGCGTGCTAGGCCCAAGTTGTAAGTGTTCCCCCCGTGTGCGGTGGCACGCCCCTGGCGCGCCCTTAAGTGACCCATTTCTCCATTCAAGACGTAGTGCCAATGTGGATAGATCTGGCAGCGAACCGGTTCGGCGACCGATCACGCCCGTACTGAACGTCAACACGGACGTGCCGGCCGCCGTGCCCATGCCCCGAACGCCGATGCGTTTGAGGAGCAAAGTCTCGCTGACCGCCCGAGCCGTGCAGGACATTATTAACAAGCGGAGTCAGCGCCTGTGAGTTGCCCCTGCCGACGCACACTGAACATTCCCTAGCCCAAAGGCATTTAGAGCTCTCAAATAATTGTCTTAGATTGAAATTTGAATAGAGAGCAGGATGAGCCTTAAAGTCCCGAAAGTCCTGTCTACAAATTTATAGCCCCCCACTTACATAATTGCTACGCCCTTGTCTTTGAAAGTGCCTTAAAGTTCTTATTTTCACCTAACCCATTTCAAACGCTATCATCTAAAACCTAAACCCTTCTTTAAAGCTTCCACTGCTTAGGAGTTCTTAACAGTGTATGTTTATACCTCTATTATGTCATTTAACAGTAATGTTATATCCGCTCACAATTGGTTTCAATATTGTTCTTTATACTAATTGTGACTACCGCAATAGATTAAAATTGTAAATTTCCATTTCTAAATTTTGAAAAAAAATGTTCGAATGTAACTACTGTGAATGTTACGGAGTTGGCTACGTCCGACTTCAACGTTCTTACTTGTTATATTCAGCGTTACATACATATCAAAGATGTGCCAGATAAAAGATGTGTTCTACATTTTTTATGGATTGTTACCATTAAAGTATAGATAAATGTTGAATATATTCATGCAAAAAATCATTTTTGGGTCACAAATAATTCGTTCTCTACAGCGACTGTTAAGTTAACATAAAAAACCTTACAGAGCGCCATTTAAATGTAACATAAATCTGTTGTGAATTTACTCTTATGTTAAGTACCTGATACCTCCTCCTAAACAAGAACATGTTATTTCCATAAATAAAAGTATTGGAAGCTTTGAACATGATCAAGTATTTGCACTTTCAATTCCACTTTCATTTAAACTCTCAACTAATTCTCCGCTTCTTCTTCCTCACACAGCCAACGCACGGGTACCGACGACTTCGACATGGACGAGAGCGATACGTACGGTACCGGTGCACACATGGACGCCGACGCTGTCGCGGCGTAAGTTCGCCCTGTCCGATAATAGCCTTAATCGGTAATTCTCAGTAACTCCCATTTCAGTGCTCGTCGCACTCCGCCACGCGGGGCGCCGCCGCCTCCGCCGCCGCCAGCGTCCGGCTTGAACAGGTTCTACCAACGTTATTGAAACATTTATCGAATGAGTTTTGTTTTCGTTTTTGGTTTCTTTTGATTTTTGCTTTGTTATCGAATACTGTGCCATTGACAAGATTAACAATCGAAAAACACACACACAAATTCTTATGTGTTCACAGCGACAAAGTCTATATATTCTGAACTTCCCCTTTTTTTCTCGTCCCGCCAACCGATAACAACCATTGAATGGCACGACCGTATACCCTGTAAAACGCAGATTAAGCAGTGGCGCACGCAGCGTGCGTTGGAACGAAGAGGAGGACTTTGTCTTCGAGGATGCTGACTCACCGAACCCGAATCCCATGTACTTGAGCCGTAACATTCACTGAATGCGTTTTTAGCAAACACTAAGATTATTTTATTTTGTATTTGAACTCTAATAAGTTAAACGTAGTCTAGTTACAAGATTTTGGCATCAACGATTCAATATTTATTAAGCATTTACGGTTGCAAGCAATCACAAATAAAGAATAGAGCAACATATACAAACCATATAAATAGTTATTTTATTTATTTATTTTAAGGATGTAAAAAATTACCAACTTTAATTTATTACTACAATATTTTAGTTTCTTTAAATGAATCAACCCATTTTCAGCTTAAGCAACGATAACTTAAACAAAACCGGATCAAATTATAGATTATAGAGAGGTTCGAACTGTTTAATTTTTATCTTTTTGAATGTATGGCTAACAAGACAAAATTTCAAGAATTCGAACCCCGCCTCTATCCTTCATTAACGAACAGTAATGAGAGTATTAAAAAACATAGTATTAACTACCCTATAAACTAGTTATTTATTTTTAAAAATTTATATTTGTTTATACGGCAATTATTACTATGTTTTCAATATATTTATATAAATAGCTTCTTTGTCTAAGGCAAACATTATATCTACACACTAACCTAGGGATTCAAATCCGAATCTGGAATCGGAATCTGAAATATGACGCTGATAATTACCATTCAGGCCAAAAAATTTGAAATTCGCAATTAAATTTTAAAATTTGATCTGTTGGCAAAAGTTAAAGTTGAAACTATGTGCGTTGGCATCTGTTTCTAGAAATCGGAGGCTTAATATCTGCCGTTAGAAACCTAAGGCTGAATATCAGATGCTTAAATCCTTCGGCAATAAATTTAAATGTATAGAAATTAAAGTAAAACTAAAAAATTAAAAAAAAAAAATTGAAGAGCATGTAGATAGCAGATTTGTCAAATCGATGACTTTTCCTGCAGTTACCATAAAGAGACAACTTTCTATATAATATTAGCTATTATATAATATCACACATTTCAAAGTCTTCGGCAATAAATTCAAGACAAATCTGAGTTGTTCTCACAGTTTATTCAGTGTTCAGTGGTTCGTGCTAGAAATTTGCTTTTGTCATGCAGTTTACTTCTTCTTGAGGAAGGGGCTGATGACGGCTGGAGCAGCGTAGGGGGTGATCGGGGCGGTGTAGGCGGACGCGGCATAGGTGGCCACGGGCGCCGTGTACGCCGGAGCGCTGTAGACGGAGGCGGTGTAGGCGGGCGCGGCGTACGTCGAGTAGGCGGCGGGCACGGCGGCGGCCGAGTAGGTG
Organism: Drosophila sordidula; assembly: GCA_035047465.1. Classification (NCBI taxonomy): domain Eukaryota; kingdom Metazoa; phylum Arthropoda; class Insecta; order Diptera; family Drosophilidae; genus Drosophila; species Drosophila sordidula. The sequence continues at coordinate 631,979 of JAWNPQ010000290.1, forward strand.
GTCACGGGGGCAGCAGCGGCATAGGTGGCGGCGTAGGCGGGTCCGGCTGCGTACGGGATGGCGGCGTAGCCGGGTGCAGCGGCATAGGTGGTCACCGGTGAGGCCAGGAAGCCGGCCTGGGCGACGGCAACGCAGAGAGCCAAGCAGATGAGGAACTGCAAAGGAGCCCAAGGATTAGAGGAGCTGCCACCAACTGTGGATCAGATGTTGCACTTACTTTCATGTTGATTTGGTTTGTTTGTTTGTCAGCGACTGATGCTGTTGGCCAATTAGCTGGACGGTTTTATAGCCGAACGGACAGGCCCTCAAACAAGTTTACGGCTTAAGCCCGGCTGCGAATAAAAAGCCGAATTAGAACACAATGCGAACGCAATGAGAAATTTTGTTGTACTCTATTTTATTTTTTTCTTTTTCTCTTTCGATCTTTTTTCTGGTTAACGTTCAATGAACGCGGATGCCGCACCTTGTACAGAACCTCGAGTCAAATGTTTGTCGCGGCGTGTCAAATGGATTACGATTTTCCATTTCAAGTTGCCAAAACCGGCGACAACTGAAATTTACAATTAAATAATATCAGCGATTGTTTGACAGCATAAGAGTGATAAGTGAGAAATAAAAGTCTAGCAAAAAATAGTTGACAAACAGCGTGCAAAAGCGATCCAAAATTGTTGATCAATAGATCAAACATTTATCATATCATGAAGAATTTAATACTTACTACTTGGTTGCTAAGCAGCTTGCAAAATTGATTAGATTTGAAATTGCGAGTATTTAATAAATTTATTATTTATTCATTTTTAATAATTATTGATAATTATCAATTATTATTCTAATATGTTAAATATTATTAAAAATTATTATTATAATTTGCATAGATACGTATTAAAATCGAATCGGGGCTCCATATAACTACAATAGGAAAATCACTAAATCCTTTTCATTTTGGAATTTTGTATGAAATAGGTACGAAATCGTTCAAAAATTTTACTGTTAAAAAATAACTTTTTACGGCTAAATATAGACATACATATATCCCAACTTTGTATATTGGATAATCCTGGTTCTATATCCTGGTTCTAAATATTTTACAACTTACATTTTAATATATTTCTTTAGCTTTTCCAGTTTGTTGTGTGGGTTTTGTTTTCAACTTATTAACTCCTCTTCTTTCAACTTATTTAAAAAGTTAATTAAACGGTTTAGAACTATATTCTCCACTAATAAGTGTAATACTGTTTATCAGAAGAGCCCAGGACGAGGACTATAAACATACAATATAAAATAAAAATATTTATTTTGTCTTTGGTATGACCTAGTGCTTGAAGCTTTATAACTATATCATTTAATATATTATTTATATTTAATCATTTTTCAAGCTATTAATTCCGTGCTTCTTTTATATTTTGCACTATTTGTTTAACCGACAACAAAGCTAAAATATTCCCAATTAAATTCAAAAAACTAACTCTAAGAAATTTTAATTATATTTTGTTTTGTATTTTTATACAAGTAACCCAAGCCATTAGAGAAACACAAAGTATCAAATTACATTTCGCAATTAATTGTTTTTTAATTTCAAAAATTATTATATGTGTACAAGAGCAAATATTGAATGTAGCAAACTTTATTGAATACATTAGGAAAAGTGGCTTATGATAAATGAAAAGCCAAAATGAATATACATTTAAAATTTGCTTACATAAATATGATACAATGTAATAAAATGCAAAACTTATGCATTACTCTAAGAACAATACAAATGAGATCTAAAAAATGTTTTTCAAATAGCTGTTCGTCATTTTGATGCACTTTGCAAGCGGGAATTCTATAATTTATCTAGTGTTTTAGGGACATCAAGTTGGAATGATAAAACGTTATAATTATGACGCTGACTAGAGCTGCAAATATTTCATGCCAACAATCGATATAATGCTTAGCTTAATCTTTGGTTTAAGACACACTTGGGACAGGAACGAAAGCCCGCGCTTACGCCGACGACTCGGGCAGCGGCGTGGCCGGCGCCGTGTCCAGGTCGAGCGTGTGTGTCGCTGCTCGCGGCCGCTTGCGCCGCACGTCGATCTCGTAGAGCGTCAGTCCGAACTGATGCACGAAGGAGCTGAACTGGCGGCTGAGGTAGCCGAAGCTCAGCGTGGGCGGCTGCTCCACGGCGCAGGTGCCGCGCAGATCGTCGTGCGTCCAATGGGGCGCGTCCACATCGCACGGATGGCGGCCCTGCAGCCGCGGAAACGCCTCCGTCGACAGATGCGGATAGAAAACCGAGAGCAGCTCAAAGTGCAGATAGCTGCTGGCATTCGAGCGCAGAAGCGCCTCGTGCAGCTCGCCGCTCAGGGCGGCGGGTATGGCCAGGTAGAGCTTGTAGCGCCGTCGCGTCGGCCCGTTCCGCTTCAGCTCGCAGTTGCCGGAGATGAGCTTGACCTTGTGCATGAGCGTGTCCAGCGCCATGCCGCCGTATTCGTACAGATAGAAGTCGCGCTGGCGTCGATAGCGCTGATGGGTCTGCGGATTGAAGTGGAGCACACGCGAGCTGGGCACGTTCACCAGGTGCAGCGGCAGGCTGTACGTGTGCGAGGTGAGCAGGTGGACGTGGGTCGCCGCCGGCTTGGTGGCCGCCACGTGGGCCATGCGCTGGGCGAGCGGAAAGATGCCCGCCTGGTGGATGAAGCCGAAGAAGAGCGTGAGCAGCACATTGCAGACGTACCAGACGCGCAGCAGATGCGGCGCCGAGGCCCGGCTGGAGAGGAGGCGGTCGTAGAGCCAGCGCAGCAGCGGATGCTGCGTCTGAAACGGATACGTGACGCTGAAGCCCGTGATCAGCTTGGGCGCGTGCAGCAGCAGCAGCGGAAACGTGAGCGGCAGCAGGAAGCGCGGCTCCTGGTGGTTGATCAGCGAGAGAAAGAACAGCGGCACGAAGATCGCGCCCGACATCAGCGAGACGATGCTCTGGAAGCGCGGCAGCAGCTGGTACTCCGCGCAGAAGAAGCGCAGCAGCAGCTGGGCAAAGGCCACCAGGGCGGCCAGGCCGAGCACATTGAAGAGCAGCGGGATATTCACCAGCAGATGCACATAGCACGGATGCACGCCGTGCGTGGCCGTCTGGGCCGAGTCCAGGTTGTACTTGACGAAGTTCCACGGCGTGAACACAAAGTTCTCGATGCCCAGCTGCAGCATGTGCAGCTCGCCCACCGTCAGGTGCTGATAGTACAGGGAGTCGCAGAAGATGAAGACCAGCAGGGCGGGCAGGGCGCAGAGGCAGAAGAGTCCGATCCGCAGATTGAAGTCGCGGAAGTTGACGCTGCGCGTGCCCATGCCGCGCAGCAGCCAGAAGAAGACCATGGGCGCGCCAAAGAGCAGGAACGTCGGCCGATTGAAGACGCCGGCCACACAAATGCTGGACATGGCGAACAGGTGCTGCAGATTGTGCGCCGGCAGCGCATTCTTCAGTTTCCAGATCTTGACGCGCTCGCTTATCGAGGCCGCCTTGTCGTACTTCTCCTCCAGGTATTCCTTCTTGTAGACCACGGTGTTCGTCTTCAGCATGCACTCGGCGACGAGGCAGAGCAGCCAGGCGCACATGGCCAGCTCCAGGGTGTTGGAGAAGGTGCGCGTGCCAAAGACGAGCAGCACCCAGCAACTGGCCAGCGCCAGCAGACGAATCTCGTGGCGCAGTCCGTAGAGCCGGCAAATGCGGTACAAGCACCAATCGTTGCTGTACGAGATCAGCGTGTAGATGAGCCGTGGGAACACCAAATAGGCGTAGCTGTTGATCAGCTCCACCTGCCACCAGTCGCGCACGTACAACGCCACAAACTCGTAGAAGCTCCAGGGCACCCGGAGCAGCGCCCAGGGCAGCGTGATGCTCCGCACCGGCATCGTATTGTTGAACTCCCAGGTGCGCGTGTGCTCCAGGCGAAAGTGGTCGCCTAGTGGACAAAAGAATACTGCAATGAATGCCCGAACAGTCGCGCGGACTTGCACTTACCCGTCATCACCTCGACGCTCTGGAAGAACTCGTCCGGGTGCACGTAGCCCAGCTGGGGCACGAAAACCAGAACCAGGCGCAGCGTCGCGAAGAAGAAATAGGTGCTCAGGTAGCCGGCCGTGGGACTGCGCTTCTCCCACAGCTGCGAGAAGTGTCGGCTGATGCGCATGGTGCCAACTAATCGAATTCAACTGGGCAACGCCAATAAAACAGTTTTGGTTTTCGGGTTTTGTTTACAATATTCAAGTACATAACTTAACAAGTCTGGCAAGGCTGTGTTCGACACATAGTGATGGTAACGCAACGATACAAAATACTCAAAATGGCACTGTTCTGCTAGAAGCTGAATAGACAGGCTGTGTGAGAAGAGTAATACATGTTATGCTCAAAGTGGCACATCTCTGTTGGAAGGTTTGAGAGTCTCTGTAAAACAAGGTGCCAACTTTGAGTAGGCAAGGCCAGAGAAAGTACTATTTTAGTTCTCTTTGGCAAGGCTGTGTGAAATGATAGTGATGTTATACTCAAAATGGCACTGTTATCTTATATAGGTTTGAGAATGATTGCAGCACAAGGCGCCAAATTTTGAATAGCTTTTCAAATTATGCAAGTTAACTCGAAATATAGTTCAGCACAAAAATGTTGTTCATCTTTATGCATTTACAACAGTTGAAATTTGATTTTCTAGTTTTCTCTTGTTTACGCGACAATTAGCGTGTGGCATGCACATTATTTGTGCATCTAATTACAGCAACTTGGCAGACGCGACTGCCGCCGCTTCCGTTCCCGTTCGCCCTCCCCCTCCAGCTCCCGCTACCGCTGATGCTGTGTCTCTCAGTGAGCCACCTTCGCGCCGATGACGTATGTAAGCTGTTTGTGGTCTTAGGTGCTGGCTAGGAAATTCGATATCTGATTACATTTATATAAGTTTCGGGGCGTGTAATAGCGCATAAATGCACAGAGACGATGACGCGACACAAATTGGCATTTCTACAATAATCGCCAATGGGAAATGACTGGTGTCCGGGCTCAGAGCGACCGCCCAAGGCGTCCCCATTGACAGACGCGATGTCTAATCGCAGCCCACGCCAAAGAAACAGCCGCGACAACAACGTCGTTCCTAATCAGGGCTGGAGACGATCGTGAGGTGGCAACGTGACGCGGCGGAGAGCGTGACGTCACAGCGCCACCCATACGAAAAGCTTGCAGCTGAGAGCGCAACAGAGAGCGCCCAAATGCCGAGCACCTGTTGATCGCCCACCTACCCCAATCGTATAAAACGTGCGCCCCGCCAGGCGCGCAAAATCAGTATTCATCAGATGCCGCGTCGCGTCGCGTCGCGTCGCCCGCGTCCCTTTTCGCGACTGTAATTAAAACTGATTTGCCTGACTTAAACGATTTAAAGAGCTGCAGCTGCAATTGTGTGCGCATTTCTGTTTTATAAAGAAAACAAAAACACCTGATCTGTGCCAAAAATTAACATGGGCATTAAGTCTAAAAATATGAAATTCGCGAGCTACAAACAACATTCCAATAACAAAAACACAATTAACAAATTCTTTTGTGTTTTTCTGGTGAAGTGCTTTAATTAGAGCTGAACTCGTGCGAGTTCTGATTAAATTGTTGTCAACAATTCCAAGCAAACAATTTTGGCGCTCAAACAATTGAAAGCCTGACTACAACAATATAAACAACATCTAAAAAATAGCGCTCTTATCTGTACCTAGGAGTTTTGATGATTTTTACAGTGGTACGAAACCTTACCACCTTACCTTTACCTTAAGGTAAACACAATTTTAAAATTCTGGAATGAACACATAGAAATCTAAAGAATTTGTACAGGTTATTTCATTTATCTATTTATTTAGTAAAACAATTTTTCGATTATATATTTAAGTGCTTTAGAGGTTATTTACGCTATATATTTTTCCCATCTTTATTCTGAAGAACGAGTTAAATAGAATTAAATATAAATCTTAAATAAATATAAAAGACTCATTATAAGCATTTTGGCATGAAAAACTTTCCTCATGAAAGTGGAATGCTTCTTTTTTTTATCTTAAATTTACAAATGCTTGCATACAAAAGAAAATCAGAAATTGACATATGTTTTAACTGATCAAATTATTTTAAGCCCTTATATTTTTTAGATATAGAAAGAATAATTATTGCTCGTTAAAAATGTAGGCTTAAGATGAATGGCTTTTATATAAATCTCATGGAGCAAAAAATTGTTGCTACGGAAAAATATATTAGCTTTATTATATATTTTCTTTAGAAGATAATAAAATATGTTAACCATTTTATTGTTACTTTTATCCATAGTTTAACCTATGCAAGAAATCATAACAGCTTAAAAATAAGACTTATCAGTATTTGAATACAGCCCGTTAATATCGAGCATTTAAAAGCGACTGCTTGCTCGCCACACTCCCCCCCCCCACCCCCCTCTCCAGCCTTGCCCCCTTGCCCCATTCAATCAACTTTGGCGAGCAACAGTTTGTCGCAATTTAAGTTACAGTTGCCACCTGTCCGTCTCAGGCAGCGAGCCCTGCCCCACCGGCACCACAAGGCCCGCATATATTTAACCAGCACACGAGCGGCCGCTGCGAAGGATAACAGTTCGGCTCGGCTGTTGTCCTGGCGACAGCGCGCGTATAAAAGGAGGCGCCTCGCACGCAGCGCCAGCAGTTGCCACAGCGAAGCGGCGCGCGCCACTCAAGTTTTGAAATAGCTTAATTCAAGAGCAAAAGTGAAAGTTTGGCTATTTTGAAATAGGCTAAAAGACTAAAGTGTTCCCTTGTAAAGTGGGTCTCAGTATGAAGGACTTGAAATATTTGTGGATATTACGAATGGTGTAAAAAATAAATTTAAAAAACATTTTTAAAATTGTTGTTGTTCAAAGTGAGTTTAACTAAAATTCTAAATACTTAATAAATTTTAAAATGTTATTTATACCAACTTTTCATAAAAAACCTAATTTCAAGAGTTTTTATATTGGTTTTATTTGGCATTTACATATACATTTAATATTCAATAACTTTAAACTGAACATTTTAATTAAAAAGATTTTTCCGACAAATACGATTTTTCCATTAAAGATATTTGCAAAAAGCTCAACGTCTGTATAAATCACTTGTTGAGTTTGTATAAATATTATTACAGAAAGATAAAACCACTAAAAATAATTTTTTTTTTCACAAACTTGAAATTAAATTTATAGATAAACTTTTTTAATAATCCAGCGCTGTAATTAAAAAATACATACAAATTATATGCAAATATTTTTTGTAATAGCTAGCTAAAAAAAATAAATTTTTAAATATTTTAGTGCAATTTTTTATTTTCCATTTAAAATATATCTTTGATAATCATATTCAGGTTGTCAACATTCCTTATTAATCACAAATAATTAAACTACGTTACAATAACCATTACTCATCTATATAGTATAAATCTACATAGTATAGAGCATTCACATTTTTATATATGAATATGTTTTTTAATTTAATTGATATTGTTTTGTGAGATTTTTCTGGAGACTCGTGTACTCTCTATTTATTTATTTTCTTTTTATTATTGTTGTTAGCCACCCGAGCTTTCTGCCGTACACAAGTAATTCTTGGATATTTTCTTTTTATCGCAAATTAACATAAACAATTAATTTGCAATTCACACGTGTCATTTTTTCCCCCCTATCTCGAAGTGTTTTTTAATTATTTCAAAGTCGCACGGCGTTCTGTTCGCCTTGTCTTATCAGAATTTCGTATGAAGCAGCTTCACATATAAATTTGTTTTTTATTGTGCTGTGAATGCGACAGGTGCAATACTTGCGACACATTAAATGGCAATTAAAAAGCGATGCAAATGTCTCAAAATTACTGCGACATATCAAACAATTCGAGAGCGCAATATGTTGGAGATATCTCGAACATTTTGCCGATAAAACTGAGCCACAAATAGAAATGTATCCTATGCAAACAATCGCACAGGTTCGATTGAGGCATTTTCAATCGCTGCAAACAAAATAAATATTAAATGTCAACATTTGAGAACGCAATAGTTTTAAGCCCCGCCAGCGGCTATCCACGCATCGTCGCTGTAACTGATAGCGCCCACAATAAGCCCAAACAATATCCATACAACCCATACATGTACGCTTTTTGTGCATACGTGTATCCATAGGTATTTACAACATTGACATTGAACATCCTCAATTTGGCCAGCGATGCGCACCAAACTGGCCCTCGCCGGCCCCAACGCGGCTCGGCCCAATCGCCCAGCCATAGATTACCAGGCAAAGGACACCTCAGGGAGTCCGAGGCGAGCGAGAGAATACAACAAATACGCTTGCCCACAGTGCGTATGTGCGCCGCTGTCTGGTCAGGGGCAGCCAATGCCCAAGGAAAATGCCGTCAAACAAGGACATTTAGATAATTTTAACATATAATTAGCCATTTTTTAAGGGGACAAAAAACTAGTTAAAAATTGTAAGTATCCTACTTAGGGATAACAGAGTTTATGATTCGACTCACAGAATCCCATTTAAAAACGTTTAAGTTTTAAAGCATTCAAATTATATAACGCATCTTGAACCTTATCTCGATAGTTTATTATCAGGATTCTAATCCTTTGTTGAATCGAGCCATTAAAAATATTATGACTATAAACCCAATCCAATCATTTATAAAAGAAAGTTAATATATACATATTAATAAGTCCGAAATCTCATAGCTCAAACCAAAACATAAAAAATGTTGCAAAAAAAGTAGCCAAAAAATTATTTAGTTAAAAATTCATTAAAAAGATTTGAAAAAATTTAAAATGCATTGATATATCCTTACTAACTTACGACTTATGCAATCCAATTATTGGTTTTAGATATACAAAAATATTTATTATTCCCATTTGCTGAATCAGAATGTCAGTTCTGTTGAGGAAAACATATTTTCAGTTGTTTATGGAAAATAACATTTTGGAAAATATATGGGGACATCCATACTGTAGCCTGGGTATGATCACTGATCAGCAACATTTATAATTCTTAATAAATAATTTAATTAATATAAGTACCTAGCTTGAAAATTGGTTTGATACGTTATATATAATATTATTATTATTATTATTTGTATTATTATTGTTGTTATTATTTAAAATATAGAATATGGCTATAAATTATTAAGCAAACAATTCTACAATACACTAGCTATTTACTATGTTACATGACATTTCTTATATATAAATAGTTGATTTTCCACTATGTTGAATTTTTTGTATAATTTCCTGAAGCACCCTAATATTACACATTTACTTTGAATATACAAATTCCGCGAGTACATTTAATGTACCTTAAACTTACATGTGGCCAATATGTGTGCGTGTGTGTGTGTGTGTGTGTGCGTGTGTGTTAAGAACATCGATTGGGAGGAGCCTCATTAGTCGTGCATCCATTGAAGTTACGAGTAATCCTTTAAACTCTTTCAGTTAATGGCAATCGCAATTGCAGTTTCAAGGTCAACCAGCGCCCCCGCCCCCGGCAAAGGATGTGAGGGCCAAGTGCAATTTTCGATGCGCTAAAGGGAAAACCAGACAGACAGACCGACAGAGAGAGAAAGCGAGCGAGAGAGCGGGAGGGAGAGAGATAGAGCTAGGGAGAGACCCAGCGAGCGAGAGTGAGGCTCTGGCTCTGGCACAGCCGCAGAGGTATCCCGTGGCGCAGGGCAGTGTCCGGCTGGCCACGCTAGTGCCGCGATCGCCGTACTCGGCCACGACGACGTCCGCACAACCAGAGATTGGATCGCTCGGCGCCAACATGGAGCGCAGCCTGAGCAACAGCAAGAACAACAGCGCCGAGTTCGGGCACAACGCGATGGGGGCCACGAGCGCGGCGTGGGCCAACAACAAGGAGTCGCCGAACAACGAGGACGACTCCAACGAGGACGACGGCGACAATGCGACACCTGCCAAAGTCACCGATCCGCTGGCGCCGCGTCTGGCCAACAATGAGGCAAGTTGCACCAACTTTACCAAGAACACCAACAACAACAACATCTGAGTTTCTCCTCTGTCCGCAGCGCGTTTTGGTCGTGTCCGTGACGGAGCGCCAGCGCGAGACCTGGGGCCAAAAGGCCGAGTTCCTGTTGGCGGTCATCGGCTTCGCCGTCGACCTAGGCAACGTCTGGCGCTTTCCGTACATCTGCTATCAGAATGGCGGCGGCGCCTTCCTGGTGCCCTACTGCCTCTTCCTCATCTTTGGCGGCCTGCCCCTGTTCTACATGGAGCTGGCCCTGGGGCAGTTTCATCGCTGTGGCTGCCTCAGCATCTGGAAGCGCATCTGTCCGGCCTTAAAGGGTGAGTGTCAACAGTTTTAACTACATGTTAGATAGTAAGTTCTTAGAAATTTGAAGGCAAGCCAAGTCTAGTCTAAATAAATCTGTAGACTAAGTAGAGTTTAAAAATATAATTCCATAACGGTTTGTTATAATTTTTACAATTTTTATTTTATATTTTGAGTAATGAAAAACCAAAATAATTTTCCATGAAACAAAATTTCTTGCTCTCAGTTTAAAGAGTTCCCAATTCTTTTATACAAATTCCCACCATAGGTCTTACAGTTATTCATGCTAAAAGCAAAAAGTTATATTGGTTTGTTAGGTTTATATGTTTTTTTTTTAATTTATTTTTTTTATTTTATAGCCGCAATCCAAAAAAATATTTATTTTTTAAGACTCAATCAATAGGCTGTGACGTTTTAATGCTTATTATATTTTTCATACATTTCCAACCAGCAATTCTACCAAATTGCCCTAAGGTTGGCCTGTTTTTGTTACCTGTAATTTATGTTTACGCCTGCTCCACATAAATGAATCACAAATATTGAATTAAACTCACGAAGAAAAAACAACAAGACATTAAAGAAAAATTGCATATTGAAATCTATTAAGCAGTCAATAAACGTTCAATATGTGCACAGTTGAAGGCCTGCAGCTAAATGTGGAAAAAAAATATATAAATAATATATAATATAAATTTGAAGCGCTTTAAAATCAAATATTACGTATACGCACACGTGCGCTGATAGCCTTTAAAAGTGTAATATTTTGTTGTGTTAGTCATGTGGCCGATGCTTGCGATAAGAGAGGCTGTGTGTGAGGGTACAGCCATTTTTGTGGGTACTTTGGGCCTGGTGGCCCAGTGGCCGCCCGCAGCCTGTGGCCAACACATGTCTCAGAGCGTTTGCTTTCATTGTTTTGCTCAACTCGGACTGCTGCTGACGACATTATCAGTGTGTGTGTGTGAAAGGGACACGCACGCGGCCGGGCTTAGTTCGAGCTGAGCCAAGTGTACCACTGATAAGGCCGGAGCGAAAATTGTTGCAACAATTAATGCCGCATTCAAGTGAAATTTAGATTTGAATAGCGCACAAATCAGTCGCCAGATGAACTCTAATTAAATTGTGCACCAGGGCGGCGCCTACTCGAAATTGACTTATCTCGATACGAAGACACTCGAAAGTTTTGCGTATCAAGTTGATAATTTCATTAAATGGCAAACAAAATGCTGCCAAATGGATTTTGCTGCCATACAAGTTGATTTAGCCGGTGGCTGTGGCTGCCAGCGCTTTAAACTTGCACCAACTTTCTGCTGACTCACTGGCCTGCACTTGGAGTCGCTCCTCCTCCCGCTCCACCCTCGCTGCCTCGCTTCCTGGCCCTGAGCTGAACGGCAAACATTACTTTGTGGCAGCCATCATTTGCTCAACAAGTGTTTGCGCAACGAAACCTTTGGGCCAACTTTCTGCCAGGCGATTAAAACTGAATAGAAATGGCAGAAAGGAAGACACAAGTGTGTGATGGTCGAGGGTGCTCGACTAGGGATTGCCCTGTATATTCAAATGCTTTTGGCAATAAGCTGTCTGTCTGTCTTTTCTTTGTTTAAAACAATTTCTTTGTTAAAACAATTTGGCAATAATTTATATAAAAATATAATTTCGCCAGACCTTCCAACAGCAAAATATAATCATTTAACAATAGAAATTCGCCAATAAATATATTTATTTTTAATTGTATAAATTTATAAATTTTAATATCTCCCAGATGAAACATTTCACTAGCCTTTTAAACATGTTTCAAAGGTAAGACAAGTGTTTCAATAAAAGAGATACCAAAGAAGATTTAAGCTAGAAGAATAATATATATCTGCACATTCGAAAATGTCTAAGGAGATATACTTTCTCCAATAACTTCTTATGTGATTATCCTAAAAATCAAATGCATTTGGGATGCTTGGATAATACACAGAATTATAAGTGTAGCAAAAATCATGATTTTACCTTAAAACCCGGTTTATATATTTTTTTTGGGCAGGTACAATAACGTTTAAAATAATCTTAGCAGAGTCTACGTAAGTCGAGCTCTTGCTTCCACGGCTATATTTTTAATCAATTGCAGCTTCTCCCTTCTGTTACATTCTTTTTGCCAACTTTAATATACCCCCATTCCCAGCGATTTACAATTGATATAGGGTATTAGCAGAGTATAATAAAAGTCGCTTGTGACAAAGAGTGAGAAAAGCAAAGCGAAGCTGCAAACCAACTCAAAATCACGTGACGTGTCTTATTGGCATCATCAAGTAAACGGCGAAAGGTGGATAGGGAGGGGGGGGGGGGAAGGCAGGTGTGTGTGTATTTAGATACCTTGCATCGCAATCCATAAAGCCAACCGTTCGTTCGTCCTGCTGGCCGTGTCCAATAAGCAGGAATGTGTAAAATGTCACGTGGGAATATTTCAAGTTGATGATTTTTCTCATCGTTATCAATCAGAGATTGGCATTCCCATGTTGCACACACACACAGGCACACACAATGGATACCTGTTGCTACAAAAAAAATTGTTTTTAAACTGGTTTAGTAAGTTGCGATTTAAGTAAGATTTAAATGTAAGGCACTGGATAAAAACAGCTCATGATATATAACTTGATACATATCAACTTATATAATTTTTAATAAATATTAATAAACTATATCAACTGACTTAACTAAACTTAAACTCCAGTTAAATTTGGGAACACATCTGAAATCATGGAAAAACAAATTTTTTTAATAATATAAATATTGGTTTATGTGAAATGTTGGTTAGTTATAGACATGAAAGGATAAGATGTCCTTCATAACAGATAATTTCTGTAGTCAACACTTTATTATTTTTTTCACAATCAAAAATAAAACAAATCTTCAGTGCAAGAAAATTACAAATTCCTTATGTTTTGAATAAAAATAAAAGAATAAAAAAATTATTTGTCAAGTGAAAAACGTTGCAGAAATTTAAAAATGGTATTTTTAACAGCAAGTGTAGGAAAACTGTTCAACATTTTAATTTGTTTTAGAAAATTTGTATATGTAAAATTTATGTACTGGATCATATCTGACATTTTAATATAAAGATATATCTGGTTTTAACCAAGAATAGAGTTATTTAATTTTTTTTAATCAGGAACTGAACTTTGAACATTGGCGTAATATCAGTGCAAAATCCCATTTTGAACCCTGAAATTGCAGTTGAAAATATGCCATCTTAATTAAAAATAAAGCAAACAAAACGTAAGATGTTTTTTGTTATTAAATTCAATTAAAATTGTTTCATTTAAAATTGGGAAACAGGGTTCGAAAATCTACGTATATGGAAGTGGGAATTTCGGTTGGCAAATGCGAATAATTGTTATTATTATTAAGTAAGAATTTGCTAAGAACTTAGCATACGAATCGGCGAACTTCTTAGGTATCGATATGAACAGCAATTTAATTTGTTTTTTCCCTCAAGGCGTTGGCTATGCGATTTGCCTGATCGACATCTATATGGGCATGTACTACAACACCATTATTGGCTGGGCGGTTTATTACTTGTTCGCCTCGTTTACCTCACAACTGCCGTGGACGTCGTGCGACAATCCGTGGAACACTCAAAACTGTATGCCGGTGACCAGCGAGAACTTCACGGAGCTGGCCACCTCACCGGCCAAGGAGTTCTTCGAGTGAGTGCCAGCGGCTAAAGAAGAAAACGCCGCAAAGTCAACTCTATAAGTCCCAAATTATATATATTTAAATTAGGCGTCGTGTTTTGGAGAGCTACAAGAGCAACGGGCTGGACTTCATGGGTCCGGTGAAGCCCACTTTGGCGCTCTGCGTCTTTGGCGTCTTCGTGCTCGTCTACTTCTCGCTGTGGAAGGGCGTGCGTAGCGCCGGCAAGGTCGTCTGGGTGACCGCCCTGGCGCCCTACGTGGTGCTCATCATCTTGTTGGTGCGCGGCGTCTCGCTGCCCGGCGCCGATGAGGGCATCAAGTACTATTTGACGCCCGAGTGGCACAAGCTGAAGAACTCCAAGGTGTGGATCGACGCCGCCTCGCAGATCTTCTTCTCACTGGGACCCGGCTTTGGCACGCTCCTCGCCCTGTCCAGCTACAACAAGTTCAACAACAATTGCTACCGGGATGCGCTCATAACCAGCAGCATCAATTGCCTGACGAGTTTTCTGGCCGGATTTGTTATATTCTCTGTATTGGGGTGAGTACTTCGGTCTAATGTATAACAACATCATTTAAAAAACTTTTTACTGATCACAGTCGCAAGTTTTTATAATTTAAATAAATAAACCCAAGGCAGGGTTTTCAAAATTCCTCGCAGGAGCGTGGAAACTGCGTGAGAAACAATTCCGAAAAATTATTTAATAATTTTTAAAGACTATTAGAAATCTAGTACGTTTTAATTCCGGAAATTTCAATGTCAACATTTTTTATAAATATTTATTGAATAATTTTGGTACCCGTTATCGATTACAAATTAAATTTCGCGATTCTAAATTTCAAAAAAAGAGGTTTTTTAGAAAGAAAAAAAAAAAAAAATCCATTTTAAATTAACTTTAAATAGAGAATCAATCTAGATGACAAATCATAATCAAAATGGTAAATATCGGTTCAGTTTGGTCAAAGCTATGGTACTTTGAAATCTAGGAAGTATGATGTTGCAAACTTTACATATCTACATTTTTGTCAATTTGTGATTTTTTTTTTAATTCTAAAGTTTAAAAAAATTTTGAAAGTAAGTTATAAAGGATTTTTTTGGAAAAAAAAATAAAATACAATTTAATTTCAAAAACAAATAAAATTTAAATGCAAAATCAATCTAGAGGTTAAATCATGATGAAAATTGCGAACTTTAAAATGAAGAATGGTATGATTTTTTAATTTTCCCCCAAAAAACGGGCGGTATATGGGTGAAATACTGAATAAAAATCCGTGTACCATCAGCTATTGTATGTACATCGATTTATTTATAATGGAGATATATTTTTCCCAGCTACATGGCCTATGTGCAGAAGACATCGATTGACAAAGTGGGCCTAGAGGGGCCGGGCCTGGTCTTCATTGTTTATCCCGAGGCCATCGCCACGATGAGCGGCTCGGTGTTCTGGAGCATCATCTTCTTCCTGATGCTCATCACGCTGGGCCTGGACAGCACCTTCGGCGGCCTGGAGGCGATGATAACGGCGCTGTGCGACGAGTACCCGCGTGTGATTGGACGCCGTCGGGAGCTGTTCGTCCTGCTGCTGCTCGCCTTCATCTTTCTGTGCGCGCTGCCCACGATGACCTACGTAAGTCGCTGCTGTCGCTTATCTATCAGTCGGATTCGTTTAATTAACTGTTAAGTGCGTGCCGACGCAGAAGGGGGTGGGGGAGGGGAGGGGAGGGGCAGGGGCTGGGCCACCACATACACACACATGGCTCATTAAGCGCAGCCACTGCCATGACTGGCGATTGTCTTGCCTCCGGACGGACTGCCGGACGGGCGGACAACTGTTTAAATATGCCAGTTTAGTTTTAGCAAAAAACGATGGATTGCCATGTTAAGTGCTTTTTATCGTTCCTTCAGCTAATCTCACATACTTACTCAGCTCCAGTCAAGTGGCTGCCCGCCCAACCCCGCATCCTCGCCACATTTGCTCCTGCATTTTTATCACCTGTCAGCCGTGTTTGCTTTTGGCCTGGCCAAGACGCAACACCCTCGTTGCCTGTGCCCTTGGCCAAACACTTGACGCCCTGCTCGTCCGCCCGCTGCCACTTTGTCTGATTACATTTGAAATTGTAATTCAGTAGCGTCTATATATTTTAGTTGGCCACTCGCCGTGCGTATCGGTCAATGGATCAAGCTATTCCATTTCCATGCATATCTTAGCCGGAACAATGCCTGCATCCATTAATCAAACACAAACTGCATCCATTTGTTTGTTTTCCTTTTCGCCAACAGTCGGAAATTGTTATGATGGCAATTTGCGATTTTGCGAGCGGTGAGATAAACTTCTTTGTCTTCAATTGAATATCTTCCAAGATTCCAAATTTCAATTAAAGACCAGTTAACTGCATAGAAAACTCTTTACATTGATACTCTAGGAAGATTATAGAGTACATTCGCCATAATAAGAAAGCCCCAAAAAATTAGTTCGGTTTGTGAAAATTAAAGAAAATATATTATTTACTTTATTCTACCCATTGAAAATTATTTAAAATTGAAAATATTTAAATATTAATTAATAAATTAATTATTGATACCATGGTACCCCAATAACCGATAAATATTAATAAATTAATTAATTATCGATACCCTTTATCCCGAAAGTGATAAATATTAATTAATCAATTAATTATCGATAACCCGTTTCCCTGAAATCGTTCAATATTAATTATTAAATTAGTTATCGATACCCCGTTGCCCTGAAATCGATAAATATTAATTTTCAGATTTGGTTTATTGAGCATATTTGTCAACTTGGAGCTGGGTACAGGGTATATGCTAGTCGGGTATAAAGCACTTTTGTTTCTAAGCAGAGTATTTGATTTCCTTAACCAATTGTTCTATACCCTACCTTGGCTCTATTGTCCTCCTTTCGCTGCGTTATCTTCTTGCTATCTTTCTAACCAATTTCCCTGTAATTTTTCAGGGCGGAGTTGTTTTGGTCAACTTTTTGAACGTATACGGGCCCGGCCTGGCCATACTCTTTGTGGTATTTGTGGAGGCAGCCGGCGTATTCTGGTTTTACGGCGTCGATCGCTTCAGCTCGGACGTGGAGCAGATGCTGGGCTCCAAGCCGGGCATCTTCTGGCGCATCTGCTGGACGTACATCAGTCCAGTGTTCCTGCTGGTGAGTGGCAAGCGCGGATGAAAGGGGAACTTAGCTAAGCTTTTTCTGTGAACTGCCTTGCAGACGATCTTCATATTCTCGATATTGGGCTACAAGGACATGCTGGGCGAGGAGTTCTACTATCCGCCGTGGAGCATTCAGGTGGGCTGGGCCGTCACCTGTTCCTCGGTGATGTGCATCCCCCTCTACATGATATACAAGTTCTTCTGCGCATCGAAGGGCGACTGCAAGCAGCGGCTGAAGGAATCCTTCCAGCCGGAGGAGAGCTGTCGTTCGGTGGTGCCCGGTCAGCAGGGCACTTCGGTGTGACATGACAATGCTGTGCATTTGAATATACACACTAGCAGCAGCTACAATTTAAATTCCAAAAGCTATTCACCAACAACAACAACAACTAAAACTAAATCTGAAGTTGGCAGCAGCAGTAAGAGACTGCTCGACTTCAACAGTTACTACGCTTACCACACAAATAATCTTAGCTACATGGAGGCAGATGGCGACGAGGAGCAGCTGCCGGCCACAAACATACGGAACAGCAATGATATTAATACATATAGTGCTAGTGCTAGTCTTAGCCATAGTTTAAGTCTCGGCTCGGTCAACGAGAAAAGCCAACACGGCAATCCGACAACTGCTGCCGAGGACAATAACCGCGCCCTGAGGATCACCAGCTGCAAGCCGCTCAAGTTCCCGCTGGCCAGTGAGTGGTTGGTCTGAAGGACCTCAACAGCAACAGGAGGCAGAGGAAAGTACCGCAAGCAGCCATTTGCGGGGCTTTCCCTGTTTGCCCAACTCACGTTCTGTTTTTTCTACTACAAGTATTTATCGTATAAAGTTATATAGTTAATTCGAATACCCTATAAAGATTGTTAGTGCACAATTTAACTCACTGTTTAAACTAGCCTAAAATACTCGTATAACCCACTAACTATCTAAACATATATCTTATATATATACACAATGAATATGCAAAACAAATATAAACTAAGTATTGTAATTGTTCAAGCTATTATTATTATATATTAGTTGTATTAATAACTGTATATTGTGAATGTGAATTGGTAACGAATGCTTTTGAATAGCATATCCCAGGTTTAATACTACTTAAGAACACCCTGTACAATGCGCATATAAGTATATAACTAACAAAACCTTTTCTTCTTTTCCCTCGCAACAAAAGGAAAACAATTGTAAAACAGCCATTTACAATTGTTTTGCGCATTCCATTAAATTTTCAATATAATTTTGGTAGTACCAAAAAACCAATAAGAAAACAAAGGAAATATCGTTTTATTGCGGAAAAATATTATAAGTGTATTCAAGGTAATTCTGCTGTATTCGGATGAGGACTTAATTAAGAACTTACAGCAAACATGTTTGCAACTTATATATTTTTTCTAATTCTTAAATATATTTTTTTAAGTTTAATATATTAATTTTGTATAGTTTTTTGGTCGAAAATTGAGTTGTGTGAAAAGCAAGATTGCCAGACAAAAATAAGTAGGCAAGTTTTCTAAGTGCTCAAGCTTTTATAGTCTTTGCTAATAATTATAATCAGTTCAAACATTGGTCTGGAAGGGTATTACGAACTTCGGCTTGCTGAACTATTTTAGAGCCTTGTAGAGGGTATTATAAGTTTGTCATATCAATTTTAACTTATGCAAGGCATTAAAGGAGAGCTGAGTCGGTCTATTCCAGAAATGTATTTTAAAAGCTATATTTGAATTTGTACTAAGTAGCAAGGCTTAATCCATGAAATATTTTGATATATATCAGTTTTTAGTCAGTATTATTTCCAATTAATCTTTCATATTATTTGATCATTAGAGATTTGTCTATAATTTGGATAAAGATGTAATACATAATGTAATAATATATGAAATATATATATTTATTTATATATAAAAAGCTAACATTTTATACAGATCTGTAGATTAGGATCAGGTAGGACACCTGATTCAAGTAGAAAGCCCAACATAGGCCATGTGAAATTTAGTTGTTTCTTTCGAATAAGTAAAATAGTGATAATAAATTGTAGGATTCCAGTTTCGAATAAGAGATAGCTAAAGATATTGCTCCAGAGTAACGACAATCCTCTATATAGATTGTATATTTAAGCCCGGCAAGTTTTCAATTTTAAATGAAATATTCGTATTTAATGTTAAATTAATTAAATTTTAATTACATCAACTTGCTGGTTACTGTTTAGCGTACTTAGCTACACAAAATAGTTTAAGAGGAGCTCGCTGCGTGTTTCTATATATAACTATGTACGATATTTTTTGCATGTGTGTGAAGAGAAAGATGTATGTATGCCAGTTCCTTTTGTAGTTTGTTGTTGTTGGTATCGCTGCTGCTGCTGTTGTTGTTGTTGCTGCTCTTCTTTATGACTCTGGCGGCTGCTTCTTGCGTTTGCGACGTGATTTGCGTTTTTTCTTTCGCTCCTATTTCTTGGCACTCTTGCCGCCCTCGTCCTTGCTCTTGTCCGACTTCTCATCAGACTTCTTGTCCTTGCCGGCTTCCTTGTCTTTAGTGTCCTTGTTCTCCTTATCCTTGCTATCCTTATTCTTATCCTTGCCATCCTTATCGCCCTCGACTATCTTTTTGCCCTCCTCGGCATCGCGATTCGCCAGCTTATTGTTGATCAAATTGTGCAGCGCAATTATCGAGCGGACCATGGACGCCAGATAGACGACCAGCATCTGATCGTTGGTCTTCACGTACATGGTGCCCGTGAACTGGTCGTTGGTAATGTCCGGCAGCAGGTTGAATATGTCCTGCAGCTGGTAGACAATCTGATGATTGATGGGCATCTTGCCCTCGCCCACGCGCTGCAGATACTGTTTGATGTCGCGCAGCTGTGCATTGAGGCCTTTGAGGCCCATCAGCTGGTTGGTGATCTTCTGCGATAGGCTGCCGACAGTGGTGTCCTTGATGTCGCGCAACAGATGCTCGACGCCCACCTCTTCGGCCTCCTCGGCGCCAATCTCGCTGGGCACATGCTCGAAGGTTTTGCTCGTCGGCGAGCCGTCGTCGTGCACCTCCTCGACGGCTATGTACGCCTCGGTCGGCAGGCCCAGATCCTTGGGCTTGGCATCGATGATGACCAGCACCGAGTTGGGACAATAGCGGCGGATCAGCTCATTTATGGCGATATCGTTCTGATGCAGCTTCGGCCCGGTGTGATACCAGCCCACAACGCGCTCGCGTGCATTCACTTTCTTGAACATGCCGTACATGTTCTCCAGATAGTCGTGATCCAGGAACCACACCGACTTGTCCTTGTCATCCTCATCGAAGGGCACTGCAAGGCAACGTTCGGATTAAATGCATTCTATGGGCTAATTTTGATTCCACTCACCCGCAAAGCTGTTGGACACGTCCAGTATGCCCTTGGAGCGCCAGCAGCCGAGCAGCACGCCGACGACGCGCTTCTGGTTGCCAATCTTGCCCATGCGATTGAAGTGATCCACAACCGATAACAGGACCAGCGGGTGGACAATCACTTTGTTTACGCTCACCTCCAGCGACGGCATTTTGAGTTTGTGTATTGGTGTGTGTAGAGTGTTGGGCGGTTTGGCTGGGCACAGCGTACTGTGCTTGTGTATTCTTTTTAAGACGTACTTACGACAATTGCAACAAATGTTTGTAACAATTGAGCGAAATACCGAAATGACAAGCAAATTCTTCTTCTTTGACGTGTGACTAGGGATGCCTATTGTGTCGATACATTGAATGGCGACACAGTTTCGATTTATATCGATAACAAAGTAAGTAAATAGCAGAATGGTCAACTATCGATACGTTTCATGCAACAACAATTCATCCAGCCGGTCATCAAGCTGTGCTTCAATATATCGGCAATACTTTGTAACAAAAACAAATTAAATTGGTACGGTACTACAATTGACAAATTTTGACATATTACTCTATCTATCGATATACAAGTGTAGATATTACAATACGGTTTAATTTTAAAATGATAAACACAATATAAGCATAGAAATTACTTATCTATTTACACAATGTTAAAACTGCTGTGAGCTACTTTGTAGCTGCTATCAAAGTACGTAACTGTAGTAATTAGAAATCGTTATTAATTACAAAATGTCTGATAAGCTTTCGATATTACAATTGGCAATTTTTGACATATTACTTAATGTATCGATACACATTTCGGTTATTTTTAAAATTATTGCTACGATTGCGACAAAGTAATTATTTACATAAAGCTAACTTTAATTTATAGCTGCTCGCCAAGTGGGTGATCGTAATAATTTAAATTCGTTTTTAATTACAAAATTCGTAAAATGTTACGCCGTTATCGTATTTACATTGCGTGCATGTGTGTTAGTCGTAGAGTGTGCTGTTTCTGTTTGCCCTTGGTGGCACTGCTTGCGCGCACACCAGCGCTACTCTTCTAGCACACACAAAACGCCATTTTGGCCAGCAAATTGAACAAATGCGCGTTGCCATATCGTCGTTGTGGAATGCGAGAACTGGTCACACTGGCTGGCGTTGCGCGAGAGAAATTCGACAAAATATCCAAAGCAATTAGCAATTCGAGTGCAAATCGTTTTTTATCTGCGCGAAAAGTTTAGTAATGCCATAAAATTCGCTGGGCGCGCTTGTCGTTCGTATTGTCGTGTAGCCAACTGATATGATAAAAATGAGTGTGATGCGACGATGAGGTAATTGTTTTTGCTGCCCGTCGCTTGCTGCGTTCGTCTACAGTTTCACACACACACACACGGCGACACAAACACACGCCCAGGTTGAGGGGCGGCGTAATCATCAATGAGCAACTGTAAAACGAGGCTGAGCCTTCAGCGTCGAGTGCGCGTGTTGTTTACAAATCGTGTTTAAACTTGGCTGCTTATCTAAAATACTAAAAAGCCGCTGGCTGTGCCAAAAAAAAAAAAAGAAAGAAAAACGAGACCGAAGCCAAAGAAGAAGAGGAAGAAGCGGAGGAGCCAAGAGTCTCAGCTTCAGCTCGTAGACCTACACATACAAATGCAAATGCACACACACGCACACTCGCAGACGAATATACAAATACATGCAAACGGACAGACAGTCGTGTTTTACGCTCTTTTTTGTCTACGTCTTTTACTTTTCTCGTTTGTAATCATTTTCCAGCCATTCGTATGTGTTTCTTTCTATGTGGTGTACAAATATTAGAGCTCGAGAGCTGCTAATTAAATTATAAACATACAGAAAAGCGTTAAGCGACAGAAACAGAGACAGACGCAGAGCCGACCCCAAATTAGCTGCGCTGCTTTGGCCCATTTCCATTTGAACTAAGCAAGAGAAGAAGAAGAGCCAGGTGAGCAACCAGAGAGTTTAAATAAATAAGAAGAAAAAAATAGCAGCTACCAAAGCTAAATCAATCAATGAAGCTCAAAGCTCAATCAATGGTGTTGTTGTTGTTGTTGTCGTTACGCAGCTTTCACCAAATCTTCGGAATCTAGTTTAACCTGGCGGTGGCCGCTGCTCCTTGCAGCATGTAGAACAAGGCAAAAAAAATACTACAAAAAAAAAAAAGAAATATAACTGCAATCCAAGAAGTTGAAGAAGAAAGTAGTAGAATAAGCGGCCCCAAAATGTCCTTCATAACGAACCTGAAGAAGGTCTTCCACCTCGGCGGCGGGGGTGAGGCGAAAAAGAAACGGCTCTACAACAACATTAAAATGGAGACCGATCCGAAGGAGCAGTGGGAAATGGTCGGCGAACTGGGCGACGGCGCCTTCGGCAAGGTGTACAAGGCCCAGCACAGGGAGCACAGACGCTTTGCGGCCGCCAAGATGTGCACGCTCGAGGATGAGGAGAATCTGAGCGATCACATGGTCGAAATCGACATACTCTCGGAAATCAAGCATCCGAATATCGTTGAGCTCTATGAGGCATTCTCCATAGATGACAAACTTTGGGTGAGTCATCATGCTTCATATCGCATTCTATGTTTATTGTAATATCGTTGAAGTATTTGCAAGGGAGTAGAGTAAGAGGGGCGAGAGATGAGAAAAAACTAAGAACGAATAAAAGTTAAATATAATGAGCAAATTGCGGCGAGGAAAAGTAGGTAGTATTCACAAGTAATAAAATATGCAAAATACCTAAATATTTCATGAATTTATTGCTAGTAAAAGCTAAAATAATACAAGTAAAAAAATAAATGCTATATAAGTGATTCAATAATTGCATTTATTTATTAGGAAGTATAACAAGCTTTTTACAATTTAATTATTTAAAAAATATTCATATAATTTACAAATATTCATATAATTTATTTATTTAGTTTTGTATTTATTTAGAATAACTTGCAGGTTCTAAAGTACAGGATTATTCTTAATATTTAAAACAAATATCATTAATATCAACACATTATTTTAAATAAATCGCAATAAGGTTTTCTAGAGTTACAGTAATAAATATTTATAATACAATAGAATAGAATATAATAAAATAGATTATATAGAGAAAATATTAAAAAAAAAAACGTGGCTGCATAAAATATTCCCTCATTCTATTGAAATTCAAGGCTCGGTTTATGATTTTAGCTAGAATTCCGAATTCGAAGCGGTTTGCAGCCTTGGTAAACATTTTGATTAAATGTTATCGCATAGTGCGTTGAATTCTATTATGTTATCTAGAAAATATGACTAATATAAATATGAATAAATATATTAAATTCACTTTATAGATGCTAATTGAGTATTGTGACGGCGGCGCCTTGGACAGCATCATGGTGGAGCTGGAGAAGCCACTGACTGAGCCACAGATTGCCTACGTTTGCAAACACATGACCGAGGGCCTCACATTTCTGCACAAGAACAAGGTCATACATCGGGATTTGAAGGCCGGCAATGTGCTGCTCACCATGGAGGGTGGCGTTAAGCTGGGTACGCAGCTCGTTTTTAATTAACTCTGATCTCAATTAATTGGCCTTTCCCCTTTTGCAGCTGATTTCGGTGTGTCGGCCAAAAATAAACACACGATGCAGAAACACGACACGTTCATTGGCACGCCCTATTGGATGGCACCGGAGCTGGTGCTGTGCGAAACGTTTCGCGATAATCCGTACGATCACAAGGTGGACATTTGGTCGTTGGGCATCACCCTTATCGAGCTGGCGCAAATGGAGCCGCCCAACAGCGAAATGTCGCCAATGCGTGTGCTGCTCAAGATACAAAAGAGCGAGCCGCCCAAGCTGGAGCAGCCGAGCAGGTGGAGCAAGGAGTTCAATGATTTTCTTAAGAAGTCTTTAGTCAAGGTGCGATATTGTAGTTGCTTATGCTTTATGCCCTGACAAATGTGACTATTTCTGTTTAATTTACCTATTTGCAGGATCCACAGCAGCGACCCGCAACGGATGTGCTGCTGCAACACGGTTTCATCAGCGGCAATCTGGATGCGAAGCCCATTAAGGATCTGCTGCTCGAGTATAAGGCCGAGGTTGTGGAAGAGGTCGTCGATGATGAGGCTGAGGTTAGCTATAGCTTTAACTACACAATCTGCTTCTTCCCATTGTTGTTGCCAGCACAATATGCACCTGTATTGCAGCCAGAGCTAGAGAAGACACTAACTCTCTCTCTTTCTCTCTTGTATATTTCTCTCTTACACGCTGCTTCCTTGCCCTGTCAACAATGCCCAAAAAAAAAAAAAAAAATAACAAAAATAACTTTGCACTTTGCGTGAAATCTTTTCATGTGTATATTTTACTTTCCGTCAATTTGTCGGGCATTTTGCGTTCTTATCGTTTTCTGTATTATTTTTTGTTTTGTTTGTGTTTTTTTTTTTATTGTGTTTATCTGCAATTGATTTAGAAGCTTAAACGCCAAGTGAAGCGGCGCTCGCTCTATCAGAGGGTTGGTAAGTCGTTCTACAGCAACACCCCGTCAGCCGTCCTGTCCCCCCTCCGTCCATCGCACGCTCCATTTGATCAAGTTATTTTACTTTATATTTTGTTATCAGCATTGCTAAAAGTTATCTTGCTTTATGTACTCGCCTTCAAAAGGTTTCGTTTCAATTGTGGTTACAAACACATTCTAGCATTTTTAGATACTACTATATAAATTTTATATGTATAAAGTGCGCGCATAACTGTTTAATTTTATACCATAAAAGTCCGTTCGAATATTTGGTTCGTTATCAATACCTTCAGTTATTTGTTATCTTTATTGTTTAACCTCATTATAATGAATTAGCTAAATATAGATAACTTTATTTAA
This sequence comes from Drosophila sordidula, assembly GCA_035047465.1. Classification (NCBI taxonomy): domain Eukaryota; kingdom Metazoa; phylum Arthropoda; class Insecta; order Diptera; family Drosophilidae; genus Drosophila; species Drosophila sordidula. The sequence goes on from JAWNPQ010000290.1 coordinate 657,397, forward strand.
TTATCACATCATTGATATTTTGATCCCCAATCATTTATCGGTCATAAAAAAAAATCACTTGAGCTGTTTTTGATTGATTTAAAAGACTTGTTGGCAACATTTCAAAATTTCCCATAATTTAAAAGTGAGTCTTTATAACTTCAATTTTTATATGTTTGCCACAAATTGTAAACATTTAATGACAAATTTTATTACTCTTTATGGTTTAATAACCTTTAGTTAGAATAGTCTGATGTTTCTTTTTATTTCATATACCAGGCCTGTTAACATATGTTAGAGCTGTTTGTAACAGCGTACTCTTTGAGCTATAGAACATAACATACAAATTTTTTTAAATGATACGTATACATAATATTAACAAACTACTTACAGATGTTTTCAAATTTTAGTATCAGCACAAATGTTTCTCCTAAATCTCTGTTAACTACTTTAACAGATTAGTTAACATAGAATGAGAAACTCTAGCATACAGACAAATGTTTGTGAAAGCTAGCTAGAGCTTTAAATGCTTTTATTTTATTCAAGAAACGGGACGTCTGTTGACTATAAAGCGGGGGTTGCTGCAGACATGGAAATAATAATCAAAATATTTTTGTGCAAAAATGTAGAAATATATAAATGCATTTGGCAGTGTTATTGCTAAGTAGATCTTTAGCTAGGAATCGCGTTGAATGTTTAAATTGTTTAGCTAATGTGTTGTTTGTTTTATTTTATTTGCTGTTGTATAGGAACCCCGCAACTCGGCGCTCCAGCTCGACCTGGACGATGACTCTGCTTCGCTGCAGAGCCAAGACATTGACAAACGTAAGGGCGAGTTGAAATATTCGACAAATAGTTGATTTAAATTGCTCTTGTGCAGTTCCAGGTACACCTACATCCATATTGCGGGATTCCAAAGAGCAATCCCAACCAAGTAGCAGTCTACCAACAGCAGCAGCAGCAGCAGCAGCCGCCGCCGCAGCAACAGCTACAACAGCAGCAGCAACAACTAAAGCAACAACACCAGAAAAACCAAACCAGATCAAGGAGGAGCATGCGCCAGGCGTGGCCGAAACAGCAGCGCCGCATACCAAAGTGCCCGCACCAGCGCCGCCAACGCCCCCAGCGCCACAACAACAACAACAGCAGCAACAACAACCACAAAAATCAAGTGAAGACGTTGCCGAAACAAACGAAAAGTCTGACGCAGATAAAAAAGTGAGTCTGGCTTCAATTAAACCCTTCAATTATCTCTGCTAATGCCCAAACATCTTTCACAGCAGCACTTTGTTAAAAAGGAGAAGGGCAAAGCGCCTCCGCCGCCATCGGCAGTCGCTGCTGCTGCTGCAGCAGCTGCAGCAGCTGCTGCCGCCAAGTCACCGAGCTCCCCAACGTCGGATGTGGAGACAGCCGCCTCGCCCAAGAAGCTGCCGGAGCCGACGACCGCCATTGAGGTGAGCATTGGCCAGGATGCCGGCGAGTCCAAGCCGCAGCCACCGTCGCCGACCGCCTCGTCCATCGTGTCCGTACAGTCGGTGGCCTCCACGGCCAGCAGCTCGGGCAGCGCAACGGGCGCCGTGCTCAGCTCCAGCACCTCGCTGATAACCATCAACAGCAGCGATGCCTCGCCGGCGCCGCGCCAGCAGCAGTCGGTGCCGCCGCCGCCACTGCCCGCCCAGCACCTGGTGCTGCCCAACAGCCTGGAGTCGGTTAGCCAAATCACAGTCGTGACGAGCACGCATCCCCCGGTGATTATTGATAACTCACAGCAGCAGAATGAGGTCATCATTGTGTCCAATGATCTGAACAAGAGCACGCATCTGCATGAGTCCTCCACGGACGAGGATTTCCCCTCGCTGGACGACAGTCTCGGCGATCAGGTGAAGCAATCATCCATGATACTGACCGTCAACGAGCGTCAAGATGGCGGCGGCGTCGGAGCAGGAGCAGCTGCAGCTGCGGCCGCTGTGCATGCACGCAAGCTGGACGAGAGCGAGGTGTTGATTGTGAGTCCGTCGTATGCGGACGACGATTCGGCGTATAATACCGCCTCGGGCAGTCACGATCACAGCGATCAGCTGATGGACACCAGTCACGTGTCCGTCGTCACCGTCGGCGATGAGGTCATCAAGGTCAAGGACAGCAGCCATCAGCCGCGTCAGCAGGCGAATGGCATTGTGCCCGAGGACGTGAGCATCATTGTGAATCGCTTCAAGCCCGGCCAGGAGCACGAGAAACGCATCTCGCCGGACAGCAGCCTCGGCTCCGGCTCCAGCGAGAACGGCTCCGTGCGCTCCGGCCGCCGCGGCGTGGAGGTGCAGATAACCAGCGGAGGCGGCGGCGATGCGGACAGCATTGGCACCAACACTAGTCAGGACAGTCGCCACGAGGTGGACAACAAGCAACAGGCGGCGATGTTGCCGCCGCCGCCGCCACAGCAGCAGTCGTCACGGCTGGCGCTGTCCATTGACGAAGAGGAGGAGGCGGCGGATGTGGTGGTCATACGGCAAAAGCCGCGCGTGCCCGCCTCCGCCAAATCCGCAGGCCTCACCAAGGAGGAAATCGAGCTGCGCAATCTGCGCAAGAAGACGCGCAAGCGTACGCGTAAATTCGAGATCGATGGCGTGCAGATGACGACGACGACCAGCCGGGTGATCTATGGCGACGAGGAGAACGGGCGCATCTATGATGACCACGATTTCCGCAAGCAGGAGCTGCGCGAGCTGAAGATGCTGCAGAAGCAGGAGAAGAAACAGCAAACGGAGCTGCACCTGAAGGAGCAGGTGGCCAAGGAGCAGCAGGATCGCCGCTTCGAGCAGGAGCGCATCTCGCTGGAGAAGACGTACGAGGCGGACATGGACACTCTGGCGCGCCAGCACAAGCAGCTGATCGAAAAGACGGAACAGACGCAGGAGAACGAGCTGCGCAGCTCCTCGAAACGCATCCGATCGGAGCAGGAGCAGGAACTGAAGATATTCCGCGAGAACCTGAAGCAGGAGATACGCCTGCTGAAGCAGGAGGTCGATCTGTTTCCCAAAGACAAGCGCAAGGACGAGTTCAAGCAGCGCCGCACCGCCATGGAGCTGGACCACGAGGAGAAGGAGCGCTCGTTCCTCGACTCGCTGAAGGAGCGCCACGAGCTGCTCCTGCGCCGCCTCAGCGAGAAGCATCGCGACCATTTGGCCACCATCAATCGCAATTTCCTGCAGCAGAAACAGAATGCGATGCGGACGCGCGAGGCGCTGCTCTGGGAACTGGAAGAGAAGCAGCTGCACGAACGCCACCAGCTGTCGAAGCGGCACGTGAAGGAGCTGTGCTTCATGCAGCGCCACCAGATGATCATACGCCACGAGAAGGAGCTGGACCAGGTCAAGCGCATGCTGCAGCGCAAGGAGGAGGATCTGATTAAGAAGCAGACGCTCGAGAAGCGCGCTCTGCCCAAGCGCATACGCGCCGAGCGCAAGGCGCGCGATCTCATGTTCCGCGAATCCTTGCGCATCTCCACCAACCTCGATCCGGACATCGAACGCGATCGCCTCAAGAAGGTAAGTGCGTGCAGTTCAGGCCACGCTGAAGTTAACGCGTTTCCCTTGCAGTTCCAGGAGCAGGAGAAGAAACGTTATATGCAGGAGGAGCGTCGCTTCGAGGTCAAGCATCTGAAGCAGCTGGAGGAGTTGCGTGCCACACGTGAAAGCGCCATCAGGTGAGCTCCAAGTGAGGCCCGATTGGGATCTTCAGCTAACAGCCAACCTTTATTGCCCGCTGCAGAGAACTGGAGCAGCTGCAGAATGAGAAGCGCAAGGCGCTTGTGGAGCACGAGCACGCCAAGCTCTCCGAGATCGATGAGCGTCTCAAGGCCGAGCTGCGCGATTGGCGCGAACAGCTGGTGCCCCGCAAACAGGTGTGTAATCCCCACTTATCACTGTCGCCCCTCAACCCCACACCACCCAACTGTCCCCGCCCCCACCCCCACCCCATCTTTACCAGCCAAGGCTATTCGCCTCATTTTTGTTGGTGTTTTGTGTTTTTGTACAGTTTTGCGTAGTTAATTTTGGATTGATCTTAAGTTAGTTTTTAGTACTGTTGTAAATATTGTGCATTTCTTGGTTTACGGTGGTGATTTGTGGTGTCTTGTGCTGCCCCTTGACCCCAGCCCTTGCCCCCGCCCCCCATCTGTTCCGCCAAACATCACAACGTTTTGCATTTGAGCGCTGAGCAATAATCGGTTAAAGATAACAATGGTGATAACTCCGCCATGACTTAACTTGTCCAATGACATCATTTTTGCACAAGTGCACAGCTATAAAGAAGATATGTATGCTAATATCGTAGAATACTGAGAAAATTGTGAGTCAACAACAAATTTTAAGTTGGCAACGAAATTTATCATTAAAACAGCTACATACATTTATTTTTTTACCTGTGAACTTCTTGGAATTAAATTTCACACTATTTATATATATAAAAGTAAAGAGAACAAATCGGCTATATAGGCTCTTTGAACTTTAGCTGTAAAGATATGGTTGCGATCATCAACACCTTTCTGATAAGTGAATTTAATAGTCAGCGATTTCTACAAATAGATAACTATTGTTTTATTGTTTGATAAGTTTAAAGAATAGATAAACATATATTGAAATATATTGGGGTTTGCATTATGCAAAAGCGTCTTAGAAAGACGAAATCATGGTGATTCTATAAATTCAGTAATCGATGAATGTTATTATTAACGGAATATAAATATTTATTGTTAGCAGAGAAAAAGAAAATATATTGCGTAACATATAAATATAAACTATATTAAGTTGGAAAATTACATAAGCATTTGTTTTCACCGATATTTAAATACATCTTTTCTTTTAAATGCAATTTTTAACAAATAAATAAATCATCAAATAATGTTTGAGGAACAATTCCTTTAAATTTGCAATTTTCAACTGGAAATATATGATACGCACGTTACATATTTGAAAAAAATTATCACATAAGCAGTTTTGTTAGTGTAAAATATTTTGCCTTAAACACATATCATGTAGCCAAATATATAATAAACAACGTTTGTTTTGAAATGTATAACAACCAAATAAGACTTCAATGTTAGTGCAAGTGCGACAAGGATACAATTTGCACTGAGTTAGAAATCCCACTTAAAATTTGCTAATTTTATAAATTGACAAAAGAAATGTGTATTTAAGATTTTATGGTAATCAGATTTCATATTCTAATTATACGGCAGAAGTTTAAGTCAGTCAGAAAAGAAATACAAATATTAAAATTTGTGTAACTCATAGAATTTTGTCATTTATAATTTAGTTTTTCTTAGGTTTGCATAGCAAACAAAGTTTTCACTAATTTTAAAGTCACTTTTCCTCTGAAGTGTTGAAAACTGATCAAAATAAATTTTAAAAAGGTTGTGTTTAACCGTTTTTAAACAATTTTATAGTAATTTTTCAAAAAACCTATCGCATACCTTATAAAAGTAAATTTCAAAAAAGAAATCTTCAATATTTTATATTCTTAAAGTTTCGACATAATAGCTAATAAAAAAAATGCTTGATAAATTCAATTATTACATTAAAATTATTAGCACCTATGATTATTTTGCTGAGCTAATATATTTTTAAGTTCAGTATACGAACTATTTCGACTATATCTTAATAAGTCTCTCGCTCTTTGATTATAATCAAATAAATATTGCTCATCTCTTGAACGTTTTGAGTTGGCGGAACCCGACAACAAGAAAACCAACAACAACAATAACGCGTCCAACCAAATCAAATTATAAATATTTTGATCAACTTTTTCTCTCTCTTTACACCCCCACGCAAATGCATACACTTTGGTGGCCTACTACTGTACCTACTCAATACTACCTACAAAACTAAACAAAAACAAATATATATAATAACGATATATTGAAAATGTTAAACAAAAAACAAAACAAAAAATGCTTACCGCTGTGCTTTCCAACTACTAACCAAAAACAAAAAACAAACAAACAAACCGGGCCTTGCATGTGCTAACCAACTGAACGCAACTCGACTCAACTCCAATCAGCGACTGAATGTACTGGTTAGCGCTGCCATTGATGAGCACGAGCAGCGACACGGCCTGGTGGTGAATCGCGGCGAGTTCGAGAACCTTGAGGTGGAGCTGCCGGTGCGTCTGCGCGGCATATTCAACGAGCGTTCGGCGCGTCTGTTGCCGCGCAACACGTTCATCGATATGCAGCAGCTGCCGCGTTCGCGCTCCTCGCTGCTCATGCTGGGCGGTGGCGGCGGCGGCAGTGGGCGTGTCAATTTCCGCGGCTCGGCACCCGATCTGAGCCGCAGCGTGCCCAGCACGCCCATAGTGCACCGGCAGCAGCGTGCCCAGATGCGCAGCGAACTGGCGCTGCCCGAGGAGGACGAGGAGCCGGCGAAGCGGGCCAGCGTGGCCGGCACGCAGCTGCGCCTGATCACCCAACTGCCCGCGGCAGCTGCGGCGGCGCCCAATGAGCTGGTCAAGGTCGTGACCAGCACGCCGCAGCTGAACAGCGCCGAGGAGACGAACGCGAAGCCGGCGATGAGCACGTTCAAGCAGACAACATCAGCAACAACCACGCCGAAGACGCCCGAGGAGCTGGGCCTAGTTGCCAATCGCTTCAACCGCCTCGATGTGGGCGAGGCGCCCGTCGAGCTGCGCATCCACGAGGGTCCCGTGCTGACCGCCCACACGCAGCGCCTGCTGCACTCCACCTCGTTCGCCATCAAGCGCCCCTCGCTGGCCAGCCGCAGCAGCGGACGCTCCTCGCTGAGCAGCGCCCAGTCCATGTACAACATGCACGAGCTGAGCACCTCAACGCGCTACTGCAGCGACGCCGAGCTGATCTTCGATGCGGGCCGCAAGGCGGCCGCCTTGCTGGACGAGGTCCAGCCGCAGCTGCGCTCCACGCTGAAGCCCACACACAATGGCAATGGCAGCGGCGTCGCCGACGATTTCTATCACGACTTGTACGCGGCCAAGTACAGGCTGCCGCGCATCAATCAGCGCCAGCTCAGCCTGGACGAGGACACGACCGCCGCCTAGATGCCCAGACACAAAAAAAAAGAAAAAGAAAAAAACTTAACTCTTTGCACTTGCCTCATTTAAGCAGCGTCTCTTAACACACTTTACTAACACGCTTTATTTTCTCCCTGCCCGCCTCTCCCACTGCTTGCTTTTGGTGCTTAATACACACACACACACACACACTCTCACACACATATCATTTATAAACTAAACCTTAAACTAATTTCCCACTATGCCAAATCTTTAGCTACTTTCGCCTTTTCTGAACGCTGTCAATTGCCATTACAAATTATTTGCCAAAGTTCTTTATTTTTTGTTATTAAAAATGTATAATAAATAAATTGTTTTGCCTATTTATTATGACATTGTTTTGTTAAGCCAAAGCCCGCCCCCCGCAAACGTTGCATTCCATTTAGCAGTATTATAATGCAGACAGTACTTAGCCAAAAAACGGAAAGATAAAAAGAAAAATTTAATTAAAAGCTGTAAAATAATACTTATCAAACATGCCAAGCATATACACTTAACTACTATAATCACATATGTATATGTATGTATGCATTGATATTCACTTTCATGATGCTTCACTGTACACACACACATACAACCACAACAACCAAATACAACAACAACGCGCTGCTTTTCATATCAAACAAAACCAAAAAAAAAAAAACAAAAAAAAAAAAACCAAAATTATGTTCAAAAACAAAAACCTTTTCTTGCCGGCTCTTCTTCTATTCGTAAAGCATCTACAACAGCGGCTGCAACAAGAGGTTAGTCTATGGGGCCCAGAGCTCTTAACTCTATACTATCTATCTATAACTATCGCTACTTATAACAAAGCTATAAACTATAGACTATATATACTTAAAATTAAAATGCATGCTTAATATCAATTATTTAAATAGATATAGCTAGCTAGTTGCTATGTAGACACATTGGATGTTGTGTGCTTCAAAAATGTTTTTGCGTATGATTTTGATTATTGTATATAGAAAATTGCAATTAAAAAACCTTGCTAATCGTATATTAATATGTTCGATTTTTTGCTGACAGCGTCTGGAGGAGACCTTTGCACAGCAGCTGGATGAGATGGAAACCTTGTATGGCGGCGCCCTGATCGTTTCCATGCCCACGGATACATTGCAGCGCGATCATTTCACGGGCTCCACGCGCAGCAGCCTCAGCTCCTATTCCGAGGGATGAGACGCAGGCAGTTGCAGCAGAATTGTCAGCCATCGATTCAAAGGCTATCCCTACTCCACATATCTATTAAATACATAATGTGTATATATATACATAGGTATATATATATAGCAAATGCCAAGCAGCGCGTCGTTCGGGTCAAGCAAAAATTTGTGTCGTTAAACTTAAGCTTAAGACGTAATTTTATTATTATTTTTTGCATTGTATTTTAGCCTACTTATTCACTCATACTTACTATATATAACTATGTACATGTCCTATCTCTAACTCTCAAGCAACTGGCAACTTTATATATACATAAATATATATATATATATATATATACTTATATATATATATTATAATATGCATGCAAATCAAATCAACGAGAGCAGCAACAAATATTCTACTTAATATATATACCTAATTATATATTAATTGTTATGCAAACACAAAAATAGACAAACAAAAACAAAAAACAACACACAGATCTTTTGTTGACCTTATCGCTATTGTAAATATATGCTTACATATGTAATATTCATAATTTATGAGTACATCAGCAAATATGCTTATATACTTACACCCAAAATACAGACATACAATACTTAGGTATATGATATGATGGTATATGAGAGTTTAGCAAAAGTTAATGTGGCACATCTGAAATATGTTAGATTGTTGGGGATTCCAAACGGAATAGAGAGCGTGTGAGAGATGAGAAATGATGAGAATTGAGACAAGCGAAAGACGGCCTTGCGTTGCCGCTGGAGTATAAGATATTTATATTTGTAAACGTTTATGCTTATATATTTTATATATACATATATAAAAATATTTAAATTTAATACAAAAAAAAGAAACAAACAAAAAAATAAATTAAAGTATATAAAAAACGACCAAAACATAAGATTGTGAGTTTCAATTAATTTAATATATTTAATATTAAAATAACGTTTTTTTTGGCAGGAACTTTTTTTAGTTTTTTTATCTAAATTATATTAAACGTTAAATTCCAGTAAGATTCAGAGTTGAGAACAAATTTAATTTACTCATGCTTTAATACTTTCTCAATATTTAAAAAGCTATTTATCTAGTTGATAGAAAAAATCATTTTTTGCTGTATTATTTTTTTTTATTGGGAGGAAAATTCAACTTTTAATAAATATGGAATAAATTACAAATAATTTTATAAAAATTTATACATTTTTAAATATTGTATAAACTTAAATTTAAAGTTCTTAAATTCAAGCTATTTAACTCATGCAAAAATGTACATTACATACTTTTGTTAGAAATTAACCAGTTTTTACAGATTTTACAGACTGATTTTATTAACTATTAACAAAATATTATCACTACATAGAAATAATTTAACACTGAATTATAAATATGTGTTCGAACAGCTTTTCTTAGACCCGTTTACAGTGTGTATTCTTTAGCATTTTAATGAAAGTGTGTGTAGACCCTAGAATAGTGCCCATGGGCTTTTGATGGCCAGTGGCCATGTCAGCTGCCGGCTCGCATTAGCTCTCGGCCATTGTTCGGTTAAGGCGCAACTCGAGCTGCTATTAATAAAAGCGAAGGCTGAGAAACGAGCAAAGGAAATAAAAAATTCAAATACACTCGTGGTATTATTTAATTGAAATGTGAGAATGCGCTTTTCCAGCGGCCACTTCACAGCCCATGCGAATGCCCCAACGCACCGAGGCCCAAACCCCATGCAACATCCACATCATCATCATCATCATCATCATCATCGACGTTCTCATCATTCCATCATCCTGCGAGTCCCATTCAGAGACACGAGTTGCCGCCGTTGCCTGTTCAGGCTGATGAAGAGCACAAACAGCAACTGTGCTACAGTTAGACAGAAGCATGCTTGAGCCAATGTCCCCTTGGGGCACAAGCTCATCCTCCAGTCAGCCAGCCTGCCAGCCTACCGCCCAGCCAGCAGTCCGGCAGTTGAGCATTTGGACTCTGCACTTGCCTGTTTTGAGGCTCTTTCATTCATATTCATCCATTTAGTTTTGTGTTGTGTTCTTATTCTGTTGTTGCTGTTGCAGCTTAACGCGCTCATACACTTCACGAAAATTGTGGCACGTTAAATGTGAACAATTTGAAACCGATCTGAAGTAGTTTTATAATTTCAATCGGAGGTTAGCGTGTCGGCAAATTTATTTTTAAACATATTAATTTTTTTTTTTGTTTTTGCTTGTCGTAATTTAAACATTGCGGTACTTTATGGCCGCCAGATTAAATGATTGTCTATGTGACAACAAATGTAATTACTGGCAAAATAAATATATTTAATGGAGTCAGGGGCTCCACTGTTAGAAATTTTTAAATGATATTGATATTGAATTGATTTATATTTTCAATATTGAGTTCACAACAATATAAATAAACATTCTCAACATGAAATAAATTTAAAAATATATATTTATGCATCTCTAAATTGTTTTTATATAAAAAAAATATTTAAATAAACTTTTGTATTCTTTTAAAAAAGAACTTGTGCCTGTTTTTAATTGACTCAAGAAATACTATTTAAAAACTAACAAAATTAAATATAATATTTGGGCCTTCGTGAGAAATGTTATTAATATTAAATATGTTTTTATAATATACATATATACATATATATATAATGTACCTAAATATTTTTACATTTTCTAGCATAGTCATCTTTTTAAAGGAAATTACTTTAAATTTCGCATAGTGCACGAACGCACACGGCACACACGCACACACACACGCGCACATGAGACACACATACACACGCGCATTGTAGCAGTTTTTCCGCTTTTACTCACCCACACACACATTAGCCGGGCTGGGACCATTATTGAGGGTGTTGCTGAGGATGCTCGCCGTGTTGCCCAACAAACACAAATTCCAGCACAAAGCGAAAGATAACAGCTTTGACACACTCGCGCACACACACGCACACACACACGCACACACACACGCACGCACTCAAGCTGACACAGCTTCCTGACTGGCCAGCAGAGATGAAACTAAGAGAGAGAGAGAGAGAGTGCGCCGCGAGAGCGCGCGCGTTCGTGCTGCGTGCTGCTCTCGCGCCAAAGGTACCGTTAAGGTATGTGCTTGAAGCTTTTCAGCTTCAGTCCCGGACGAGATTTAGCAACGTGCGCTTGGCTCCATCAACAGCTCTCCAGCTGACGGCGAACGCGTGCAACGCGCAACGTGAAAAAATCAACGATTATTTATGGGCGGACAGCGGATTATATTTGCGATACAAAAAAAGAAAACACAAACACAAAATTAAAAAAAAAAAATAAACACGCTGTTTTAAATAAGATTTATTGTAATATAACAAAACAACAATTAAGCGCCGTGTGCAATTATATAAAACTCATCTGGCAAATAGCAAAGAAAATCGGTTTATATATTTGTATCTATAACACAAAAGCATAAATTTGATTACAATGTTAAGCGCAGGCCGAATGTAAAAACTTTGGGGGCAGCAGCACACACGCGAAGCGCGTCAGAGCGTTGACGGCGACGTCGGCGTCCACGTCGGCGTTGACGCAGCGGCCCGCATTGTGTATAATAAAATATTGCGAAAAAAAGGCGGAATGAATTTAGACAGGCAGCGACGCTGACGCCGAGTCTGATGCCAGCAAAGATGTGCTCGCACAATACAAAAAATTACAAAGCATACTTTTGGGAGCGGCAAATGGCCGAAATCAACAGCAGAAGCAGAAGCAGCAGCCCGCAGCAGCAGCAGCAGTCCGCAGCAGCAGCAGCCACCAGCAGCAGCAGCAGCAGCAACAGCAACAGCAACAGCAACAGCAACAGCAACAACAACAATGTCAACTGAGCGTGCACAAATAAGCTAAACACAGTGGTGGGAGTTAAACAACACACGAAATCCGTGAGCGACGACCAAGAGAGTTTTGGAGAGAGCGAAAGCACGAGAGCTTGCGCCGCAACGCAGGCCACATGTAAGTGGTGAGAGCAAGGCGTGTGTGCATGTGTGTGTGTGCGTGTGTGCGTGCGTAGCAACGGCGTCTCTGCTGTTTCCAGTGCTCTCGTTTTGATTAAAACTTGCGAGTAGGTCGGATCGGGTCGGTGGGGCGCGGCACGCTGTTCGCAATATGCTTAGCATTGGACCTGCCACGAGCATAAGGTGTAAGCAGCAGCAGGCAGCAGGCAGCAGGCGGCAGCCAGCAGCACAGCAATTCAATTTCCGCCAACAAGCAAAGGCCAGCGCCAGCAATTAAACTCGCGCAAGCAAATTAACATAAAAGCTAAGCGGCGGCAGCAAACGCACAAAAGTCGGCAGCTAGTTTTTGCCTTATACGTTTTCTTTTATTTTATTTTTTTTATTTTTTGGCTTGAAAGCTTAAGATCCCAGTGGGCGACTGTGTGTGTGCGTAAGTAACACTCTATCTTGTGTGTGTGTGTGTTGAGCTGACAGCGCCCGCATTAAGCACTCAAAAAAAAAAAAAAAGAAAAAAATATGGGCATATAAAATTGTACATAAAATTGTATATAAAATTAAGGCAGCTGCTGATGAGCTGATCAGACTTGCAAGCGTGTGTTCGCGTGTGTGTGTGTATTAGTGTGTGTGCCTGTCATAAAAATAGCCTAATAAATTGGCAAATGAAATGCCGCGCGTAGCCGCAGGTTGCTCGCTTGTGTGTGTGTGTGTGTGTGTGTGTGTGTGTGTGTGGATTTGTGTGTTGTCGCGTTTTCATAATAAATCCATAAATCCTTTTTTACGGGCGCGGCAGCCAATTCGATTATTTGCCAAGAATCGACGCTAACAAATTTGAATGTAATGCAAAGCCGACAGTTGGCCAAGATTGCCGGCCTTGCCTAACATAAGCTGACGTGGCCGAAAGGTTTGGCAGGTTAGCCTGGCTAGCACACACATACACACACACACAAGCACACCCCAGCAGCAGCCGCTACTAGAACTTGTTTTCTGTTTTGAGTTTCTTGGCCAATTATTGTTCTTGTTGTTGTTGTCATTCGTTGGGCTCCAATTTATGGCGCTCTTCATTTGGCTGCCTGTTTATTGCGCGCCCCCCATGAAGCCCGTCGGCCCCACTTTGATTTATGCGCGTATTTGTGCCAGACAACAGTTGAGATAAATATTCGGATTTGTGATTGATTTATTAACTGGCGCGCGGTTTAATTGGCCGCCGATTTGTTGTTGCGAACGGAAATTCGTGAATTTCACGTTTCACGTTTTCCCCCAAAATTCATTCACAACAATTTGACAGACATGCGAAAAGTTACACGTTAAGCACACTTGTCACATTTAAAAGCAGCACTCACTTCATGTCTCGAGCTCGTTATTTAATTATAATTTTTAATTTAGGCACAACTTTGGGCTCATTCAATTATGCCCCCGTTACATGTTATTAAAATTGCTTTCCCTTTTGCATACTTTGCGAATACTTTTTCTGAGCCGGTCTGACATTAGCTTTCGGCTAATGCAAAAGTTTGGCTTATGCTCGAAAATATTTTTGCGGAACAAAGTTATCGCAATGTAGAACATTCCTTTAGGAGCAAGTTTTTATGTGATATACCTATTGAAATTGTTGAAAACGAATACTTGTGTTAATGATGTGACAGGCAGTTAAAAAGTTATCCTATATGGAATGCACAAAACATAGTATACCCATTTAAATTAACCATGTTTGTGATACAATATATTAATTTGTGACTTCTGGTAAATTCTTTCTTTTTAAGCTTACACTATTTTTGAGTGTTTTGATTTTTATATCTATTAACTAACAGATATAGAGATATTCTACAAATTTGTGTTAATCAATATTATTAGCATTTTTAGCCAGTTCTTCAAAATGTATTTTCAGTTTTTATTTATTTCATTTAGTTTCAATTTCAAATATTTTCAGTTTATTTGTAATGTTTTCCTTGGTGTCCCCCAAAGGTATGCTACATAAAACTGTGATGTCATATAGAACACACTAAGTATTCCAAACGCTTAAAACTATTTTTTTTTTTCAGTTTCACAACACTGCTTGTCAGTACCGGACCGAAAAAATAAAAGAAAATATTTCGTCGCGCTGTTTAAAGTTCGAAATAATCACAAACTGCATTCTGTGTGCTTATCTTGCACATACATCTATTTTTAGACACCGCATACGGTGTTGGTAGCACGAGATAAGAAAATCAACTTAAACAGAGTAAGCTTGTCAGTGGGCAAGCCTACTGCCCTCGCTCTGCGCGCAGCGCAAACGAGGGGCATTACAACTCTTACCAGCAAATAATCTTTGATGCTGGGCAATTGCAAAATTTAAATAAACAAATTAGTGAATTGCCCAAAAATGGACAGAGACTCGTCTTATCATCCCCAGCTTACTGGTAAGCTGTCTGCAACTGACAAGATGAAAAATATCGCTGGTACACCTGCAGAGCTGCGTGCCGGTCTAGCCAAAGATCTGCAAAAATCAATTGGAGCCTTCAACTACAGTAGTAACTTGATTGCAACGACTACAAGTACTATTACTACGAGCACATTAACCTTTTCAAATAGAAGCTGTCAACCAAATTATTCAATGGCAAATACCACAACCGGCAGCATATGCTCCTTACCAAACATTGCTGAAGTTTCTAACTCAAGCTTAGTTAAAAAATTACCTCAAGCTAATGATTGTATGTTTCAGATGCCGATGGTTTCTCTTCGTAAAAAACCAAAAAAAGCTGACAAAGTGGCAAAAACAATCCAGAAAAAGGCACACACAGTAACTTACAAAAATCACCCAAGCAAGGGCGGTCAATGCAATACATCTGCTACCACCTCTTCGGTAGCACTTCAAAATAATCGCTACGCAGCGCTATCTGAAGAAGCCGATTATGTAATGGAATTGGACAACGAAGATCAATTTGAGCAAATAGAAGTCAGCAAACAAAGTGTAGCTGGAAATGAGCAGCAGAAAAGCACAAAGCCGAAGCCTCCAGCCATCTGCGTGCCGCAAGTAAACAAAATGGGCAAACTCGAAGAGGCACTCAATTCTGTAACTATAGCTGACGGGTACGACATTCGCACATCTAGGTTTGGAGTCTCGCGTATATATACAAAAGACTCCACAGTTTTTCGAGCGGTTGTTGATATGCTGACCAAACAAAACTGTGAATTTTGGCACCATCAGTTGAGAGAGGATACTCCGTTCAGATTAGTCGTTCGAGATATTCATCAAAATGTACCAAAACAAGAAATTGAGCACGCATTTACGGATAAAGGCTATACAGTCTTGAACATCTACTGCCCCAGAAAACCCAACTGGCGCAATATTGAAATCAATGAAGATGATGTTGAAGAAGTAAATAATATAAAAACTAGACAGAACATGTTTTACGTAAACCTAAAGAAGACACCAAATGTTGTAGACGCACTTAAGATTACTCAAATTGGAAGGCACAGAGTAACTGTGATGAAGGCAAAGCCAAGCAAACAATTGGTGCAATGCTTTAGATGCCAAGATTTTGGGCATACGCGAAACTACTGCCTTAAAAAGCCAATTTGTGGCAAATGCTCAGGCGACCACTATACTGGATCAAAATTGTGTGAACTTACTCATAGTGGCAATTCTATATGTGCCAACTGCGGCGGTGACCACTTATCCAGCGAAAAAAGTTGTTCGGTAAGAATTGAGCTGAGCAAAAAGCTTAAACCACCTGCAAGACTACCAGGAAACGGACTGCTAATTAGTAACAAAAATCCAAACTATCCACTCAAAGCACAAGTCATCTCAAATGCTACTGTCAGGAGTGGGTTTTCTTATGCAGACATGATAAAATCACGTGGAGTGAAAAATAATATGAACACAATGCTGGATAGCTCCCGGCTGTTCGATGGTGCTGAAGATCAGCATTTCAGTAGCAAATTTAAAATATTGGAAAAAGCTATAAACGATCTAAATAGCAGAATGGATCAAATGTTTAAGCTCATACAAGATACTATGGAGGCTAACAAAGCTTTTCGTGATCTGGTGCAGAAACTTATTTCAAAATGATTTGCCTGCAATTAAATATCGGATTATGGAATGCCCGAGGGCTAGTCAAAAATATTGAAGAGCTTGGACTTTTCCTTAGTGCAAATGCAATCGATGTTATGTTGATAACTGAGACACATATGCGTCCTGGCCTGCGAGCATACTTACCAGGATATGAACAATATTACGCAAATCATCCTAGTGACACCTCTAAAGGGGGATCTGCTGTCTTTATACGATCATCTATTGCTCATACTCAGAATGAACCTTTGTCAAGATTGAGTATACAGGCTGCCAGTGTGAGTGTGCCGACAAGTGGTGGATGGGTCAAAATTTCTTCTGTATATTTACCTCCAAACCAACCTTGGTGTAAAACTGATTTTGAACAATTATTTCTAAGCTTGGGCAACAGATTCATTGCAGGCGGCGACTTTAACGCAAAACACCCCTGGTGGGGTAACATAAGATCATGCTCTCGAGGGAAGCGATTGCAAGAAGCCATCACCAGTAGCACATGCGAAATCCTTGCCACTGGCGAACCAACGTTTTTCTCATACAACACTCGGCTTACACCCTCTGCTCTGGACTTTTTTATTGTCAATGGGATTGCGCTAAATCTGCTTTCAGTTCAAATTAAATATGAGCTCTCTTCAGATCATCTGCCAATTGTAGCCACACTACACCATGCTCCACAACTTAAAGCTAAGAAGCAATGCATTCTCCCACGTGGTTCTTCTGTTGAAATTTTTAAAGCTAATCTGGAGAGTAGAATCAACCTTAACACGGAAATAAACTGCCCAGATGACATAGAAGATGCGATCTCAATCTTTATGAGAAACATTTTATTGGCTGCATCTTATGCTACCCCGGCAAATCAAAGCCCACCAAGTCAACGCAGACAAACTTTTCTTCCCCAAAATGCCGATGCCCTCTTAAGACTCAAAAGAAGAGTGAGAAAAGAATATGCAAGAACGGGTGATACTCGTATACATGAAATCTACTTAAGATTATCAAACCGCTTGCAAAAGGTTCTTGCAAAAATCAAGCAAAGAAAAATTGATGACATTTTGGAGAATGCTGGTCCAGACGCTTCCTTCAACTATACCCTCTGGAAGCTAACAAGCCGCTTTAAAAGAGTTGTCATTCCGAAAACTCCAATTAAAGACCCATCAGGCGCCTGGTGTTACTCCAGTCAGCAGAAGGCTGAAATCTTCGCAGACAGCTTAGAGGAAAGATTTAAGCCTTTTAGACTTACATCTGCGCTTACGCGAAGGGATGTTGAGCTACGACTGGATATGCCGTTCCAAATGTCCTTGCCAGAAATGCCAGTCACACTGCAAGAGGTAGTGCAGCAAATCAAGAAGATGAAAGCCAAAAAATCCCCAGGTGACGATCTTCTGGATAACAGAACCTTAAAACTCCTACCCAAAAAAGCACTGCTGTTTATAGTACTGCTCCTCAACAGCATACTTAGGATGAGTCATTTCCCAACCAGCTGGAAAACCGCACTGATCACCATGGTACCAAAACCCGAGAAACAACACACGGAAGTTGATGGATACAGACCAATTAGCTTACTCTCAGCGCTAGGAAAAATGACGGAAAGAGTGATCCTCAACCGTATTCTGCAGCTTGAATCTGTAATTCAAAGGATCCCAAAGTGGCAGTTTGGATTTAGACAAGGCCACGGCACGCCGGAACAACTTCATCGGGTGATTAATTTTGCCTTAGATGCAATGGAGCAAAAAATGTATTCTGTAGCTGTGTTCATGGACATTCAGCAAGCTTTTGATAGGGTATGGCATGATGGCCTCCTCTTTAAACTGAAGAACATACTAACGCCACAGCTATTTCAGCTTGTAAGTAGCTTTCTTAAGGACAGAAGCTTCAGAGTTGTTGTCAATGGCGCAAAATCCTCGAAGCGCCCAATCTGCGCAGGCGTCCCCCAAGGCAGCGTTCTTGGCCCTACGCTATACACCTTATTTACTGCCGATATGCCTACGTCAAGCGTTATATCTGGATTAGACGAGAACGATGTCCTGATAGCCACCTACGCGGATGACACTGCTGTGTTGACCAGAAGCCCAAGCATTACTCTAGCTACGGAAGCCTTGCAACAATACGTGAGCAGTTTTGAAGACTGGGCTGCAAAATGGAACATAGGCGTCAACAGCAGCAAATGCGCAAATGTAACCTTTGCTACAAGGACCTTGTCATGCAGTGGCATTACGATGCTGGGCTCCATCCTTACGCACAAGAGCTCTCACAAATATTTAGGTGTCGTACTAGATAGGAAACTAAATTTCAAAGCCCATACAACAATGGTTCGGCAGTCAGTAATGGCAAAGGCCGGAAAGATGGGGTGGTTACTGGCTCCGAGGAACAAGCTGTCATTGTACAGCAAAGTCACCATCTATAAATCGATCCTAAGCCCCATATGGAAATATGCACTTCAAATTTACGGCATTGCGGCAAAAACAAACCTAAATAAAATTAGAGTTGCTCAGGCAAAAATCCTAAGGCGAATATGCGGCGCACCATGGTACATTCGAAATAGAGACATCGAACGAGACCTTAAAGTCCCTAAAGTGGGCGATGTAATGCAACTACTTGCATCGAATTACCTACTACGCCTTGGTGGTCACCCTAACGTTCTAGCCAAACGACTAACTGCCAAACCAAGAAAGAGAAGACTCAAAAGGTGCCATCCATTGGATCTCTCTACCAGGTTCCTACAGTAATATTTAAAATAACCTTCTCCTTGTAAATTCTGTAAATAATATACATTTGCCCATATATATAATCATAAATCTTATATAAGTATCAGCTGTGATCAATCGTTTTTTCCCCTAAATGTACAACTAGATTAAGTTGCCACTAAGGTAGCAGAAAACTTGTTTAAATAAAATATACAAAATTTTTAACAAAAAAAAAAAAAAAAAAAAAAAAAAAAAAAATAAAACTATTTTTGTATTAAATATCTATATAAAATAAACGATTTCTAAACTGTGAAAGTAATTTTTCTTGAAAATGAAGAGCTCGGTGTTGTTGTGAGAATTCAATACTTTAATATCAGAGGTTGTGAACATATTAAATTTAATTAAAGATTATGGATTGGATTCTTTATTTGTAGATAGCTTCAAGTGGGTTTAGAGCTAGAAAATAAATCTAGTCATTATACGTTCATGGGATTTTCCTTCTAAGTAAAATTGTAAAGAGAGACAGTTCGAGAAACATTTTTGCATAAAAGCAAATTTATATTTTTTGTTTAGTATACAACATTTAAATTAATGCTTTCTGCAAGAGCATACAAATTCAAGTGTTTTTGTATTATTTTTTTTTTTGCCAGGTTGACAAAATGTTATATCCAGGGTAAATCTAGGAGTAGCTGGATAAGATTAGAAGATTTAATTCAGAATTTAGTTAAAGATTTCCTAAAGTGAAATGAAAGGTAGATAATATCGCACACAAATAAAAGCTAGCTATTGTTTTTCTTTAATTGATTTTCTGCAAGTGTTTCAAACAGATTTTCTCAAAGAGCTTAAATTTGATATCTCAAGGCGTGGAGCTATAATCCCGCACATTAACCTAGATTAAGATATATGTGTGTTGAATTTAAACTCCTGCACGCTCTAACAATTGAAAATTGATTGAGAAATAATTGAATATGAAATCCCAACAGATTTAAGCCTTGCCAGCTCAATTCGATTCAATTATTCTAATAAAGCGTAAAAAGCAATTAGATTTATTTTCAAACTGTAGAGCTAAGTACTTTCGCATTTTTATTGGCTGGCTAAAAGCTTTCCATTATCGGTTAATTCAATTGTATTTATTGCACACACAAAGAGAGAGGGAGATACGTGCAGAATTCTATTTTGGTCCCAGCTTAAAATCCCATAATTCAATTATAAACTTATGTTATATATGTTATTTTCTATCACATTTTTCATGCTCACACGCCCAAAGCCTTTTGACACATTTCGTCCGTGATTTGTGCTGCGGGGAAGAAACAACGCATAACGCACGGACAATGCTCGAGTATTGAGACATTCAAACAATGCTGAATGCTGTCAATGCTGCGGCAAGAGAATAATGGTCGGCAACTGCCAATGCGACTCAATGCGAATCAATCATGGCGCGTATCATGTCACAAGCATCAGTGAGTCGGGCACAACGCGGCGTATGCGTAACTTATTAAAAAACTTTCCAAATCAAAACACAATGTAGATAACATATATAAGTGAATTCGTGTGTGTGTGTGTGTGTGTATGTGTGCATATATATAGCCAATGACAACATCAATAGTTTTGAAAAGTGTCAGAGGAAGCCGCCTTGAACATTTCCGTGCCAAAGTGTTTATGGCGGGGGGAGGGCGTGTCGAGGAGCTCTGGCTGGCCAAGTTCTTGCCTACGCTGACTGTTGCATGTTGGCCCATTGTTGGCACAATACCAACAGCAATAGCAACAACAACAACAACAACCAGCAGCAGCAAATAAAGCTAAGCGTGGGCGTGGCATGTTTATCTGTGACTGTGCGACTGCCAAGGAAACGCATTCAAGCAGTTTTTCATTTACATTTTCATTAAAACAAATCACACAGAAAATGTCATTTGCAAAAAGGACAAAGCGATGCGGCCGCAGGCGTCTTCTCTCTTTCTCTGTGTGCGTCTGTGTGTGTCTTGCTTTGAGCGGGTGTGTGTTTCAAAGGCCTGCGATAGCTCATAATTCTCTCTGGTCTCGATTACACGCCTGCTGAGGGTATTACCATTTTTATCAGGAAGTGTGTAACGCATGGAAGGAGACGTCTCAGAGCATTTATTTTATATATGCAGCCATGCAAAAAATAATGGAAACGACAGCTTTTTACCATCCTTGTCAACAGCGAAGCTCATCTGTCTATCTATTTTTGAATATCTCTCAGTCTCAAGCCTTAAACTCTGCATGGGTTAGCCTTTATTTGTAGTAGGCTGTTGGACTCGGCAGAATCAGATCAATATATCCTGTAGCTGCTCTACGAAAAAATAGCCTAGTTAAATTTTTTTTTTTGATACACATTTTTTTGTTTTTGCAAAGTTTTCTAACTCAGCAATTGCAAACTTTTTTTTTGTTGGTTTTCAACAGATTTCCACAATCTTATCAATATATCCTAAACAAACTCAGCAATTCACAATCTTATTAACATTATATATTATATAGCTGTAATAGGAAAAAATTAGTTTTTATTTAAAAATCTTTTTTGTTTTCTAAGATATCTCAACCAAAGCAGCAATTCCTTATACTCCTAATATATAAGCAAAATGTTTTCAACATCGTACAACTATATCATATAGCTTCCATGGCGCCCATATAATATAGCCTTTAGCATTTAGTGCACATCTGCCATATGTCTGCAAGGGTATTTACGCCTCGACACCCCCAAGAAAACGGTTCTTTCTTGTGTTTATATCTGTTTTTATTGCTGGTTTTGCAGGGCCAGTGCAAAAATGCGCACAAGGCAGGCGCCAGCGCTAGTGCGTGGGTGCAGCAAGGATAAGCAGCAGCAGCAGCAGCAGCAGCATCAGCAGCAGCAGCAGGACAAACAGCCTGCCATTTAGAAGTCACA
The DNA here is from genome assembly GCA_035047465.1 of Drosophila sordidula. Taxonomy (NCBI): domain Eukaryota; kingdom Metazoa; phylum Arthropoda; class Insecta; order Diptera; family Drosophilidae; genus Drosophila; species Drosophila sordidula. The sequence continues at coordinate 679,209 of JAWNPQ010000290.1, forward strand.
ACTCAAAGAAACAAAGGAGAACACAAGCGGAATATACTAGTGTCTATATATAAGTAAAATACTATATACGCAATACTCAGCAGACGAAATCAAATCAAATCAAATCAAATAACACGCATACGCCATGGAGCCGGTCATGAGTTTGGCATTGGCCGCCCATGGGCCGCCCAGCATACTGGAGCCGTTGTTTAAAACCGTAACTACGAGCACAACCACAACAACAACAACGACCGCTGCCACAACGAGCAGCAGCAGCAGCAGCCCCACAATCAGCCCCACCACCAGCAGCACCCTGCTAACGGCCCTGCTCGAGAACCTAACCTCGACGGCGGCGAGCGGCCTCTACGATCCGTATGGTAATCAAACGAACGGCACGCTGGGCTTTGAGACGAAGGGGCCGAGGTATTCGCTGGCCTCGATGTTGGTAATGGGCTTCGTAGCGGCGATTCTGAGCGCGGTGACAGTTGCTGGCAATGTCATGGTGATGATCTCGTTCAAGATCGACAAACAGCTGCAGACGATCAGCAATTATTTCCTCTTCTCGCTGGCCATCGCGGACTTTGCGATCGGGGCCATTTCGATGCCGCTCTTCGCGGTGACCACAATACTCGGCTATTGGCCGCTGGGGCCGCACGTCTGCGACACCTGGCTGGCCCTCGACTATCTGGCCTCGAACGCCTCCGTGCTGAACCTGCTGATCATCAGCTTCGATCGGTATTTCAGTGTCACACGGCCGCTGACCTATCGCGCCAAGCGCACGACCAACAAGGCGGCCGTCATGATTGCCGCCGCCTGGGGCATCAGCTTGCTGCTGTGGCCGCCCTGGATCTACAGCTGGCCGTATATCGAGGGCAAGCGCACCGTGCCCGAGGACGAGTGCTATATACAGTTCATTGAGACGAATCAGTATATCACCTTCGGCACGGCCCTGGCGGCGTTCTACTTTCCGGTGACGATCATGTGTTTTCTCTACTTTCGCATCTGGCGCGAGACGAAGAAGCGGCAAAAGGACTTGCCCAATTTGCAGGCGGGCAAAAAGGATTCCAGCAAGCGTTCCAATAGCAGGTGAGTTTTTCTCAATTTTATTTATTTTAATTGAATTGAAAGAAATTTAAACTGGGGCAAATTTAATTTGAATTTCTTAGATTTTCAAAAAGTGACAAGCGGATAACGAAAACTGTATTTTGTCCAAGCTATTAATATGTTTAAAAGTTTTGCATACTATGCAAATGTATATCTTAAATAAACCATTTTAACTGCCAGGTGAAATAGTTGCCTGTTTGTGGCACTTATTTTTGTTGGAAGATGAAAAAGTGTTGCGAAACGCGGAGCACTTTCACAGATATATTTATTTTTATAGAGCATACTTTTGAGAACCACAATCCTACGGTTATGTTGTCATTCAATTTGCCAAACCTCTGTTAGTACATTATCTGTGAATACGATACATAGAAATTTTTTAGCCGTCTCTTGTGAAAATTAAATTAAAAAAAAATTAATCTCTTTTAAAAATGCTAGCCTTAAATAAATTGAAAAAACAAAATATAGAATATAAAAATCACAGTTCCTCCGAATAAACACCAATAAATAATTTAAAAATTATTATTTATTTTTATTTTTACTTAAAAGCTTACCTATTTCTAAATACACTAAATAAATCATAATGATTTATATATATTTGCTATTTAAACACGTTTTTGTATAACCTAAACAACTAACTATACAAATTCATGTAAAAACTCTTGATGTAAATAATAGATTTAAGAACCTATAACACCATTAAACATTTTTTTTTTTTTAAAGTAGTGAATAGAGAAAATACATTTATCTTAGTAATAAAACCCCAATTAAATATTTAAAGTTTTTCTTATTATATATATACAGAAAAGAATTTAAATATATTTTATTTGTTCCTAGAATCTAGAGTTTTTTATAAATACCTTTCAAGCGTTTTAAACATATATATTCGCAAGAAAACAAACAAACGCAGAAATTGTTCATCTGATATTAAAATCCAATTTATCACAAATTCATTGCATTTTATTGTTGCATACTTCTTAGCGCATGAAAAAATCATTTAAATAGCTTCGAAATGTTGTTTACTGATCCATTTTTCCACCTATTTCAGCGATGAAAACACCGTGGTAAATCACACAGGCGGTGGTTTGCTGGCGTTCGCCCAGCTGGGCGGCAACGATCACGATACCTGGCGGCGACCGCGCTCCGAGAGCTCGGCGGATGCGGAAAGCGTCTACATGACCAACATGGTCATCGATTCGGGCTACCACGGCATGCACTCGCGCAAGTCAAGCGTAAGTTGAATATTCGCCAGCATTTTAATTATTTTATTTTGTTGTGGAATTTGCGCATCTGCAGATCAAGAGCACCAATACAATCAAAAAGCCATATTCGTGCTTTGGCAGCATCAAGGAGTGGTGCATCGCGTGGTGGCATTCGGGGCGCGAGGACTCCGATGATTTTGCGTACGAACAGGAGGAGCCATCTGATTTAGGGTATGCAACACCAGTAACAATTGAAACTCCTTTACAAAGCTCCGTCTCCAGGTAGTACAAACAAGCAGCTCTCTTTTTTTAATCGTCTAATTTCGAGTAAGCAAACACCGCACTCAGGCACACGCCCACACACAGCACCGACACGCACACACACATACTCGCCGACTATGTGTTTGTGTGTGCATGCCTGTGAGTGTGTGTGCGTGTGTGTTGCATGTCTGTGTGTCTCGCATCTCAAATGCACTCCGAGCACTTCATCCAACAAACAAAAAAAAAACAAAACTCACAAAATTCGATTCGATTTTCAGTGCTTGTCCCCAAGGGGAAAACAAAAAGAAAATAATTTCACTTGCCTTTCACACAACGGTTTCATTTTGCACATGCACAGCCATCAATAGACTCACAGTACACCCGAAAAGTACTCGCATCCTACTACAGTTACACAGCTGAATGCACAGCCATGGGGAAAACTGAATAGCGAATTGGAAACTTTTCTGTTTCGTTTGCTTAATTTGTGGCAACTTTTGAAGCTCTCATTGGAAAGTTTTTCCTGGCATTCTTTTTTGCGATTTGATTTTCTCTTGTTTTCCAACGCTTTTTAATCTGTTAGTGCAAAAATTGTTATATAAAGATAGGTTAATATAATTTGTTTGTTTATAAATATTTTTAACATTATTTTAACTTTTAATTCGAACATTTAGAGTTACGTTTAATTGGATTTGTATCGGTTTTTATCTTATAGGTATATATCTGTGATATTATAAGCATATATATTTTCAATAAATATACTTAAACAAAATTTATTATAAAATTTAAGTTATATAAAAATGTTTTTTCTTATCATTTGTTATATTGGCAAATAATATTAGGGTTAATTTTTGGGTTGATACACTGTACACGGGTATTACGCTGTCGGTTACGCCCGAGTGCAATGCCAATAATATGACAGTATTGTATAGGTATTGTTCATTTAATTCAATTTCAAATTGTAGATTTTTTTGTGTTTTAGTTTTGGATTAAGTCTTTATTAAGACTTAAACTGAAAGATTTTGGGCGCTAATTAAAAATTGATTAACAATTTGGGTCACAGCTGTGTTTTAATAACAAAAAAAACTAAACAAGAGAAAGATAATTATATTTTTATAAAATAATGTAATACAAATAAATAGAATATACTAAAATTTAATAATATATTTGAGACAATTTGTACATATATTATATTTGCAATTTTATGAATATTTGGCACGTGCTAAGTAAAATCAAATTTTAGCAATGTTTTTAGCAAACATATTTTTAAATTCTTCTTAATAGAGTCCCTTTAACTAAAATCTCCTGTTACTAAAATCAACTATAAAGAGTGTTGAAATACTTGTTTAGTTCTGGGCCCAAAAGATTTTTCCTTAAAGTACATTTTTAAATTGATGTTAAAGTCTGTATTTAATGCTTTATGTTTTTTTTATTATTACATAGCTCCACCTTTATACAGTGTTTACTTTATATTTATTCGGAATTATTTTGGCTTTCCTCTGAGTCAGTTAAGTTGTTTTTGCATGTGAGAAATAACCCTAAAATTAATTGCATTTCAGTTGCCTCCCAAAGAGCTTCCAGCGAAAAGCAATTTCAGTTTCCATTTCTGTGCGTTAATCACCTGTGCGACGTGGTGTGTGTGTGTGTGTGTGTGTGTGTGTGTTGACCGCTGGATGGGGCAGTTTGCATCCGCTCCAGTTTGATTACTGTTGTTGTTGTTGCTGTTGTCGTAGCTTGTCAGCTGTAAGGCCTGTCAATGTCGAGCACCTAATGCGGGACGCTTGGCGCGTTACTAAAGTGCGACATCCTTTGTGTCCTTCTCTTGTCGTTCGCAGGTGCACCTCGCTGAACGTGATGCGGGACAACTACTCGATGGGCGGCAGCGTCAGCGGAGTGCGTCCGCCCAGCATAATGCTGGCGGATGTGTCGCCGACGCCGCTTCGTCCGCCACTCAGCTCCATTTCGCAGATGCAAATGCAGGAAATGAACGCGGTCGGCAATGGCGGCAACAACGGCAACGTCAACGTCATCGGCATGAACAGCGGCAACAACGGCGGCGTCGGCGGCGTCGGCGGCGGCGGCAGCGTCCCAGGCATCGGTGTTGTTCCTGCCACCAACAACAACAACAACAACAACATGAACGGCGCCGCCAACAGCATTTCGAACGCCAGCTCGCTGCGTGAGTCACGCACGCTGCCCGTGAGCAACCGGATTGGCTCGCGCTCGGTCAGCCAGGACTCGGTCTACACGATACTCATCCGCCTGCCGCCAGATGGCGCCAACGGCGCGAATGGCAACGGCAGCGCCAACGCCGCCAGCGGGCTGGCCAACTCGGTGCCCCACCCAGACTGTGCGCCCTCCATCAAGATGATCCACGAGGACGTCGCCGGCGTGTCGAGCGCAACGGTGGTGACCGTGCCGCCGCCGACGCGTCGGCCGCTGCCGTCGCGCGACTCGGAGTTCAGCCTGCCGCTGGGCCGGCGCATGTCGCATGCACCGCACGATATGCGGCTGTTGAACGCCAAGGTCATACCCAAGCAGCTGGGCAAGGCGGCGGCGGTGGGGGCCGGGGGGCCGCAGGCGCTGCTCAACGCGCGCAACGCGGCCAAGAAGAAGAAGAAGTCGCAGGAGAAGCGGCAGGAATCGAAGGCGGCCAAAACGCTGTCGGCCATTCTGCTGAGCTTCATCATCACGTGGACGCCGTACAACATCCTGGTGCTGATCAAGCCGCTGACCACCTGCTCGGACTGCATACCCACCGAGCTGTGGGACTTCTTCTACGCCCTGTGCTACATCAACTCCACCATCAACCCCATGTGCTACGCCCTCTGCAACGCCTCCTTCCGACGCACCTACATCCGCATCCTCACCTGCAAGTGGCACACGCGCAATCGCGAGGGCATGGTCAGGGGCGTCTACAACTAAAGAGTTACCCAAAAATAAATAAATTCAGTTCATGCTAGTTGCAATAAATGTTGTGTGCAAAAACTAAAAAACTAAAAAACTAAAAAACTAAAAAACAAAAACAAAAACAAACCCAAAGCAAAACATCTTCAAATAATTACGAAAATGGAAAAGCAAAATTGTTAGCTAAAGCGAAAACCAAAACTAGGCTTAGGTAACACTTTGACAAGCAGTACTGATTTTTGATGTCTAGCCCCCAAATATTTAAAAATATATATATATACATGCATACATGTAATTACAATATGTGAGGGTTGCTTAATAAGTTTCGCGTATGCCAAGTTAATTAATAAAAGATTTATTGAGAAACTTAAATTTAAAGTTAATGCAATATTTGAAATGTTTACAAATTCCAAGGTTGCAAAGGATTTGAAATACAAAAATATATTAGCAATATTTGAACAATCATGCAATTAATGTCATATTTTTGAAAAAGTTTTACGAAAACTTAAATGTTAAAATTGTGACATTTTCAAAAACTAAAGTTCTGACAAAAAGGTTCTTTAATTTCTAAGATTTTCAGAGTTGAAACCAAATAAGCTTGTAATAACAATATAAGAGGTTAAAGCACTATTTTTTTGTAGCTCATTTTTGGATTTTCCCTTCCGTAGAAATTTGAAAATAACACCAACGTAAATAAATTAACACATTCAAAAATAATTAATTAAGCCAACTTAGAAAAATTTCTTCAACTACAACCACGATGAAAAAGGTCTTCCATTTTTTAAAATCTTCCGAACTTTGATTCAGTGCCAAATATTATCCTCATATTTAAATAAAAAATTCACAAAAATAATGTAAAATCAAAATAAAATGTGCGAAAGAACTGACGGACAACCTTTATCAAAAATTGAACAAATTAAAGAATCTTAAGATCATCACATTAAGCAGAACTTGCGCAACATTTCTCTTAGAATATGGCATATAGGAAACAAATTGAGCTACCCTCGTAGCTACTAGTTAAAGCAACCACATCATATGAGAAAACATTTTGTTAGGCGTTTACTTTTAGGTAGGCACATGCTCGATGCAACATGAATTTAATACAAATATAAAGGATTACGATTTGGAATACATTATAATGATATATATATATATATATTATATTAAATTATATTATATTATACATAAAGCAAATATACCTATGGTTAAGCTTAAGTTGTTGGCGTACGCGAAAGCCGAAAGAAAAAGCTTTAATACAGTTCAAACTACAGAGATGTACCGCGGGCAACGAATCGCAATGGGCTCTTTTCCAGATGGGGACTACAACTCGGAAAATGCGTATGGCTACATTTTGGTATTCCCCGATGAACGCAGGCAATGGGGCGATATGTGATTATTGTGCTGCTCGTTGATTTTTGATAGTTTTTGATAGTTTGAATTATCTTTTGTAAGCCAAACCCTAATTTTTAAGAACCAGAGCAGCGAGAAGCAAAAGAAGTTAGGAAACCAAACATCAACTATGCGTAAACCAAATAAATTTGTAGGATTAAATGAAAAAAAAACAAAAAGCAAAAGAAACAACAAAGAAAAGCAAAAAGTAACACAAGTATATGTATCTATTAAGAACGTAACCCACCATAGTTCAACTACTAAGAACAAAACTTTTGTAACTGTTGATTAAAACTTTGTAAAAAAGATGAAGAAAAAAAACACAAGTAAACGTAAAAAAACCCAAGAGAACTAAAGATACGATGGCAAGTTTATCGAACAAATGACAAAAGCAATAGCAAATCAGGCACGCGTCACACTCAAGAGAGGGCAGTCGATGGCCAAAAGAGAGAGAGAGAGAGAGAGAGAGAGAGAGATGGAAAGAAGAGAGAAGCATAGAGAGCAAACTCACAAATCTAAAAATCTCTACAAACTTGACTATTTGAGTTGAGGAAAGTTTTGCTTGGCTAACAAAGAGACCTTCACAATAGACAACGTTACGTAGATCGTGTTAAAGCCCAATAGCCAAATAGTTAGCAATATTTAACATAAAGGTTGTGCCGTTAGAAGAAAGCATAAGGACTAAATATATCACAAAATGAGCTTGTCAAGTAATGGGTTGGGGCTTAGTTCTATTATGGGCTTCAGTTAGGTTTAGCAGGATTTATCGAATCGACTCCATCGACTGCCCTGAATTCCATTTAACAAGAACCTGTTCCAATGCACCAAACAAAATATGAAATTGCATACATATATTTAAAGCATATGAGAAATAAAATACATACAATAGCATAAGCGAAAGACAGACACAAATTAAATATATACACATATATACGATAAATAATGTGAGAAGCGCAATGAACAAAAGCAAAAACAAAACATTTTTATCAATTTGTAGTTAACTAAAACCAGATATAACAATTTGGATGACCCCATTGAAGTGGTATCCTAAGCTGAAATCAAAGCAACATTTGTAGTCTCAATGGCACAACTCGAGTATAAATATATATGTATACATAAGATATATGAAAGTAAATAAAGTTTAAAGCAAATCAACAAAGTGTAAAAACAAAACAACAAGAACAACCCAAAAGACATGATTTACAAATGACGCACACATCCAAAATGAAGCATATAGATACTATATATATATCTCTGCAACCACGCCCAAACTAAATATATATATATAGATCACATAGATCACAAAATTGTCAGCCCAAGCAAAAGGTTTTTTGACAACAGTCGAACAGCTTCCAAGGAAGAAGAAGGCATTCAGCATATTGATATAAAATGAGATTTAATTGCATACAATCTAATTGTTTGGAAATATACTACGATATATGAAAAATAATAATAATAATAAATTTTAAAAATACATATATGAATTAAAGCTAACAATAAAACAACGTGAATGAAAAGAATTAAAAGTGTTTTTTTTTATAGTTTTATTGATGTAAAAAGGAGGTGTAAAATGTCAAGTAAGTAGTGTGAATATTCATAATTCTTTATTCTTTGTGCATTAGGTTAACCGCAATATAATAATGCGATTCCTTGATATTGACTCATTTTAAAGAGTTATTTTGATATATACACAAAGTAAGTTCAATAAATGGTGACTACATGCTAAAAATATTATTAATTTTTATTTTATAAATAATATTTTACATAAAGTTTTTAATTAAGAAGAACAAAATAATAACAAACCTACAAATGATAGAAAATAACACATATCATAAAAGACATAACAAAAACACAAATTTATAAAATAATAATAAAAATTCTTATTTAATTATTTTTATTTTCACAATTCTATAAAATGTTTCAACTAAATGAGCATATTTCATTTAATAAACAAAAATTATTCGTAAATACAAAAACCCATACAAATAATCCACAAAAATATTAATAATGCTATAAAATAGTCCAATTGTGGTGGTAATAATATAATATCCAGATATCAAATTTATGATAATAGAGCAATATTGATAGGTACAAAATATAAGCTGTAGAAAATATATATACTAACAATTGCGATTACTTATGTGCGTACATTTTTCGACAATATTGTATTTATAGTTTTATCTAAATTTTCCATAATTTACGCTCAAAACTGTTGACGAGTGCCAACATTCGTTCTGCCGCGAAATGAAGTTCGTTCGTGTAAGTAATTTGAAAGGAGCCTTCAGACTCAAGTGCCTCTTTGCGGTGTGGCTGCTTAGTGTGAATGTTACTTAATGCTAACAATTTTAGTGTAAATGGGGCTTAGTTCTGTGTAGACTCTTGTTGTGGCTGCTCCTCCTCCCCGGGCTCGTCGTGTGCACGCATCAGCATCTGTGTGTTCTTCTGGATGGTCTCGAGCTTCTGCTGCATTAGCTCCTGGCGTCGCTGCTCGGCACGCTGCTGCTTGTCCTCCAGCTCCTCGAGGGTGAGGGGCTCCGTTTCGGCGGCCTGTTGCATCAGCTGCTGCAGTCGCTTGGGCGGCTGACGCAGCGTGTCGTTCAATGCCACCGTTGCATTATCTGCGTCATCGAGCGGTATGGTGTATGCCTCCGAGGCCGCTGTTTAATGGGTTTTATCGATTGTTGTTGTGGGCATAGTTAATTGAGGGCCGCTGGCTACTTACGGTACTCCTGCTTGGGCAAGGTTTCCATTTTGTTGGGCTGGGCTGCTGCTGCTGTTGGGGCTGACTTTGCTTTGTTGTCGTCTATGGCTGTCGTGGACTTGGAATTGGAGCAGCCCATGCTCGGCAGCTCATCAGGCGCAAGGCATTACGCTAAAACTTCCGCTTGGGTCTCGGAGTCTCTGACTTTTAAGCGGAACCTCAGTTGAGCTCGTTGATGCTGATGCTAATGCTAATGCGATTTCCTGCTCGGCTGTGTAGCTACATCCGCCGTGATTCGTTCGACGCTGCGGCTATTCAATTTCCGCTTCCCGACAGGCTGCCAGCTCACAAGAAGTTCATTAGAAGCAGCTTGAGACAGCGTTTAATGGCTCATTAATATTGATTTTGTGTCCGTGTTGTGCGTGGCTTGCAGGACCTGCAGGAGACACACTTCCAAACTGTCTAAATATGCGGCCGGTTGACAGCGCTTCGCAATGGCAACTAAAACTCAAATTGCAATGCCAAGTTTCGCGCTGCCCATTAATAATAATCGTTGGGGCGCAGCCGGGACAACTGTCCGCTCACAGGATCAATACTCATATGTGGGCGCTGTATATATTATTTTTTTTTGCTTTTTTGCACGGTGCGTGCACTGAAAAAAAAAACATGACGAACATTTTAATTCAACTAAAATATATAATCTGTCTAAATTTAGCAAACAGAAAAAATAAATCATATTAAATTCGTCAATATATATAATATAAAAAATGATTTATGATTTAGCATATATAAAATCGTTTAATTAATGTCACTTCTATCACTAAAATAATTTTGATCATCATTTTGGAAATGTTTTTCTCTATTTGCCATTGTTGATTATTTGGTAATTTTTAGAACGAATTCTGTTTTTAATTTAAATTGTGTTTGATTTTGTAATAAATGTATAGTTTTTGTGGATTAATAAGAAAACAAACAAAAAAAAAAAAGTGAAAAATGCATTCATAGAATATGAAACAAAACAATTCGTGTAAATAGAGAAAAATGTTAACTTTTTAATACGTGTTATATCAAAACTGCATCAAAGTTGTATTAAGTGCATAGAATTTATATTTTTAACAAAAACTACTACACTGCAAAATGTTAAAAAAAAAAACCATAAAGTTAATTTGTTTGGCGCTTTAAAGACTTCTGAATTATGCTGACTATAAATTCCCGATTTTATAACAATTTAAAAGAAGTGTTTTTGTGTCTTTTTCGTTTGTATATTTATCACAGATATATAACAAATATTCTTAACTAGAAATGTTAAACAACTACTTTTAAATAGATTGTATGCAAATAAAATTATGTTTAATTCATATTGTTACACTCAGTAATTGCTCCACTTTCTCGCTGTGTGTAGTTGCGTGGGTGTGGCTAATAAAGGCAGGCAAAGTAAACATAGACAGACAGTGGCACACCCACTCACACAGCGCCCTTTGAATGGACACCGGCCACTGACCAATGTCAATCAACTCCAGCTCGTGGCCATAATCAACACTAATTGCGGTTTCATTTGCACTAACAGACACGATGCACACACACACACACAGATAGGGGCGGGCACACATGCAACACGAGGGGCACTTGTGCAGCCGTTACCCGGTAAAGTTTAGTGACCCACTCAACTTTGACCAGAGCGCAAAGGGTTTTTCTTTTCTTTACTTTAGCTCATTCTGATTTTTACAGTTGCCCATTGTCAATGTTGTCGCTTAGCCATAAAATCCATGGGCCCCAAACACTAACGGCTTCCGGCTCGAAAGCTGGCCAAGAAGCCAGCGCTATGTCCGCCCCGCGGCACCTACGGAAGCTCCGGCGCGTGCCAAGCACCGCCCAGGGCGTTCACATATTCATTATGCATGTGCCACACGTTGCGGCTTTGTCTTCGTCTGCGCCTTTGTGGTCAAGTGGCCGCTCTTGGCATGCAAATGGCTTGGAACGGAAGCGACGTCGTCGCAGCCAATTGCCAACTGCCCCCCGAAGTATAAACGGAACGGTTAAAGAGAGGCCTTAAGGAAAAAGCAGCAACAACAGGTGCTGGCTGTGAATCGAATTGAAGAGCCCCCCCCCCCACACACACACACACACACACACTCAAGATAGCTACTTAGTAATGAGCGACGTTTAATTAGGTTAAGTGTCAATAAGATTATGTCGTCAATCAATCAATTGCACAAGCTCACACACACACCACAGGCACAGCACATCAATCAAGCAGCTAAATACCAAAAGGCATTTTAGCTTGTTTTTTCTGGTGCTGTCAACCAATACATATGTCTATATATATTTATTTTATATTTACTTGGTGCCACGATGTCAACAAATATCGCCTAGCGGGCGGTACATTACCGTTGAGTAATATAAAATACCTTTATTTTCTATATTATAGCGCATCATTTTTTGTTTGTCTTTTTAACATGAATTTTGTACTTGAAATAAATGCCGCTAAAACATAAACTAAAATATTTTTAGCAAAATCTCTTTAAGTTAAAACTTAATTCCGTTCACATTTTAATTTATCTAATTAAATTGTTTTTCTATGTATGTTTTAAAACTATCTGCTTTACTAATCAATAAAAGTAATATTAATAGTGATATTTTGGAGTAATATTATATTTATATTAAAGTAAAGAACTTCCAAATTTGTTTTATATATTATAATAATAATTTTAAAGGGCATGATAATAATAACAAATATTTTACATATGCAAAGGACCTTTTTCGAATTATGTCTGCCAAACGTCTTAAAAGAGACAAAGAAATATAATAAATTAATAATGTATTAAGCTTCAATAATGATGTTTAAAATCTTAAAAATGTATGTAGACTTTTTAATCGGGTACAACTGTAATGTTAAGATATAAAATATTTAGTTGTGCCCGTTGATAAAAAATATAAATTACCTTTGATAAATAATATAACAAAAAAAATTATTATTTATTAAATATATTTTTTGCTAATTTTTTTAAATACTTACCTAAACTTTACCTTTCTTAATTCCACATATTCTATAAATTAAAATGGAAAAACTCATATTTTTTGCTTGAATTCCATTTGTTTTCGGTTTATTGAAAAAATACAATTTAGAAACATTTTCTTATTTTGTTGTTTGCAAAAAAAGTGGTTTAAGTGTATAATATAATAAAACAATATAAACTATTAACAAAGCAACTTTATATCTGCAGCTTAGGAACATCATCATATTCATCATCAGCAACTTCATTATCTCTCATTGACTTCATCTCTGCTATTCAATCTCATAGAACCTGTAAACCTGCCTCTGACAGTTTGGGCAGTTCCCGAGCGAGCTGCGAGCAGCCAGCTCAGGTTTTTATTTTTGTTTTTGATAAAGGTATAAAAATAGTCTATATAAATATGATATATACGTATATAGATATATGACTTGGTGGCTGATCCGCTTGATCAGCTCTTTATGATAAAAGACGCATGTATAGTATGGATAGACTTGTGTGTGTGCGAGTGTGTATTTGATTGGGTATGTGTATGTGTGTGGGTGTGTTGTCTTGGATCGCATGATTGCCTATGGATTTACAGTGTATTCAAATGTTGTCATAAAAGCAATCTCAATTTGTGCCCTCCCAACGCATGGAAGTACGGCTAATCAAATTCTTGCTTGATGGATAATGTTTTCTCGGCACTCTTCTCAGACTTCGGATTGGAGCTGGTGACAGTTGCAGCCGCTGCGGAGGACTTGCCTTTGATGTAGCTGGCCACAGTAGTGCTCAACGGTATGGTCACATACTGATTGCCATCTGGAAAAGGGAAACAAGAAAAATATTTGCTAAATTTATATTTTTGTTGTTATAAAATTATCAGAAATATGGAATACTAGCATGGAAGTTTATTTTATAAATATTTCTTTAATATTATCATATTATATATGCCATTTATAAAGATATTTTATTAATATAATGTGTTAAAGAAATATAAATAAGATAAACTTTACTATCTTCTAGAAGTTCTAATTAAATCCAGAATTATAGAATACTAACAGGTATTACTTCGCTTTATTTTCACTTTCAAATTCAATTTTTTCACTACATTTTTCTCAGGCCAAAAAAATTTACAAATTAATTATTGTACTCAATTTTACTGAAATTTTTTTCGCTATTTGAGGTAGATCCTTAAAAATAATAAATACATTAATATCTTCTAGAAGTTTTTTTTTCAAACCCAGTTTTTTTGATGGGCATACCAAATTTACAAATAAAACGAATATTTATCGCTATTTGAGGTAGATCGTTGAAGTCGAATGAAAAAAGAAAATTGCAAAAAATTGTGAAATATGTATTTAATGAATTTAAAAATATTTCCAACTTTAAGAGTGGATTAAAGGACAAGATTCTATCTGACATACGTTTTATTACGCATATGTGCCTGTTTTATTGTTTTTATAGAACGTTTTGAAGTTTTATGAGACAGAATTTAGAGTTTTAAATTAAGTTATAACTGATATGTGTGTTAACAAGACTCCATATTATATAAAATAAGCACTTTTTAGATGTCAGGTCTTTGACTCAATTCAGACTTGTGCTATCTTAAAGCTCACCTTCTTCGGACTGAAGCTGCAACTGTCCCGATTGTATAAGCTGACGGAGCATGTCCGGCGGTATATTGGCGAACGAGGTGGCCGGATAAACATATTTGCTATCCGGAGCTGCTGTTGCTGCAGCTGCTGCTGTGGACGTTGAGGGTCCGTGCTCAGTCTGATAGCTCAATGCGGCTGGCATTGGTTTGGGGCATGCAACAGACGCTGCTGCTGCTGCTGCTGACGTCACTGCGGTCTCGGCCTTAAGCTCCTGAGGCGCTGACTTGCCGGCATCGGCATCCGTCGGCATTGGCATTTCCACATCCGAAGAATCATCCGATTCGTTGCCCGACGATGTTGGCGAACGTTCATCCTGCAAGAGAAAAGCAGAAGAGACAAGAGATTAGAGAGACGCTGCAGCCAAACAGTCTGGTCTGATCTTAAGCCTAAGATGAGCTGCCAGCCTGGCTGGCCTGGTCTGGCCTGGACTGTTCTATATGCTAGCCAAGTAAGCGACTGTGTGTGTGTGTGTGTGTGTGTGTGTTTGTGTCTGGCACAAAAAGCAATATGCTTGCACCAAATATGGCGCGAAATTGCGTATAAGTGCTGGCCGCGTTGCACGCCGGCACGCATTTCAATGAGCCAAGAGCGCAGCTCGTTGCCTTAAATGTGCACACGCGTTAAAGAATTTAGAATATTGATTTCTGGCTCTGTAACCGAACGTGCAGGGACAACTCATCATCATCAGCGACAGCGACAACGCTCGCAGTATCGCATCATTTTAATTTTGATTAGTGTCTCAGGCAAAAATAATTGCGAACTGTAACAATGCGTTCGCCATTTTGTGGCATTGCGCATACGCCGCGTGCGCCGCCGCCGCTGCCGCTGCCACTGCCACTGCGTCAACTTCCAATGAAATTGTAGCAGCGACGCGTATGGCTAAATTGCATTGTTGCCACTGCACCACAGTGACCAAAATGGGCGTCGTCGTCTGCAACGTCTGCTGCTCGATTGCTATTGTTGCTGACGTCTGCCGGCCGGCCAGTGGTTTGAGCGACTGCCTTTTGAGTGACAGCCTCAAGACATTTTAATTAGCAAACAGCACAGGCAACAGCAACAGCAACAACGTTGACAAAGTGTTGCTAAGTCGTGCAACTCGACTTTTGGCAACAGCAACTGTGCAACTGCTGCAACTGTTGTTACGCTCGCGGTTTTCAGTTGCAGCCAAAAACAAAAGAAGATTCGCATGTTGCAGCTGCCACAAAGCCAAAGACCGGCATGCTTTGCTGATCGTGTTAAGAGTTAAAAGCCGTATGAGCTTTGTGGAAGTGGCATGTAATTCTATACGATGGTCTTCAAGATGTGGAAATTGATATTTAAATATTATAAAAAATTTTTTGTATTAAGATTTTAATTATTATTATTGTTAGGATTATTTTTGTAATATTATCTTAATTTAATTAAAATTGTTATTTAATTATAGAGGAATTATATTTAAATATTAAATTCTTTCTGAGCCTAGAACTTTAAAAAATCTTTGTTTTTTTTCAAAAAATTTATTTCTTTGTCTGTTTCAATAAAATACAATAAATATAATACAATAAAATTTGTAAAATTTAATTCTTGGTAATAATTTAATATATTATCGCTTATTTAACACAATCAAAACTTTCTCGTTTATCCTAAATAATTCGAAAAATTAAATTAATCAATTAAATCAATGCAATTAATCAATTGGTTGTAATTCAGAATACGCTGAGCTTGGGTCCAATTTCTGAAACCAAACAACACTAACAAGAAATTTAATAAATACACTTTTTGTGCATATGTTCACCATTTATCCTTATTGTAAAAAATTGCGCATTTTTTAAAACACTTCTGCCAAAGGCATGAATGCATGCAATACAAAATACAAAGCACACCAATAAATTCATTACGGTGCAATAAAAATTCAGTTCATAAAAAAAAGTAATCAATAATAAAAATATTAAAAGTAATATGTATTCCGTGTGCCATCTAGCGCATTCAGAATGGTTTTAAATATTTATAAAAATAAAATAAAATAAAAACGTATGCGCCCCCGGGTGGACTCGAACCACCAACCTTTCGGTTAACAGCCGAACGCGCTAACCAATTGCGCCACGGAGGCAGTTGACAGCCCTCCGGCAAAAAACAGAACTTGTGCTTAGAGAACAATGCTATCACAACATTACAGTACAGGGTTGATATACATATGTATATATGTATATATAGTACTATTTAAGATAAGAGAGATAAGCTGCTAAAAATATAGAAAAATGAGAAATAGCTGCAGCTGATAGCTTTATGTATTTATAACGGAATTTATTTGTGATCATGTCATGTCAGACAACTTGTTGCTTGATCATAAATTTTATGAATAATTATTTGGAAAATTTATTTGATTAAAAATACTTTTTATAACGGAATGTTTTGAAAAAAATTTAAATTCTGAGTTATAGTTTAAAATCTACAGCAATAAATTTAAGTTTTTTTTTATTTAATTTTATATATTTATGGATGAAGTAAATAAAATATGAATATACCAGAAAGCTATTAAGAGAATACTTTTACTGCAAACAGAGAACGAATACAAATTATTAGAAACAAAGACCGTCGGTATAATAAATGTTTACAAATTTATATTTCCTGTAATATGTAATTTAAAAAACATAGTTAAATTCAATTCTCAACTGTGACCGAAACAATCAAAAATTACCAAAAATGTATAGTTGCTGAGATTTTTAATAATTAGCAAAATTCTAGTTTTTTAGCAATTATTAATATCATTAATATCACGCCAGAAAGAATATTAATTTCATGTCAAGGGTAAAAATAACATAAAAATATAATCTGTGTATACAATATTTGTATTTATGAAAATAATAACAATAATTTGGGATCAATCAAGTGTTCCATTACTTAGTTGCAAAGGAAATGCGTTTTCATAAAATTTCATAAAACAAATCAAAATTTAATATGATTTTTAGAATACAAAATAATGTCAATAAACTTTAAAACAAAATTACTATACAAATAATTTTATTAGGTAAAACAACACTGCGGTTTTGAAAACTAGACATGCTGCCCATTTTTTGAATCGTTTTAGATCACTGACTGTCATTATAGCATGAACCGCATCTCAACACTTTTTAAATGCATTTTTTTTAAATTTGGAGCGACGTAGCCAATTTTAGGGAGCGCTATAAGATTGTCTTTGTGTGTCAGATAGTCCGAACGACTCTTAAACTGAATATTTAATTCCAACAATAAGGTCAGATGATTTTTCTACAGAAAAGCACGTTAAAATCGCGATGTCCTTTTTTTGCAACTGTTTTAAATATAAATCAAAAGCTCGTTCTGCCGAATTATTTTGCAATGTGACATACCAACTACCAAGCCCTTGGTGAACAAATCAATTTACAAAACTCACTCTAAATACAGAAGCAGATGCCAGGAGGAGGGGGAGCAGGGGAGAAGGACACGCGTTCTGTCCGCTGCAAAGTGCAAGAGCAGGTCCAAATCGAATAGTTATCGATACGAGCTGAGCTCGCCAAATTGATAGTCGTGTGTCGTGCGCAAATGCCGAGCGTGTCTCATTAAATGACAATTAGAGTTGAGCTTGAGGTTGAGCTTGAGCTGAAGCTGGAGCTGGACAGCCCAGCCCAGACCCAAAGAGGCGAGTGGCAAGTAGCTGCCGCCTGCTGCCTCAGCGTGGAATGCGCGGCCAGTGGCATGCAATTTATATAAAAATAATGCAGCATTGTTTTGTATTTTGTTGTGCTTGGTTTTTGCTTTTTATTTTTATTTTGTATTTTGTAGTTTGTGTGTGTGTTTTTTTTTATTTCTGGGGCCGCTGGCCTCGACTGGAGCCTGCAACAAATGCAATTATATAGAAATTTGTCTTGCTGTGATATGTGCGGCATGTTGCAGTTGCAGCAGTTGTGTGGCCATCGGCAGCGCCAAAAATAGTCAATTTGGGAAAGGCTAATAATAAATGCGATCCGTCGTCTGTCAGTCAAGCCGGCGAGTCAGTTCGTCAGCCAGCAAATGAGTACTCGGTGTGAGTACTCACATACGTATGACAAACATATGAATGCATGAATGAATGCTGCAACCAAATTGGCCAACTGACATTCACAGCCAAGGTGGCATTTTGCTTTGTTTTTGGAGCCAAAGTGAATGCGATTCAATTCAATTCGATGGTGTCGTGTGACCTACACCAAGCCAATGATTGACGGATGGCACATTTGCGGATTGATTAGTTGTTTTTACCAAAATGGCCACTTGGATATGCCACACGATGGCGATGGCGATGGCGGCGACGATGGCGACAACAGTTGCCTGCCGCATGTTGTTGCATGTTGACAGTCAGCACCCGCTTAGCTTCAACTTCAGCTCCAAACTTCAATTTCAGCTCGTGTTTGCCCCCTTCAGCATTTTGGGCAATAAACATTTGCATTTGCATGTTGCCGTTGTTGTCGTTTCTGTTGTTGTTGTTGTTGTTGTTGTTGTTGCTACCGTTGATGGCGTGTGCATCTACCGACACTGATAGGAGCCGCCGCAAGACAAAGGAATAGCCAAATGTGTGTGCGCCCAGTTGCGGGCTCCATTGATGCTGGCGCTTTCAATGAAAACATAAAAATAAAAATGCAAATTAAGCCCCACAACGAAAGCACTTAAATCTAACGCACAATTCCACGAGTGCAAAACAACCACCACAGTGGTGCAAAACCACTGGGAAACAATTCACGATTGAGAAGGCAAAATACTTGGTTTTTATCTTTTACAGATTTTGTTAAAACATAATAAAGGAGTTACAGATTGCATACTAAAATTGGCGATATATTTGGCTTTTAACTTTCCTCGATTTTGTATAAATAAAACAATTACAGAATGGTGAATAAAAAGTGGATAAAATTGATTTGTAGCTTTTCCAGTTTTTTAAATAAAATGAAAAAATTACAGATCGAATAGCAGAATGTAAGATAAGAAGTGAAAATAATTGGATTTGATCTTTTTCAGATATTGTTTACATAAAATAAAATAAGTGCAGATTGATTGAGAAGTGAAAATAGTCGATTTTTATCCTTTTTAGAATTTGCTTAAGTAAAATGAAAGAATTATTAAGAAAGAAGGAATTGAAAGAACTAATTGGAAATAATTGATTTTTATCTGGTCCTTAAAGTTTTTTATTTCAGCATGCATCTTTTCTTTTACAAATATCAGGAATTTAAAAATAATTTCTTTTAAAACCAAACGCTACTGCTAAATCCGATTTTTAAGAAGGATCACAGAATTTGAAATTGAGTGGAAAATTTTGAATTTCAGTTGATCATCTAACTCACGTAAATTTAAAGCAATGTAAGAAGTTAGTCAAAGATGTGTTTTACAAAATTTTAAATTTTAATTAAATCTTTCAATTAGAAACAAACCTTTTATAAAATTGTCAATGGGACTTTGAGCTATATAACATTTTTTTAAATTTACTCACATGGTTATAAAATTAAAAAATTTGTATATATTTTTTATGCTATCTTCTTTTCTGTTCAAAGAATAAAGTTCAAAATAACTCCACACGGCAATTCTCAAAAATTCACAATTTAATTATTTAACGTTATAAAAATTTAAATTTCTTTTAATAAAAGGGATAGAAAAAAGCAAGGAGCATAAAATACATTAAAAAGTTGAAAGGGAATATAACCCCATTGAAATTGGTGCAAATCAAAAGCTTTTAACATTTGATATTTTTGAAATCTGAAGGACCACTGTGTTTGGGTAGGCGGAATCACAACCCAAACCAATCCAAACAAAACCGAAGCGAACCAAGCCAAGTGAAGCAGCGCGAAGAGTTCAACAGGAAACGTTAAGCAAATGTTATGGCCAGGCCAGGCCGGGCCGGGCCGGGCCGACTCGGGCTGGTCAAAATGGGGCGGCTGGCGAACAAAGCCAAAGCCAAAGCCAGTTGACACGAAACAGCAGCAGCAACAACCACAACAACAACAGCAACGGCAACAGCAACAGCAGCAACAACAATCAGTAGACAGAGACAACACTGCGTAGAGAGACATTGTCAGAGTTGGAGTTTGGTCGGTTTGGCTGTGGGTTTCGTTCGGTCGCATCCGGGCCAAACAACATGCACTTTAAAGCGTTTATATCCGCAAGCCTCGGCGGCTTTCTGTTTTTGGTCAAATCACAGTTTGCGGTTACACGGATTCACGCGCAAAGAAAGCGGCCAGCAGGAAGTGCTCCAATAGCTCCAAAGATGCCAACAAGAAAGTGCACATCGTGAGCTCAAAGCGGGCTCAAAGCGAAAACCATTTATTGGGCCAGCTCTTAAGTCTCTAAGCTGCTGCAGTTATGATGCGAATTAGCATCTATTTAAATGTCAGCCGCGCATTAAGATGCCACGATTGGGGCCCAAAGAGCAACGAGCTCGGCGCTCAGGCTTATTGTTCTCAGCCAGCAATTATTTGGCCAAATTGTATGGGCCCGATAGGCAACCTGCAGAGACGCAGCGACTAGAGAGCCGGGCCTAATTATGCGTGCGCCAAGACAGCCGAACAAGCCAGCGACAACGACGACAACGACAACTTATCGGCTGAGAGCGGGAGGAGGGAGGGGTTTGGGGGAGGGATAGGGGGACAAGCCGAGGGCTAAGCGCAGTCAGATGAAACGCCACCGATTAGCCCTGGCGTTTGGCCAGGCGCCCGCTTTCCGCAAATTTATGATGGGCACTAACAACGGCCCAAAGGCCAAAAACAAACCAAACGAAATGAACTTGGCCGCAAACAAACAGTTGAATGGACATTGCAATTATACCCAGCATCGAGTATCGAGTATCTGTTTTGCATTTAAACGAGTCGCCAACCACAAACTGGCAGCTCATGTGGGTGCACTTCCCCGGCTAACTGGTCTCCGCAATCTGTACAGCGTGTACCCTGACAGCGATTAGAGCCGGGTGCTATTCGGCTTGCGAATCTGTTGCATCTGCAAACAGTTCAAATGGGCCGAGAAACAAGCCAGGGATTGGCTGCTTCAGATCAACAAGTAGGCCTCACTGTTATTGTTTTTAATGCCGATTATAATCAAAATATATTATTCAATTAATAATATATTTTTGTTATTTTACTTGGCTTTAAACTTTCAGTTAAAATAGTCATCAATTAGAGATAACTTGAACTTTAGTAATATATTTAAGTTTGAGGTTCATTCTTTGTATAAGCCATTTAGCAAAACGGGTAAGCGGACGAAACAATAACGTAAACGAACGTAAACATATGGAAATAGATAACAACGGAAACTGTCTATTATTATATCTTATTTATGTATAAAAGATAAATGATTAATTGTACACTTTGGGCCGATCATTAGAATTGATAAATCAACAGTAAGATTTGTTTTTAACCTATCCCATCAATATGCTTTTTGAAACTTTTGTTCTTAGGATTTTGGCAGCATCTGAAAAAAAAATTCCAAAAAATATATCTAAAAGAAATAAAAGTTTATCAGTTTCCAAAAACGCATTTTCTTACAAAGGTACACGCATAAGTAAAAAAATGGTAATTTATCTAATATCAACCTATTATATAGTATACTTAACACTAATATAACCTAAAATGATTTATTCATTTTTTAACATTTTAGCTAAGATTTCTTTTTTTTAGTCTTCAATTTATAACCTTTAAATCAGCTTGCAATAAATAAAATATAAATAAAATATTCTCTCAGTAATACCTCTTTAGTATTGGAAAAAACCCCTTAGTTCAGCACATGACTCACTAAATAAAAACCCCAACTGAAACGTTTATCCAATTTTCAAAATTCCTATTACAATTCTTACTAATTTGTTTTGTACTTGTATAAAAACTTAATCAATCTTATGTATTTATATGTATGTGGTATTTAATAAATAAAGAAAAAAGCAATATACTATAGAGTATTGTTGAAAAGTAGCTCTGATAAATTAATAAAATAAATATTTTGTTTCAATATATAAATCCCTTAAGGTAAATAAAACCTACAAGATTTATAAATTTAGATATGTTCAAATTTGATGTTATTTTCTGCACAAAGTAAGATTTAATTTGTTGACAATATCAAAATCAATAGATTTGCAAAGTGTTCTCTTACCTTTTATAAAAAATAAGCAAGGTAAACAAAGTTGATATAATCTTGTGTTCTAATTAAAACTAGAAAATATTGTGATAAAATCGTGATTGTTTTTAAAGCCGCAACACGTCGCAAATGTGGCTTAAAAATAGCTTAATTAAAAACGTTAGAGAGGCCAACTAATGATTTGTAAACACACAAAAACAATAGCAAAATCAAAAACTATTTTAGAGCTCGGCTGCTGCGATCATTAGACAAGTCCAACAGCGATCTTAACAGATTTCATCAAATTGTGTCATTCGACAAAAATGAGCAAAAAAAATTAAATAAAACTGAAAATCGCGTCTCGTGCTCACGCCCACAAAACCAAAGCTGATTTCATATTTTGTGCACGATAAATTTCACAAAAAAAGAAAAAAACTGGTTACACCCAGCGTATATAAAAAGCTATATATACATACGTGATTTTATAACAAATTCGTGTAAATTAAATGCTCACAGGCAGCAGCAACAACAGGCTAGAGAAGAAACTCATAAATTGCCGCTCATTTGTTTGCTCATTTGTCGCGTCAGCCCCCAAACGGCCAATGTACATAAGGCCCGGCCCAAAATGGACATGTAAGCAAGTCAAAAGCGAGTCTATAAAATCTAATACGCACACCACAGCGGCCACAAGTCACGCCCACAGCTCTGGCCATATACTATATAAGCGCTTAAGTGCCTAATAAAAACTCAACTTAAGAGCGCGGGCAAAGAGCGCGCCGGAGAGCGAGTGGGAGCACAATATGCGCCATTGCACTCCCACACGTTCGATCAAGTGAGGATCGCGCTCTTAAATTTCCGTTTGTCCGGCCTGAAACGAGTTTTCTCAGAGATCAAAACACGCACGGCTCAAGAGTCGCGGCGGCTTCGATTGCGCTTTCAGTCTGTGAGCAACTGCGTGAGCCGCACGACGATCAACGAATCAGCGAACGATCGTGTTGATCATCGTGCGTGGAGTTAAGTGCACCATTGGAAAAGACGCTAAAAGTGGCCGATGAAAATGTGCGGCAAGTGTGTGACAGACCGAATGAAAATGTCGCTGTGTACAAGTTATAAAGTTGAAAGACTCCGATCTAAGAGATGATCAAAGATCAGTGTGAACTAAGGGTAAGTTACATAATTATATCTTAAATTTAAAGCTATATCTGTGTGCTAATTAAACATTAAATATGCTTATGAGTAAACTAATATTAAAACTTGAGATCATCTGAATTGATTAAAGCGATCAATTGAAGTTACTTGACTATATTAATATTATAATCTTTTTAAAAAGCTGATTCTATAACTTTATAAGATTTTATAAAGTGATATTTTATGAAACAATTGCGTCCTTGAGAACTAAATGTGTGCTATTTTTAATGATCAAAAAATATAGTCATTATTTAAAGTCTAATTAATTAGAATAGTGATCTTTTGGCAAGATACAAAACTTCAAATTATTATTTTTCTTCAGTAATTGGCAAAATAATGAAACAAATATAATATATTTAAAAATTGTTCTTTGTGGCAAAAAAATAAATTGACATGTTTAAAACGATCGATTTAAATTTATTATAAGAAATTGAAAAAATTACGTTTTTTTTTAGTTTCGCAACATTAAATACTTTTTTCTTTATAATATGTTCCGAAAAGTATATAAAATCTATGCATTTTCAGGGGAAAGTTTTGGAGAGCATTATGCTATACGATTTGAAAAGCTTTTTGTGATAGTCACATAATATATATAAGGCATTAGTTATAGTTAATTAGTGAAAAATGGTATTATTTTGTAAATGATGCTGTTTTTAAGCCAACGACAGGCTGCTAAGTAGCTCAGGGTCTATGTAAACAGTAGCCCAGCACGCGGACAACTCAATCAAAGAGTTGCAATCACACACAATCACCGCAGCAACAGCAGCAGCAGCAGCAGTTAGCAGTTAACAGTCAGCAGTTGGTCTCGGATCTGGCTGGCTGGAGTGCAGTGGGGGATTTGGCCTTTGGTTGGCCGCCAAGTCGGCGTCCACATTTCATAAATCAGCATGGGAGAGGAGAGCGAGATCTGTGCGTTTTGCCGTTGCGGTACGAAACCGCCTGCTGCGAATCCTGGCTATTTATTGTATTTTAACAACATTATAAACGAGCGTTTAAGTGGCGAGTGCCGAGTTTGCCGAGTGGGGCCGCATTTGATTTGTGTTAGAATGCAAAATACGGCGAGACTCCAAGCGGGCCAAAGACAATGGCCGGCAGGCGGAAGAGGGGGGCCAGATAGATAGACAGACAGACCGACAAAGCAGCTAAAAGCACAACAAACAAACAAACAAACAAACGGAAAGCCGTTTCATAATCAGCCTAAAAGACGTGGCAACATATGGCAACAAACGTTGTCGTTTGGGCCGGGTCAAATGTCAAGCACATTATTTTTGTGTTTACGTATAATAAATATAAATGCATGATGCATTTTTGATAGATTTTCATGCCAATAAACAAGCTGGCTTTAACCGCTAGAATGGTGTTTTGGCCAACACTTGGCCAGATCAGACCCGGCCAGACCAGGCCAGACCTGCGGCCCCACAGCCATTGTGTGGGTACATAAATTCACCAAAAGACATCGCACGGCAACGGGACACCAGGAAACCTGCGTTTTTTTCTCTTTATTTATTTATTTATTTTTTTTTTTGATTTTGTATTTTATCGATCCGGCTCTTAAAGTCGTAATTTTGTGTCTATGCAAATGTACGCGTTGTGTTCGCTTTTGCATTTTTCGGGCTGATGTTGAAAAATCGACGTTCAACTCTGTCAGTGTTTCAGTCTGGCAGTCTGCCAATCTGGCAGTCAGTCAGTCAGTTAGCCAGCCCGTCTGTCCTGTCAGCCCACTGAGCCGGCGGACCAACCACGTTGACGTGGCCAAACAATGCCTTGTTGACACTGATGGAAAATCTGCGTGTCACAAATATCAAAATTCAATCGTTAAACTATGAGAGCCCCTGAGCGATCTCCAGCTGCCGCTGCTGCCGTCTGGGGCTGGTTCCAAGACTTTGACATTCAAATCGTCTAGCAGTGAGTTCCTGTTCAGACCAGAGTTATAGATCTAAACAGCGATATGCTAATGCCCAACTGCAAACGCTGATGCGCAGCTCAAATGATCTGAAGCGATCTTGGGTGAAAGAGGAAAGTTGCGTCTGCAAATGCAAACGTTGATATGCAAAGCGTAGTTAATATGATAAGCAGACTTTAATCAGTCAGCAGCAGCACAATCGGAGTAGATAATATATCCACTTTCTACCATTGCAAAGTACTCAACTCTTTGGGATTTCTAATGGGAGTCATGGTGATATTTTTTCACCAAATACAAATATTGCTTGACTTTATTTCAAGCGAAATATTTTTAAATTATCACAATACAGCATTATTAAAATATCTATTAGACGCCGGCAGAAAAAAATATTTTTTTTACTAATTTCTTGACCTGCATTTCATTCTATGATCTTAGATTACTAAAGTAAAATAACATCAATAACAATTTTTATTATAGTCAATATGATGAATATGAATATTTAAATGTAAGAATGTAGTGTCTTATCGAATGACAGATCTGCTGACACCAAGGAACTGTGTTTTAAAGTCTTTTATTTGTAGAATCTTTTGATATCAAGCTAGGAATTTCGCAAACTAATTAAAATATATTTAAATTCTTAGCATTAGCAGCATTAAAAAAACTGAATTTGTACTTTAGCTTTAATGTAAAAGAAAACATTATAAGCACATTTTAAATTATATTAAACATTAACAATACCTATGGTTATTTATTTGAAATTATATTTTAGAAAATCATTTTTTCAACGCTCAAATAAGTTATTTATTTAACAGAATTTGGTAAATCTATAAACCAAATTTACGATAAATATTTTGTGTTTATACTGATCTTGATAAAAGTCAAAAAACTAAAGATGGCAATTAAGGAATAACATATTTTCAAACCTCACAATAAAAGAATTAATTTTTCTTGTAAAATAAAAAATATATTAAAACTTAATAATTTCTTAAAGTCCAAAGTTTCGTTCAATTATAAAAATATACCAGATAAAATAATCTTGTGAACAAACTGACAACAAATTAAACACATTCGAATAATACTCAAAGTTTATTAACTTACTGGAACGGCATGACTTAAAAAGGTATAGAAAATGATACAGAGATCGTTTGTAATAATGTTAAGACTTGCTCAGAAGTCAGTGATCGCCAAGCAAAACGAAATTGAATAAATTAACAGCGAATTTGATTCATACTGAGAGCATGTTGAAAATAGACTATTAAATGATTGATTAATTGCAAAATGCCTTAAAAGGTGAGCGTCGGGTGTCGTAAATAATTATAGAGTTGCGAAAACTTAAACTGAACGAATTGCAAGTGATTTCCTTGCAGAGAGTTTCTTAAGAACAATAATGCTAGGCATTGGCTCAAAACTTGCGATCAAATTAGAAAACACCTTTGGCCTAATTGAAAACCAATTTAATGCATATGAACAATAACAAATGCAAGTCAAACAAATATGCCAAAACAACATGAAAAGAAATACAAAAAAAAAGCTGAAAGCGAAAAAATAAAATACATAATATCATATAGAAAAAGGCCAAGAAAGCGAAAAAAGAAGCCAACTAAATTACTTAACAAGCCGTTGAGGCTGCTGCTGGACGACGACGTCTGCGATGATTTACTTGTGCGTAATAATGCAACGCCCGCAACGCTGGAACGGCGGACGACTGGGACAGAGACCGGGCCGGGCCGGGCCAGGGAGTCCACTGAGCCGGGACTGAAGGATGGGCCGACGCAGCGCGCACGGTAAATGCATGTGAGAAGAAGTCTAACTGGGAATGCGCCTCAATTTAAAATGCGAATTACATTATCTGATCAAATGCATTCTTTGGTGCGCTCCAGGAGGACGACTCTGGCTCTGGCTCTGGCTATGGCTATGGCTCTACCTCTGGCCACTGCACACTCATCGAGTGTGTATTTCTCCCTCCGTGTGTGTGTGTGTGTGTTTGGATGCTGCACAAATAAATAAATTTTAAAATACAAACAAGTAGCGCGCGCAAAAAGCGCCGAGTGGAAAATTCGTGACAGCAATTGTTGATGAGCAGCGTGTGAACAGAGCAGACCGAACGGCCCCGGTACGTATCGATATTTGTGGCATAGGCCCCGGGACGCGAAGGCCCCTTACAGCAGCAAGAACTCAAGATCACAACAACAACATTATAAATGTTTGTACAGCAGCAAAACGCGTAATATTGAGCGACTAATAGCTGAAACTTGACTTGAAAGCGAACGAAATGGCCAACGACTCGACAGAGACGCATTCGGAGAACCCCGGGCCCAAGAGACCAGGGGCCGTACACCTCCGCAGTCTAATTAACTCCTACGAGCGAGCGTACACACACACACACACACTCGCCAGTTTTAATTAAGGCGCACATGCTTATGTTTAAATACCTATATATATGGTATATACACAGATATATTATATACAAGAATCAGATGTACATTAAGACACAATAACAGCAGCAAAACAATCAAGTCGACGACTCGAGAGTGGGCAGCTTTCAGCTTCGAGCGTGCCGCTAAACACTACAACAAATACTCTTCAAAAACTAATGCCGATTTTTAATATTCTCTAAGAAAATTACTATGAGTAATAATTTATAATTTATTATTCATTTTTAATTTCAATTATATAGTAGTTACACCACTTTTCTTCGTATTCAATATGGAAAGAGAGTGTCTTGATTAAAAATAAAATAATTCTGTTTACTTAGATAAACTACATATTTAATTAATATATTTCATACCACAGGTTAGATTGTGATTTTATAGGTAAATATAGCTGGATAGCTCTCATAATATTTTTTATATATTAAAAGCAATATATTATATTATATTTCTATATTTTTGTGATTAATGGCATATATTATCGAATATTGAGTAAAGTGATTTTCGAAAGGTATACAAATAAATAGCGATCAGGAATCTATATACTAAATGCACTAAGAAATATCTCTTTTTATGAAAATTATTTTAATATCCTCTGTAATAATCGAAAAAAAAAATAACATTAAAAAATAATTGAAAAAGTGGTTAGGCCGTGAAAATTCAATCGACATGCGAAAAGTTATATGTCTTAACAATTTACAAGCATTAGGTCCCAGTTTTTATTAATTTTTCAAACAAACAAATTTTAAGAAATTATTTTAGTGAAGATTTTTGTAACGATATTTTTTGCTCTTGCTAACAAATAAGAGTTTTTAAGAGCTTGTTTTTTAAAATGTCTATAAATGGTATTACTAGATATATGCATTAAAAAGCAAAAAAAAAAAGTCAACTTTAAATAATTGCAAACTTTCCACAGATATTAAGAATTTTTTCTTTTACAATTTTGCTGTACGAAGTTCGTTAAGAACTAAGAACATAAAAAATTGTATATTTTATGAAGTTTTAGATTTAGTTAATAATAAAGTCCTGAGCAGCACAAACTTTATGGCCCAAGTGGTCACCTCATGCCAAATTTATATTTCGTGAAGGAAAAAATAAAAAATAAAAAGATGCCAAAGTGCGCAAACTGTGCCAAGCAAACTGTGCGCGAATCTGAGATTCTCTGATGTTCGCAGACATCAATCTAGAACGGCAGGCAGGAGCTGAAAGATAGCCGGAGCGACAGACGGACAGATAACAGGGCGAGACAGTTGGACAGACGATTGGCAACTGGTTGAGAGTTGACAATAATGACGATGAGGACGTTCGACGATGCCGATAGAAAGTAAAAGAACAGCATGAGCTGGCCGAGGAGGTCCCAGCCTGGCTCTGGGCCAGCTTTTGCAGCATTTTAACTGCAATTTTAATGAGACGTGGGAAAATACGCGTTGTTACCCCTCTCGAAATGTAGTTAAATGCCGCATGCGGCATGTAATTTGTAAAACTCGCACGTTGCATGCAGATTTTTATTGATCAACTGCGAGTGCTAAACATTTATGGCTATATTTTTGCTGGCCACAAATTAGCGTTGACAGCGCGCTCACTGACAAAGGACCACCGGCCAGCGGTCAGCCAATGGGCATTGTGGCCCCCCCATCCAAGTTGGTGGCAGCTTGGGCAGCCAATTGGACGCCTAGCGTGCGCTTTCTAGGTGGCATGCCGCATCTGGCCAACTTGGACAGCTGCTGGGCAGCTGGGCTTGTTAAATGTTTTGCCGCCAAAGCAACAAACTGGCAAGCTGGCAAGCTGGCAACTGGCATCGCGGCTAACATTGGGCCGCCATCGTGAGCGTCATTTGAATGGTGTGATAATTTTTGCGCCTTTGGCCTGCCTCTTGGCAGCTTTGGCAGTGAATTAATTGCGTGCCACATTATAAATTTAACGCTGGGCAACAGCAGCAGCAGCCGTAGCCGCAGCAGCTTATTAAAGGTTCGATGCTGTCTCTAAACACGCGTTGCACACGCTGCATTTCAAAAGAAATTCTCACACGCCGCCCGTTAAAAAAGAGAGAGAAAAACTTTAAAAACAAACGAAAAAAAACGCGGCGCAACATAAATTCCAAAAAGTTTCGTGGCATGTTGCAAAGTTGTTGGGGTGTTGTTGCTGCTGCTGTTGTTGTTGCTACGTGTGGGCATGTCAAGGCGTCGCGTAAGTGGCAGTCACTGACGCTGCCGCCGCTGCCGCCGCTGCCGCTGCCGCTGCCACTGTCGACGCCGCTGCTGTTGGGCTGCCAGCCTGCCTGGGCCAATGCTTGCAAATATTGCGCATACGCCATGTGCTGCAGTTGTTCGCAGTCAATCAGCTGCAAATGGCCAAATGAAATGCGACAAATGAAGCGCCGAAAATGCTGAGAACGCGATCAAAGCGTTTCTTTTTGCTGATCACTGCATAGTTTTGTGATCGCTTTAAGTGGACTGTGGATGAGAAACTTTTTTGTATTTAATTTTCTGGCCCCACTCGCAGCTGCCCAAATACGAAATGTGCGAGCAATTGAACTGAATGCAGACTGTACTATCTGAACATGTCGAAAGATAATTCCAATCAAGTTGTCCGTTAGATTACTGATTTCGGTGATCACATAAAAATTAATCATTTATACAGTAAAATACTTGTTTCAAAACTATGAGAAATGTAAGTAAATATAATATTGTTCTTTAGAAATATATTGTCGGAATTCTGTACCAACTATTTATTTTTTAAATAACCCAATATTTGATCATTTTGATCCATCCATATTTTTCCTTCTTTTGATATACGAGATTTTACATCTCTATATTCTATAGACGGAAGGACATGCTATGAATCTACTCCTTATGTTTTCTTTATAATATTTTAAAAACGTTGTGCTTTAATACAGCCTGGCTTTAATGGGTTTGGGGCTTATAAAAATTAAATTGACTTTGTCATTAAGGCCCTCGAAACTAATTTATAAGCGCCTCAAGAAAAGTGAAGATAATTATTATTTAATATCTAGTTTTAAATATCTGATAAAGATGTACATATAATTTCTAACAAGGTCATTTAATAGAAATTCACAATAGAAAAGTGATTGTAGTTCGATTCCAAAAAGCCACCCTAAAATATATTTTCCAGAAACTGACTTCATTAATTGTATTCAAACATTCTGTATAAGAGGAGTTTAAAAAATGTAACTCGTAACATCAAAAAGTCCTTAAAAATTATGCTGATTGATGAGGCTATAACACTGATGCAACAATTGACAAAGTTATAAAATAAAAAATTTACACTTTTTTTTCATTTCTAGCGTTTGAAACTTTGTAACAAGGCCTTGAATTTAGCTTGCAAGCCAAAAAGAGTAGCTATATCCATTTGTTAGCAGCAGAACACCCACGCAGACACAGCGCAATAAACAGGATGCTTTAGGGACAATCTTTAGACTTTTTACGACCCCATTTTGGCAGAATTCAGCATTATGAATGCAATGTTAAACAGTGTTATACCAACAAAAAAAAAAAAAGAAGGAAAAAAACTATAATTTTCATACGCAGATGCCGTTTGGCGATTTAACCCGAACGACTTCGAACGATATTCGCATTTGCATGTATCTGTATCTATAGCTTTGTAGCCTGGTATCTGTATCTGTATCTGTGCCTGCTGAAGCAAATGGCAAACAGAAATTTGCATATCAAACGCAGTCAACAACAGACGCCGCACAGTCGCCTTCGATACGAAACAACACCAACAACAACAACAAGAGTAACAGCAACAGCAACAACTACAACAACTACGACATGTAGCTAATGCATAGACAATGTTGGCGAATTTGCGTACGCCAAACGATGCGAATTAACTAAATTACAATATGTGAAATTGTCGTTGGACCCGCTTGTGTCTCTGCCCCCCCCCCTCCACCACTCTGCCCCTCCATTAGTACCCCCGCACTCACTTGCGTCTCGTGCTATATTTGCGTGAAATTATTATGGCAATCGATTGTGCGTCTTAAAACATTATGAAAATTAAATGCGCCGACCACACAGGCCGACTAGAAAACGGGCGATAAAATTATTATTGATTACTCATACGCAGCGTATAACGGCTAAAGGAAGCAAAGAAATAGCAAAAAAATAGCTTAAACCTACTTAAAATGCAACAGTGCAAACTGCCTGACTGCCAGATGCTCTGCAAGTGGGCTATACAATGAAAAAACTAGAGGTTCGTAAGTCGGTCCTAAAGCGTCTGATGGTATATATGATTTAATACTGCCTTATTTAAAAATAAAATTATAAAATAATAATTTTACATAGAGATTTAGATTTTTCAAAATTATATTCTTGTATTTTTGACCTATCGAATAAAATTGTTTTTAATATTTACTGAAAATACTTTTAAGCAAGGGCTTGAAATTAAAAAATAAATTTTAGTCAAGCAAAATTCTCAGCGATATTTATTTTCCCTAATTTAAGATCTAGAACAAGGAAAGAATATTCAGAAAATAATTTGGGCTAAAGAACTTTTTTGTTTTAAGTTAAAAATGTTTATTTTAAGCAGAGTCCTTACTTGACAGAAAACTAACTGAACTAATAAGCTTTAATATCATAAAAAATAGCTCGACCTTATTGAGATAATTTGCCTAGCCAAAAATTTTATATTCTCAATATTATCTTAAATATGCTTTTCAATTTTTCTAAAAGTCAGCTTTTGACACTTGACAAAATACATGACAAAAGTATATTCTACTGCCCTATATTATCTGCAGGCACGTTCGCATTTTACAGGGTATAAGGCAAACAGGGACGACAACAACAGCTTCGATGAGCTTTCTACAAGCAACGCTGCTGACGATGTCGATGACGATGACGCGATCGCCAGTCGCGATAGCCGCAATTATTTTCGTCATAAGTCAGCCAATGTGGCGACCACGTTGCACTCGGCTCAGTTTCTGCCCCGGCGCTGCGCCCCCCGCAGCTGCCACTGCCACTGCTGCTGCTGCTGCTGCTGCTGTTGTTGTTGTGTGACTCGGCTTGGCCGCCGACGCTGCTGTTGTTGTGCTGGTTTTGTTATTTTTTTTATATTTTTTATTTCGTTTCGTTGTTGTTTTTTTTTGCGCACCACACAAGCTTCCAAATAAGGGACGGCACATGTGAACTGAGGAAGCTATAACTAGCGCTGCGAGCTACGCAAATCTGTGGGCTTTGCACTTTCGCATAGATTTCAATGGAACTCAACGCATGCTGACAAACTGCAGCTTCGCGGGTTGATCCAAGCAGCGCAAAATGGGTTCAGTTGTGCCAGGTGGCGGCAATTGTGTCTCCAATGGCGACCAGGAGTCGAGTTCGAGTCGCGACGCGACGCGTCGTGCAACATATGGCAGCGATGACAACGCATGTTAACAGCTTTTTAAAGGCAATTGCACAACAACAACAACAACGGCAACACACGCTGCCACAATTCCCAGGCCCAAGTGGCAGATAAGCCATCGGAAGCGCCAAAAAAAAATATATATATATATAAGACAGTTTTTTTATTATCTACTTTTTTTTTTGGTATTTTTTTTGGGCTACTTGCAACTTGAGACCTGTGACAGGAAATCTCACGCGTGCCACAACAGCGCAGCGGACGCGCTGCTGATTAACCAAAAATGCGGTCTGGCGTGCCTTTGAATTAAGGTATCGATTTAGCCCGGGCCGGGCAAAAGACCAAGCCAAAGTGCCACTCATTTTCATTCATTGTGGCGCGCGCTCATTGTTGGTGTGAAATTTAGCACAGCAGCGAGCGGCAACAACAACCGCAGTAGCTGCCGCATGTGGCAACTTGAACAAGTGGCTGCGGTTGCAATGAATCCGCATAACAGACATACAACCAAATGGACAAATGTCCAATTGGACAGACGCACGGCAGAGCTGCTGCTGCTGCTGCTGCAAATATTTCTTGGCTGCGGCAAGGCACGAAAAATACTTTTTAAATGCAGCGAAGCGTCAAGCGCAACGCTTTCTACCTTCTGCCAACAGCACAGGATCAAGTGTTATAAATGTTAATTCACAAATAATTGCAGACAGTGCCTCGCATCCACACGCAGCATTATGCAAAGTTGTATTTTTGCCTTTTGCCTGGATTGCTTAATCGGCGCCAATCACACGATGATAAGCTTGATGCCACAAAAACTAAGGTTGGGTCGCCGTCGCAGTCTCAGTCATCATCATAATCGTCATCATCATCATCATCATTGTCTAGACCACGAAGTCGTCGGCGCGACGACCAAGAAGTTTATCAAAAGCTGTGCAGAAGCATAAAGTTTAATTGAAAATTTATGGCACTTTCATCAAGTGGAAGAGCCTACGATTTATAGAGTATTATGACTAGCTGATTGTGTTCGTTTTGCATAGAGGAAGCGGGCTTGAAAACGTTATCGGTATACATTGAATATGCTATGAAAGCATATTTCCAAATCAAGTAAGATTTCTTGCTATATTTGACTTTAGAACTTTTGCAATAAATATTTGTATGTTACATTTATATAAAGATATCAAATTTTAGTTATTTCACAGAAATTTTTAGTAGATTTACTTAATTTGACATAAATTGATTTCAAAGCTTTATTTTTACTATACCTCAAAAGAAAACTTCTTAAATTCATCATTTGTTTATTTCATGAAAAATGTTTGTGCTTTTTATTAAAATAATATTTTTTAAATAATATTCTAATAACGTTTTTTTTTCGCCATTCAATACAATTTCAGTCAGTTTCATAAAACGCAGCGTTTCTATTTATATTGGGATTGCATTGTGATTTATATATGAGGCTTGAACAGTATTAAAAAAAAATTATAAATTCTTAAAATATATATTCAATCTAGAGAGTTAGATCGAATAATAAATATTCGAACTTTCTAAAAAACATACTAAAAAAAAACTTTTATATGGAAGTTTGCTTCGGGTTCATCAATAAGTTTAAAGAATTTCACAAATCCCCACATTTGCTACAAATTTGGATAAACAAAATTCCAATTTCAAACATACCCGAACACTTTTTTTGTTTTGCCAAGAACTCCCCTCACTGTTTCGCACATGTTTACAAAACGAATTGAGACAAGTTAACGACTCTTTGGCCTATTGTACGGGTATTAGCGGCAGTGACAAAACATCTTCGGTAATAAATTCTAAGCGCACCAACGCCACACACTTGTGCCATCCATTTCATTATATAATGAAGCGCGCGGACGTCCCACACAGACCCAATCCGAGCTGCTGCCCACAGTTCCCCAGTTGGCAGTCGGAGGTACCCAGTACCGGGTAAGAGCAACAATAAAACATCGCTAGCAACAAGACCCCAGCTCAGTTCGGCTCATTTCCTGCCCACAATCGAATGACATGTTGAAATCAACACAATTTTTTTATATAAACATATATATATTAGCTAATGTAAAGAGTTGAGAAAATCGTGTGCTAGAAAAAATATTTCAATTAACATAAGTGAATTGTTTCCGTAATGAAACTGAAAAAAAAAATCATTTTAAAAACTCGAAAAACCTTCTTCTTAAATAAAAATTGACCAAAAATAGAAAATTAATATGCTTTTCAAAATCAAGAACATATAGTTCAGATACTTTAGACGATATATATATATATAAATACATATAAAACTCAAGAAAACTTTTATTGCAATTATACTTTTCACTCATTCGGTTATATATTTTTTTATACTATTAAATAATTAAAATTGTAATGGAAATATTTTTAATTTTTCATGTTTACACATTTATGAAAAATTTTAAACTAAAATGGTGTAAAAGGAATCCAAATCAGTTGACGTTTGGGTGTGTATTTTTCTGCAGAAGAAAAACAACTGTATTAAAGCAAGTATAGCTTATTCCCAGCTGCACCTCAGATCCAAACATAATTTCTTAGCTTGTCATACATCCTGAATATCTTAAACAGAACAGAGAAAAATCTGATTTTCTCACATAATACATAAAAGAAAAAAGAAAATGTAATCAAACATTTTTCCAAGTTTAAGGGCAACAGAAAAAATAAAAATTACACAAATCATCTCCCTTTTTTTCCATATCCAAAACCTTATCTAAACAATCTCTCAAACTATGATATAATCGTTAGAAATTATGAAGAGGTTGCCAGATTGCGTAAACGAAAAAAACAACAACTTAATAAATCTAATCTATGGAAGAAACCACTCCAAAAAAAGCTAATTCTCAGCCATAAAATGCGCAGTGAAGCGAGTAAAAAACAGAAAGAAAGAAAAAAACTTTAGTAAGCTTCTGTCTGCTAGTTGTTGCCGCCGTCGCCGTCGCCGCCGCCTCTGCCACGCTTCAGTGGCAGCGCTTTGGGCGTGGCAGACAGCGCATGTTGCCACATGGCGCTAGCAAAAGGCAGACGGGCGCGCCTGGGGGGTAAGGTCGTTGAGATTTCATAGTCGATAGCAAAGAATTTTGATTAACTTGGAAAATCATTGGAGTAAGTCAGCCCAGGGAGTGGTGGGGGTGTGTGTGTGTGTGTGTGTGTTGCACAGTTGCACAATCGCTGCTTAGACAGTTGCATACAATGTACGCATTATTTGTTTGCATTGCCAACAATAATTGCTTAACTAAATGCGCCGAAGGAGTTCTGAAAGGCACAAGCGCCTCGTTAAGGCCGCCTGGCGGGTTTGGGCCTTTAAATAATCACAATGAAAGCAAGAGGACGGCAGACAAGTCAAGCAAAAAACAATACACAAAAGCAACAACAGCAGCAACAGCAGCAACAGCAACAACAACAACAACAACAGCAAAAAGCAGCTCACAAATTGTCATTTCTTAAACTTTGTTTTTGTTCTTTCTGTTTTGCAGATTGCGAAGGCGGCAGGCGGCAACCGGCCGCAAGATGTTGCAAGCGAGTCGCAGTTCAGGTACCTAGCTGCTGCTACCAGCGGTGGCATCAGTTCAAGCCCCAAGATGTTGCCGACGCGCACAATGTGCGGCTTTAAGAAATGCCGAATTCCAGAAGCTGCAGTACAATCAGTTGAATTAAAAAACGAGCACAGACCGAGAGCGAGAGAGAGAGCGAGAGAGAAAGGGAGAGGTAGCTGCGAGGACAACGCCGACGACGATATCATCGCGCAGCTGCGGCCTAGGAAATTAAGAGGACATTGTGGCGGCATGTGGTTAGAACTCAACGCGCGGCGGCTTAAACACAAAATCCAGCCAGCCAACCGGCCAGGCAGCCAGCCAGCCAGCCAGCCAGCCAGTTGAGTCCAGTTTCGTTTGGGGCACGCAAGATTCTTGGCGTTGTTGCGTTGTTGGTGGCAGCTCTCGATGGCCGCTGGCCGCTGGCCGCTGACAGAGGTCGCCCTCGTACGTAATCGGCGAGCATTGCAAATGCTTTTGTGCCGTCTGTTTCGCCTGTTTCGCCTGTCGCGGCTGCCTTGTGCTGCGCACGTGGCCAACTTGGTGACGCTTGGCCCCAAAAACCAACAACAACAACAACAACAGGGCCAACCGCAAATCATTGAAATGTCGTTAGAGGCTCGAGCGGCACGCGGCTGCGATAGTCAGCCGAACCGCAAAATGCTTTTAATTTCTCAAACTGATATGTACTTAGTGTACTCAGGTAGCCAGGGGTCCGGGGATTTGGGAGCCACCGCAACGTGTGTGGACCAGGAGAAGCTGCAACTGCAGCAGTGGACGCTCTGGCTGGAGAGGTAGACTTTGGGTGTGCTACAACTGCAAATAGTTCAAGGAGTTCGCATTGTTTGAATGAGTTCCATTATTTACTAATTCCTGCACGAATAAGGAGTTCACATTTTTCGAATGAGTTTCATTATTTGCTAATTCGCCCTGAACTTTATTTATGAATTCCCATGCATATTTTCAATATTTACTTCATAATGAGATATTTTTTATATTTTTTTAAAATGTTCAAAAAAAATCTTTCTTGAAATTTAATTAACACTTCTTCATTTTCGGATAAAAATGATTATTAACCAAATGTACAATTTTTTACTTAAAAAATCACAATTTTTAATATTTTGTATATTATCTAAACAACACTTTTAATGTCCAATGTGCCATTGAGGGTTAAGTGTTCCAAGAAAGAGAACGACCTTATCAAACAAATAAAAACTAAACAACCAAAAATAAATGCTGAGGAGCTTTAAAATCTGAGTTTCAATTTTGGATTACCAATTAAGTAAGTTTCACCTCGAAAAAAATACTAAACAT
Source organism: Drosophila sordidula (assembly GCA_035047465.1). NCBI lineage: Eukaryota > Metazoa > Arthropoda > Insecta > Diptera > Drosophilidae > Drosophila > Drosophila sordidula. Next base: position 717,180 of record JAWNPQ010000290.1, read on the forward strand.
ATTAAGAATATTTTGGAAAAAAGAAATCAATTTAGATGTAACTAAATAACTAAAATTTCGACAAGTCAAATCTTTTATTTTTTAAGTCAAATCGTTAAATTAAATAACAGACTAAAAAATTATTATATATTTTAAAGTTCACATATTTAAACCAAGCACAAACTGTACCAAAGATGAACGAAAAATGAAAGTCCAAGAGGGTCACTGCGCACAATTAGCAAACTCTTCAAAAAAAAATACACGAATAAAAGCTAAACTGAAGCCAATAAACTTACAACATTTTGTGTTTTTACTTATATTTAAATATATATAAATTTCGGAGGCGTGGGCGTTTAAGATGCGCAGGTGAGCGACCAAAGAAGGTAATGCTCTATAGAAAAAAAAGAAGAAAAAACACCCGCGCAGTCTAAAGCTACGCATATGAGTTTGCTATACATAAGCATTGTATAAAGTGGCGCAAAGTTGCCCAACAACAACCACAGCAGCAACAACAACAACAACAACAACAAACAGATAGAGCGGCCCACTGCATGCGGACAATTAACCTTGGCTGGACTCGGAGTTGGCGGCAGTGTCGGAGAACGACCTACAGCAGCCGCAGGCAATAACAAGCTATGAAGTTTATCAGTCAGCTGGCGGGCCAACAGCAGCAGCAATAACAACAAATAATGATGACGTGCCTGCCAACTACCCTGTAAGCAAAACTCTCACAAATGGGTAGGCGAAACTTGTGCGCAAGCGGCGAAAGAAGCTCGAAGAAAGTGGTTTGTATATCTGAAAATTTGGTAGGTAGTTGCTGATATATCAAATGCAATCTAAGTTCCAAATTCCAGCGTCGAGTCAAAAAGTGTGCTGTAAAAATATATTTAATATAAGGAATACATCTTATATCCCTGAAAACTCAATAAAGCCCAAGATGAAGAACTAGAAAAAATACAATTTTTAAAATCGAGGTTTAGTAACATGTATTCTAGGAGGATTGACTAATGAAATGGAATGAAAATGTATCGCAAATTGGAAATGTATCTTAAAATTTTATAGAATATATTTCACGAACATCTATTATAAAAAAACGTCCAAAAATATATTTAGCAAAGTTTTTAAATTAAGTTAAAACTTATTTAAAAACCTGGCGAAAATAAGGTTTAATGTAATATAAGGGGGGTTCAACCTGCAAACCCCCCTCCCCCTTCGCCAATGATATCAAATGAAATGAAGCTTTGAATAATTCTTACATAATGTTTAGAGCTTATAAATGCTTGAAAAAGAGTCAAACAATTTTCCATATAAGTTATGGTATGCAAAATTTTGATACGCATAAGCCAAGAAAGCAGAGAAACATAAATTAAGGTATTATAAAGTCGTGATAACGTTGAATCGATTTTGCAAAGATAGGCCAGAATATATCCGATTTTTATTATTTTAAGGAAAATCAAAAAGATGATTTAAACTATTTAAATAACATGCATGGAAACCAACGTGCCTTTAGAACTTTTAACAGGGCATCATGTAGTCAATCACTAAATTGAACAGCACACCTACTGGCTAATGTGTGTGTGTGTGTGTGTGTTGTGTTTGTTGTGACCTGAAGCGGCGTTGGTGTCACACCCACAACATTTGCGTGGTGGCTGCCGCCGTTGAGCTTGGCGTTCATTCATCGTCTCCAGTTGGGGCTGAATGAATCGAGCGAGCGAGCGAAACGACAGCTGTTTGTTGTTGGGCCCGAAAAAGAGTGGCTCGGTGGCACACGTCATCGGGCCGCCAAGAGATGCGATGAAGCCTACGCGACTGGCAGCTGGCCTGGCATTGAAAATGCCGCGCGCGATTTGCATGCCAAGATCTGAGCGGGTTAGCTGGAGGAGGGCCAGCGGGAGGGGGGGGGCAGAAGGGGTTAGACGGGGCAGCTAACTGCTGATGCATGACTTGGCTCTTGGACGAGCCAATTGTTGTTGATCGATTTATGAACTCGCTGCGAGCGCTCATGACGTCACAAGCGAAAACCCACATGCAGCTATCAGCGGGTCTATTGTTTAAAGGCCCCCCCCTCCCGCCCCCGCCCCCTTTGGCGAGTAGGCACTTCACATAGTAGAAGCGGAAGCTTTTACAACGCACTGATGAAACTCAGCAGATACAGATACAACTATATGCAGATACAGATACAGTAAGAGCAAACTAAAGATACAAATTCATTCAGCTGGGGCTGCCCACTCGCCCGCTGAATATAATATTTTTCTTTTTTAAAAGTTTTTACTTATTTTTTTTTTTTTTTTGTTTTGCGTGTAGGTTAACAAGAAACTGGCAGCTCGTGTGGCTGGTTATATCAAGCTCTTAACCTTGCTCTTGAAAAATGAAAACTGAAAACTGAGTTAAAGGTTTTGTTTTTGGGATAATTTTCGTTGAGTATAATCTGGAGTAGGAGTTTATGTAATTATATAATTCTCTTTACTTTTGTTTTTTATTATGTAATAATATTGCGCTAAATAAAATATATATATATGTATATATGCATTTATATAGTTACTATATTGGATTTATAAACAAATATGTCTTTTACTTAGTCTAAGAATTTGTTGTTATTTTTTGTGTGTCTTTTTTAAAGTATTTTGTTTTGTTTTTTTGTTCGTTTTTTTGTTTAGCTAATTGCACAAGCATTTAAAATTTAAAATTTAACTACGAGTATTTATTAGAGAATTGCGTTTTACCTCTCGGTTGTTTTTCTGTTTGACAGAAAATGCAAACTGCACTAAATTAGCTTGAAATTATGATTTAAATACGTTTTAATTAATAAATTATATTAAATTGCTTGCAAATTACGTAATTTGTTGTATTCTCTATGATCTATTGTCATGCCACATTAGAATTATGCTTTGAGCTGCTTTGTAATTTGGTTTTTATATTAAAATATACAATAAATATTAGTAGAGAGCAGCAGGCAGCTCAAAGGGTAAGTAAATTTGCTTCGATTTGCTAGTTGGGAAGCTTTTTTCTATATATAGCTAAAAGAATCGGTAATAGGTTTAAAGAAGCTATAAGAATTTATTAGGTTTATGCGTAGCAGGAATTCGTATTTTTTAAATTTGTTGAGTTAAGTTAACGTGATTGTTAGGAAATACTTTTAAATAAAGAAATTTGAGAATGTTTTGGTTGATACATTTTCATATTTTATCCGAATTCAGGGAGCACTCAGACATTAACTAAAAATTATTATTGTTAATTCTAAAGCCAAATTTCATCACTTCGTTTTAATTATACAATACTTATGAATTAGAATTTGACTATTTTTTAATTGAAATCATAAAAACTGTCACGCATAAACCTTGATAGATTTATCATAGTTCATTTTTTATAAACTCAAAATATAATTATGCAAATGAATGAAATTCAGTAGCTTTGCCTCATTTTGATGGCTAATCCCCAGCTAGCAAATCGAATCGAATGATATATAAGCCAATAAAAGCCATTCGAATAAAGAGAAATCAAATAAACATAACTATAAATTATAAATAGCGCTAAGTTTAAGCTAAAACGATGATGCTTTCTTCACACACAACAAAAAATAATAGTTTGCAACTACTATATATAAATAAGATTGTTTTTAGGTTTCGGTTAGAGCACGCTCATCGCACTGGAGGCCGCCCGACGCCGCCTCGCAAAAAAACATTTGCTAAACGAATTATTTAAAACACAAAAAAAAAAAAAACACAGTTAAGATCATAAACTAACGAAATGTAGTTTAGTTAACATGTAGACTCTGCGCAGCAAATCTTTATAGAGTGGTCTCTCTGTTTAGTTCTTTTTAGTTCTGTTCTAGTTCATCTAGTACTTGTCTAGTTCATTTTATTGCACTTAATGCTTAAGGACTAACTAAAGCAGTCTCGGCTATGTGTCTTTTCTGTTTCGTTCGGTGTGTCTTAAGTGGATTGGATTTGTGTCAGATAGATATGCTGATAGAATGATGGCACTGGGTTCGATACGATATACGATAGTTATGGCTATTGGTATTGCTATGGGTATGTTTTTTGTTTTTTTTTTTTTTTTTTTGTTTTGTTTTGTTTTTGCTATGGCACAGTCGCCTTTAAGTAAGAGTTTTGACTAGTATAAACAAAATATGTTTAAAATGAGCTGCCACGCCCACTACGCTAAACAACAAAACGAGCGGCGAGATCGTCAATTGGCCCGACATTTGCACGGACAACTCGTGGCCAAAATGCTGCACTTTGGATCTGCTAATGTTCAAACTTGCAATGCTGCCTATACACACACACACACACACGCACACACAACTACACCTATTCAAACCCCCCCCCCTAGCGCTGCGCATGCGTGTGCGACATGTGCGAGTGTGTGGAGTGCGGCGGCGGCACGTGGGGAACGTGCGCGTGGTGCGCGTGTCCGCCGTAGGCCTGGGCGTGCGATAGGGGCGAGGCCTGGCCGCCGCTGTAGCCGGACTGCATGAGGCTCTGCTCCAGGCTGTAGTGCGTGGGCGGCGCCTGGGGGTGTGCGAGATGAGCGTGCCCGTGATGGCCGTAAATCAATTGTCTTACTTTGGAGTCCTCGTCGGCGATGTTGTAGCTCAGCTCCGTCTCCTCGAAGCCCGTCGCGGACATGCGCTGATCGCCGCCGCCGACGCTCGGCGGATCCGGCGAATTGAGGCACGTCTGTATCAGCTGCTTGCCCGCCTCCGACGTTATCATCGGCTGCAGCTTGCGCGTGGCAAATGTGTAGACGTGACCCGTCTCGCTGGCCACCAGCAGCATCACCTGGGTGCCGGTCAGCGTCGACAGCTCGTAGGCCTGTAGATAGAGAGAGAGAGAGAGGGAGGGAGGGAACTCTGGTTAGTGTTGTGTTAACTACACGCGGCACATAAATTTCAGTTAAGCTATGCGATTATGTTGCAGCGATAACCGATCGGGCCAAATGCTGCCGCAACAGCCAAATTCTTAGAGATGGCCTCGTGAGACAACAGCAAATATTCCTTAACTAAATAGCAAAAGTAATTAAATTCATTTACAGATCGTGAAGACAAAGATGCGCGGACTTCTCCAACTTAAGCTTATCAAAATATTTGTTTAAGAAGACATGCATTTATTCGCTCAGGCAGCAAATAATTATAGAATAACAATGATTGCTTAAATCAATCCAAGGTGCCTGTAATATCTATTGCATGAATTTGTTAATCAAATTTAAAAAAAGAAATGCTTCTTTAATTTTTATAACCTACACAAATATTTGAGTGAGACTAAAAGTTTCTTGAGCTTGACTCTATTCTGTTCGACAAAAGTATGAAACATATATAAATATCATATAATAAAATATTATACAGAGAGTGGCATATTTTTGTTAAGTTAAAACACATTAATAAAAGAAAGACCATTGGCCTAATTGTTAAATAAATTTCAAACAATATTGCAGTTATTTCCATTTTTAGTCTCTATGAATTAAAGAAATAATTTTTTTTTAACATTGAATAACTTATAACTTAACTTGAATTTTACAGTGTAAATTTAGAAAGTGTTGAAATTTCATTTTATTCAAAGTCTGGGCCGTACATGCAATTTTTGTTATTTTTTTAAAGTGAAGATTCACTTACTTCTTACAAATGTTATCTATCAATGTCTGAAACACATATTTGGAATTATGAATTTGGCAGATGTTTCAAATTAAAAAAAAAACAATAAAAGAAAAGATTTTCTTCGTTTTTTTTTTTGGTAGTTGGATAACTTATCTATGTTTAAATTATATGAATTACAAATTAAAATATATTTTTTTTCAGAAAATAGGCTTTCAGTAATTTTTGAACACAAAAGCGGAATTTAAAATTTAAAAAATGTGCGAACAATTCAAATATACATAATTCATAAAAATATAATCTAAATATAATTTTAAAAAAATATTCCGCAAGGATCTTCTTATTATTTAAAAGTTTTCTAGATGTTTGTCAATTTCAATTTATTTTTAGATTGCTTCTTGAATATTTGTTGCACTACATTAAAGACAAGAAAGCCAAAGGCAATAATATCTCAATAAATAAAAGCTCAATTGCTAGAATTTCAGGTTTTCTAGATAGAACATTTATCCTTCCATTATTTATCCAAGCTCCCACGCTATGTGAGCCAAATCACGCGCTCCTCGCTAATGCAGATATGGAAAGCGCCCTGCTCCGGGCCACGAGACGGTAGCTTAAGCTGCCTATCAACAGCTCGTAATTACTCTAAAGCGATAAAGTTGCTGTTGCTGTCTGCGAGCGGAGCCGAGCCGAGCGGAGCTGAGCGGAGCTGAGCGCATAAATAACCCGCCAGCGTGTTTGTATGCGCGCAAATCGCGCGAGAAACGCGCGCAAAACGCGCGCGCATAGCATTTATTAATATTAATGAAATTGTTGTACACATTGTTGTTGTTGACGTGGCACTGAGACTGGTCTCGCTGCCTCTTGTTGCCAGTGGCTGCCAATTTTATGTGTAACATGTGTAAATGCAAACAATTGACACGGCCCGGGCCGCTGAGTAGGTGCCAGGAACGGGGGGAGGGGGCTGTAGGCTAGGCCGGGCAGTCAGCGGGCCAACAATTCATGTCAATTTGAATTTCGAGCACAAAGACAAAAGGACACGATGCAGCTAGGGCTGGGCGGGGCAGGGGGCGGGGGCGGGGGCAGGTTGTTGACAGGACAAGCCCCAGAGACCGCAGCGAGAGGCAGAGTCATTTGTTAGAAGGCGATTGTTGCTGCCTCAGCTGCTGCTGCCGCTGCTGCTGCTGTTGCATGTGGCCAAAAGGCGAGCCGACGCAGCCAAGCTGTCGGCCCTGTGCCTGGCCCGGGCTTATCTGTGCACAATCTGCCGCTGGTGCGGGTATCAATACGCTTCCGTGCTGGGGCCGCAAGACGCGAACAATTCCCAAGCCAAAGCCAAAGCCAAAGTCGATGCCACAGCGCTTGGCCCCCAGCTTGGCCTCAGGCCTGCTCCTGCGCCTCGTGATTTCAATTTAACACCTTTTGGCGGCATTTTGCGCCTGCCTGCGGCGGTGCCCCATTGTTGCAAACGTTTTACATGGCAAGCGACAGGGCAGACAGACGGGGACAGTGGGACAGACAGCCACACACGTGTGTCAGACACACACACAAACACACACATACACAAACAGACGGCCCCTGCATTTCATGCAGACTTTTTGAAGAAGCAACGGCCTACGCAATTAGGCCAGGCCTACAAATGAGATCATTGCGTTGACATTAGCTCACTTTTCACTTTTGGCCTTTTGCGGGCAAGCCGAATGCGCCCACGCCAAGAGCAGAAAGTTTTTTGTTTTATATATTTGCCAAATGACCAAAATTGGCATTGGCCACAGGTTAGCTTTCGGCAACTGTGGCGTCTGCCGCGGCCAAGCAGACAAAACTGAGCTCTGATCAGGTTCAATAACCGCAATTTGTAGCCAGGACTGTGCGTGTGCGTGTGCCAGTGTGTGTGTGTGTGTGTGTAGCGCCAAGCGTATCCATTGTCTGCCTGTCAACTGTCCGCGGCGTGGACATCGATGAGGGCCACATCAAAGTCACTAAAAATATATAACAAAAGTTTTCTCCCTGTCAAGAGGCGCGCGCCTGTCATAAGTAGGGCCCCCAAAGCCAGCCAACAACAACAACAGCAAAGGCAACAACAACAACAACAACAGCAGTAGCCTGCAAAACCAGCAAGAAACTTATGTCTCTGGGGTCAAATATTTTCGCAATGCGCCCAAAACGAAATCAACGTAAAAATTGAAAAAGTCACAACATTTTTTGCGCATCTTTGACGAAGCTCGAAACTTGAAAGGTTTTTAGGTATGCTCGCAAATAGAGTATACCAAATTATTATAATGCTATAAATCGATATATTTAGAGCAATATAAAATATATCAAATTAATTGCTTCTTAAATATTTATTGACTGTACGATAAACTATATACCTTATAGATTCATAAGGTACTATTAAGAAAATTAATGGCCAGTGGCAATAATTATATTTATATGCATATTAGTTAATATTATTTAATATATTTTATAAATGTAATTCGAAATTTCTTCAGTTCTTTAAAAAGTACTGTTCCTTCAGTTCTTTAAAAAATTGAAATTGAAAATCAATTTAAGAAAATCTAAATAGCTAAAAACAATCGTGCTGAAACTTGTTAAAATATATGTTTCTGAGGCGTATAGGATTAAAACTTCATATAAGAAAAGTCTAAACCTTTTTCTATATTTACTACATATTAATAATCGTTATTAAATGTACAAGTCAAACTTTAAAAAAATTATCGAAATTTTTTTTTAATAAATTCAGAATTTAATCTAAATACAAATATTTTCTTAAGCTCAGAAAAAGTAGAATTTCAACGGAATTTTTTGGTTACATTTACTATTATAATACTCCTTATCTGAACTGATTCTCATAAAAAGTAAACATTTAAAATTAAACTTTTTGCAGCCCAAAAATAATCAAATAATCACACATGGAAAAACCCACAGCTAGCTAAATCTATAGAGTTGGTTTAACATTTCCTAGAATATTTAACTTGTAATAGTTTAAACACCATTGTTTGGCTCAGATTGCACCACACCCACACGCCTACTTTGGGCAAGGGTATAAGCCGCTTCGAGGCCAACTTTGAAGTTTTTCCTTTTAACATTTTGACTCGTTTTAAACCAAAATATTTCATAAGATTTTTGCTGATGTTGTTGTTGTTGTTGTTGTTTTTGTCGTAGTTAAGATCGTGCTGAGATCGTGATTTAGCGCTGCCGATTTTTTCCTTTTTTCTTCATTTTTTGTTGTTGCTGTATTTTGATCATAGCGACTTTGAGGCCAAGAAGTCTATTTAAAAATGTTAAGCATTTCATATGCGAGCCAAGCGGCGCATTATGTAAGTTTGCGTGTGAAAATTGGTCATTTGAAAAAACAAAAAGAAAAAGGAACTTGGCCAAGAAGCTGGCTAAGAAGGAGGCAAAGCCAGCGGCAGTTGCATCTTCGCATGACAATGAGGCCAAGCGGCACGCAACTGCAAATGCAGCGCAGGACGGCAATTGAGATTGGTATAGGTATACATATATATATATAAATATATATATACGTATAGCTGTGGCTATGGCCACTATAAGGTATTGGTATTGGCCTGCTCTTTGAATGCAATTGCGCGACCGGCAAATTAACATTTTATGAAGCCGAAAACAAAGGGAAATTCGGAATCGGAATCGGAATCGTGGCTACCGCGCTTACACAGCGCCGCCGCCGCCAAAGCAAACAGGCAACAGTTGGTCATGTTAAGGCTAACAGGGGGGGGGGGGGGAACAAGGGCGGTGGGGTGGATTAAGGAGCTCAGGTTGAGCACGATGGCAACAGAACGATAAAGCACTGCAGACCCAGAACAATGCCAAGAGCCGCAGGAACTTGACTTGACTGCAGAGAGCATTGAGGATTCGGTAGCATTTATTAATTGCACATGCGCCCAAAACGTGCTCCACACTCAAATAACGCACCCCCGCCCCCCCTCCCCCGACCACTTCACCAAAAAAGACAATAAAAAAATTCGAAATGAAATAAACTAAGATCAGCCAACATATATATTTATATTATTTCTGCTTTACACCTATTAAAATAATGTAAATACGAAAATATTAAAAAGTGTTTTTTTTAAATTCACAACTAATTAAAGCGAACATATTGAAATTAAAATACTTTCCAAAAAATGTTAAGCAGGAAGAATCTAAATATTCAAGCTTGTAATTACTGAATTTAATTAGAATATTTTAAAGAACAAAAATAATAATAATAAAAAAATAAGCTTTATATATTTGTCTCATGTTGAAAAGATTTGTTTAAATGTTGGAAAAATGTATATATTTTCCGGACTTTAATTAAAATAAGCAAAAAAGTGGTGAACACGAAAACCCATTTTTTACCACCAAACGCTAAGGAATTTTCGAAAACAAAAAAAAATGTTCTCATAAGAAAACTTAATTCCATTTTAATAAAATTTTTCTCTGGCAACTATATGATATGGTGTTTTATTCAGCCGACTTCAAAGTATATACTGCCGCTGCAACAAAAATATGGACTTTTGCCAAGTTTAAACAAGATAGATTAAAACTGTAAAAGAAAAAGTCAGACGGGAAAACAAGCAGACAGACATGGCTATATCGCCTGATTAAAAATATAAGATTTCCTTGCTGGATTTGGCTTTGTTACAACAAAATATATATAAATAAATTAGCTGTACAACGTGGGTTCGAATCCTATATCCCATATTTTAAATAATATTAATTGTAGCAATAAATAAATCATGCGCCATTTAACAGATAAAATAAGTTGGGAATATTCATTTTGTAAATGAAAGGACATTCAATAAATTCAAATTAGTAAAAAAATATCTATAAAATATTTTAGGCGAGATAAAGGTATACATCTAACGTAAAATATTGTAGTAGTAATTTGAACATAATGAATTGGATCTAATTTACAAAATCAATGCAGAGAGTTAGAGAAATCTTTCATATACCATGATGGCAATTTTAGCGCAATTTATCTTAAAATTCAGCTGACTGCAATTTGTATTTGTTTTTGGGTCTTTGGCTTAGAATTACCTTCTTCATGATGCCCGTTTTGCGCTTGGAGAAGGTCGTGTAGCGGCGCAGCTTGTTGTCGATGTACTCCATTTTGATTTTGACGCGTCCCTTTGTCTTTTTGCCATTGGCGGGCGGTGATTTCTTATTGGGCAGCGCGTTGTAGCCATCGACGCCGTCGACGTCGACGCCGCCGCTGCCGGCGACGCTGCCAGCGGCGCAGCTCTCCAGGCCCTGCAGCGTCATGCCGCCGCCGCTCGAGCGATGATCCTCGTAGCAGTCGCTGCCGCTGCGCTTTAAGCCGCGCGCTTGTTGCTGCTGCTGCTGTTGTTGTTGCTGCTGCTGCTGCTGTTGCTGCTGCTGCTGCTGTTGCTGCTGCTGCTGCTGCTGCTGCTGTTGGTGCTGTGGACTGTGCGTTTGGCTGTTGCCCAGCGTCTGGCACTGTTGCTGCTGTTGCGCCACCGCTGTCCCCGGATTGGGCCGCTGCATGGCCAGACCGGCGCCCCCGCCGCCGCCGCCGCCGCCGCCCATGCTCTGTAGGAGGCCGCCGCTGGGCGGGCGGGCGCCGAGCGCGGCCACCGCGGGATTGCCGTATATGTCGGCCTGATCGGCCAGACTCAAACCTATACTACTCATCGAGTAGTTTAGGTTGTAGCGCGAGTCGCCGCGCGTGGGATCCATTCTCAGGTAAAAGTTCTCCACCGTGGAGCCGTACAATAAATCCAAGGCACCACGCGCGTCTATTATTGCCGCTGCGGCACACTTTCCTGATTCGATTTTGGGCTTTAGCTTTAGCTTTAGTTTGTGCCGCACACTCGGCTGCTTTTTTAGCTTTTTAATTCCAAAAATAAACACACACGCACGCACACACACACAGAAACGCGCGCCGCTGCCGCTGCCGCTGCCGCCGCCTCTGCTGCTGTTGTTGTTGTTGCAATCGCTGCCGTCAGCTGTTTGCGCTGTGCGCCGTCGTCGGCGCTGCGTTGTTTAACACGGCCGCCGCTTGCCGCCCGCGCTGCAGCCGTTTATTCAGCAACAAATAATAGCAATAATATTTCTTTGATTTATGCACAATTAATAACGCGAAACTTTTTTTTGGTTGCAGCACACACGCACACACACACACGCGCCGCAAGCACACACCGAAGAAAACTGACAACCGCCGCTGCTAACTAACAGAGAGCTTAACAGTCGCCTAACAGTCGCACAGTGTTGCACAGGCTTCGTATTAAGTTTGTGTGTTTTGCGCGCGCAAGTTTGAATTTTGAAATGCAAATGTTAACTGCGTGTAATTCGATTTAAAGTTGCGTTGCAAATGCAAAAAAAAACTCGTAACTGTTTGCCTTTGTTTTTTGTTGTTGTTGTATTGCTCGTTGTTGTTGTTGATTTTATTTGGTTTTGTTTTGTATTGACTTATTTGTCGCTGCGCTGGAGAGATGCTTGGCACTTGTTTTGGTCTTTTTTGCTTTATTTGCAGTTTTAATGTGGTACTGCCAAATTCGAAACGTAGCGAACTGCGCGTGTGTGTTGTTGTTGTTGCTGCTGTTGTTGTTGCTGCTGCTGCTGCTGCTGCTGCTGCTGCCGCTGCTTTTGTATTTCTGTCGCTTGTATATTTGGTGCGTCTGGCCGTCTCGAGCTAACTTTGCGATCGATTGTTGCCTTCGTTGTGCTTCAGATGGCGTGCAAATACCTAATAACAAAGCACGCGTATGGCAAGCGACGGCGCAGCGGCGTTCAATGTTTGCTCCAAACTTGGCGCATGCAGGCCCACACAACCGGTTGAGCCCAAAGAGCGAGAGAGAGAGAGAGCGAGTGGCAGAGAGCGTGACGCTCGCTCTCTTTACTGTGCAGCAAAGAGCGCGCTTAGTATATAAGAGCCGTGGCTTTTGTTGTTGCGCAGCTTTATGGCTTAATTAATTAGGCGCAGTTTTAGCTTATGTATATGTCTCGCGTGTGTGTGTGTGTGTGTGTGTGTGTAGTTGCCGCTCTCTCTCTCTCTCCCTCTCGCCGCACACCTTCGCATGCATAATTTACCACAAACATCTGCCATTTGCGTGCATTTGATTGGCTGCGCCGACGCATAGATCGCATTGGGGCTGCCAACTCCGCCCACTTGCGCGTATCGCTTATCGTTGATCGTTTATCGTTATTGTTGTTTTCTGTTATTTACTTGTTGATTTTATTTATTTTTTGTCATTTGCTGCCGTGCTGCGTGTTTGCGTTTTTAATTACAACATTACACAGCGCTCGTCGTCGGCCATTTTGCAGTTCGCTTATCAGCGCTGATTAAGTTAATTTGTTATTTTGAGCAAACATCGAAGTCGGAGTTGAAGTCGAATCTCTGCTGGCAGCGGCAGGTCCCACTAGGCGCACAAAAAGCGATACACTTAAACTATGCCAGGAATTTCAGCTGGCGAGGGCCAATATGGTCAGCAAATGCTCTAGAGGATTTGCGTGGTGGTGGCGGTGGCGGTGGCGTTGCTGCCCCCCAGCTGCCCCTCATGCCGCTGCTGCCGCTCGGCCCGAGTCTCGAGTATTTGCGCAATGTCCTTAAATAGCCGTTCGCAAGAAAACGCTGCACCAGCGCGCTGGCCACGTGCAGTGACTAACAGATACAGTCGAGCTGCCAAACAATCCATCCATCGATACAGTCCAGCCAGTGGCCAGTGGCCAGTGGCCAGTTATTGCTCCCAGTTGATAATCGAGACGGAGCAGCAGCACAACATCGGCGCATTCCTGGCTCGTTCCCCGCTGCAAATGGCAAGCATTGCCTTTTCCAGACGTCAGCAGCCTTGCTCCGACTCTGGGCAGCCGTTGTCGCCAGCTTGTCTCTTCCGCGGAATAGGAATAGTCCACAGCGACCGATGCTGCACTGCGCCCGCCTGCATTTAATTAAATCTCCGGCCACTCAAGCTGGACAACGAACGCACAACGCTCTACCTGCCCAGGCTGCCTAATGATTTAAATTAATCATAATGACTGTCAAAATAGAACGCTCGCTGCCAGCCTGGCTGGCTGCCCGCTCTATATGGCTCGACCCCGCAGCGGGTGCACCAGCCCCAGCTCCAGCTCCAGCTCCGACTAGAGCTACTAGCTACCAGCTCCAGCCACATCTTCAACTCCGTTGCCTCATCTGACATTTCATCATACTCACACGCTGGCCACAAGGTTCTCACAATTGTATAGATGTGCGCTGTGCAGCGCTTACTAATTGGTATTGACTGAAGATCAAGCCACGGGCGTAGACCAGGGGTCAGAAGGAGTTCCAAACTAGACTCAAAACACTTGATTTTTACCATATGGATATACATATATTTAATTAATCATTCTTAAATTTTAGTACTTTTTTATAATGTTCATTTTTCTCCCGTAGAAATCTTAAGCTCGCTTAAAAAAAAATTAAATAAATGAATAAAAGCCCAAATTAATTTTATACTTTTGCATATAACTTATACTTTAAGTCTTTACAATCATATTAGAATTGTATTTTCCTGATAAAGTCGAAATGTCTTGACTTAAATCAGAAATTAAATAAAAAGTCTACCTTGCACTATTATTATTATTTTATAAAATAAATGCATACATATATTGGTTTAAACTTTCATGCTCGAAACTTAATTTTTCAAATGCACATGTTCTCTTTAATTGTCCTTCGTGTCACGAAAATAAAAATACATCTGAGTTTATCAACAATATATACATATATACGGAAAGTCTATAAGATCTCTCCCAGCGAGTGGAAAAAGGGGAAACTAAGATATTACAAATATTCTAGATTTAAATATTTCAAGATTTGTAAAATTTAATTATTTATATTTCAAATTGGGAGAAATACAACGAACCAGGCTCACAAAGAAGAACTTTGATTGTGGAATATATTGTGTTATGCATTAATCACAAATATTAAAAAAATGGTTAAATATTTCATAAATTGAATTGTTTTATTATTTATTGGCAGCTATGTGACGAAACGAGGTTCGAATCAAAACCTGATCTCAGAAGGTGGAAAACTAAGTTCATATTTTTATTGCACTTTCACATGTAGCATAAAACTTTAATCTCATTTATTAATCTATTTATCATAATTTTAACATAACTAATTAATTATAGAAAACTGATCAGTCCCTATCCCTATTGTCTACGTCTCTGCCAGCGTTTATTGGCAGCTTGCAGTTGGCTCCAGTACGGCTGTATTTCTAACTGAACGTCAGCTAGTCTGGCCTGAAACGCAGCCTCCTTGGCTCCATGCCCCCCATCCCCCTCCCCGCCCCCGTCAACCCCTCGGCTGCTCGTGTTTTTGTCTCTTGTTCTTGCTCGTGTCTCAGCTGGGAACAACTTTTTGCTGTCCGCAGATGCTGCGTGTTGCATTTTCCTCGGAATTTCTCAGCATTTCTAATACTTAATTATTTGTGCGCGTTTTGCCAGCGTTTTACGTGCGTTTATGCCAGCGCGCCAGGCTGGAGCTCCGGAGGCTCTGCCTGCTGCTCCACTTACGCAATCGCAGCCAAATCCACAGAGTTCACCTTCAAAACTGCAGCAGACGGGCAGCTTCTCATGTTCTACACGAAAGCAGTATATAGAATATATAGTATCGTATTTTTAGCCGGGGTCTGCTTATGCCGCTAATGTTTGTTCCATTTACGTTTCGAACATTTTTGATTTGCTGTTTGGCAGCCACTTTGGCTACACGGAATACAACGGGGAGTATTTATAGAGCTGCTGCTCGACTATTTGCTTATAAGCCAATGCCTTAAAAATATATTGTCTAAATATGTAAATTTTGTATTTTTTATACATACATATACTTTTGGGCACACTCGAAACGTGTTTCGTATTTCTTTAGCGCTCTAAACATACAAAATCTAAACATTATTTGGAGGAAACATTTTTTGCTGTTTTGCAATATTAATTTTAATTACAGAAACACGTGACTTTTACCTTTTATTTACTTTTAGGTACTGAAATAGAACATCAAATTTCAAAAAGCAAAATTAAATTTATCTTTTTGTCAATTAGCTTAAACATATTAAAAACATTTGAAAGCGGGCTTTGTGTTATTAACTTTGGTATAGACAATTTTGCTTTATTTGCAATTTTAAATTCAGTTGAAAAGTTTATACTTTTTTTTATTTCATTTTTTTTTTTTTTGGAAATTTAAATTTAACATTCGTTGAAACCATATAATTTTAACAATAATTTAAGCATTTTTCATTGTGTTATTTATTTTCAATTTAATTAAATTGCTTACAAAAATTAAAAATAAAACATAAAAGGACAAATATATACATATGTATATCTTATTTTTGACAGTTTAAGAACACAAAATAATAATTTATTTAAGCGCACTTGGGAAAGAAGGAATGACTGGAATACGTCAAAATGCTACTCCAGAAGCACAATTTTCTTTTAATGCACTTCTAATAATAAATATTAAAATATGCTTCAAAATCTGTATTTATTTATATTTATATTTATTTTATATATTTTTATATATTTATTATAACTAATATTTTTGCAAAACTGAAAGACTTCTTAAGCTAAATTCGGAGAGTTATCATGCATTGAATTTGAATTGAAGTCTCATTTAAATGGAATCAGTTGCAGCATTGCTAGTAAATCATCAGTTGCTGTTCATGCAACATGCGGTGGCAAGGCATCTAATCGACTTACAAATGCGAGCGGGCGATAAGACGCAGACAGGGAGACAACTGCAAGCTCAGGTGTCTAATTGGGCGCTGGGGGTGACAATGAAGCACTTAAGCAGTGCCAGGCTGACCGGTTGCCCCGTTGCCCAGTTGCCCAGTTGCCGGTTGCCGGTTGCCACTTGGCAGTTGTCAGTCGCAACGCCAACGCGCTGGCCAAAGTCAAAGTCAGAGTCGAAACGTTGAACCAATTGCCAATTGGTAGAGGCACAGCTCGAAAATGTTTCGTATGCAGCTCATGAATAACACATAAGCTGCGCAGGATTGGGATTGGGTTTGGGTTTCGAATCCGAATCGGCATCGGCATCGGCATCGCCTGGGCCAGACGTCTGTGGCAGACGCGCTGCGTTACGATTTAAATAATAACAAGTAAGAACGTCGCAGTCGGGTGTAGCCGACTGCGCAATACTCGCTCAAGGATTAATAACAGCTTAAAACAGACGAAGAGTGAAGAGGAGTTTAGCTCTAAAATTGTTAGAAATATGGATATATGGATTCTATCGATTTGCCACGTATACAAAAAGTTTTTAAACTGAGGGAGTTATATCGATTTTATCGAATTGCGACGCCCTCCAAAAAGGTTTGTGCGTTAGGAATCTTGCTATAAAAAAAATTTTAAAAAAATTCTGAATTTAGGTTTTAAACAGAGGGAGATAAATCGGTATTACCGATTTGCCACGCCCCCAAAGGGCGTATCCAAAACATTTTTTTGCAATCTTTACCTATTTTTTAAATTGATAGAAATACATAGATTTTCCAGAATTGCAATTTTAGTACTTTATCCAAAACGGGCTTACACGAGTATCTACAATTTCCAGTCGCAAGCAGTCCCAATATACTCTTTTCACTTTGTAAACGAGTGTAAAAATGAAGCAAACAAAAGGAAAAGGGTTTTCTTTTCGGCCCTGTGGCAAGTTGTCCCGTCTCGAGTGTGTGTGTGTGTGTTGCACGAATTTACCGTTGAGCGCGTTGCGGCCAACAGGAAACAAAAGCACCGCTACAATCATAAAACGATTAACAGGTCGTGACCATTTCACCTGATTACCAAAGGGCCAAGCGCAGCTCATTTGCATGCAAACGCCGTTGGCCCAAAGAACTGTCGAAGGGGGCGGCAATTGAGACAAGTGGACGCAGCAAGTGGCAGCAACGGAAGTTGAACTTCTTGCCCAACGTCCACGCCCCCGAAAGACGCACGCTCTTCCGACTGACCAGTTAGAACTTCCTTCGGCATTTTAAGTAGTCAATTATACGAGTGTGTTGTGTGTGTGTGTGTGTATTGATGTGTGTTTGTGGTGCGTAGGTGCTGTGCGTGCTTTGCATGCCACTTGGCTAATGATAACGATAAGTAAAGGCCTCCCCCCCTCTCTCTACTCCACCTCATTTCTTTTGGCCAACTGACGTCAGTTGCGGTTTCGGCTGCTTGGCTACAAATTAGAACAGAATTATCCCACGCATCTCGGATAATGTACGCGAAATGCTTGATCGATTGCCAGTGATCGATAGTTGTTGTTGTTGCTGCTGTTGCTGTTGTTGTTACTGCTACTGTTGCCGAGCAAAAACTGACAACAACTGCAGACGACAACGACATCGACGATCGGTCAGGACAGCAGACGACGACAGGCCACAAGGCACACAGCAATCAGCCAGTGTTAGCCGCTTCTCCCGCTAGTTTTAGCCTTTCTTTCGAAGTTTAATTTATTAAAATTATATTAATTATTAAGGCAGCTGAAGTTTTAAATTTAAATTAATTACACTTGCAATTCCTTTAAACTCAATCTGAGCCCAAGTTATTTTCCATAAAAATGTCATTGTAAATTCTGCATTTTAAAAACATGTTTTTTGTAGTTTTTATTTTTAAGATTGGATACTTAAAAGTAAACAGAAAAATGTCCACAGCTTATAAAATAAAATTCAGTAAATTCCATTAAAGTTTGAAACAAACCTAAAAAAATTTAATATAAATTTGTTTTTTAATATTCATACTTTAACCCAGCAAACACCACAAATCATCATAAAAACAGCTCAACAAAAAACACAGAATTAAAATAAAAATGTCAAATTATAATTTTTAACAATTTTAAAATTATAATTTTTGAACAGTACCTTTAAAACTGTGAGAGATGTAAAGTATGACACTAAATGAATTCCTAGTCCCCTCTCTCTATCTTTTATATAGGTAATTTACTTTTAATAACATACAATTACCTGGAAAATCTACATCTCTCTTGTCTAGGGATTCAATTTATTTTCTTTTTATTTTTATTATTTTTTAAAAATACAAATGTCCTCAAATGGGAGACATATATTTATCTTACTTGAGATTTAGCCATATTTTATTTTTAATATAGCTTAAACTTTCGAAATAAATCAAAAATCGTTTATTTTTGTTAAAAAATCGAATGACCTTTTTATTTGGAATCTAAATTTTTTTTGTATATATATTTGCATTTTTTTGAATACAACTTTCTTGAGGTTTTTTAATTTATCTGTAATTTCTTTTTTTCTTTCAACATTCAAATATTTAAAATTAATAAATTTTTTTGCTATAAAAAATTGATGCTTACTTTTGAATGTTTCTGTATAGTTTTTCTAGCTGCTTTTCTAGCTGCCTCAGCAAAATGGGCAGCACTGCGATGCGCAGGCGCAGACGATGGATCGTCGATCGTGCAACAAATTTCAGCGCGTAGAACGGTAACTTATTTTTTTCCACTTATTGCCAAGCCGTGGCACTGAGGCCGAAGCTGAAGCTGGAGCTGAGCGATGTCTCCAGCCTGGCTGTGATAAAATGTGCGTAAGTGATCAGTGGAAGACGTCGCAGACGACTACGCGAGTTGGGGTTAAAATTCTTTGAGTTTTTTTTTTATTTCATTTAACTTTTTTTCTTATTGTTTTGTTGTTGTTGCTTTATTTTTTTTGTATTGCAACTCGGCACTCGGCAGCATTTTAAAATTACAAGTATGTAATTTTGCTGAAATCAAGCGCTCATATGAAAATTCCACAGCGGAGCTGTCGCGATCGTTCGTCCGATCGTCGATCGTCGATCGTCGATCGCCGCAATTGCGGTCGATTTTTAATTTGCGCTGCACTTTTGCCTGAAATCAGAGCAAAGCCTATGCGACTCGAGAGCGCTGGGAATGGGGCTCCCGAGCGCTGCTCACTGTTTCCCCCAGTTCACTGTTAGCGACCTTATCGCGCCCACTGTGCGTGCGCACACAAAATGTCATTCTGTGCACGTCTCTACACAAGGCATCCCAATCAGTCGTAGGCACTCTATGGCGTTTCAGGTAAGGCACGGAGCAGCCTCTCTGGATCCAGGCAGCCTCGCTGGCTGGCTGGCTGGCTGGCAGCTCGTCATCATTATCTCTGCGCTGCCAACATCACAAATAATATGAAAAAAATACAAAACAAATGCGACACAAAAAAATAAAATGAAATAAAAATAAATACAAAAAACAAAAACAATTGCTGCGAGCTCCATGCAGACAGACAGTTCCACGTCCAGCTCCAGATCGAAGCTGCAAATAAACTATTTCAATCAATGCGTTTCGTCCAGGGATCAGTTCTTTGCCCTCTCGCCCGCTCCGTTCCCCCCCTTGGCCCATCGATCCCGCGATCCCTCGATCCCATCGATCGCATGCCAAAAGCCTTTTCGTAGTTTGCGTTTTTCGGCTGCTTTTCGCTCGCGCAACAATTGTGGCCCACACTTTATAAACATGCCTTTTTTCGCTCTTTAAGTTTGAGCCAAGTTGGGTTAGAGGTTAAACAAGAGTGGCATTAAATCAAAGAAATAAGTAAATATTTGTATTGAATTTATGAATTTTGGGCTGAATTAATTTGATTTTGACTAATTTTCATATTAAAATATGTTGAGGTCTCCAACGAATAAAAAGATTAATATTATGTATATTTATACATAAAAAGTTAGACATTTTAAATGCAGTTTCTATATGATATTAATTAATTATTATATTAAAGAGATTTCAAAGAAGATTTACTAATTTTGTTAAGAGTTGTATATATAGTATATATAAGTATCAGAGCACTATATCTTATAAACTATTTATAACAAAAATGGAGCTATTAATTTATTATTTAATTTTTTCACAATGAACTAAAAAATGAATTATGTAAGCCTTCATTAAAATGCAATCTAATAATTGATTCTAAGGTGTGTGATTTTTCGCTCAAAAATCATGCCAAAAATTTAACTAAATTTAACTAAAATTGGTCAAAATTAGTATAAAAATTAACATTAAAACTGAAGGGGTCAAATTTTTTGTCAAAAATCAGGTCAAAATTGAGAAAAATTTTGACATGCAAAGCTTTCGTATCCATAGCTCCCATATTCCAAACTATCATATCTTTGTCAAAACTGAACCGATTTGCATGTTTGATAACTTATTTTATGTTTGGTATTTTGTTCATGGCTTGTCCCCCAAATTGATTGTGCATTTCAAATATATTTATTATTGAAAATAACATTTTTTAGATTTTTTGATAAAATATCATGTACTTCCCCCTTACTCATTTTCGACAAAAACCACATTAAAACAGATTCGGTGGGGATTAAAACTTTAGATTTCATTTTTAATCGATCACCATTAGTACAAACTATATATGATGTATATACTGCAATCAATTTTGTAAAATTTGTTATAACGTTAGGAAAATAAAATTTGAATTTTGCGCTAAGCAAGCAGTATGGCAAGAAGTAAGCAGTGCACTAAATATAACTGCTTTCATGCTTTTTCAGTCAATTAAAATTGAGCAACAGGTGGCGATAAGTTCTCATTTAAAGCAGTGTGTTTACTGCTTGCAGTAAGCAGTTCAGCATAGTTTTTGGCGCGCATTCAAATGCTATTTAAGAATATTTAAAAGTACAATTAAAAGTTATTATTATTTATAGACTATATACAAAGCGAGACTGAAGTATTGGAAGTTTAACATACGCTTTTCATTTGATAAAGCTGTTTAAAAATAACATACAATTGAATACTGCGATCAGGTGGATCTCTTCAGTTTATCTCCAACGTGAACAATTAATAATATCAGTAATTTCCATTTAATTGCAGTGTATTTAACACCATTTATTGGCAAAGTTCGTCGAACTCTTTGTGGCGTTTTGTTCTTTTTGCATTGACAGTGCTTCCATAGAAGGCAGCCCATTCCCGTAGCGCTCAACCTGATGACGGGGAATTTTAAATGCTGATTCTACGCGATTATACAATGAAAGTTGGTTTTTTTTTTCTGCTGGTTTTCGGCGCTCGGTTCGGCGAAAAGTTTTCGCTGCTGCCCGAACGAAAATCAAATCGAAAACAATTTTTCAATTGAAAGTCATCGAGTTGCAGTGCCGTGAGAATTTTGACAGCTCCAGATATGCGATATAGGTACTCGCACACTCGTACGTATTGCCCGCATCGAGTTCAATGCGACGAGTTCGAATTTAAGGAAGTAACCAGCGTCGCTTATCGGTGACTAACTGAAGAACCCAAAGATACCAACGACAACAAAAAACACAAGAAAGAAATCACAAAAACAAAACCAAAACAATACAAAAAGAACTTGCCTAGAGCAGCTAAAAAACAACTTAAATTATGGAGTAAAAGAGTTATATTGTGATGGACTCGTAGTTACTCTATAAAGAGGGTCAAATTGATCGTTTTATTATTGATTTATATTTATATATTTAATGTAATGAATAAACCATCAATAAAAGCTATAAAGCAAAGTCCTAAACATTTAATTAAAATATAATATTAACATATTTTTTTTTATACAAGCACAAGTAATACTTCAATATATTTTTAAATTTCATTTCTTTAACGCATATCTCAAACGGAATTAACAAATTTATTTTATTTACTTTGCATTTTATTTGTTTAATGTTTTTAAAGATAAGCAGCTCTTGAACTTTTAATAAATTATATAAATAACTGCTTTTAAAAAGAACCCTTTCCTAAGATAAGCATTCATCTTAAGATTATATCTGAGATATCACAGAAATGCAACACTAAAGATCTTAAAGGTATGAAATAGGTGACATAAGTTTAGGGCTTATTAAAAACCTTTAAAGTTTTAAAAACACGTAGAAATTCTTTACATTTTTTCTCTTGAATAAGCGTCAAAAAAACAATATATATTCTATCATCATTTTTTAAATTCTTTACATAATTACATTTTGCTAAATGTTTGCCCTTTAAACAAAACGTATGCAAAAAAAAAACTACAAGTTGTCAATTCAATTAAAACATTAAAGTTTAGTAAAATTCTCTTTCTTGTGTCAGAATCTACACAAAAAAAAAATGTTAAGAGATTTTTAACAGTTCACAAAATTTGTTACAGATTTTTATTTAAATTTTAAATATTCCTCTCATTATAAATTGCAATGTAGAATTATGGTGAATGCAGTTTGTAAAAATTAAAAAAAAATATTTTGAAGTTAAAAAGAAAAAGAAGTAGAGAACGTTATTAAATAATTCCTGTAGAAGGATTTACAATAGAAATACAAAATAGTTTTAGATTTCAATTTTGATTTGAAACTCCTATAGAACTATGCTTAATGAACTTTGTACTATGGATTGATTGTGTTTTGGCCATGTTTATTAATACTAAACGCCGTGTGATTTTCGACTGTGTCAGCCAAGTCAACGTTTTGTTTTGGCCGAGTGCAATGAACGCGCAATTCAAGTATTATTTTTATTTGGTATTTGTTGTACTTTTTGCTGCAAATGATTTTTGTTGTTTTTTTTTCTCTGACTAGTATTTGTTTTTGTTTTTTTTTTTAATTTTATTTTATTCTGTGGGGTTTTCTTATCTGTCGTCTGCCAAAAATAAAGCGAAATAATAATAACAATTGTTAAGCATTGTTGGGAGTTGTTCTTGGTAGTAAGTAGTTGCTAAAAAGGTTGTGTGTGTATGTGTGTGCGTGAGGTGATTGCCTCAGCCGTACTTTGGTATGCTAAAATGTGTATCATACGCTGCTGATAAGCGTCAATCAGCTTATCAATCGCTGACGATTGGTAAATCATCGTTTGTCAATGTTACAACAAGCATAAACAAAGGCAGGGGCGCAACGGCAGCTTTGTGCAATGCGCACAAGGAAGCAATCGCAGCTTGCACAATTCGCACAGTGTAGTCATCGATATCGATATCTCGCCGATAGTCGCCGCGTGCCGCAATCAATGATGATGTGACTGATAAGCCGATATCGTCCGCCTGCCTGGCTGCAATGAACGCTTATCGTGCATGTGCATTATGAGCAACGGCTGGAGTTTAAGTAAAAAGCAAACGGTAAACGGCGCACACCTTAAAAAAGCCACACAACTTGACCTAAATATGTATGGGCGGATTGAAGGCGAGAAAGAGAGAGAGAGAGTGGGAGAGTGAGAGTGTTGGGGTGAACGAGACAGAGCGATGACTTTTACAAATCGCTGCATTTAAATCAACAAAACTACGAAGCGTGCTAATTTTTATGTATTTCATAACAGCGTTTTAATTTAAATATAAGACGCAAAACACAACAGCAACAACAACAACAGCATATTACGTGAAAGCTCAAGCGTAAGCTTGCGCTCCCAGCTAACGCTCTCTCGAGCTCAGTCACGCATGCGCAGAAGCAGCAGCAGCAGCAGCAGCGACGGCGGCAGCGGCAAAAGCGCTCAAAACATATTTTCTTCTAAACAGCAGGCAGCCTAAACACAAATCAAAGTGCGCAGGGCAGTCGCTGGGTGGGTGGGGAGTACGGCAGAGCTGCGTGTGCTCGTTGCCGGCTCTGATGCGGGCGTGGTGTATTGTTGTTGCTGTTCTTCTAGTTGCCGACTCCTCTCCCCGAAAAGCAAACGAAAATGAAAGCGAGCGAAGACAAAATCGAAGTCGTTTCGGCTGCAGCGACGTCGCCGACGCGTCGGCAGCATTGTTGTTTAGCTTTTCTGTGTGACTGTATGTGTGCGTCTTTGTGGCTGACAGCGCTACGGTGACGTCACGAACTGCATAAAGGCGAATTGCTGTGTCACTTCTCGCACGATAGAATTGAACTAAGAAAAAATTAATACGTAGTAAGTTACGCACAAATGCGTAATCGTTGAAAATAAATCATGAACAACAGCACACCACACAATATCAGTATTATTTTTAGTGTTAAAAATAATAACCTGGTTCATATAATTTGTGTATATTGCGTTAATATGATTTTATAAAACAATTAGATTGCATTTGGAATAATTATTAAATTGTAACCCGACTTTTTCAGCACAGCATTTTGACTTTATTCCCCAAACACACACAGCACAAAAGCCGCAGCTAGCCAAAGCTCAATACAACACCAACAACTTGCATGCTAAGTAAATTGCCTTGCAATGCCCGTTGTTGTTGCTGCTGCTACTGTTGATTTTGGCGTTCCGTTGAGAGTAAAAGTGATTGGGAAAAACTTTTGCTTTTGCCTGTCGATCGTTTGCTTGGCTCTTTTGCGCTCTCAATTTTGGTGTGTGCTCTCTCTCTCTCTCTCTCTTTGTATGTCTGTTGCGCTTTGGCCTGACCACCATCCACAGGTAGTTGCTGTAAAAGCAGCGCAGTCAACGTCGCAGACGACGAAGTCATTTTGGGGCTTTTATGGCGCTTTGCTCTCTTTGCCAGTGTGTGCGTGCGCTTGTGTGTGTGTGTGTGTGCTTGAGTTTGCTTCTTGCTGTTGCTTTTATATTTCGGCCGCTGTCGACGTCGCTGCTGCGTTTGCGTCTCATTTTCTTTGCGCCGCCGCTGCTGCTGCTGCTGCGCTAAAGACTTTTTTGTCACAGTTACAATTTACCAATTGTAAGCAGCGGACGCGAACGCGCAGCCAACACACAAAAAGCTCGCACAGCTGAAAGCGCATAACGGTTCTTCAGGAGCAGCCTTCTAATACAAAGCGTCCGCGTCGGCGTCAACGGCAGCGTCAACGTCGACGTCAGCGTTGGCGACTTGTAAATAAAGAAGTACTCGCATATAAAATCTGTTGCATCATTGCTGAAACACTTCAGTCGCTGAATCGCGTGCGTGGAGGCAACACTTTCCGCGACAACAACAACAACAACAACAATAACAACAACAAATATACAAGTGGCAGTGCGCGCAGCTGCAGTGACAATTTAAAGCAGCTTCTAAAAAATATTAATAAAAAAAATTAAAAAAAAGTTTTTAAATAAAAATACAAATTGTGCTAAGTGAAAACAAAAAAAAAAGTGACTTTTGAAAAAAGTAATAAAAATATATGCTGCAAAAAATGTAAAGGGAAATTAAATTCAAATAGAAAATTTCCAGCCAGTGTTGCAAAACATTTCCAAAGAACAGTTTACCTCAAATGAAAAAATCGAAAATGCTTTAGCTGCAAAAAAGGGATTAACAATAGAGTTGAAAATAGCCAGCCAGCCCCAAGCCCCCCCTTGCAAGCGGGAACCCAACAGAAAAGGCATCAAAATTTTACCCTCATTCGCACAACTCAAAATGCTGAACATGGAATCGCCCCAGATGTACGCGGACGCGGTGCAGACGCTGGCGCAGCTCGACTTGAAGAAGCAGCCGCTGCCGCTGCCGCAGCAGGCGACAATTGGCCAAATCACGCTGACGGCGATGTCCAGTGCACAGCAGCAGCAGCAGCAACAGCAGCAACAGCAGCAGCAGCAGCAGCAGCAGCAGCAACAGCAGCAACAGCAGCAGCAGCAGCAACAGCAACAGGTGACCACGGATGCCAACAACAATGCGACGGTGCAGGATGCGGCGCTGCTGGTGAAGCAGCACGCCATGCAGCAGATGCAGCTGAGCAATAACAACAACAACAACAACAACAACAACCTGCTGCAGAAGCAAATGCTGCAGCAGTACAGCACCCAAACGGACCTGGACGAGCTGACCACGCAGGAGATCACGCTGGACCTGCAGCACCTGATCGACGATCAGTTCCGGGACACGGAGACCCTGGGCATATTCAGCGACATGGTGACCAGCCCGGGCGGACTGTCCGCCACGCTGCCGCCGAGCGGCATGGTCAGCGCGGCGGCCAAGGTGCTGCAGCAGCAGCAACAGACGCTGGCCAACGCCCGCCAGCAGCAGCACTCGTACGGACGCGCGGCGCTGGCGTATATGCCGCAGGCGGTGCACTCGAACGCCACGTACAACAATCACTCGAGCGACGAGAACAGCTCCGTGGGCAGCGACTCGAGCAGCACCATCAAGGAGGAGCCCATCGATCCGGATTATCGGCGGCACCTGCAGGAGTCGGTCAGCAGCCAGGCGGCGGCGGCGGCGTTTATCAACAACGGCGGGGGGCTGTACAATGCGTACCAGAGCAACAACTTGAGCAACAACAGCAGCAACAACAGCAGCAGCAACAACAGCAGCAGCAACAACAGCAGCAACAACAACAGCAGCGCCAACAACAACAATGCGACGCAGTTCACGAACTTGACCACGGCCAACGTTCTGGCGCATCACAATCTGCCGCATTTGGCGGCGAACGCACAGCAACTGCTGAAGCATCACTCGAAGCTGCAGTCGCAGCAGCAGCAGCAGCAGCAGCACGCACACCAGCAGCACGGCCAGCAGCAGCAGCATCGCAAGCACAGCAACAAGCACGTGGACAAGGGCACCGAGGAGTATCGCAGGAGGCGCGAGCG
The DNA here is from genome assembly GCA_035047465.1 of Drosophila sordidula. Classification (NCBI taxonomy): domain Eukaryota; kingdom Metazoa; phylum Arthropoda; class Insecta; order Diptera; family Drosophilidae; genus Drosophila; species Drosophila sordidula. The sequence continues at coordinate 744,104 of JAWNPQ010000290.1, forward strand.
CAACAACATCGCGGTGCGCAAGAGTCGCGAGAAGGCGAAGGTGCGCTCCAAGGAGGTGGAGGAGCGCGTCAAGTCGCTGCTCAAGGAGAAGGACGCGCTGCTGCGCCAGCTGAGCGAAATGACCAACGAGCTTTCGCTGCACAAGCAAATTTACATGCAGCTGATGAATCACACGAACCCCGAAGTTAGTCGCGTCTGTCGCAGCTTTCTCAACACCAACGAACATGCGCTGTGATGGGAGAGCGGGAGAGCGCGCGAGAGTGGAGAGAGAGCCTGTAAATTAGTGTGACTGTGTGCGTGTCCGAGTGACTGATTCAATTAAAGCTGTGTGTGGGTAGCGTATAAGTCTAAGGATGTTAAAGCTGTAAACAAAACAAAACGAAAATCAAAAAAAAAAAAAACAACTCGCAAAAAAAAAAAAAGAATAACTGTATATAGACAGCAAATAGAAGTGAAACTAGTTTGAACGCGAGTTGTTTTCTTTAACATGTCTAGTATAAGTCCTAATCTGCTTACTCTTCTACACAACAACTACTTCTACTTCTACTTCTACTTCTACTTCTACTTCTATTTCTACTTATTTTTCTGCTGTCTTTGGCATTCCTCAACTTGTACATTATTTTGGCTGGGCGTTTCTTATACTTTCTGTGTTTTGTTATCATTGCTTCTACTTTGTACTTAATTTTAGGTGAATTGTAAAATACTTTTGCACATTTTGATACAAATTATATAACATAGTATGCATAAGTTAAGCCAAAGAAAAAAAATGTTAAAATATTTATGTGTAAACTAAATACTGTATGTATGTATATGTAAAAATAAAGCAAGCAGGAAAGAAAACATAAAATACAAAAACAAAAACACACAAATAACCTATTTATGTAAATCTATTTAAATATACTAAGAACAACAACAACAATAACAACACTGGTGTGCAGCTCGCGCTATGCTTCTGATTGCCCCTGCCACGCCCCGCTTTAGTTGTCCACCAACAACAACAAAACAACAACAACAACCTTTTATTAGCAAATCTTTAGCTTTAAGCTTAACAATATCAACAATTTCAACTGCTTTTTGTTGCACAGGAAAAGAGAAAACCCCAAAATAATTAATTAATTAATATGTATATGTGTATAATTATTGTTACCTAGCAAATTTAATGAGAATGCATACGAATATACAAACAAAAATATGCAAAAAACAAAAAAAAAAGCAAAAAAAAATCAACACGAGCAGAAGAATATACAATAAAACAGATAATTGCTTAGAAGCGTAGTAGATGAAAATGCTATTAATTTGTAAGGCCAACGCAATGTTCTCATTTTTAATTTATAAATTAAACGACAAAGAAACAAAACACACTGTAAAGCAAATATAAATAAATTTTAATAAAAATTTGTATAGAAAAAAACAAACTAAACTGTTTTGTTTAATTTTAAAATTTTCTGGACAATTTACAATTTACAGCTATCAATTTTTGTTTAAAAACATTTTTCTGCTTAGCTTAAATGTTTTTTACAGGAATATTCGAGAAAAAATCTGGTAATATATTGTTGCTAATATTTTGTAATTTCTTATGCTAACAACAGCGGAAAAATTAAGTTATCAAAAAAATAAATAAATAAAAAATGTCTAAAGGTAAATATAAAAGAAATATAGTTAAAGTACTTAGATCTCTAAAAAGATAATTTTAAATCATAAGTTTAATATTAATTGATTATTTAAGAATTCAAATTTTCTGTACAATATTCTCTGCGTTTTTATGATTAGATATATTGATAATTAATAATTGAGCAAATGTTTAGCTTTTCCATCTTTTTGCTATATTTATATCATTTTTTTTAAATAATATTTTTGAAGTTAAAATTTTTTTTTTTTATAATAAAAACGCTTTACTATTGAACTGTTTTTTTTTAAAACAATTTTAATGTATCTGATAAAAACATCTTTTGCGAGCTGAGCTCTCCTTTTCGTTTTTCAAGTTTAGGTGTGGATGCAACAAATGGGCTGCAACAATTGGCCAGAGCCACATGGGCGGCTGCTGGGGCTAGAGACGACCAAAAGCTGTTGCCAAAAAAATGTTGAATTAAATGTCTGCCATATTTAGGCGGCAAATACACAAAAGATGCGACTACGGGCGGGCCGTCTGTCTGCTGATCGGAGGACGGCGATAGCGACAGGGCAATGTATGGGCTGGCAGGCGCGACAAGTTGGCCCCACGGCGGCAGAGGGCGCTAGGGGCACGGACACAACAATTTTTGGGGGCACGTGTGTGTGTGTGTGTGTGTGTGTGTTGTGGACCCCCAGACAATTGTAAAGGCGGCGCGCGTTGACACAATTTGACATTAAGACAAACCCGAAACGAAAAGCAAATTTATAAACGACAAGCAGCAAAATTAATGCAACTAAAAAGACAAATTAACGCGCAGAGAAAGCCAAACAGCAGCAGCAGCAACAACAACAACAACACGGGCCACTGCAGTGCACTGCGGCCCCGGGCAGATAATCACTTAAAAACTTTTGGGCTAAGCCCTTTTTGGAGACCTCAGGCGGCCCAAAAACAAAAAATAAATAAAAAAATATTTAAAAAAAAAACACTACAACTTTCATTTGAGCTGCGTGCGTTCAATTTGTCTAGGCGCACTGCTGAAGCCCCCTCTGCCCCCCCCCTCACCTCCCCCTTGCGCACTTTACAGCTGCTCTTAAGGGGCTGCATTGTTGGGCACTTTGATTGATGACAGCTAATTGCAGCCTCCAAAAAAACGGGGAAAAAGTGAAATTGTCGGTGTGGGTGTCGCCCCCCCCGCCTCCTCTCCAGCGCCAACTGCAACGGGAGCTGCGTGCCACAATTGTTGGTGTACAGTTTCAAGCCCAAGCGCGACTTTGATAAGGGTTCTAAGCGGCTTAAACGGGTGAAAGCGGCTGCCGTGTCAAACGGCTAGATGCAACGTGCATTTGTTGCAGCTTGTGGCACAGCCATCTGTTTCATCCTGCCACATGGCGTGCCAACAAATTGACGCACAATTACTGCTTAACCAGGCGCCAAGAGCGCGCACCACACGGCGTATGAGTTATGAGAGCCAAGTGATAAATTTGCAACAAGCGGCACATAAATTCATTTCGCATTGTAAATATGCATAGTTCTTTTTATTATGCATTTTCGTTTTTAATTATGTGCGCAAAAGAAAAGCAAATTCGAGCAGTCTACAAGAATGAGTTTAAGATATTTGAAGAACTGCAATTGGCAGATAGTTTGTTTTGAGTTATTCATTATTAATTTATGTTATATTTTGGCTATAATTGTAACTTAATTGTTTCCTCAATAGCTTTGAATTTACCAGATTTCTTTTACTGTTTTTCAGTTACTATATCCATAAAAACTATATTTATCTCTGTTTTTAATAATATATATTATAGATAACTCAATTACGTTATTCTTGAGAGTAAGCTCTTTAGATCGCCTTGATATTCTTAGCCGACCATGCTGTAAAAAATATTAGATTAAATTAGTTTTAAATTTATTTAACTATTGTCACAATATTTTTCAAATATTTGTAAAATGTTTTTTCAAATTATTATTGCATTTTATGATTTTATTACAATTTTATAATACCTTTTTTTTATATTTAAAGATGCATTCTAATAAAAGCAAAAGCAAAGCATTTTCGTTGTGGCTTCTAATTTTATATATAATACGTACAACTTTCTTAGTTCTTTCAGGTAAATATTAGGGATATATAGACATAAAATTATTGCCTCTATATGTTTTTCAATATATAATAATACTATGTATATTATGTTGACCTGCCTAAAGGGTATTTAAATTTTCCATAATCTTGTTTATGGTTCTTCCCAATTTGTAGCCTGAATTGTTTCATATATCATTCAAAGAACAATTTCAGAGCTGGAATATTATGATCTTTAGTGCTTTGACAAATTCGTCAACCCAGATAAAATAGCTGGGCTACTTATCAATGCTCTAGTTTTGGCAGCAGCATCTACTGCATTTCAAGCACTCATTTCATCCATCTTTCACACTTCAATTTCGGTTTCAGTGTTTGATTGTTACACATTTTTATCACTGTTGCCTTTTTTAATGCCGCAGCAGCAGCAGCGGCAGCAACAATAAAAAGTATAACGGAAAAAAGTGGGTTACTTCATTTTTATTTTCTTGCTTTTCAAGCCACCAATACCAATACCAATAGCAACAACAACAACAACAACTCCAGCCAAGCGCCAGCTTTACATCTATGCATCTATCGGTCTATCTTTTTTTTTAGCACAGATTGAGTAATAGTTTGTTGTTGTTGTTGTTGTTGGAGCTGCTGCTGTTTGGTTTATATTTAAAGCCAAGCCTCGTGCACGTCCCGCTCCCCTCTCTCCACTCCCGACTCCCGACGGCAGCGCCGATCGTGTGGCCAACTGCTGCGGCAAGCGCGGTTTCACTTTCTATGCCGCTGACTTTTGCTATCTACCAACAGCAGCAGCAGCAGCAGCAGCAGCAGCTAGCAACAGGCAACAACAGCAACAACAATGAGGCCGTCAAGCATCCAGCAAATAGCAACTATAACTGGCAAGCGATCATGCACAACTGCAAGATACTCAGTTATAAATGCAAAATTCAATTTACAAATTCTGTTTGAATTTATAAAAAATATTAGGCCACTTTTATAATAAATTAATTAACTGAGGTTTCAGATGCTCTACACTCTACTCTTCTCCAGCCCAACAGGACATCACTTAGACATTTGGCTAGAGAATTATTAATATAATATTGTAGTAGATACTTTTGATTATTATCAGATACTTATTAACAAGTGCAAATTAAATTTATAAATTATTATTATTATGTGGTAATAAATGTGATTTTCGAGGCACTAAATAAGTAAATTTAATAATATATATCAGGTAATTAAAGTTCCAGATACACATCATTCTCAATTTTGTATTTAAAGTCTAGATTAATGAGATCACTGAAAAATTAAACTGGACCATTTCAAATACAAATTTCTTTTTGAAAATATTATTAACCCATTAGTTTTTTTAGAAATAAAATTTAAAAAATGCATTTATAAAATACTTCTTGACAACTGCATAAAGACGAATTTTTAAAATTTGATACACTATTTTGATTATTTTTTACAGATAACATGCTAAAAGTTTTAAATTATAAATAAAACACTTTAACTGCAGGAAAAGTACAGCAATGGGTATTTTGGAACTTATCACTTATATTAAAATAATTCCATCTTTATAAAATAAAAGTGTATTTATAGAGATTATCAAGATTGCAATATATGCTGCAAAATAAGTTAAACTTGAAGCCCTTTTCCATATACTGCCAAAGGAGATTTGTCTTTAGTATACCCTTTCAAATCAAGCTTTGAGCACAGGGTGTGGAAACGTTAACGGTGTTGCTCAGTTCACCTCTTTTTTTATCCAACAATGCTTTGACTATTTTCTTTTCGACGGCCCCTACGAGTTGCTGCGAGTTGCTGCGTCTCTGAGTGTGCATCTGAGTGTGGGCCTCTTATGTAATCGGCTAGCTGCTGTTATTGTTGTTGTTGTTGTTGTTGTCGTTGTTGTTGTAAAAGATGCCTTTTCTTTTGTTGTGCGGCTGATGACCAAGTTAAGATATTATGTTCGTTATGTTGCGCTTATTAACGTGGCCTACAAAAGTTTGTTTTGCGTTTTGATGTTGTTTAAACGATTTTTCCACCGTTATAAATCAAGCGTCAACGCAAAAATAAAGACATCTATTTGCCCCCCTTTCATTTTTCCATGCCCCTTCGGGGCAAGTTACGCAATTTTGGCATCAAATGCAATCCCCTGGATTGAATTTACTCGAGGCTCACTCAGGCGGCACAAAAGTTAATAACAATAACAGCAAAAAGAAAAAACAACAACAACTTAAATCTGCTTTTTAAAACAACAATAACAAAACAACAATTAAAAATATATAAATCTACTTATATGCTACATATACATGTATATACTATGTATATATCTATGCTCAAGACGAAAACAACCACAATTATTTTTATGGAAAGGGCACACCATTTATGAGTATCTTTGAGATACACAAGCAACTATCTATACAAATTTATGTTCTATGTCTAAGGTGCAAAAATCGCTTGCATAGTTTTTGGACTAGTTCTCCAAAATAGTTTGAAAAATTAGAAAATCTTCAGTTAATCCACAACGACATTCTTCATACGCTTTGATTTATTAGGAATTTTGTAAACAACAGCAATACATATTTTATTTTAAATTTTTGTTTCTTTATTAATTAATGTAGGAAAATTAAATTTATAGAAAAATAATTTTTCAAAAGCCATATATGAAGTAAACAAAATTTACTTTGATCAAATTGTTGCAGGAAAACTACAAATACAAATTTGTAAGAATATTAAAAGATTAAACATTTTTTTAAATTAAAAACATAATTACATTAAAAGTAGAGGTATATAATCGGAATGTAATAAAATAGTTTTAAAAAAAATTTAATTATTATTCGTAAATTCTTAAAAATTATTTTAAAAACAATTAAATTAACAAAAAATATATATATAGAAAACTAAAAACAAAGCTCGTGATGTATTGGATAATTTGAATTTTATAATTACTGTTTGCTTACATTGTTTGTAAATAAAAATAAAAATATCTATAAGAGAAGTAGAGTTTCAATATTAGTATTAACCGTATTAACCTATTTTCCGTTATGCATAACTGCATAACTTGTAAATTTGTTAATTAAATTATTTTTTAATGAAATGTTACACTTTATGGATTCAGTTCCGCATTGCCTGATTCGTTTCCCAGACATTTGCTTAATAAATAAAAATAAATTTAATTAAATTAATTTCACATATTTGTTTTTCACCTACGTAAAGCGCAAACTTCAGTACATAGCCCAAATACTCCCTTATTGGCAAGGGCATGCACACACGCATATACATATGTGTATATATATAGAGAAAAACTAAATCTAAACCACTCGCCCAAAGACCCATTGGCCTACTTTTCTTACAGACCAACAACAAAAATATAGGAAATACAATAAAAACACAAAATATGCTAGAAAATAATCTCAACGCCAACACACACGGAAAGTGTGTGTGCGTGTGTGTGCTGCGCTAATCAACAGGGCATGTGTGTGCGTGTGTTTGTTTATGTTTGTGTTGGTGCGGCAAAATTTACAGCGCGCCCTTTTCGAAAAAAACTTCTTTCAAAAAGAGGAAAAAACAAAAAAAAAGTCGCGCTATTTTCATTTTTCAGCTGCGCGTTGGCGTCGCCGTCGCTGCTTTATCAATCTGCCCGCGCCAGTGGGCAGGGGGCGGGGCAGGGGGGAGGTGCGTGGGCAACTTATCTTAGGGCAAGACCCGACGCGTCGGAAAGAGATGGGCGCAGGGCCCGGACCCGGGGACCCAGACCCCAGACACTTGTTGCAAGCGGGCAACAGCGCACAAACAACAAAAAATTGACCCAATTTTTAAGCAACAAAAAAAATACACATATTTTTTTGACTGCACACACACACAAAACACAAACAAACCTAAATATGCCCTAGCCATAAAGAAAAAGCTCCCTTAAAGAACACAACAACAAGAAATTGAAATTGTTGTTAATTTTTGTTTGCTTTGCGGCATTGTTGAGTTGTTTGCAGTTGTTGTTGGCATGGTGAGGGGGGAAAGCAGGGGAGGGGGGGGGAGCATAAATGGGGGTTTGGTGCTGCAGCCAAACAGCAGAATTCACTTTCAATTTGGGCGCACTGAAAGAAATGTCTGCATCAGAAGAACAATAAGAAGAAGAAGAAGAAGCCGAACAAGAACAAGCACAAGAATAATATCATATAGTTCGCTTGACTTTGAGCTAAGTAGGTCAGCAGCTGTAAAATAGACGCACAGATGAAAAAGAACCAGCCCAACAATCAAACCAAAATTTTTATTTATTTTTTTCGTATTTTAGGGGGGCCGCTGGGTAGGAGAACTGGCGATAGCATGTGCATTTAGGGAATTGAAATTGGATTGGAATTGGTAATTGGGAATAGGAATGGGGATGGGGATGGGTGGATAGTGGGTATCGGGTATGTGTCTGGATACGTTAACATGTTGTCTAGCATTCTTTGCTTGAGGCATTTCTGCTGTCTCGCACTCTTCAAAGGGCCAGACGATGGCTGTTAAGTAGGTCAGGCAACAGCTAACAGCGATCAGTGATCAAAAGTTTTCATGATCACATTAAAAGCAGCACACAAATACCAGACTCCAACAATGCGCTTTGTTTTGCCATATACGAACTAACTTTTTTCGGTACAGTTGCGCACACTTTCAGTAGTTGGAAAAAAATAAGTGTAAAAATATTATTTTTTTTTAATTTTGTACATTTATTTATTGTTTTATTATCGTCGTTGCTCATAAGAATAGAATATGCAAATAAGTCTAATGCATAACAAAAGGTTATATTTTTTAATAATCAAGCATTTATTTGATATTAATTACAAAATAAACGAATACTTATTTTTAGATTGCCCATGCACATTTTGGAATTCATAAATTTAAGACTCAGATTTTAGTCAACATGTATAATATTGTTATAATATTATAAACATTTTACGTGAATATATAATATAATATAATATAATATAGCGCCGTTTCTTGTACTTGGCCTATAAAAGTTTTATTCATGCGACATGCACTCTATATCTCTCTTAGGTGATTAAAAATAGTACCAAAGAGAAAGAACGGTTTATACTTGCCAAAAATTAACAAAATAAAATAAAATAAAATCATGTAAAAGTAGCTAAAAAATTCAAAATAATTAGCAAGTAAGATTTGTGTGTAGTTAGTATACAATGTATAATAAGTATTTAAATATATTTAATCTTAACATCCTTATATTCTCTTTATATGAATGTATGTAAATGATTCAATTTCAATTTTTCAGGCAATTTTAACTGCGTAACATAAACTTTTAATAGGCTTTATTAATTTTTTCAAATTTGAATTATACTCATAGGGCATTTATTGTTTTTCAGGCAATTTTAACTGTGTAACATAAATTTGTTATTTGTTTTTTTGAGTTTTTTCCACAGCTAATCTAATCTGTTTAATCTAAAGATCGCTTTAAACGCCCCACTCTTTGGCTGTCGATCGGCAACACGCTCTAAACCTAACTCGTTTTACGTAACTGACCTAAGCCATCTCGCTACGTAAGCAGCCAGTTTAGCGTGCGTTATGTAACCCACTAGCCGATTGTCTATTTTGGGCCACGTTCGCTCTCTCGTGGCTGAATCCCATTCATGATTCTAATGTGTCGATTTATTATCATTGCCTGTCTATCGATGCCCACTCATTGATCGAATTCCCAAGCATACAATCACATTTTCTATTTGTTTGCTTCTACTATTTTTATAAATATATTTCACTTTTAGTGTAGAGTATGTGTGGCTATCACTGTTTTCTTAGGAAGTTGGAAACTAAATCCCAATAGCTTATTTTGGTAGGTTTATATGTCGAATTAATCATAAAAAGTAAGACACTAATATTTTGTTAACATCCTCATTATTAAATATGTATTAAAATTTTCGATTTTATTTTAGATGCTCTTTGAAGTAAGGAATAGTTTTTAAAATTCTTTTTTTCATATTCTTTCATTCATAATTATTCAATAATTATTTTTATTTTAGGTTTATTTTTTTTTATTTTAGATGCTCTTTCAGTGTCTGAGCCGCATAGTAATTTGTAAGGGTATTCATGCTTCGGCAAGATACTATCTATATGTGTTTGTGGTCCGTCTTCCGCATTTTCGGGTCACATGCGTGCGCTTTGTGTTGTCCGCCTTTTGATTGGGTTAGGTGTGTTAGTTTCGGATTTGTGGTTGTGTGTGTGTGTGCTTGTTTGGGTCTCGCAGTGACAACCGTGTGTCGATTACGCGGCCTTGAAAGTGAAAAGCTGTCGAGCGAGGAACTTTCGCTTTTCAGCCCGTCTCCAAGTGTGCGTGTGTCTATGTAGCTGTGTGTGTGGGCCAAAAGTCGACGTTTTAGCCGAGCTGTTGACAAGCTCAGAGTGCAAATTTAAACAACAATTAAATGGCGCGCCAGTTCTAGCCCCGTCTGACAATCAAATGTCAGCCATCGCCCACGTGACTGCAGACACCCACAAGTTGAAGGAGCCTCGATGTTTGGGGTTCTCTAGCACTTATTGTGGCTTGGTCTGTTGTTGCAGCTCATTTCCATAAGATCTGCAAAGTCAAAGCTGCAAGTTAATTGTCGAAAAACAGCAAATGGCCAACTGGCAACGGGCAACCTCATTTCATAAGCCGTTGCAGTTAAACATTTTGTGGCAATTAAATAACTGGGCGGCCCATTATATAAGGCGGCACGTAAGCACACACATTTAATTGTTTTAACTATCCAGCTAACTATTACATATTTTGTTTTTGCCTCGTTGCTTAGTGCGGGTATTACAAAATCTCTCAAAACCTAAACTAAGTCATTTCATTAAGCCCATTTTCCAAAATGCCAAAAAGATGAATAAATATAAAGAAATACAAAAAAAAACCGAGTTCCGTTAACGGTGCTTAATTATGCATAGGCAAAAGAGTTAAGAGTCGAAAAAAGGCAAAAAAAAAAAAAAATATTATGCGCCTAAGCAAAAGCCAAAAATCAAAAGCCCATAAACAGTCCAAAACAAGGCGACAACAGTTACAGAGAAAAAGATACAGATGCCGATGCAGATTCAGATGCAGATACGAATGTGTGTGCGTATTTATAAATGCGTACACAAAGACTGGAAACTGAGACCCACGTCAAATCATTTTTCGCGTAATCATAAACTGAGAGAAACAACAACGAAAACGAAAACAAAAACAAAACCCGCCGCTGTGCCAGTTACATACGTGAACTACATTTGTGGAGATGCGCCAACCAGTTATTAACCGGAACTGGCGCGCGTAACGGTACAGCTATGCCCTGCAGAGGCAGGCAGCGATCGAACTAACTCGTCAGATACTCTCAACTCTCACTCTCGCACACACACACACACACACACACAGTTGGCGGTGATTGTGTTGGCCTGGCTTTTGCTTTTGCATTATTCATCCGCGTCGAGGCATTTTCAAAGTCTTCCTCTTGACCTTGGACTCGACAGCGGCAGCAGCAGCAGCAACAACAAACGACAACTTGTCGCCGTGTTGGAAAGCAGCGCCAAAAGCGTGTGCCACAAAAGAAAGCCAAACCACTTTTACTTTCAAGCTCAGCCTCAGCGAAATGAGGCAATGCTCGAAATGCTGGCAATGTCGGCCTGGCCTGGCCTGGCTTGGCCTAGCCAACTGGCTCTGCAGCTCTTGCCCCGTTGCCTGCCGCTGCTGCTTTTGGCGCCAAAATGCGGTGGCAGTCTTTTTAGCCAGAGCATGATGCGGCAAAAATCACTTGGCTAAAACACTTTCTGTCTAGGTCAGCGGAAGTGACAACCGCGCATTTCCGAGTAATGATCAACTTATCCGAATAATAAGATTATGGACATATGTCATTAGATGATGGCCAAGTGAAAGATTCACGTGAGTATGGGTAATGGAAGGACGTACTCAAAAGTACTTTATTTATTAAGCATAATTGTAATCAATCAAATCAATAATCAAGTCAAGTAACTAAGTCATTTGTAATTAAAATTTAAATAAATAAAATAGAAATACATAAATATAGTTATAAATGAACTTTAAAAATATAAATTAAACATGCAAGTTAAAACGGTGATTAAGTCATATAAAGTAACCTATTGTACTAAAATAATAAATATAATTATTATTAAATAATTATAAATTATTGAAATAATTTTTTTATAAAGGAGATTTCGATTCAAAGATCTTCTTTATTTTATTAGGTGCATGGTTCGTCAGTAAAACCTGTTAAATTTAAAATATTAACTCCCATGTCCCAAAAGCTATATGAATATTTTAATATAATTAATTACAGATGCAGGAGACTCTTAAAGAATAGGTTTATTTTATTTTCAAACAGCTATAGGATATCCTCTAGCACAGGCAAAAGCTTATACATTTTCTATTTCAACATAGGGGTTTTTTTTAATTCAAATTTCACAATACTTGACTTAAGCTATTCCAATTTGGTATCTTTTATCTATTTTAAATACTATATATATTATAATATAAATATGTCTTTTAATGGAATATCTTAAACGTAAATTTAATACTAAAATATACAATAAAGCATACATATCTACATATAAACATATCAAATAATTTATACTGAGTTTCCGCACTTAAAAGACCAAATAAACACTTACAAAAATTTGGCTTCAAATTAAAAATAATTTATTTGTATTGCCTATAATATCATTAAAAATTCCCCGATAATTTATACGTAAGATATTGGTTTGTTTTGATATTATAAAAGTTTAGGCGCCACAAAAAGCTGCAACGGGGCGCTGAAATGCGCGTGGCCAGTGGGAAAAGGAAAACTGTAGAAAGGAAATTGAAGAAAAAAATACGAACTAAAAAACCTGAACTCAAGTGTTGAAGTATCTTGAACAAACAAACAAACAAACAACTGCAACAACAGCGATGCCGACAAACCAATAGGGGAGAACGCTGCACAGGAAGACTGGGGGAGTGGGGGCTACGACTGGAATTGGGACTGGGACTGGGCCTGGGTAACTGGGAGACTGGCTGACTTTGGGGGCATGAGTGTGTGTGTGTGTGGGGCACACACTTGTAACTGCATGCTAACATGTTTTCACAAATTTTGTTTTTGTCTTATTTATTTATTAAACAAGCCGACAGCAACAACAAGCAAACTCGTTTATGTTTGCTGTTGTTGTTGTTGTTGTTGCTGTTTGCATATATAATACGCACACTTTAGGCCACAAAACACACACTAAGCCACACATACGGCAAACGCTTTATATGCATATGCATAAATATTATGAACCTACCCAAATTCACAGAAAGCGAAAGATACAACAACAACAAAAACAACAGCAAAAGTTATTTATTGTCTTAGTTGACAGGCAGTTACATCATTTGCGCCGTTATGCGTATGACATTAATTTGCATGCGACGTCGGGCACAAATTAATTTCATATTTTAATAAATTTACTTTGCAGCAGATTTTTGGGGGCATCTTGGGGTGTCGCCTCCCCCCGACCCCTCTGTGCCCCTATGTATACACGGTTTGCCTAGTCACGCTGCTGTGGTTCTTGCGGCTTGCAAAATCTTTACTAAGTATTTGCTCAATATTTTCCATTTCCTCACCAAGCGCCGCTTTTCGTAGCCCCCCAGCAGCAGCAGCAGCAGTTTTCCTTTCGCTTTCATTGACGCGTGAAGTGCCTCAGCGTAGGGCAGGAATCGTATGCAGCGCCAAACAACAACAACAAGCAATAGTATTGAAAATATACTACTTAGTAATCGTATCTTTAATACCCTTACATAATTTATATTTAAAAATAAAGTTTTATATATTAAGTTCATAAAGAAAAATGTGGAAAACCATTTTAAGAAATAAATATAATATTGTACAAACATTAGTATGTTTAATACTTGTTTATTTTATTATTTATAGATAAATATAATTTCATAATATTCTTCTCCTTATTCTTCTAATACTGTATATAGGAATAAAGAAATCTGAACTCACTTAAAAAAAATAGAAGTATGCTTTAACAGCGTCAGTTTAATATTGATTATGACAATAAGCAAATTATTATAAATAGATAAAATAAATTTAAATTTACAAAATATTCCTTCAATATTATTAAAAATCGTAGCTGTAAAACAATATAGATTCTAGGTTCTTCAAAAGTTTAAAGCTTACCAAATTTGGTTCTGTTTTAGGCCAGAATAAAATCATCTGTGTAAATATTATATTATGTATATATTACATTATGTAAATATTACATTATGTTTTTGATCTTGTATAACAAATATTATAATATTTAAAAGCAGTAGCTTTTAAATTTAGCCAAATTGTATCTATGTTTTACCTACTTTCGATTTTCACTTTAAGTGGAATCTATTTAATAAATAAAATAAAATTTTAAACTAAATACAATTTAGATTAGCATTAAGATGCCAACCTGAAGATCTATGCTACTCTGGGTAAATACATGCTACAATAAATAAATATATTATAATATATTTTGGATATTATTTTAAATCTATTTAATAAATGAAATAAAATGTAATTACAAACATATTTGCTTTAATTTGCGAATCATGGCTTATTAGGTAAATGATGAGCGTTACAAGCTTAACGACACTTGCGATATGCTCTTCACGAAGCGTATCAAAATGCTTAGTTAATGTGCATTACATTTTCGTGATTCTGATCGATATCGCCAGCCAGCGGCAGTGAGCGTCTCTCTAGTCTCTCTGGTCGCTATAGTTAATAGAGCTTTTGTTGCAGACATAATCAACGAAGCAGAAACTCAAAATGCTCCTCTAGCTGCCTTACTCCCCCTCCCCTCCCCGCCCCCTTGCTTGTTATGGGCCGATTGTTTTTTTGTCTTATATTTTGTGGGCCTCTTTTGTTTTTTCGGGCTGGTCAATTAAAGCAAATGCAGAGTCCCAAAGCACCATCCGAGCCCAAATTTTCAATAATTTGTCAGGCCCACATGCAGTGCCTGCATAATATCGACTGATCGGCGCACGATAATTGATAATGGAAATATGTGTGGCATGGCGTGGTGTGAGTATGAGTATGAGTGCGAGTACTCATACTCATATTCGTACCCGAACTCGTATTCGTTCGATTATTTGTGTGTGTAAAATGCATAAGAAACCGAATCAGGCAGAGGCCGACCAGGCACGAAGCCCAGCAAGAAAATCAAGCAAACCAAAACGACAACAACAACCAGCAGCAGCAGCAACAACAACAACAACAACAACACCAAACCATAATAATATTAATTCCAGTGTGTGCTTCCACGTTCGCTTGTAGTTGTATGAGAAACTGGGTCAGCGTGTCGTTTGTGCTCACACACACACACACACACACACACGCACGCAGAGCACAACAAATATATGCACACATGTAAGTTGCTGCTGCTGCTGTTGCTGTTGCTGTTGCTGCTGCTGCTGCCGGCGCACGATAGAAAGTGAAAACGAAGCAACAACAACAACAGCAGCTACGACAGCGACTACGACAACAAAATGGCTATGAGACTATGACGAATGTACGGCAAGAAAAATCACATAATCGCCGTCGACAGCAACAGCAGCAGCAGCAACGCTGTCGGCGACAACAGCAACAGCAGGCAGCAACAGCGGCAAGCGGAATTATAATTTAGGGAAAATTATGCACGCAGCACTGTAAATATACATAAATAAATAAATGATAATAAAAAATCGAGGCACAAATTAAGCACACGTCGTTATTTTGGTCAGCAAAACAATTTCTAAAAAATTGACTACAGTCGAGCCCTTTCAAAAACATTGCGCCTATGGCTAAGATTGCCTATTAAACATAAATATTTGATATATTTTATTGGCACTAAACTAGCTAATAATAAGGTATCCTATTTGTAATGCATCGAAGATAGTGCGGGAATACTTTGGTAAAGAATGGGAAAACAATTTCGTTTTATATTTAAGAGTAGAAGACCTCAGTATCGCCGGGCGGATAGCTTAGGGGTAGTTTAGAGAAGATATAGAATTAAAAAAAAAATATAACTTTTATTGTTATTTTATTATTTTATTGGCGAATATTAAAGTATACAATATAGGTATATTCAGGCCGATAAATATAAATGATATATAGAAGAAAGATACTTAAGCAAATTATATTTTAAACATTATATATAAACAATTATAAAACCTTCAATATAAGATAATAATGTGCCTTCAAAGCTGGATCTTTCTGGAAAACATATTACCAACTAAGAGACCTCCAGACTAAAAATAAATGCCTTTTGTGCCAATAATGCCAATAAAATAATGCTCAGCCAATGACGGAATCCCAAAATTAGAAACACCTTTCGATAAAATACATTATTCTAAATATGTACATATAATTAATTTTATCAATATTTGATCTGCCAATCAATCAATATATCAATATAAACAGATGCTCCCTTTGAGTTGAGGTATGATATAATTCAAAAACAGTTCGGCTTTGGATGACCATATAATTGAGATTAACCCAGAAAAATCAAACGAAAAACTATCAAAAGAAAGATAGTTAAAAATAATCAAGCTTTAAAGCAAAGAGCAATTTTGTAGCTTCTTTTGCGGCAACATCTTCCTTCAAGCTTCCACAAAAAATAACTAATACGCCATGTAAGACGCTTGCATAATAGTGCTGAAAACAAAAAAATCGAACTCGATGTGAAAATTGGCGCACGTTTATCGATTTGAGAGACAATTGTAGTTGAAGTGCTCATAAATTGATGATGCCCGAAAATATAAATAAATGTGTCAACAATTGAGAGTAACAAAGATCAGGCCCCCCAGCTCCCCAGCCCCCTCGCAAGCAGATGCTGCGATAGCTAAATAAATAAAGGCAGCCGCAGGCGCTGAAACGTGATCAGGCAATTACGAGTTGGAGCATTTGAAAGAAGCCGGAAAAAATAGAAAAAAAATGGATATATATGTACGAATAAAAAGGCTTCAAGGCGCTCTTTAAATAGCCAAGTAGATGCTGGGGGGGATCAGCAGCAGCTGACCGGCTCAGGAATAACCACACCCTAAGCAAAAAAGCGCGTTGCGGAGATTTACAAGCTGTGATTAGGTGTGTGTGCGAGTGTGTGTGTGTGGGCAGAACTGCTGCCAGAGAAGCAGCTCCAAGCCAATATAGCGCTGGACTAGCCGTCAAGCTGCTAAAATCAGCGAAGCGCTGCAAAAAAAAAAAAAAGCGCGCGATTACGAAAGCCGAAACGAAGATACTCCAAGCCAAGCCAAGCCAAGCCAGCGCAGCCAAGCCAGGCCAAGACTAGCTAAGCCAAGTCGCGCCAAGCCAAGTTGGGCTGCCACCAAGTCACTAAGTCAGTCAGTCAGTCGGCCCACGGTATGTGCGCGATGGTAACCCCTCCAACGGAGCCCCCAACCCCCC
This sequence comes from Drosophila sordidula, assembly GCA_035047465.1. NCBI lineage: Eukaryota > Metazoa > Arthropoda > Insecta > Diptera > Drosophilidae > Drosophila > Drosophila sordidula. Next base: position 761,166 of record JAWNPQ010000290.1, read on the forward strand.
TGCCCCTCCCCCCTTCCCCCTTCCCGACTCCATGGCTCGACACACATATTTGCTAGTAGCTGAGTTTTGTTTTGTTTAGCGCTTGGCCTGGGCCTGGGCCTGGTTATATCATCGGCGCTCTTACGTGCCAGCCAAGTGGTCAGCGGGGCTGGAGCGACCGACTTAGGAGACCGCGTGCGCGTTTTATGCATTTTCAAAGCGGGACACCAGCAACAGCAGCAACAACAACAACAGCAGCGCTAAATGCTCGACTGGCCAACTGGTTGGCTATTTGGCTATTTGGCTGCTTGGCTTGGTCAGCCAGCGAGTCGCAGTCCGCGTCTTCGCTTTTGCCGTCTCACTCTCACTCTTCGCTGGCTCATTCATTCATTCAACACCCCCCCGCCAGCCGCTGTCCGAGCGTCCGCATTTGAATAATGTTTGACCTAAATTCGAGTTTTGTGCGCGCGCTTTTTGGCTGACAAGAAAGAGTTGGTTACTAACAAAAGCCCAGCTGAAAAGTCAACAATGCCTCTTGCTGTTTTTTTCCTCTTTCTTTGTATTTCTTTCTACTTTTATTTTTCAATTTTTAACTTATTTTTTTTTCACCCTTTGTTGCTGCCTAAATGGCATTTTTCTGCGTGTGAAAAGCTGTCCAAAATCATTTTGTTTGATTTTTACGCGCATTAAAATTGTTTTATTCACAAAAAAAAGGTCTGCATTAGTTTTTATCAGTCTTTTATGTCATGCCATCTATCTTATCACTTAATCAAAAATCGGTTGATGTATCTTTAATACATATATTTATTGTTTTAAGAAGAGCGTCATCGCAGACAACAAAAATTTCAAGAAATAAATTGTTTGTCATTTGAATTTTTTAAAATATGTTAACAAAATACAAAATGATTCAGTGCTGATGCAGCAAATTGTCCTTGAGCTGCTCGGATACGAAAAAGTAAACACAAGAGCAAACATCTTTTTTTTATTTTTGGTGAATCAGTTTTGATATTAAATTGGCAGATGAGTGCCCAGAAGCGAAGGCATCCTCGACGCAAAGCCAGGCGTAAACGCGATATATGGAAGCAAAAGATTTATTTGTATTAAAAAAATACACATTTTGATCGCCATTGTTCAATTAAATTTTATAGAAACTTAAATTGTAGTTACTCGATTAATATTTTAATCATTTGAATTTGAATTTGAATATTGAAAGCAATGTGTTATGTAAGTAATTAAGTTTTATCAAACAATATTTAAATATTAAGTGATCAATGAAGTAGACAATTTACTAAATATATTACTATACTATACTATAATTTTGTTTATTCACTAAATATAAATTTATAGAAATCAAATAACCTAAAAATGAAGCAAAAAAAGTATCTTTTAATTATGCCGATTTTAAAAAGCAAATTTATTTAAATTTAATGTAGTGCCAGCTTCGAAAAATGATTAAATTAAAATAGGCTAACTTTTTGTTTATTACAAAAGTCAAAAAATTGTATTTGTAAAGCTTCCAAAGTAATGAAAACTTCGGTGGATTTATAATTTTATATAAAAATATTACGTAAATTCCAAATGCGTTGGGAAGTTTCCAGAATTCCTTGTCGATCGCATAACAGCAGCCACATTTAACTTTAATTCAACGGCTACTTAACATAATTAGCCTATTTTATATCTTGTCTTATATCCTCTACTCCACTCTGATCGCATTCCATATTACTCTCCGTTCGCTGGTGTGATTCATCGTGAAGCAGTTTAGGGCTCTTTTGGGTACTGTACTCTGGTTTCGGGTACTCGGATACTGGTACATGGGTACTGGTAGTCATAACCACGTTCATGAGCTCACGTATCTCCGTTTTGACTGTTGTTGTTGCTGTTGTCGCCACATTTTTCCCTTTTTTATTATTATTATTATTATTTTTTTTTTTGTGTTTGGTTTTGGCCTTTGTCTTAAGCTAAAAACATTTGACATTTTCATCAAGTTTTACACACATGTAAACAGCTCAGCTCGAGCGCTCTCCTTTCAAGATTTAATGTGATACAACAACAGCAACAACAAGCCAAACAATAACAACAATACATTAAACCAAATATGTTAAGCACGATCACAGGGGTTTTTATGTCATATGCATGTTGTGGTTCCAGTAAAAAGTTATAGTTTATATCGCATCCAAAGATGCAGAAAAAACACAAAAAGATATATTACCTAAAAAAAATAGATGCCCTATATGCGTAATTATAAGTGATTATTTATTATGAATGCAAAATATAACAACAAAAATGAATAAATATTTATACATTTCTTAATTAAGTTTAATAATTATATATATGCAATATTATCTTACATATAGGCTGCTTGCAAAATTTAATAAGCCGTTATTTTACAGTAAAAATATGATGTAAGTTTCATTAAAAATCAAAAAGTAACTAAACAAATTAAATTAAATAAGTAAGTTAGCTGCAACTTTCAAGAGTAAAATCTATAATTATTTTATTGAAACAACAACTTAACTATTAAAAAAAACAAGTTAAATTTATTACATACCAACAGTGTCCTTGCAGAGTAAATATATAAGTAATATATATAAATACTATTTAAATTGTCGTTGGTCCTGCAAGTCGTTTAAATAAACTATTTAAAAAACAAATGCAAATAAGCTGATTGAATGGTATAAATAAATTGACTAATGAGTGCACTTCGAGTCTTTCTGGAGCTATGTGAGTCTTTTTGGCTGCTTGGCCAATTTTGCATTATGCCTGAGATTGATGCCACAAATTGGTTCACATGGCATGACTCTACATCGAAGGCGGTCTGACTCGCGTCGGGGGGAGGGGAGGGGAGGGGAAGGGAGGGGAGGGAGGGAAGGCTGTTGGGGCTGTGGCATCGTCAGCGCCACTGTTGTAATCTTACAACTTTAATTTCTGTTTTCTTGAGTTTTTCTTTGGCTAATTTTAGTGCATTCTCGCATTGAAGTGCCCGCCGTGTGGCTAATTTCGTATGTTTTGTTATTATTGCATGCCTAGATTGCCACTTGTTGTTGCTGGTTTCGTTTTTTATTTTTTCTATTTCTTTTTTGCCACCGTTGCGGCCGGGGTGCAGGCTTAGGCTTAGGCCTGTCTGTGTCTGTGTGTGATTGTGTGTTAATTAACTTTGGCATCAGTCAGCGTCAGACAATGCACTTTTCGCTTGGCTTTTTGGCCAGGCTGAGAACAGCTACCGGTCACATTTTTAACTTTAATATTATTTTATATTTCTTTTAATTTTTTTTTTTATTTTTTTTATCACTTGCCAATTCGTGGAAAACAGCAGTCAACAGTCATAATGTCGTCTTCAGTTGTCAGTTTAGTTGGCTTCTGTTGGGGCTTATTAACCGTTGACATTTGTTTAACGCACGTCGTTTACAGTTAGCTCTATTTAATTTGAAGCACTGCCCGAGTGCCGTTATGGCACATTTTCATGTTTTATACGAGCTATTCCCAAGAAAGCCAGAGCCGGGCCCGTGTGCTCCAATTTGCCGTGCGACAATTACAAAACAGCTCCAAGCTGGCCAAAACGCGCGCTGAGACACTTTCTGCCTGTTGCTGCTACAGTTGCCGCCGTTGCTGCTGCTGCTGCTGCAGTTGCCGCAAATCAATCAAATCAAATCGAATGGGAGTCAATTTGTCTAATGAGCTGTTGCCACAGGTAGCCCATTGGCCAAGAGGTGCTAATAATCTCCACTCAATTCAATTGAATGAAGTGGAACTCAATGCAATTGTCCATGCGCATTTGTAATGCGACTTAATGCAAATGCTAATGCAGCAACTGCAGCAGCTCATTGCACCCACTACAGCCAGTTGGCTGATTGTCTGCATAGACATAGATATAGACATACATATACATAGATATCGATTTGTGTATAGAATCTGGCGTTCAATAAATGCGCATTTAGATGAAGCCGCCTCAAAGGTAACCAAGCCGAAGGCGAAGCTTGCGGCTTATCGACAACTTGCCGCATGTACATTGAACTCTTCCAACTGATCAACAAAATATATATCTCCATATATATCTAACAACCTCGCATATTTATGAGCCCTAACAGCAAAGATTAGCTGCTGCACCAGGTAGAAGTTTCTAAAAGAATGCATAGTTTAACATCTTTTAAAAAGCGGCATGCATTGAACTTGTTTTTTCTTGTTGGTTTCTAATCGATAAACTGCATTAACATGAGCTTAGGAATGTTCTACAAAAATTGACACAAATACTTTTGAGAAAATTGACAACAACGAGAAAAAGTAGTTTAAATACAATACATCAGAACATTTTTAGAAGCTTTAAAATAATGTATAAATTATTTAAAGCTAAGTTTCCGGATTGCCAATTTAAATCGAACCAATTTCAGAAAATCCCAATCAATCCCATTCTATTTTATAGTTAGCTATGATTATTTTTTATTTCTGCTTCAAAGATAAAAATAAATATAAATATAAACATAAATAAATAAAAATAAAAAATGAATGTAGGCAAAATGTTTCGAACTAAATAATTGCCTACGCATTGAGAGATAAATTGTATTTTATTTTACCCTTGCAATCTATAAGCCAATTTTTTCTTCTGAAGACTGACACAACGTTAAAATATATATTTAAAAATCGAATTTCAAAATGTGGAACTTTATGACATGTAAAAACAGCATTCTTGTTTAAGCTTTACGATTAATTTAAGCATAGTTTTGGGCATAAAATGTTTACCAATATTTTTGCACACCTATTAATATAAGCCTTGGCCTGAGTTTTAATCTAAACTGAGCTGGGCTCGCACCATAATGCCAAAAAACAACAACCCATATATCATTTATTTATGACAGCCAACAGCTCTTAACTTAATGCAGTTGTGAAAATTGGCAACGACGCAGGCCAAGACCCAGCCCCGAGACAAACGGCACTTGAGTCACTTCCGCTGCACTTTATGAAGCACTTGCCGCCGAGAAACTTGGCAACGCCGCAAGTGAACGTCTGCCTTGGCGTGGCTCCAAGCCAACTATATTTGAACAATATGTTGTATCTATCTATATGTGTTTTTTTATTTATTTATTTATTTTTTTTTTTTGTTAACATGTGAGCAGAAGTTTGGGCACGCTGTGCGGTCGCATCAATGACCGACCAGCTGTAGCGTGTTTGGGCCTCTATGGATTTTCCTGCCTGTAATTATACTACATGTGTGAATGTGACTTATTGTTGTTGTTCTACACAGTCTCAAAAAAAAAAACCCCAAAAACCGCAAGCCCGCAAAATACGAGTACAGCGAAAAAATTGATGGCAAAAATTACAAAAAAATAAATAAAAATAAAAACAGCGCCCAGATCAAGTCTAGTCAGCGTTGTCTAGTCGCAGTCCGATCTAAACTAGTCGAGGCGTTGCGGTCGGTGTGGCCAAGTAACCAGCAACAACAAGCAGCAACAACATCAGAGTACATTGACGTGTAGTTTGCATGTGGCAGCAGCAGCAGCAGCAGCGGCAGCAGCAGCCGCTGCAGTTAAAGCTCGGCCCATCTCTGTTGACTGTCCGCCCCCCTCTTTGGCTCCCCCGCACACCCACCTTACCACATGCATACCTCGCCTAACTCTTCTGGCCAAGCAAGTTTCGTTTTTCTTTATTTCTGAAGAATCGGCAAATTGCAGAAAACGAGATTTTTTCGATTTGGCGTCGAGTACATTGCACTTCGAGCTGCAGCTACAGTTTCCAGCTGGATTCGGTCGAAGTGTTGGTGTAGTCGAGCTGAGGATCGGTGCCGAATACAGGTACGCTTCATGGAGCCATGGCGACGTCGCACAGTGGTACGATTTCTTATTTTTTTGCGTCAAATTGGCTTTGCTAAAAATTTTAAAAATATTTATTGTTTATTAAACTAAAGAATCTTCTTACGCTTAACTACATTTTTTGTTTTTGAATATTCTTAAATAAATATTTAATATTTTTATTTAATACGGGTTAAATTTGAAATTGCTAGAAAAATATATATAAATATAATTACAAAAGTTATAAATTGAAATTCGAATAAAAAGGAGACTAATTATTCAAATTGTTATTCTAATTGTTTTTATTTAAAAAAGTAAGCGGAATTTGAAATTTTATTGCACAAATTCCATTACGGGTTGGATTGGGATTTCTGTATCCCTGCTGTATGAACAGTTAGTTTGCTCTTTAAAAAAAGTTAGGTTATATATTATTTATAATTGAAAGAAATTTAAATTTTTAACTGCTTTTTAATTTTTTTAAAAACTTTGTTAAATTTTTTCCCAACCTACTATATAAATATTTACTATCGGTGATAAATAATAATATAATAATTTTAGATAGAAATTTATATTGCTAGGTTAATTTTGGATTTTTATTTATTTATTTTTTCTAAACTATTATACAATTATAGACAGTTGCTCACAGGTTATTCCAACCAGCACCTAACTAAACTTTAAGGAGCTATAATAACCAAACTAGAATTTTTTTTTTATTTTTTTAATCTACTATGTACATGTTTCTTTGGCATAACTTCTTACTACTAAAGATAAGCATAAAATTATTTATAGTTAATGGGAATTAGTTTTTTTTAATAATTTGATTTTTATAATTTTTGAAAACTACTACATACATACATGCTATATACATGTTTCTCTGGCATAACTTCTCAATTAATACTTTAACTTTAATAATTTTTGATTTTTATAATGACTAAGCACAAATATTAAAAAAATACTAAGCAAATTTATTGTACTAATACAATCCTTAAATTTACCTGTTTGAGTGGCGTAAATAAGTTTATAGCTTATTGCCCCACTGTGCCCCGTCCGTCTCCGTTTTGGCACGTAGGTTGTTGGCTCGGCGGTCGTTCGTTGTCGTTTTCGTCGTCGTCGTTGTTGTCGTCGTCGTTGTTGTTGTTGTTGTTGTCGTTGTTGTCGTCTTGAAAACTGGGTCAATCGCTGCTTGGGCTGTTGTCTACGTATTTATTTAGTTTTGTTGTGTTGTCTTGCATCTCGTTGCCTGGTTCGACTGGATTTGGATGGACAACTGGCTGGGGGGCGCGAGGGGGGCCGGCGGGGAGTACAGCGTCAAAGAGTGTAAATTGCAAGCTTTTTATTGCCTTTTCATTTGCCTATTTCTTTGTGCGACTAACTGGTTGACAGCTCGGCTACAACGACAAATACCTGAGTACGGCTCGAACATTCGGTAGGACTGAATTCTCAGACCGATTCTCGTCGCAACTTCCGTTCCCGGTGACTTCGGTGACCTGCTCTTCGTCGTGTTCTGTTTGGGGTTTCGTTTAATTGCAAGTGACATAACTGTTAAACGCACTTTGGCCGGCCCGGACGTCTTTCGGGTCTAAAGTCTAGACGGAAGAACGTGTTGCCGTCTACACAGAACGCCGGCCGGCTCTTTCTGCCAAAACTGGTTTTGTTGTTTCTTCTGGTTGTTGTGGTTCTTCCTCTTCTTCTTCCGCGTGTGTTTGTGTTCTGTGCTGTTATGTTCTTAACGATATCACTCGGCCTGCCTTGTGGGCTTTTCTTTTGTGTCACGAGACCGCTAGAGGGGCAAACGGAGGCGCAGTCGGAGGGGTTCTTTAATGTCTTCAAGTTCTGCTGAATTTGTGGCATATGCCCGACAGTTAGTTAATGGAAAGGTTTATACGACTGTGAGATCGCCAGCAGATATTGGCAGTGCGGTTGGCCCGAAAGCCTTCAAGACTTGTTACAGGTAGAGTAAGAAGAGCAGTTAAGATCTTATGCCTAAAATAAGAATTAAAAAACTCAAATTATTCAAAGTGATATGCAAATATAACATTTAAATATTTTATATTTAGAGATATCTACTTCAAATATAAGTTAGCAATATATTGAGAAATTGGTTTATGATAAGAAACGTTTGTTTTAAATTTAAATTTTGTGGTTGCCTTAATACACCAAATCGTATTTTTCAATAACTGCCACAACATTGGGGTATCAATATTAAAGTAGTCGACTGCTCAAACTGTCAATAAGTTTTCCGTTGATTAAGGAAAATAAACTTTATGATTGTGATGTGTTCCCAAAACATTCACCGATGATTTGGCTAGACTAAAGGAATGTATTATTCGACAGACTCAAAGTAAGTAAGAAATTCACTTTTCAAATTTATTATTTATTTATTTCTTTTAGTTATTGACTATAATAAACAACTATCAACCAAAGTATTTTTTAAATAACACTAGCAAACACTTCATCAATAGACTAGCCTTCAGGCTATTCGAAACCGAATTCTTGTTGTTTTAAATTTATAAAATATTTATTGGAATAATATATGTATATAAAAACATTGAGTGCAATTATACAAGTAATATTCATAGCAATAATGAAGTTAATTAAAATATTTATATAAATGTATCAATAGTTATAATGGTAACAACAAAAATAAAAATATAATGTAATAAATGTGGGTTTATGAACTGTATTTTATTAATTAACAACAAATTTAAATTAGAATAATAAATTGTTTTGGCTTACAATAAAACATTTTCCAGGCTTTGCTTCAAAATACTTTAAAATAACTGACAATACGTGAGGCTGGTCACTCTAAAGCTTTACCAGCGAAGCTTTCACTTTTCTGTGAACTTTTCAGTTTTTCTTGTGGCAACGCAAGCCACCTCCTATCGGAAATACCAGCGACAGACAAGTGCAGCTTTATCGATAGTTTGTAGATGGATGATCGGGGCTTTTGATGATCTCTAGTTGTAAGAATTCAAGATGGTTGAAATGTTCAAATGACTTAACCAATAAATATATTATTAATATCAACCTTAATTGTTGATCCTTTGTATTAACCATTGGCGTATACAAAGCGTGGCACATAATCTGCCATAGTGGTGACCCCGACTATTTCTTTAAAGAAAATAAGAACACAATAATTGCAATTCACACACATAGTGGGTGACGCTACACATACTGGCACAAACAATTTCGCAAGTTAATGAAAAAAGCAAATTATAATCTACGATCGTTGACCAAGCGTAAACTGGAATTCATGGCGGACGATGAACTTCCCGAAACTAGCCAGAAGGTGGCTATGGAGTTAGAGCGTAAAAACAAAATTCGTGAGCTACAACAACAACTGGAGACATTGAGTTCTGACACTGAGCCACCATTTCAACAAATACAACAAAATGTGTTCCCGAGCTATCCTCGCGCCCCAATTGGTCGCACACACATTGTGTTGCCAAAATTCTCACGCAGCAATCCGCATTTGTGGTTTGCCCAAATCGACCGACTATTCCGTTTAAATGAAGTCCTGGAAGATGTCGACAAGTTCGATTTAATCGTCGTTCAACTGGAAGAGGATATAATCCTTGACATTGAAGATTTGATAATAAATCCTCCCATAAACAATAAATATGAGACACTTAAGGCACGATTATTACAAAAATATGCTGAATCATCATCATCCAAACTTCGCCGATTACTACATGGTGGCGAAACACAAGGATTAAAACCGTCTGATATCTTGACACACATGCGTCGATTGGCCCCAGGACCAGAATATCATCAGCTAATTCGTTCTTTGTTCCTTGCAGAGATGCCACAAACGATTCGGCCGATGCTCTCAGTTTGGGAAGAGCCAGATCTCAGTAAGCTGGCTCAAATTGCTGACAAAATGCTGGAGGCTAGCGGCTCTGCGTCTATATTCTCTTTGGACACACAACAACAGCCAATTACGATATCTGCAAAGGATGATGTCAGTGCCATGTCATTTTCAGGCACTTTAAAAGAAATTACCAACAATATTCTCAAACTCAGCGAGAAGGTTGATGAGCTTAAAAAGGAGTTAAAACATATACAAACAGGTAACCGTGTTGGAGCCAATCTGCCATCACGATCGCGCGATACAGCGAGTAGTGGTCAACAGGCAAGCAAACAGCATGCAAAACTTTGTTTCTACCATAACAAGTTTGGAGACAAAGCGTGTAAGTGCTACTCAACCTGCCCAAGGTATCAAACATTTGTGCCTTTTAAATTTGTAAGGCTGCCGTCCAACACGCTGGGGGAAATTGGAAATTTATCAACCAGCGTGCCTTTCAATTCTCCTGCCAAAATAGAGGAGAGCCGACTACACATCAACGACGTCATATCCCATACTCGATTCCTGATTGACTCTGGATCCGTCGTCTCTGTAATACCACGTACTGTGTTTAAACAAAAGGCTCGAGAAAACAATTTAGTTTTATATGCTGCAAACAAATCTATTATAAACACATATGGTAATTATGTAACCGAAATAGATTTGGGCTTACATCGTAAGTTCACCTGGCCATTCATCGTTGCTGACATCGAGACAGCAATAATTGGCGCTGATTTTTTGACACACTTTAAATTGGTCATTGACCTGACTAAGAAATGCCTGATCGATTCAAACACAGGTTTAACCACGAATGGGTGCAATGCCTTTTCGAAAGAAGCTCAAGTTTCTGCAGTACATGGTACCAACGATTTTAGATGTCTCCCACGCAAGTTCATAGACGCAACGAGACCAACTATTAAAAAACCATACATGCCCCAAAAATTACGACACCAGCCAGACCAAGACGGACATATAAAAGGAAGCATCGAGTGCAAGCTGGAAAATCGTAACATGGTTACTTGGGGGGGAGTACTGTGGCAACGCAAGCCACCTCCTATCGGAAATACCAGCGACAGACAAGTGCAGCTTTATCGATAGTTTGTAGATGGATGATCGGGGCTTTTGATGATCTCTAGTTGTAAGAATTCAAGATGGTTGAAATGTTCAAATGACTTAACCAATAAATATATTATTAATATCAACCTTAATTGTTGATCCTTTGTATTAACCATTGGCGTATACAAAGCGTGGCACATAATCTGCCATATTCTTAAAATAACCAGCGACACCTAGCGAACATATTTTAAGCTATTGTTTGCAGCGCTTACTTTAGCAATGTGGCAACGCTGTGGAGCTTTGGTTGGAAACTTGACTATAGAAACTTGGCTAAATTGACTTGCTAAGCGAACCTTTTCCATGGTAAATTTTTGAATTTAAAAGCAATACAAAATATAAATTAGTTTTTAATAAGTAAACAAGCTTTTGAATTATAAATCAAAGTAGAATCTAAATCGTCAATACTGATATTCGACTTTAAATATACATATTATCTTTATATTATCTTTTTTAAATTTGTCTTTTTAGATTATATCAGAGATATATACTTATATAAAAGCTTTCCTTCAATTATTAAATAAAATCGCAATTTAAATTTAATTTTTTTTGTTGCATATTGCAGTTTATTTGAAAAAGTTTTGCAGCATTTTATTATTCAAGTTTAGCATTAGTTAATTACTTGGGTACTTTAAAGTCTAATAGAGAGAATTATGCACAGGAATACAAAAACATGCGTCGTGCTTAAGAATAATACAATGATGATGGTATTCAAATTGTTGTTTTCAGTAGGATCGATCTTTGGGTGCGCTCATGTTTCCAGTACTCGTTCATATTGCCATTGAGTCCAAACTTATGCCTGTCCGTCAGTCTTCGGTGCAATTCGAAATAGTTCAAAATGTATTTGATGCTTTTTTTATATTTTTTTTGTTGTTTTTGAGAATTGTGCAGTATTTTTTTAAAGTTGTTATATTTGAAATATACAACGTTACTAAACGTTGTTGTTGTATATAAATAATTATGTATATAAAAATGTTATAAAATTGAGACTTAAATTAGCGATAGTTGGATGCTGGGGGGATGGGGGCTAAGCAGATGGGGGGGGGGGGTGCAAAGAAAATGGCTGCGAGAAATGCGATAGACGTGCCTCCGTGTAAAGTGTAGCGTAGTAAGAGTGAATAGAGTGAAAAAGGATAATGAATAAAGTGAATAATGGTGAATGGTGAATGGTGAATGGTGAATGAGTGATGAATAGTGGAGGAAGCGTGTGAAATGAAATGAGAGCTTTGGACCATTTCCGGCGGATGATGTTGCGATTGTTGTCAAACTACGCTTGACATTTCCTGTAGTTATGCATGTGTGTGTGTAGTGTGTGTATATCTGTGTGTGTGTGTATTGTTGCCGCGTCGCCTCAGAGTATGTTGCAGTGCTTGGCGCGCAGTTGCTGCCGCATGCCGCGCAGCAGCACGTGCTGGCCGCCAAACAGGAGACGCTCACGCACGCACCTCATTCCTCTGGCCACACCATTAAATACAATCGCCCTCGACCTCCTCCTGGTTGACATCGGGGTCGAACTCGTCGTCGGCGGTGGCCTCCTGGTACTGCTGGTACTCCGACACCAGATCGTTCATGTTGCTCTCGGCCTCGGTGAACTCCATCTCGTCCATGCCCTCGCCGGTGTACCAGTGGAGGAACGCCTTGCGCCGGAACATGGCCGAGAACTGCTCGGAGATGCGCTTGAACAGCTCCTGGATGGCGGTGGTGTTGCCAATGAACGTCGAGGACATCTTCAAGCCCTTCGGCGGTATGTCGCAGACGGCGGTCTTCACGTTGTTCGGTATCCATTCGACGAAGTAGGAGCTGTTCTTGTTCTGCACCGCCAGCATCTGTTCGTCCACCTCCTTCATGGACATGCGGCCGCGGAAGACGGCGGCCACCGTCAGATAGCGGCCATGGCGCGGATCACAGGCGGCCATCATGTTCTTCGCATCGAACATCTGCTGGGTCAGCTCCGGCACGGTCAGGGCGCGATACTGCTGCGATCCGCGCGAGGTCAGCGGCGCGAAGCCGGGCATGAAGAAGTGCAGGCGCGGGAATGGAACCATGTTCACGGCCAGCTTGCGCAGGTCGGCGTTCAGCTGGCCGGGGAAGCGCAGGCAGGTGGTCACCCCAGACATGGTCAGCGAGACGAGGTGGTTGAGATCGCCGTAGCTCGGATTCGACACCTTCAGCGTGCGGAAGCAAATGTCGTAGAGCGCCTCGTTGTCGATGCAGTACGTCTCGTCCGTGTTCTCCACCAGCTGGTGGATCGACAGCGTCGCGTTGTACGGCTCCACGACCGTGTCGGAGACCTTCGGCGATGGCACCACCGAATAGGTGTTCATTATGCGGTCCGGGTACTCCTCGCGTATCTTCGAGATGAGCAGGGTGCCCATGCCGGACCCGGTGCCGCCGCCCAGCGAGTGCGTCAGTTGGAAGCCCTTAACGATATGAAAGTTTTACTTATTATTGCATTGCATATGTTTTTTCAATATCGATATGAAAGTTAACGATAAGTTTTAACATTTTAGTTTATCGATATTAAAGAGAATCAAAAGGAATATGGAAATTAACGATAACAAAGTTATAAATATTATTGTGAATTTCCTTTAATATTTAATTTATCGTTTATTTACTATAGTTTATCGATATTTCACAACCATAATATGATAAACAAGCTATAAATATTTTTGTAAATGTGATAGATTTTATGGAAATTAACAATGAATTGTTAATAAATCTTCTTGTGATCGATTATGAAATTATCGATTTTCGATAAGTTGTAAAAAATAAAATTTATTTATATATATAAATTTGTCAATAATAACCCTATTGACATTATGGTCGTCGTTGAAAGTGATCGATAACTTATCGATTTAAAATGGTTGATATTTTAGGTATCCTGGCATTTTTTTTAAAGCAAATCTCTTATAAACTGATCAGATCTCACAGTGAAGAGTAGCAAAGTTATGTCTGTCGATAGTTTGTCGCCATTTATCGACTCCGATATCCCTTTCTAAGCCCCGCAACTCACCTGCAGACAGTCGCAATTCTCGCACTCCTTGCGCACCACGTCGAGCACATTGTCAACCAGCTCGGCGCCCTCTGTGTAGTGCCCCTTGGCCCAGTTGTTGCCGGCGCCCGACTGGCCGAACACAAAGTTGTCCGGACGGAAGAGCTGGCCATAGGGACCCGAGCGCACCGACTCCATGGTGCCCGGCTCCAGATCCAGCAGAATGGCGCGTGGCACATACTTGCCGCCCGAGGAACGACTCACAGCTATTGGAATGCAAAGCGGCGTGAGTCAGCAGATGGGCGGGAATGGCAGGAACACTTACCAGATGCTTCATTGTAGTAGACGCTGACACGTTCCAGCTGCAGATCGCTGTCGCCCACGTAGATGCCATTGCTGTCAATACCATGCTCCTCCGATATGATCTCCCAGAACTGCGAATAATACGATAAGTAATTGGAGTAGGAATCGAATATTATATAACGTATTCTTATTTATTTCATATTTAAGTTTAGATCAATTTCCCAGATCGGTTACGAAATCGTAAACATAATCAAACTAATAAAAGTTTCTGGAAGAAAAAACTCGAGCTGTCATTATAAATAATCATTGGACTACTTCTATATATATACAATGTATATGACACCTCTTGGGTTTTATGGGTAAATTTCAGTGGAAAGTACTATCATAATGATCATGTTTATAACAATTTAATGACTTTGGCCTGTGTCACCATAAAAAAGATATAAGAGCTGCTGCAGCTATTTTTATGTCTGCTGCGAGGGGCTCAGATTTAGTACCCGAGGGGAAACTCTGCAAAGTTGTCGAGAGTAAATTTGTCTGTCTGTAAGTGTATATACACATATATATATAAATTTGTTTGTTCTTGCCTTTTATAGGCTTGTTCGCTTATCTATAAAAGAAAGGAGGAACAGCCGAGTAGCCAATTAACTCATATATGTATAAATACGAAGTTACATCTAAAAAGGTTTTTTATTTTCAAGCACATGCAAAGCTACTTCTTTTAAGTTTAAGAAAAATTAAAGTTTCTTGTTAAAAAAATTCTTTTATATTTTGTCGTTCTAAAACCCAAAAAACTGTTAACCCAGATATTCACATAAACACTTGGTAAATGTATAATATATTGTATAACATATTTTTGTTTTATATTTTAATAAAATATTTAAGTTTTAGCACAAATTCGAATTTCTTTTAGATTCTAATTAAATTTTTTAGAAATGAGTTTTATTAAAATAATTATTTTTGTTATAATATTACTTATGATTTTTTTGTATTTTTTCTGACTCTGCATTATTTTAAATATTGTTTTAATATATTTTTATTTATTTATTAATTTATTTATTAAATCGGAGGTATGGCCAGGGGTGATAAATTAGTTCCTTTTTAAATTTGCCAGTCGTGATATAACAGAAAGATATAATCTTAGGACAAGGCGCTCATTCATTCAAACAATATTCTTCTTTCCTATTAGAGCTATCAGCTACTGCGGCTATAATTTACGAGATGATAAGAGGTTCTTAACTCTTCTAAGCCCCCAGATAGTCGGCTTATCTTTGGCTGTCGTCAAGCCGCAGCAGATTTCAATATATATCATTGACTGCAGTCGGTCATCTGTCAACCTCTTGGCCGCATGCGACTCGACTTTTGGCTTTGTGACGTTTGTCAACTGGAATTACGAGTTGGCTGCTGCCCACCCAGCCGTGTCAGAGTTCATGTTGCCAGCCGCAGAAGCCGCCCAGAAGAAAAATATACAAATTATTAGAAAATTTCTATTTTTTCGTCTTGCTTTTCTCTGTATTGTGACAATGTGACAACGAGGTAGGCGCAGCCGCAACGCCATAAAAATGTTTTTTCCTTTTATTTTTGTAGGTCTTTTTCGTTGTGTTTTTTAGCTTTTCGGCTGAAAAAAGAAAAGCGAGATGGGACAGCTTCAAAAGTGAGACACATCGTACACTGTTGAGGCTGAAATTTATGTTTAGTTCAGGCGTCAGAGTCGCAGCTCTCCAACATGCCCTGATTTAGTGCTAAATTTAAAGAGGAACAGCGCTGGCAACGCACGCAGTCAGAAATAGTTTTTCGGCTTTTCGAATGCATATACATATATATTCGTTTTTCACTTGAATATATTTCAGTGCAGCGTGTCGCGGCATGGGACATTTCCAAGTTAAGACTTCATTCTGAATGCGACGCTCCTGGGGTGCAATGTGCAACCTTATGCAGCGAAAGTGTTAAAAATAGCACGGCCAGAGGCGTTGCGCGTTGCACGTTGCACGTTGCCGTCGCGCACGTTGCCTGTGGCCACTGGCCAGAAACCAATACAGATGCAGATACAAATGTATCTGCCGCCGCTGAGTCATAGCTGAACTGCAGGTCAACGACCGAAGTTACTAAATTAACCCAGCAGACGCCAGTCGTAGACATCGACAACATCATTAGGAGGCAGCCACGCACACACACACACACACACACGCAAATCAAGCAGATACTCGCGTATCTTCGAGATACGAAAATTTCCATTGATGTTGCGCCCGCTCGCTCGGCGTTTATTGCGGAAGCGCGCTGCAAATGTTTTGCTGCGTTTAACAAGACTGCCAGCTTTTTTCGGCTGCTTTGACCAAACTTGGTGCACATTAGTTTTTCATTAACAAGACGGCTCCTCTCTATCAAAAACATTGAAGCCATTCAAGCGCAACGCATAAATCGTCGATACGAAATTCCCCAAATACGAATGCCAATTGGAATGCCATTCCAATTCGATTATACAGAAATAAACAAAACGCCAGCGAGGAAATAATAAAAATGTTATCGCTTGAAGTGGCGCGCGTTTCCAACTCCGAACTTCTTAGTTGCCCGGTTCCCTTTTCCATTCCCAGTTTCCATTTCCCTTGTCTGTCTCGCTTCCCTTTGGCACTTGAACTTGACGTGTGCCCCGCTGGCTGTTTACAGCAGCAGGCAGGAGGCAGGAGGCAACTTGCAACAGGCAGGAGGCGCAACAGACTCGGCCGCAGTCTGGGCCAGGCGCATTGGCAGCCGATGGCGTCTGCGTCTGCGTCTGCGTTTGGTTTTGTTTATTTGAAAGGCAGCTCAACTGCATGTACAATCTCCGCAAGATCATCAAATTTAATTGGAGTGTGGCCGTTGCAATTATGAAGCTAGCAGCAACAATAAAGCGCAGTTTATATGCCGGACGAGCGCTTGCGAACAAACAACGAAATCATGCAACTCGCTTGGGGCAGCAACAAAAGGGGCAGCAGCAACAACAAAAATAAATTAGCACACAAAACTGTTGAAGTGAAAAGTCGTTTTTCATGTCTTCCACTCTTTCTGCTCTCTACCCCAGCGATCGCTTTACTTTCAACTAATTTTTCTTGCCTATGTTTTATTTTTTCGGATTTTTCCTTTTGATGATGCTGTGTTGATAGTTGCGGGAAATTGCTTTTTTTTTTTTTCGGTTAGCTGCAGTGATTGCTTGGGGAAATGGCTTGTGGAAGGAGTGGGGGAGGGGGGTCCGATCTGATTCAAGTCCAGCTGCGTAAATTGGTTTTAGCTGCGTCATACTCCTGTGATAGCTCACACAGAACGCATTAGATTTCATATTACAAATTGTGAGAACGTGAAGTGAGTCAATAAAAGTGCTTGGACACCGACTTATCGGCAGCACGATCAGAACGAAGGAGTTCCAAAATGGAAAACATAAAAAAGAAGCAATTATAAAACGAACATAAAGCATGTCCAAGAGGAAATGCTGGAAATTCGTTGGTGTAAAATGTGATAAATGATCGCTTGCTACTGGGAACTGTATCTGGGGATATGCTATCACGCATCTAAAACAATTTTCGTGGTCATGCTGCTTAATTTTATTAACAAAGATTTTAAGATGATTTAATAATGATGTTTTTTAGAAACGAAAGTTTACGAAAGATAATTTTTTTAATGTAAAACTATTTAAAATATTTTATATTGATTAAAAAGATTTTTGAACAATTCAAAAATAGAACAACATTGATAAATAAAATATTTAAACAAATATATTATTTTCCTTTTTATTATAATAGATTTTTATCATTTTATATAGTTTTTAATTCATAATAATAAAAATAATTTGGAATAAGTATTCTTCTACATGTACACAACTATATATAAATATGATTAATTTCATATTTTTAGTTTGTTGTACTGAACAATAATATCGAAAAAATTGTATTTGTATTCGTCCCGAATGATTCAACAACAATATTGCTAATTATATAGAAATATAAAAAACATTCAGAAAAGTTTCCCTTTTTGTTTATGAGAAATGATTTGGTGATAACTAATTGGAATGATAAGCAATCTTAAAATAACGGTTGTTATCGGATTGTTACCGGTATCCTAATCCAACGAAATCTAAGTTGGAAAATCCAAAAATAATGAAGTTCTTTGTTAAACATTTTTAGAGATTATTTGTTGGCTGCTTAAAATTTTCACGCCAAAAACTCATTTAGCTTATATTCTATTAGCTAAATTGTACAGTTAATGCCTGACTGCGAGTGCATGGCGAATTCTTCTTTCTTTTCGCAAAGCCGAAAGAAAAGTCTAGTAAAAATCTTAATTTATCGCCCAGTCGCTGTGTTGTTGGCTGTCTCCTGCTGTCTTCTGCTGCCACTTGCCACTTGGTGCAGGCAGCTAGAAACTTTAGAGACTTCCAATTAGTTGTAAATGCTGCGCGCGCCCCCCCTTTTATGGCCACGCCCCCCTTTTGCGCATGCGATCAGCTGCCGACGCCCTCATTAAGTGTTGCATGTCTGCATTGCTGCCCCAGCGTCGCTGCATCTGTCTCTCAGTCCGTGCCACTTGAAATCACTCGGGCATGAACTTTGGAGCCGGAGCCCGTCTGAAGCAGCCAGAACCGAGCCTCGAGTCCAGCCGTCTGCAGCTGTGCACCGATCGCCTGCAGCTTTGGCAACAGCTTTGGCTTTTCCGGCAGCCCTTGAAAAATATGCAAAAATCATTTTCACATGATGCACTTTGAAGACCTCCCCCCACCCCCCAGTCCCACTCCCCGCTCTTGCCAAGCCAATCACAAGCATTTGTCTTTGCTCAGCAGCTGTTTTTTGTTTTTTTTTTTTTTTTTTTTTTGTTGCCGTCAGACGAGGGCGATAATAAATCTTTCGCAAGAAATACAAAATATATATAAGAAATTAAAAGAGATCCCAAGTTTGTTGACTTCGCCAGTGCATTGAGTGTACAGAATTTATGAAATTATTTATACATATATATAATACTGATTATTTAAAATGCATTTATCGTCTTGGGCGCACAACGGAAACTCGAAATTCATATGGGCCCCTATCCTGTAACTGCAGCCAGCCAATCCTTCAATTGCCTGCCACGCCCCCCCCCCTCTAGCCATCCCCTTGCCATATCGATTCTGAGTCATTTCCTTTGTGCACTTGTGCGGTTTGTCTGATTGCGATTCGAAATTCAAATTTAAGCGTGGTGGGTATGGTTAGGTAGCTGCCACAGTTGTTTGTTGCCTCACATTTGAAGTGTCCACTCAGCTGTTCCGCTTTTAATACACACTTACACAAACATATATATATATATATATATGTGTGTATTTTTTACTCGAATGTCTTGGGTAATGTGAGACCAACGGTCCGCTCGAATTACCAACGCCGTCGTCTGCTTTAGAAAAACAGTCTGCGTATCTCATTCATGGGCAAGTACACACACTTTATATAAGCATATATATGTATAGATAGTGTACTGCTCCATAAAGCCATTACTATGCCGAATTTCTGAGAACTACAAACTGTTAGCGCTAAATTAAGCGACACTGAACCCACTCCCCTCCCCCGGGTCGGAGCCAGTTGGAGCCGCCTGCCTCATTTCCCACAAATCTGCGAACCTCAATTGAGTCATATGAATAAAGAGAGAACGAAAGAACGTACGCTTATCTTTTGCTTAGGTTTGCGTTAATTTAATCGTGCTTGTAGTTTAATCAACGCTTGATTGACTTTGATCAGCATTTGTGCAGCGTGACACACTTTTTCAGGCACACAATTCAGGCGAAGCATTGACATTGATTTCCGACTCCGATGCAGCAATGCCCCATTGGACACAGCCGAAAACCGGTTCCATGTTGCCAAAAAAAATGCAAAAAATTGCAACAACGAAAAGAGGTACAACAAAAGCAGCAGCAGAAAAATGCGTCAAGTGGCAGCAACGGGGTGCAGCCAGCTTTGTGGCACGTTCGCTGCCCGTTTGCCTGATTGGTTGGCTATATTGATTAACTGACTGATGTTGCCCCATTGAAAGTAATTGACGGCAGGGCAGCTAATTGTTGCACATACTTTTAATTGCAAGCATAACAACGGATTAACTAGTTAGCGCGTTACACAACACTGATTAACCAGGCACACCAGCTATAAATTAGTGCTGCCATATGGCTTATCACAGTTTTTATAGTAGTACACATATATGTCATAGGCCATATGGTGTTCATGGCCTTATCGAGTACATTTCATTTGCTTCTAAAACCGTTGACAGTAACTACGTTCGATTTGCATTTATATTGACAGCTGTTTTATGGCTATTTTTAATGCAATTTACTGTCGGGCTTACTAACTCAAGCCGTTTAGGTTCGGATATTACTGAATTATGACTCGGTTGGCAAAGAAAGCATTTTAGAAAGTTTTTAAATATTCAAGTAGACTCTCATTAATCTCGAAAGTGTTCAAGTTTTCTTTTTGGACATTACACACACTACAACAACTACAATTAAAATAATATTTTTTTACCATGCACGTGGTTAATGTTTGTAAATTTATTACAGGCAATTCATTTATATAAGGTAATAGTTTTAAAAGAATCTTGTGAATCTAAAATATTTGAAAGTAAAATATTAGTTAATTTTTTAAATTAATAAATTTGTACGAAATTTATTAAATGTAATGTGCTCAAGAATAACCACTTAACTTTTTAAATATTTAATTAATTACAAATTAGTTGCTTAACAGGTTCCATTAAAAAGTGAACTTTTAATTTGTGTAGGGTTCAGTTAGAAACCTTTATAAATTGCTGCTTCTTTTGTGATCCGCAGGTCTCATAAATTAAAATTGTTCCCCCTTTTGTGGCACCTGAATGGCATATTTCTGAGCACCTCTCGCGGTTGCCGCTGAAGGAAAGCCCAACAAAGCGAAAAGATACAACCGCAATGATAATTCAAGAGGTTTTTGGCATCCGTAAAATGCAGCTGAGGAAAAAGGTTTCAGAGAAACAATTGCATTAATGCCCCATATTAGAGCTGTATAATTCCGCCTCATTTATTAAAGGGGCTGTCTCTGGGTCTGGGTTCGTTTCTACGCTCTACGATAATCACAGTGGAAGTTAGTTTTCAACAAAAGGGCATATCGAGTGCCTGACAAACCCAAACAAATTTCATTTTCTTCGCTACGTCGCTTCGCTCAGTTTTTGTTCGTTTTTTTGCACTGGGCATTTTATTTGATTTAAGTTTTTCGTTTGCTGTATTTTTTTTTTATTCTTTTCTTTATGTTTATTCGCTGGCCGTTTTTTATTTTTTTTTATATATTTTTTGCGTTAATTTTCTTTTGCTTTAATTGCTGAGTGCGCTGTAAAAGGCGGCGGCGACGTTGACTCTGAGTTGTGATCAATTTGGAAACTCATTGAAAAACGTTTTCGGGCAATGTGCATAAATTAGCTGCGCTTGCCAAAAAGCCACAAAAAAACAAAACCAAAAAACCATAAAACAAAAAACAAAATAAATATTTAAAAAAAAAAGAGTAAACCAGACTTACCTTAGCGCCAATCTGGTTGCCGCACTGTCCAGCCTGCAGATGCACAATTTCTCTCATTTTGATTTATGGGCTTTAATGTAACAATTTAACAATTCTTAATGCGTGGGACGGCAAGTCGTTGCAGGCGTGGTCGGGACGACTCCTTGGCAACACAACTCAACTAAACTGAATGGAGCCTGAACCTGAATCTCAACCTGGATACTATCTACTGTATTTGTGTGTGCTGCACTGATTGATCTCACTGTGCGAGTCTTGGAGGGGGGCCGGAGCAGAACGCGCTACTTAACCGCACAACGCACAAAACTCAACTGATCGCAGCGACAGCTCCGGCGACCGCCTCAGAGTCGAGTCCACAGTTTAAGTCCCAACCCAACCCAATCCAACAGACGACGGCGACGATGTCGCTGCTTCGGCTGGCTGGCAGACGTTGCGCGTAGAGCGAGACAGATGATCGCACACTCACTCACACACACACAGAAGCACTTGCTTGCACATGTATTTAGACATATGTGTGAGTGCATGTTCATGCCTTGTTCTTTGGTTAAAGGCGATGGACAATTGTATTTGCTTCTAGAAGCAAGTGAAAGAAATTTCTTGTTTGTAAGTTGAAAAAAAATAAAAAAAATTAAAAATTAAAAAATATATATATTTTATAAGTCAATATTTAATATAAATTTAATTTTTTACTTAAATATATCAAACTCTTTATTTATTTAAAAGTCACTACAAGTTTTGTGTTGCTATTCATATGCCGCGCAGCGTAGAAAGAGAGAGAGAGTCGCTCAGTTTGAGCTCTGAGGAAAAGCGTTCATGCAGCGGGGCCGCCCGTAAAGTTTTGTAATTGAGGAAGCTTTCGATTATACCCTGTAAGGTCAGCAGTGCGTAGCTGCTTGAAAAACTTTGTGTATTTAATAATAAACTTAAAATAAATTTTAATTTTCAATTATATATTGATAAATTTATATAAAATTGAATTTTAAAGAAAAGCATAGGGAAATTAATGTATTTTACCCTATAACAAAATATATTACATTAGCATAATGAAAAATATAATATCATAAATACATATAAGCAAATATATATACATGAGCTATTTAATGCAGTAAAAACATAATATGTTGTTATTAATTATTTTTTTTATTATTATTACTATTATTTTTGTTGAATTTATTTATTATTTCTATAAGCAGTTGACTGTTTTTGGAAGAAAATAATAAATTTTTGTTATTATCATAGTTATTAATATAATAAATATTATTATTTTATCAAATAGCACTGGCTACTAGGCTCTCGATTAAGGCCAGGAATTCGAACTCGAAAGACTTCTATAAATATATAATACAATATATAAGAAAGTTATAAAATATATAGCAAACCAAAGCTATATATGACTAATTATCGCTTATTTCTTTCTTTTATAAGCTTATTTTATATATAACCGACTTTATTTTCAAGCTTTATTTTAATTTGTACCATTTGTTAATTAATAATACTTCTAATTTGTAAGCTAGATATTTATGATATTTTTATCGTCAATACTCATTTTAAAATGTTTTGTTCTGATTGCGTGCTTTGGTTACTCATACGTTTAAAAGAAATGAATAACACTCTGATCTGTTACTGAATACACAATCTAATCGTAAAGCTTCTTATCTGGTACTTTTCCGTAAAAAAACGAGCTTTTAAAGAGATGCGAAAGATATTCGCAAACTTTAGATAAGAAACGTAACTTGTAAATAATCTTGCAGGTTTGTCAAAGTGTCTTACAGGGTATCTTGGCTTCACTTGTTGGCATTTTTTACTTGTTTATTATGGCAGCTTCAATCACTCGAACACGACAGGCCAAATGCCAAAACAACAAATATAACGAGGCGGCTATTTTGGTTTATATACATGCGCATAAAACATGCTCCTGTCCGCTGTCGCATGAAACTGTAGCTGAATATTCGAGTATCTGTATCTGTGGCTGTATCTTTAGCTGCATCTGTGTGTGTAGCTTTCGCTGTGTGCGTGCGTGCGTATTAAGCTGTTCGCTTCGCAGCTGAGCGACGGCATCCCGCCGCCTTTTCCTGTTCTAAGTTCACAAATTTTCACGCTGTCAACTGCAGCGCTTTTCACGTTCTAATTTTATCAGCACAACGTGCACAGGTATGCAACATACGCATACACTCATCCTCTCTCTCGCTCTCCCTTGCACACACACACTCTTCGCTGTGTGTGTACTTCCACAAAAGTGTCACCGCAGTCATTAGGAGCCTTTTTTTTTCTTTTCCACATATGTTTTTGCTTTCATTTGGCTCGAAAATGCATTCAACTTGCGTCTATTTTTGGTTGCACTTCGCTTCGTTTAGTGGCACTCGACGTTCTGCCGCTTTCCTTGGAAATCAATCAATGCCCCCCGAGTATTTCAGACAATTTGTAGCCGCTTTACTTTCTAATTACTTTCAAGTTGAAAGGCGCTGCCTTTAGACTTGCATTTTCCATAGCTTTTCAAGTGCTTTCCTAGTCAAACCGCTAACCTCGCATTAATTCCATTTGCAGAGTTGCTATGTGTGTGTGTGTGTGTGTGTGTGTGCGAGTGGCTAAATTTAAATACACCACAAAATAATCTCGAATTTACGAGCATGAATAGTTATAAAATGTTATACATTTATTCTCAACAAGCGCAACAAACTAAACACTCGTCCAGCCGCCGGACAGTTGGCCTGCTCCCCGCTCTCTGCTCCCCGCTCCCCGCTCCGCTCTCCCTGGTCCAAGTCCATGTCCAGGTCCAGGCCAGAACAAACAGCACTAACGCACAACAAATACTTTGGCTGACAATTTTTGGTTAGCAAAATATAAACGGACTGATGACATTTACAAAACAGGCGTAGTCAAAGAAATTTTAAAGGGGGCTTTACTACTAAATTAGGTTAATAAGCTTAAGGTACACAACTAAAAGTTTTATTAAAATATTTTATAAACCAAATGAGTTAAAGAACAATTGGTTACTGGAATATTGGTTGCGGTCGGTTTCTTAATATGCTTAGATTAAAGTTAAGTATTATTCATATGATCATGCGTAATTAGAGAAAAAACGTAGTATTAAAAAAAAACTACGAGCACAAACGGTAACGGCATCTGGCAATGCCACATTTAAAGCTATTCTTATACAAAATATATTATAATATAAAAAAAATATACTACAACAAATAAGATTACATTACAAAAAGAAATAAATAAATTAATAATATTGCCGTAAGCAATTTTGGGCATTTTAACGCTCTTTCTAAATTTGCGAATCAAAATTGCCCGCGAAATCTGCTTTTATAGTTTATCCTGAAAGCTATAAGGCTTAGTTGTCGGATTTCCAAAAGTTTTCGTGGAGATTAACAACTGAAACAACTGAGTGTTTGATTGTGTGCGTTTAAAAGTGTGTGGCCCCCTTTTCAAAGGGCTCTAGTTAAGAACCAGCTACGCTTATGTCAACACGGCTATAACAACAGACACGCACACACACACATGCACACACCAATACCACTTGACTCTTTTGGCCTGCCTCAACTGTTGTGTGGTCGAACCCAAACGCCCACAGGCGCCCCGCCCACAAATTGTATAAAACGTTTCACAAAAAGTAACAAATGTTTTTTTAGGATTTGTGTTTTGGGAATTTCTGCACTTGTGTAAATGTAAACGCAACACACGCACAAACGCACTAACAAAAACACACACACACACACACTGATAATATAGCAAATACCATACACACATACATATATATATATGTGTCTATATACCATATAGACAATAAAATAAGTATAAAACAAAAATTTGCCAACCTTTTTATTTTGCTGTCCAAGTTTTTGCTCTGCTGCCAACTTTGTTATGCGCTCAAATGGTTGTGTGTGTGTGTGTATGTATTCTTAGAGCATTTACAACACTGCCACCGATCAGCCCCCCTTGCAATTATCCACATAATTGATTGATTTGGGCTTATGGAAAAATTTAATTTATTTTGTTGGCGCATCTCTTGTAACTGGTTTTGTTGTTAATTTTTTGTTTTTATATATTTTTGTTTAATATTGCATTAAAATTACTTTTACATTATTGCTAGTAGGTTTTTTTGTTATATTAAAATTGCAGCTCTGGCGATTTTGGTATCCTTTGGCTGCATTTTAATTGAATTTGATTGATTTTTGCTGATATTGTTGATGGAAAAATAATATTGTTGTAAAATCATAACAATTCCGCCCGCTGGCTGTGGCCGCCTAAATGGGTGTGGCATCACACCTGCCACAAAAGTAAAAGCCCAGCCGAGTCTAACAAAAGCAACACCTGTCCAATTCTTCGATGCCAGTGAAAATGGGAAAAAGGACAAAATGCTGGGCTGGCATTTATTGTGTGTGTGTGTGAGTGTGTGCAGGTGTGTGGCATACTTTGAGGCGCTTTGTTTGGACAACAGCGAAGCTGCCAAAGGCAGAAGAGTATTCGAATGGTATAAGTAGTACATAATAATTGTAAGCGCATTGAAATTGCAAACAGATTAAATAGTGGTTGTAAAGATGTGGGAAATATATTTTATTTTAATTTTCAATAGAATGTCCTAGAAATATTTAATACCTTTAAATTTGTTGTAAAAAAGTTTCTAACGTCTGTCGATTTATTATTTTTTAAAATTTAGTTTAAAAATTAAAAACAAAAGTCATTCCTTTTTCTCATAAGATTAATTTTAACCCCTTATAAGTTTATTTGGGGTAAAATGTTTCCTTGAATTTAGTCCAATAACTTTTTTGTTAGACTTGCAGAATTTTTCTACCGGTCAGACAATGAACAAAAACTTATTCCCTATCGAAATCGGTTGAGTTTTGACGAAGTTCTGGTGATTAAGAGTTATGGCGGATGCCCATTAGAATTTAAGGTACAATTTGCATATTATTTAATTACTGTTGATAAATAATCAAAAATAATCTGTAGCCAAACCTTAAACGGAAATTTATTTATTTATTTATTTTTAAATCTGTTGATTATAATTATATTACCATATCATATTATATTAATTAATGAGAAAGATATAGAAGCTATTGAGAATAAAATTAATGTATATAATGAGATACCAATTTAATCCTTTTCAAAGTCAGAGTCAACTTCGACTTTCCTAGCAAGTTATAAAACAGAGGTTATATTATTATAAATAAACGTCAACATTACATTGTAACTTCCCGGTTGCCTTTTCCTGTTCCTCTCTCAAAAAATTGTTAGCTAAAATTTATGCAACTCATTTTTCAGCGGGCGTTTTTTGTGTTTTTTTTTTCTTGTTGCTGCTACTCTGCCGGGCCAACAGCTGTTGCAGTTGGCTGAAACAATAGTTTTTGCTGCCAATTAGTTGTTTTAATTGCACGAAAAAAGCGTCAATTATGCAACACTGGATGACAAGCAACATGCAACAGCTACATACAGCAACAGCAACAGCAACAAGCTGCACATTAAATGGCAATTTAATTGATGCTCATACGGGGCGTGGCGCACCGCCTCCCGCTCCTTGCATCTTTCCCTAACGGGGGACAACGGGGGATTTCCAGCCTCGGGGTTTATGTGCGCGCCGCAGTAATTTCAATAAATCTTGGCAATGCCCCTAAAAAATATTAGCATAATAAAAGCGCGACAACAAAACAGAAGGGTCAATATTGGCACACTGCAAAGGACGAGGGACGAGAGACGAAGGACGCGACAGAGGCAGGCAAGTCCTTTGAGCTGTAGGCGAACGCATTGGCACATTTACACACAGAGCCTGGGTGAATTTATGGCAGCAACAAGCGGCAGGATACGATGCGATACGGATACGGATATAGTCAACGACCTAAATACGCATAATTTGACTTCGGGGGCGATTGCGTTTGGGTGGGCGTGTCAATGGAGCGCGCCCGCGCACATCGATCAGCAATAAAAATTCAAATTTTGCCAAGGACGGCACAAAAAAGTCAACAAAATAGGCAGCTGTCTTTCGCAATACTCTAAATGAGGAGTGCTCACGTTTTGTTATTAAAGCTGTCACCCATGAAAGGACTTAACACCATAAGAATTTAGAATTGATGTATTTTTTTTCGAATATATTTATAAAATGTTTGTAGATTCTTATTAAGATAAAAATATAAGTGTAGCAAACAAAAGTAGATAATAAAATTGTAATTGTACTAATTTTGATAAAAAAATCATTTTTCATCGAAAAATTTAACCACTTTTATTTAACCATATTAAGATAAAAAAAAATTAATAAACTTAATGATTTATCTGACTTACACTATTTTTAACTATAAAATCATTTTGAATTTAAAAAAGACGTTTTCACTTAAATGTAAATAATGCTTTTATTTGAAAAACTTAATTATTTTAAGAAATAAATAATTATAATAAAACAACATCAAAAATATTAGAGTATATATTCGTCCGCTTACTTTTGGAGTTCATCTAGCTGCTGGTTTCTTCATATTGAACATTATGGAATCTAGACAATCTGACTTATATATATTGCAATACACATGGCTGTAATACACATTTACATGCCCACACACATACATATATATTTTGGAAATGCGGAGGTTTTTTGTTCTGTGTGGCGCAGCTCGTTTCACATTTTTGCCAATTGGCCAACAAGTGTTGCCAAATTGCGTTGCGGTTGCTGGCCATAAATAACGGTACTTTTGTCATTTATACACATAAATTGCAGCAGACGCTGAAACGCGAAAAAAACGCTTGTAAGCCAATGCAGGCACTGGCCCAGACCCAGGACCAGGCCGATGCCCACTCTCAGCGCCAATCCCAAACCCAATCCGAGGTCCTGCTGTTGCTTTGCTGCTGCTGCTGCTGCTGTTGCTGCTGCTGCTTGGCTAAAAAACGTGGCCAGCGCATAGGCCTCGTCCTCGGCCCACACTAACGACATCGCCGATGGTGACACAACGCAGCTGTCGTTTGCCATTTGGCAATAATTGTTTAATATGCGGGCGCATAAAGGCCGCCAAGGACTGCCCATAAAAAACAACAACAACAACAACATCAGCAGCAGTAGCAGCGGAAGTAGCAACAGCAACAACAACAACCACTGCCGAAGCAGCCATAGCAAAAGGCCAAAGTGTGGCCCAGGCCAAAACTCGCACAGGCGAAGCCTAAGCAAGCCCAAACCGAACGAAGCTGCGGCGCACACGTGTGTCCAGTATGCGGTATCCAGTGTCCTGTTTCCGGTGTCCTTTGCCCTGTGGTCGACTCAGGAGACAGCTGTGCCCGAGACGTTCGCCCCGCCGTCGCAGCCCGCCCAAGTCAGCAGCAGCTGAGCGCAAAACTTTGTCATGTGATTGCAGGTATTCAACTGGGCAATTTACTTTGATGGCAAACTACGAAAGGGATGTGGGATTTAAACATATTGCTGCTGTTAACGATGGCTTTAATCTGGAATTTTCAACGTTAATTAAAAAATAATCATAAGTATTTTACATAAGTATTAAAAAATGTGTTAAGTAAATTTCAAATAATGAATGAAGGTAATAAGTATGTAATAAATATCTGCAACTTTTATTAAGGGTGGCCTCATCCGATAGTTTTTATAGACACTTTTTAGCTGAAAAATTAAAGCTGTTTATGTAATTTTAAAAATGTCC
The DNA here is from genome assembly GCA_035047465.1 of Drosophila sordidula. Lineage (NCBI taxonomy): Eukaryota > Metazoa > Arthropoda > Insecta > Diptera > Drosophilidae > Drosophila > Drosophila sordidula. Next base: position 790,322 of record JAWNPQ010000290.1, read on the forward strand.
CAATTAATGTTTTTGTTAACTTAAGAAATCATCGGTATAACATAATATATAATATATAACAAGTTATATATTAAAATTACATTATTTACATAGGATACTCTTAGATTTTAGTTTATAAGCAATCAAAGGTAGATACCAAAAAGTAAGCTATACTAAAAAAAATTAAAATATATACAATTATTATTATTGTTAGTAGAATGTTAGTGAGTAATAGCTATTAAAAAAAAGTTGATTTGAATAAGTTTGACATTTAAAAATTAAAGAACAGAGAATTATTATTACGTTTGTTATTTGTAACATTTTCAAATTACTTGAATTAACGATTTCTGAAATTTTTACGCCATTATATATATATTTTTTATTTTTTGCAATATAATTGTAGCTGACGTCAATGTAAATAAATCGGCTAACAAATGACACAATTCGGATGTTTTTAAATAAACAAAATATCACTGACTTACAATATTTTTTATCTTCAATTATCCATTTATCATTCCTTAACCAATATTTAAGTAGCAATAATTAATCTCTAAAATTTACTAGCTATATAACAAAGTAATTGAGAAATAAACTTGGGGAACTAATAACTAGAAAATACTATTAAAGCAGAAATTAACAAACCATTTTTTAAATTAAGATATATTAACTTCATTATAGCTGTCACCCATTAAACTCTACAAGTATAACTGCTCAATTAAAACTTTCGCCAAATAAAGATCTGGCGTACAAGCCAAAATACTTGTAAGTATAAGTTAATGTGAAAAACAATTCCTGCTCTAAATTCGTATAAAAAATATGAAACATCAGCTGCAGCTGGCTGTTTCCAATTGAGCCAACTCGAGTTTAAAACAAAAAACTAATTGCGCACCAAAATGCCAAACGGCCCGCTGGCTTATTGGCAATTTCGATTGTACAGCCTGGAAGTATGCAACATATTTCGCCGCTGCCTCTGTTGCTGGCTGCGCAAACGTCGACGTCGGCGCTGACGCTGGCGCTGGCGCTGGCTGTCGCTGCCAATGCCGCACATGCTGACTGCAGTTAATTACAAAACTGTCAAATCCAAAAGGTGCCACGAATCAACGGGCCAAACGAAAACGAACGAACGAAGCGGAGGCAAACAAACAGTGCGAGCTACACACACACAGGCAGTGGCATGCCAAGAGCAGCAGCAGCAGCCATTTCAAACACACACACACACACAAAAACACACACACACACATGCTTACAGCAAATAGGCAGATCAGCCAACAGCTGCCAACGTATGCGAAAGCTCACAATAAAAACACGAAAACAAACAAAACAAAGGCTACCAAAGGGCTGGAGGGGGGGAGGGGGGGATTTGGAGCTGAGGCAGTTGCATTGTGTGAACTTTCTGACGTGTGTGTGTGTGTGTATGGAATATAATTTTGCTGTATTGTTGTATTAAATGATGTCAACAACAGCCGCCCAGCTGAGCTCGACTCGCAGTCGGCGTCGCCGTCGTCGTCGCCGCCAGCATCGGCGTCGGCGCTTCGATGAGCCTGGGTCGAATCGAATTTAATTGCATTGCCGCACGTTGGCTTTTAATTAATTTTTGCTGGGCGACTGCAGCTGCAACCAGCTAAGCCCAGCCACGCCCACAAACTAAGCAAAAACCAACAACACACACAAACACCAGCGACAGTCGACAGTCGACAGTCGATAATCGAAGCTCGGACAGGGCAACATCAAACGTCACGCACAGGTGCAATGTAATTAGCACGAACCGACAAAGCAACCGAATAGTCGCCAGCAGCAGCAGCAGCAGCAACAACAACAGCGGCAGCGAAAGGGCAAAGGGCACAGCGGCGGCACATAAAAACAAAAGCAAGCAAAACCTTTAAGCCCAAATGCATACAAGCAACCAGCCAAGAGCGGCAACAACTGCACGGGAATTGGCGCTAACAACGATTGATGAATCAACGAATACTCTAACTTTTTTAATACATTTAAAAAAAAACCTAAAGAACTTTAAAAATTTTAAATTTGAAAATTCAAAAATAAACTTTATGTGTCTAACGAATATATAGAAATTTTAAAAAATATGAGGTATAAATTCAAATACCCATTGAAAGCTGAGAAAAGTGTTTTGAATTCCGTGCAACGTTAATTGACCGCATCAATTATTGTCGACTATGTTTTCAATTTAAATTGTAAATTTGAAGTGATCAAAATGATCAAAAAATAGCACACAAATAAAAATGTAAAAATAAATAATATTAACAGCTGAGATAAATTGAACTATATAATTTATTTATAAAACTATGAATAAAATTAAATTTTAATCAAGTTTATTAAGCAATAACTGAGAAATTTCTAAGAAAAACTTGTTTTTCAATGAGAAATAAAAAATGGTTTACTGATTTAAAATGTATTTTGAATACCAAAAATTTTTAGAATGATAAAATTGAATTTCAAATTAAAAACCTTTTGAAAATATTTGTATTAGTAAGGTAATGAGAAAGGTAAATATATCTTTATAAAACTAATTAGGTACTTTCGAAAATAAATTAAAATATTCACATAAATAAATTTTGCGGACTTGGAAGGTTAAAAAGGGATACCAAACATAACCTATTTTGGAAAAGTGTGAATTTAAAAAATGTAAAAAGACATAGCTTGGTCAAGAATTTTAACAAAGATAATAAAAAGTAAGTACAATTTTGATTTTAATCGCGTTCTTAATTTACATTGATGTCATGAATTGTTGGATTAAGATGAAAAATATAAATTTTCTTCTATCTTATCAAAAATTAGTCATGTAGAATTACGTAATAAATTCCATACATTATTTATAACATTTGTGTACTTTATTTTAGTTACATTGTCATTAAAAGAAAATATTTACAAATTAGGAATGTCAAGCAGAAAATTATAAAATTTTAAAGGAAATTAAAGACGAACTATTTTATTAAAGATTCGCTTAAAAGTGATGACAAGTGAATGCTATAGCTGATATACCCCTCCCATTGTATGGGAGGCAACAAGTACAATTTCGTCGTGGAGGAGCAGCAGCATGGAGCCCGTTTGGTCGTTGCTCGCCTGGCAGCGTTTTAATAGCTTTGAAATTCCAATGGCAGCTGTGGCGCCATCCGCCAACGCCCAGCGCCCAAAATGAGCAAAAGAAATGGCAAGAAAGCGTGGTAAAAAACGGAGACAGCGAGAGAATGGGAGAGTGGGGCAGAAAAGGGCGATGGCGGCAAAGTCGTCGAACATTTCGAAAAATTATTGAAAAATTTTTAATTTTTCTTCTTAAACGCGCGACGCACGCGATGTTGCAACAACAACAACAACAACAGTGGTTGCAGCGCCAGTTGCTGTTGTTGTTTTTATTGATATTAGCTATGCATGCGCCCTGCCCGGCAGCAACTGCCATTTTGTTTATGACGGCGACGATGCAACCAGCTGGGAAAGCATGCAGCATGGGGCAAGGGCTGGTGCGAATGTCGTGCCACGTTGGTGACAAAACTCGCACCACTCGCCCTTTGTGGCAGTGGCAGTGGCAGCTGCACCGGTAGCTCACTCCCCCTCCTCTTCCTTCGACGCCTGCCAATGCAACTTTATGCGCATTTTTGATGCTCACATTGGCAGCATCAAGTTTGTTGTTGCCGCTGTTGCTGCAAGTAAGTTTGTTTTCGTGTGCGGCACATTCGCGGATTGTTGATGGGGTAATTGATAGCATCATGTTTGCTAAGATGCCTGCGGCAGGAACGAAATTGCACAGTGCAACAACAGAGGCTATGATTTTCGAATAGCTATTAGTTGATAGATTATTGCTTAGTCATAAATATGCAGATTTCCTAGAATGTCGAGATACAAAGTACAAATATAAGGCTTTAATTAAACACTATGTTCATATATGAATATATCTATACTGACTGATTTAATCTATGAAAGTTTTTCCTAAGCCTCAACATACAAATAGCAGTATTTACCTTTTGTTCTGCCAATGCACTCTAGACGGGGAGAAATTGGAAATCTGGAAAATTCCCTGAATAGGATTGGACATTTGTAGGAAATCGGTTCTAAACCTAATTGTAACCATTTCGAATATACATATATATCAATCAGTGGACAAACCATAACAAAAATGCCATCAAACAAGAACATTGATTCAGTTTTGATCAATTTATGGGACCTTAAAACCTAACTCGAATGAATTCAGTAACTTTACATGTCAACATTTTGGTGAATTTTGGCATGATTTTTTATATAAAAAAAGACCTCCTCAGTATCAGTTTTAATTATGGTTTTTATACTAGTTGTGACAACCAAAATCGATTAAAAATTAAAATTTCCAATCCTAAATTTTGCAAAAGAAATCTTTCGAAGATATGTAAAGGGAGTACATGATTTTTTTTCTACCAAAAATTTGTTTGTTCAATAATTCATATAATTTAAATTCCGAATCGCTCTAGATCGGTCTAAATGTGGTAAAATAGAAATATATATTATGCCATTTATGAAATGTAAAGAGCATATTTCTTTAAAATACTTTGACCAATTATTCTCGTATGTCCAGGATATATGCCAAAATAGAATATATTTTTGCCTGCTTTTTAAGTTCAACAGCCCGAGAACAACACCATTAGAAATGATGCGCAAAACTATGATATAGTGTCCCTATACTTTTTATGGCTGTGCTGAACTTAAGCTTTCGCCCAGGCCACCCCGCAGCCCCACTCTGCAGCCCCTCCCCCTCCCGCCCCGTCCGCACGTAGTTTAAGCTGCCGTTTTGGCCCACGACTGGCAAACAATTTCATGGAAGCAGCGGCTTTTGTTGGTATTTCTTCGTTTTTTATGATTGCCTGCCAAAACTTTTTCGCCATCGATATCGGTGGCAGCGACTTTGGCAGCGCCGCTTGCGGTTGCAACTCCAACTCGCAGCAGCAACAGCCGCAGCATCTCCGACTGCAGCTGCGTTGTTGCTGTTGTTTGTATGGATTTTGCACATCGTTTATCTTAGAGGACGGCGAACGTTGTTGTTGTTTTTGTTGTTGTTGTTGCGTCGCAGCTGCCGCTAGCGAACGGAAATGGCGTTAATGTTGCAACTGCAGCAGCAACAGCAGCAACAGCCAAACGGCCACAGCAGCTGCCAATGAGCGAGAACTTAATCTTGGGGATTTAACACTTTCGATATATCTTGGCCGACGCTGTCTTCTGTGCTGCTGCCACTGCTTGCTGCATGCTGCATACCCCATGCCCCATGCCCCATGCCCCATGCCGCACCGGAAATGTATTGGCGGCCATTATCGGTTCAGCTGCCACTTTTATGGCCAAGTTATGGGATTGAAACGCGCTCGGCTTTGGCTAAAGTTTCATCAGTCGTTTCTTTTAAGTGTTAAAATACATTTGGAAGTAACTGTATCTGTGCGTGTGCGTGTGTGTGTGTGTGTATATACAAACTAGCTAAAGTCTAAGAAACCCCCGCAGACCCCGCTTAGAGGCCCGCCGTGCCCGCCAGCAGAGACGCGTACTGCTCCCCGCTGAGCGGGCGATAGACGCCGTCGCGATTCAGATAGTATATAGCATCCTTGACCGTATCCAGATTGTAGCCCTCCTGCGCCAGTTCGCGCTTCTTCAGCTTGAACGTGGCCGTGCGCGGAATCTCGTCCAGCAGCCGGATGAAGAGCGGCCGCGCATACGGCGGCAGGCTGCCGCGTATCACAATGGACAGGTATTCCATGTCCACCTTCTGTGTGGGGTCCACAATGGCCGCCATGCCAGCCTTGCCCTCCACGTGGGGTATCTGCAATACATTTTCATAAAAATTAGAAGTTACGAAATGCTTAGCTGAATTTTCCGGTGAAATACTAGTGCAAAAGTAATGTAGGATCTAACTATTCAATCAATATATTAAATTTTGTTTTAATTTCTCCTTCATGTACATTTTGTAATGTAATTTCAACAATGTTTGTAAAAATCACACATAATTCAATTAAGATGAGAGCTCGATTTAATCTCAATTTATTTTCCTATTGTATATTTTATGACATTTATATGTTTTTCTTAGTGCTGTCATATTTGCAATAATAAAAAATCAGCAAGTGAAATATTTAATATAGTTGCACTATTGACAAATTAAAATTGTAATAGAAAAGCAAATCTATGCTTGTTGTGGTTTAAAAAAATAAAGCTAAGCAAATCTGTGCGGAGTCTTCGGTATGAGATCTACACACAAAAACCCAAACCTTAAGGTTAAATCAAGTAAAAGCATTGTCAAAATCAGGCTAATTTAAAATTTCGAATTGATTTAATTGATTTAATATTCTACCTGCAATAATTCTGATCAATATTAAATATATTTTGCAAATTTATTAACACAAATATTGTATTTTAAGAATTTTCACAAACGCTCAAAGTTCCAAAACATTCAATTCAAATACTTTACCTTTATTATTATTATTTAAGTGAATAATTATTGCATAAAATGTTGTTCAGGAATTTGGATTTTATGTAATATTAATAATTAAAAAAAATGATTTATGCCTAATTGAAGAATATTCATTCGTTCTACAAAATTGTTATAATTCTATCTGTGCCTAATTTTATAAATGAATCTGCAATATGATAAAGTTGTATATAAACTAATTCCAGGATGCCTACTGGCCATAAAAAGGTAAAGTTTATAACTATTGTTCAGCCAATATATAATACACCCGCTCTTCCCTGTTGCCCCCTACATTGCTCAAAGAAGCAAGATACTTGGGCTTATTTTTAAGTGACATTTCCCTGCCGCATTTAGTTTGCGCAGCCTCCGCCGGGACACTCACCTGCACGCCGTAGACGACGCAGTCGCTGAGTCCGATGCAGTTGGTGATGATGGCCTCCACCTCCTGGGTGGCGACGTTCTCGCCACGCCAGCGGAAGGTGTCGCCGGTGCGGTCCTTGAAGTAGAAGTAGCCCAGGATGTCGCAGACGACCATGTCCCCGGAGTTGAAGTAGCAGTCGTCCTTGGCGTAGACGTTGCGCAGCAGCTTCTGCTCGGAGGCCGCCTTGTCGGCGTAGCCGTGGAAGGCGCTGACCGCCCGCCGCGCGTCCACCTGCCCCACCAGGAGCCCCACCTCGCCGGGCACGCAGCGCATGCAGCGGCCCTCGGAGTTGCGCAGCGGCTCGCCGGAGAGCTCGTCGCAGCGGAGTACCTGGACGGGGTAGATGCTGCGCCCGAAGATGGGCACGAAGCCGATGGCGCCGATGCGGTTCGTGATGTTGATCAGATTGGAGTTGCCCTCGGTGGCGCCGTAGATCTCGCCGATCTGCGGGATGCCGAAGCGCGCGACGAATTGCGTCCAGATCTGCGGCCGCAGCCCGTTGCCGTACATGAGGCGCAGCTGGTGCAGCGGCTGCTCCTGGGCGTTGTTGTGGGGCGTGGCAAGCAGATAGCGGCACAGCTCGCCAATGTACTGGGCCACGGAGCAGCTGTGCCGGCGGCAGTCGCTCCAGAAATTCGAGGCGGAGAACTTCTTGCGCAGCACGACGGTGCTGCCATTGAGCAGGGCGTTGCCCACGCCCACAATGCCGCCGGCCGTGTGGTAGAGCGGCAGCGGATTGTAGACAACGTCGTCGCGCTGCAGGCGCAGCATGTAGAAGGTGGCCGCGGACATGAACAGGAAGCGCAGATTCGTGATGACCGCCGCCTTGGGCAGGCCCGTGGTGCCGGAGGTGTACACGTAGAGCAGCTTGTCCCGCGCGGAGCTCGTCGGGTCGGGACTGAGCGGCAGCGGCGTCTGGGCGGCCAGCGCGCTGGTCAGCTCGACGGCGCCCGGCAGCAGCTTATGCTGGTCGACGTCCGTGTACTGGTAGACGGTGAGGTCCAGGGGCGGGAGCGTCGGCAGCACGTCGCTCAGCTCGCTGCCGACGATCAGCGCGCAGGCCTTGGCCACGCGGATGCAGTGCAGCAGCGAGTCGCCGCGCAGGTGCGAGTTGATCAGCGCCGTGATCACGCCCAGCCGACTGAGGCCCAGCCAGATGCACGCGTACTCCACGCGCGTCTCCATCAGCAGCGCCACGCAGTCGCCGCGCTGCAGGCCGCGCTGCTGGAAGTAGCCCGCCACCTGCTGGCTGAGCAGCAGCGCCTGCCCGAAGCTCAGCCGGCGCTCGTCCATTACGAAGCAGAGCTTGTCCGGCTGCTGGCGCGCCCGCTCCTCGAAGCAGCTCGCCACGGTGCAGCCCCGGCGGTCCTTGCGCAGCAGGTAGAAGTTGAGGCCCACGAATCGGTAGAAGGCGCTGCGGCGTGAAGAAAATTATTTATTTATCGGATTGAAAAAGTGAAGAAAAATATTTCTCGATTTTGAAATGATCACAGGACTAATATTAACATGAAATGTTTATCAATTTTTAAATGACAAAAATAATATACAATTTAATTTACACGATTTCAAATTATCAACGCAATAGTATTAATATAATAAGTAATTTAAACAATTAATCAAAATTGAAGCAAAAAATGTTTCTATCATAGGACTAATAATAAACTAATAACAAATGCAGGATCAATCTAGAGGCCATCCCTAATTATGGGCCTTTGAAATCTGGCGTGGCCGAGATATGAAGGCCGCAGGATTTTGGGGTCGTCAACAGCAAAATTTGGTGTCTGCAGCTTTAAAATTGTGGGAATTATACGCATGTTATCGCTTTGACCTTTCAGATATATCGATTTTACCGTTTACGTAGGCGGGAAGCCAGAAAAATTTTTCTGAGATGCTTGGGGGAGCTTTACAGTAATATATATTCCAAATATGGAGCAACTAGCTCAACCACTAGCAATCAATTCCGATTTTTTAAGGTGAACGAAGGTAATTTAAACGATAAATCAGAATTAGAGAAAAGGAATAATATTAATATAAATGGTCATTTAAAAGATCAAGCAGAATTAGAAAAAAGTATCGATTGTGATATATCAATCATCAATTGAATAAAACAATTTCTTGATCGATTAGGAAATTATCATCGCACCAATAAACATAAATAAGGTAATTTAAAAGATCAATCAAAACCAGACCTATAATAATGCTAGACTATTTCCAGATAATAAAATAATCGTTATCTAAATATCCTCATTATAAAATAAATATGCTTCACTAGAAAGTGTAGTCGCAATGTCGGACCAGAAGATACCCTGTAAACAGTGACATGCATTTATTGTCTTTAGAATTTCTTTCGGTCTCGAGTTCTCAAAAATTCCGATACATGCACTAAGAACTGTGGCTACAAACCGATATCAATTGATGTTGGGAATAATTTTAAATAAATATTCAAAGACTGACTGATATTGAAAAACAGACTTCTCTTAATCTATTTGCAATTGATAGAGGCAATTAAAATAAAGTTCATCACTTAAATAAATTCAATCAATATACAACAAATTACAATATTTATACCACTCAATAGAATGTGATACGTTAATCTAGTCCGAGCGCATTATCTGACTGCGTTGAAGTGGCTGTATTAAGTTGCCTTTTACTAGAATAGCTAAACCTTATCGTCTTGAACCAATCAAGGTCGTTTTGGCTGTTGCACGTTGCAAGCGATACTTTTGTAATGCGATTGTGATTGTGATATGTTGGGCTGATCTAGTTGCCCGACAAGTTACTCACATGGCGTCCCTGCGGCAGGTCATGACCAGGGCGAAGACATTTGTGGGGCTGCGCAGCATTAGGGCCAAGAGGGCGCCGAGTGTTAGGCTGGCCAAGGCGCTGTCGCAGCAGAAGAGGCCAAAGACGATGCAGCCCGCAACCAGAATGCCGAGCCGTGTGGCCAGCTTCTGTTTCAGATTGAGCTCCAGCAGTATCTCCATGCCCCGCTCTTCCTCCTTCTGATCTCGATGTGGCGTACACTTGGACACTTTTAAAGAAACATTCCGTTATAATATGAAAATATAAATATATTTACGAACTGGCAGCTGTGTGAAATCTAACTAGATATCGTTGCTATCGATGTACTCCTCCTCGCAACGCCCGACCGACACTGACTGAGTAGCCCCGATCGCACTTACACATATGTACCTATATGTAATATCCAACGAACCTCTTATCAACGCGCCCTGATACGCTTTTCACTGCCAGGCATTACGGAAACATGGAGCCCAACCGCTCTATCAATACTATGAGTAATTATAGCAGGGTTTAGGCTCTGCGATAGGCAGGCCCCCTGATTTCTGGGTGGGGTGTACAATGACGGGGCCAGTGTATAGTTAAAGGCTTGCGATATTTTTAATGTGAACTGGTTTATGGTCTACAGTGAAGACATATTATAAGTTACATCACTTTACTTGAATGAAAAAAGTGCTGCTATGGTTTAATTAATTTTTAATCTAATTAAATATGTTATACTAATTTGAATGATTTTTATTATATTATATATTTATGTATATATATAGTTATTATATTTTTCTTTTATTTGATTATTGTTAATGAGGGTTAAAAAATAGATTTAGTTTCGACCTGCAAATTAACATAAATACAGTTCTTAATTTATTTGATTAAGTACTACTTAAAAGCTAATGATAAGATTAACGAAATTAAATAGAAAAGTATTATCTTATTCACAAACACATTGTATAATAAAATTATCTTATTGAATATGTAAAATAAAATACGTTGTTAGTCAATTTCAAGTTCATGCAAACTTGTGAAGCAAGTGTAGATGTTCTTGATTTCCCAAACATGGGTGTAGTATAACAGTTTGTTTACCTATATATATGCATTTCCAAGCAGACCTGAAATTCTACATTATATAGTCGTACGACGCATATGTTGTTTATTTGTCAATTGATCTCGATTGAATTGTGGGGCTCACGAACAAAACATAATTGAATAACAAATGTTCATTGAATGTGGTTTCTTTATACTCTTGCGGAATTGATAAAAACTGTTTTTAGTAAAATTCAGTTTTGCTTTGAAAAATTAATAAGTTAACGAATATACTTCTGGTGCACTTAACCATTGCTAACCTAGATTAACATGATCTAATAACAGCTATCTTTATAACAATAATTCATAATAAGAATTTATACCTTAATAACAACAAAATTTAAATCGATTATGGCTAATCAACTTTGGATTTATTATGGAAAATTTCGAGTGCAATGATTAGCAGATGAGTTAGCAACAAACCCAACCTCATATCGTTCTGAACCCACACCGAACTGAAGCAGCTGATATCGCAGACGCAGTCTGGCCTTCGCTGTGTTCTTATCAAACGAAAACAAAAACAAAACAAAACACCATTAAAAATAAAAAATAAAAAAACAACTGCATATACATATGTGCAACAAAGGCTTAACAAAGGTGTTGTAGGTGTAGGAGTATTGACGAGTAATAACGAAGCTAATCTAGAAATAAAAATAAATAGTCTATTGCCTTATCGCCAAGTAATTATTTTAGAAAAGTAAAATGAGTTCAATTTATTTTTAATACTATCTGCGAAATGTGTAAACAGGGTCATCATTAATGCGAATTAGCATTGCTTAAGGGTTAAGAGCTATCAAGTGACAACAACAACATCAAGCAACAAGAGAAGAACAACAACCGTAATAGCAACAGGCGCCTGACAAAGTTCATTGCTACTGCGGAGATTCCATATATAGCATACATGGCACAGTGGGGCAGAAATGGTTTTGTGTGTATAAATAAATGTGAATGTGAATGTATAATATAATAATATATAACGATATTACATATTAATGAAAATATTTATATAAGCTATTTCTTATGTTCCACAAAACTTTTTACCTATTCAATTTAGAAATATTTCTAAGATAATTGAAAGATTCTTGTATTGGTCCAACTATATGTATTTATATTCTATAATAATAATGTAAATAAATAAAATGTATAACACTTAACCATATCATTTTTAAAAAGTCTTCAAAAAGATGACAAATTCATCAATTTTATGATTAAACTTACAACAATAATATGAATTAATATAGATATGATTTAATTTTCAAGATCTTAATTCAACCGAATTTGAACAAATTTAACCAACAAGATAATATGTTGATTTATATGTAAATATAAAATATAAATAAAATTAAGGAATTGTGTGAATAATTTATTTTTGCTTATCGGTAAGAACTGTGTAAATGAATTATTATTTATCTTCTAAATCTGGACCTATGTTCCACTGTGCGCAGTACCGCTTAATATGCGCGTCGTACATAAATATGAATGTGTTTTTTTAATGTACATGTATATGTGAAATGAGTGTGTGTGGTTGTGTATGGCTTGGCATCTATGCTAGGGACCGGGACCTTGACTTATTTCGTATTCAACGCACAAAACAGTAAACGGTTCTACACGCGCACTCCGCCAGTTGGTTCACTTGGCTAACTTGGCTAAAAACTTGGATTTGGCTGACTTGGCTTGTTGTGGCTCGCCTGCATGTAAATAACTGATCGTTGGTGACGATAACCTGACACTGACTTTGGCTTCAATTGGCTAGCAATGCCAGCTGACAGTCGGGCGGCCAATTCACTTTTTAACTCTGGCCAGGCCACTGCGGTTCGCGGGCTTGCCAGTTTTCAAGCTCTTGTTGTTATCGCACTGAACATCAATTGACATACTTTTTGCACAATTCGCGTCACAGCACCAGCAACAATGACAACAGCAGCAGCAGCAATCAACGAGACGTTCTAATCGACAGCAACAACCAACAACAACTGAGCGATTTCTGAGCGGACGCATCGCTTTGCCGGTTCTATTTATCTATCAGCCAGTATGACCAGCTGACTGAGAGCGGGAGCGTAAAGCTTCACAAAGCGAGAGAGCGAGAGAGAAAGAGAGCAAGATCATTAGAATTATCAGCATGCTCTGCAGACCCCTCCCCCTAGCAAACAGGTTCGATGCATAGCTGCGAAACGTTGAGAAAAATGTTGAACTTTGTCTAGCTTAAAAAAACAAATTTTATTAGAGATCGTTTATATTTCTTAAGTGCAAGTAAAATTAAAAACATTTTCGAAAATATTAAAAAAAAATTAATTTTTTCGTTTATGTCTTTATTTTAATCAACGTCTTCATTAGATTAATTTGCAGTAAATTTAATAAATTAGCAATCAAGTATGAAAAAATAAAAAATATTACTGGAAAATTTAATATTTATAAATTTATAAAAAGGTAAAATAGTTTAATTGGATACATTTTATTCGTCGACAAAAAAAGGATTGCATAACTTTAGTCTGAGCATTTAATTATTTTAATATTTGATATAAATATTTAATATTGCTATTAGTGTTAATATTTAAAAATAGAAAAAAAATTTTAAATATAAATTCCTCCAATAATTTATTTTGCAAACGCAGTTACTTAGTTTTTCACATATAAATGTAATTAATACATCATTAATATAATAATTTCCTGAACGATAAAGATAAGCTTTAACAATATTCCTGAATTATGGCTATTATAGATAACACGTCAATTTATTTTCCCGTTAGTGCACTTGTTTTAATATATTTACTTAGAGCTCTCAATAACATTTTTAATATCGTTGTTAACGCGAATTTGCGCACTGTTAAAGCAAAGCACAACTTCTTCATTTTAATTAAAGCCCCATAGTCAAATATAAAGGTAAAAAGAAAAAGAATTGGCTGCACAAAAACACAAGCAAAAAATGCCAATGCCAAAATAAATTAACATAAAGCCGGTCGGCAGTCGTCGCAGTCGCAGTCGCAGCAGCTGCGCTGTCGGCGTCGTAGTCGCCGTCATTGTCGTCATCGTCGTCGACGGGGCGTAGCTGTCAAATGCCGGCGGGCAAACATATAAAAAATATATGTGCATACTTTCAGGCGGCGCGTATAAAAAATGTGCGCACACTTTTTGGCAGCTTTCTGAGTTATAGACGGTGAACGAGAGGCACCCAGCAGTGTGTGTGGGGGCGTGAGCAGTTAGTTCGACGGTGCATGTGTGTGAGTGTGGGTGTCTGCGCCTGTAATTGACACATGTTACGCGCACAAAAGCTGGCAACGTAAGCAATGGCAACTTACGCACTAACTGCGCCTCTGCATGAACCGTCAGCCCAGTCAAATCGTTATTATCGTCATTGGGGCCGCCAAAGACACACACACTCTCGCCCCCACGCACACACACATCTGACGCACATGTTATTCAATGCTGCTGCTGCTGCTGCTGCTGCTGCTGCACAGCCTTCAAATGCAGGCAACCTCAGTCAACTTTGTTTGTAGCCGGCAAAAACAAAAACACACGCGCACACATAGAAAGTTAGAGCGAGAGGCAGTGAGTGAGCGAGAGAGCAAGCCACTTGCGTGCTGATAACATTTACGTCAGCTGTGCGGCACTTTTGTGGGTCGTGGGGAGGGGGGAGGGGCGCCAGGGGGCCGAAGTACACGTGAGTTCCGGACTTGGGAGCTGTGGCTAGAGTCGTGCGCAGGCAAGCGTCAAACGTTTGTACCTTGCCCCATTGGCCCCCAGGCGACAGCACACACACTGGCCCCCCATTTCCGCTCCCTCTCGCCCACACACACACACTCTCTTTCGCTCAGTTGGTGCTGCTGTGTTTGGCATTTGTTTGTGTTGTCAACAAAAGTTTCTTTGAAATCAGTAACAGATGTCGATTGAAATGGCACAATTGCTGTCCGCGTCGCTGCCAGCGTCGACAGTGACTGCGACTGCGGCTCAGTGAGCAGCTGGCGGCTGTTGTTACTGCTGCTGCCACCGTTGGCTGCTGCCACTTATGATGAATATTTTTATGCCAGACACAGGCCGAGGCGCCGCACAAACTCCGCTTTTGCCAGACATCGCACATTGTGCGCTAGTTGCCAGCATTTTAATTAAAATTCTCGTTCAAGTTTCACGTTTTTAATGTTAATGCAATTTACCCAATCGAAGCCAAAGACAATACAAAGGCCAAGCCACAGACGCCCGGCGACCTTCATTGTTCTAACCGCTAATACTGTACTAGGCCATAACTGCAAAGGGTATACTAAGCGAATGATGTCCCAGATTTTTACTGGTATCAAAAAAACAGTTAGTTGTCTGTCGCCAAAAAAAAAACACATGCTGAACCTTGACATACCCTTTTGAGCCATGAATAACTTGAGGTGCAGGATATCCAGTTAAAAACAAACGTAAAGAGAAAAGAAAAATTTAAAGAACAGAATTATTGACTTTGCGGAATAAGAAAATTTTGTCACAGGTCTATTTTATAAAAAATATATTATATTATTATTATAGAGGATTAAATTAGTCAAATAGAGAATTCGTTTGACAAAGTTCTGAAAGGTTCATGTCAGAAATTTTATTTATTTGTTTGTCATTTATAAGTAGCACAACTCTTGATAATCAATAAAAATAAAATTTAAATTTAAAAATTAGTATATATATTTGAATACATTTACATTTTTAAATAAATTTTCATTTCAAAAGCATACAAAGAAAATCGCGGGTTACATTCTCAAAATGTATAGAAAAAACATTAACAGATTTTAATAAATATTTATATTGAGTTTGAGTCATTGAAATTTGTATTCAATCGGAATATTTACCATTAAGTTGGGAATTTAACAAGACAATAATTTTTATGACATATTTTGTAATAGAGAGCGAACTAAAAATCTATTGAAATTGATTTAAATTTGTCATGGGCATTTTTAAGAATTAATAACAAAAACGAAAGATTTTAAATTTAAAGGTGAAATAACGAAATATGTGCTATTTCAAATGATAAAAGTTTTAAATCAATAATGTTCATGTTTGGTTAACAAAGAGTTACAGAAATTCAAAGTGTGGCAAAAAATGAAATGTAA
The DNA here is from genome assembly GCA_035047465.1 of Drosophila sordidula. Taxonomy (NCBI): domain Eukaryota; kingdom Metazoa; phylum Arthropoda; class Insecta; order Diptera; family Drosophilidae; genus Drosophila; species Drosophila sordidula. Next base: position 806,103 of record JAWNPQ010000290.1, read on the forward strand.
TAATTGAATACTCCCTATTTATTGGCACTACAGGGTACACAAGTGCAGAGCCTCTGAAAGGCGTCCCTTCTCCTCAGGGAGGAATGCTGCTGTTATTGCCGTTGACAACATGTCCATGTCTGTGGCTGGCTGAGCTGTGGCTGCTGGCGATAACAAACGATAACTGCATGTTAAATAGAAGCTAACGAACGGGCAGTAAGCAGATGTGCGGGGCGTATGGGGGACAGATGGGGCCAGTCAGGAACAAACAAAGCGTCAGCATATGCTGGCCAGGAGCAGGCACCAGGAAGCTGCTGCCAGTTGCTGTTGGCTGGACGTGCAGCTATTTGAATATGCGCCCGCCTGTCGCTCTGTGGCCGTAGTTGGCTTTAGAAAATCACTCAGGTAGCAAAATGCCATCGCCATCATCATCCTCATCATCATCCTCATCATGATGGTGTCCCAGCCCAAAAGCAAGCCGTCCACTGAAGGGTTGCAAAAAAGCGCACAGCAGTTGCAGACAAAAGTAAAGTTAAGGCAAGCTGATCCTGAAGTGTCTGCGAATGTGTGTGTGTGTGTGGTAGCCACAGGCCATGAGCATGTGTGTGTGTGTGTGTGCAACAAATGCTGTGTACGCCCCTAGGCGAGGCGAGGCACTAACGAGCTTTTGCTTGCTTGCAATGCGACAGCAGCAGGTGTGCCAAACACACACACACACACACACACACACCAGCACACACACACTCGCACATGGCGCAGCTGAGTGACGATAATTGAAATTTCATCACAGTAGTTTGTGGTTTTGTATCACACACACACACACATGCACACGCACACCCCATCCACACACTAATGCGCAATTCATGGCTGCTGCAGTTTTGTGTTGCCTGCTTTTAGGCGGCCGCCCAGCTTGAGGAATCGCATTGAATCGAATGCGCATCGGAAACGAATGCAATTGAAGAATTTTCGTTTTTTTTTTTTTGGTTTAAAACACTTTATTTCTTGGGTTTCATTTTAGCCTTTCTTCGTAGTTGTAACATTTACTTTAGGTTTCTGCTTTTGGTTTTCATTTGCTTGTTTATAGTTAAAGTACAGTTAAATATGTTGTTTTTGTTTTATAGCAATACAATAAATACTAATTAATAAATTAAATACATACATAAATACACGTCAATAAATTAGCCATAATGATAGCAATAATATTAATAATAATAATAATCATCATAATTATAATAATATTTTATACGCATAATAATAAAATCTACTATGTTCAGTTTAAGTATTCGGTTCTTCTGTCCTTTTTGGGATTGGGTCCTAAGTACTACTTACAGCTTTGATTTTTTCTTCTATTAATATATATTTCGAGTTGCCTTTAATATAGGTTTTTATTTATAGTACGATAAACTTTAATGTGGTGCAAATATTTTTTGTTTTTAGCTAATTTTTTAAGTGCTCACACAAAGTTTTTTAAATTAATTGATTTCTAAGTTGGGTGCGTGAAAACTGTTTCTTATTTATTTACCTTTTATTTATCTTAAAAGTTTTTTGAAAAAAGTTTAAGCAATAAAAAATGTATTCAATCAAGATGTCACGCGCCCAACTCATTTAACAGTATTTTTTTTGTATTTTGTAAGTATATTTTGAGTGCTGAAATGCAAAAAGGTATTTATTATTTTTTTTTATTTTTTTGCATATTTTTTTAATTTTCAAATTACATTTCTATTTCGTTTACTTGAAGTATATTTAAGTGTGCATTTAGAAAACTATTTGGATAATGCTGACGATTTCACTTATTTCTCTTTTCTTTTCCTTCTTTTGTTTTTGGTTAAGGTTTTAGTTTAGTTGAACTCCATAATTATATGTAGGTTTTAATTATAATCGCATCGTATTCCTTTAATTTGACTAGCACAAGTATTTCTTCTTGGGTTTCATCATGCGAATGCGTCATTTGGAGCCCAGGCCGTTGGGCACCAGCACACTGGGCGTGCCAGCGCCCACAGCAGCAGCGCCCCCAGCGACGCCAACGTTGACGCCCCCGGCGCCAGCGCCGCCGCCCACCACGACCGCCTCGCGTACGCCGGCGGCAGCCGCCTGCAGGTGTGCCGAGGCCGCAGCTGCCGCGGCCGCTGCCGCTGCTGCGGATGCTGCTGTGGGCGTGGGCGGGGATCGGGTGGCCATGGCGCTGCGCAGGCCGCCGGCGCCGGCGCTGGCCGCGTGCAAATGCTTGGCGCTCAGCTCGCTGGCCCGTGAGTTGCCGCACACCTGTGAACGAAACAAGGGACATTTGAACGGGATTAGTGACAAGTTGTGGCCCAGAGCTGGCTAGGAAACCCACCTGGTGATGGCTATCCCAGTCCCTGTACTGACACGAGGCGCTGCAGTAGCGCGCCATGTTGCAGCCGGAGCAGGTTTCGGTGGCCTTGCGACCGCAGTTCCAGCATTGCTGTTGCAAGTTGCTGCCCTGCAGAACAAAAAAGAAATTTACAAAAATATGATAAGCGAAGTTTTTAATTTAAAATTTAAGTTAAACCTAAGTAAAACCTTGCGATAATAATTTTAACGTATCGTGTTTGCCAATAATATTTTTATTATTTATATATTTAAATTTAAAACTCTTAATTGATATAATTAAGCTAATAAATCCAACGGATTAAAATGTAATAAGTATTTAAATATTCCACAATCCAGCTTAAAATTGCATTACAACCAAATTAAAGCGATGTAAGCTCTTTATTTTTGACAACACTAAAATATTTTATGATAATTTAAAAATATATAAAACGTTACGTTCATTAAATTCAACCAAGGCAATATTTTTGTTTGGGTTTTTGTAGTTAAGTAGCTAAAAGATGCCAGTATATAGGAAAAATCTGCTTATCAAGCAGTGATAAAGTTTCAGTGCCAATTTGCTGAATGATTACCACAAGAAACAATTATGCAGCTTTCGAGTTTTAGGGGCGTAAAAATGTATTATAAAGGCAAACGAGAATATAGGAGAAAAAAGAGAAATATAAATTTTAAATAATTTGAAAGCTGTACTGTATTACAAATTTTATGAGCAATTTCTATTGATCAATATAATCATTATTATTGTGTAACAATAAGTCCCAAGATGGAGAGACTGAGTTACTGTTTAAGTATTCAACTCTCTATGTCTAACTTAATATAGTCTATATTTACACACATTTGGTTTTTGGGAGAATATTTAATTGTATTTTATCTATCTATCAAATAAAAATCAGATGGTTTATATATATTATTTATATGTATTTGGACCTTAAGTGATATATTTAATTCTATCTAATCTAAATATATTTTAATAGAATTAATTTTCAGGTGAATATTTAGTTTCAACTTATCTATCTATATTTGAATATATTATTTATATGCACTTATGTTTTAAGCAAAATATTTAGCTCTAGCCAATCTATCTATATTTATATACATTTGGTTTTGGGGGAATATTAATTCAAGTTAATTTATTTGTATTTAAATATAATTTTGATATCAAAATAGTACATCTATATTTTAAAATAATTGATTTTTGAGGCAAAATGGGAATATATATTTCTAGCAAAATACATTTTCGATTTTTGGCTTATCCATTTATAGTTAATTAAATTTGATACTTAAAGGAAATCTTTGTAGCTTACGTTCTGTGCGCTGGCTATGGATGGCGACTTGTTGTCCAGGTCGCGCTCCCCGCTGGAGTGGCGGCTCATCTCCATGAAGAACTTCTCCATGCGCAGGCGCTCCTGGGTCATGATCTCCGCGGCGCGCGTCTCGGCGGCGACCACAGCGCGCTGGATCTCGATGACGGCCTGGCGCTTGACCTGCCGAGCAGAGAGTGGGGGGAGGGAGGGAGGGAGGGGGAGGATTAGAGAGGGAACGCTAGCCGGATCAAGTGATATCCACTCACCTGGGTGACGGCATCCTCGGCGTTCCGCTTGAACTCGGCCACCTTCTCCTCGGTCTGGCGGCGCAGCTCGGCCATGGCGGCGGGCGTCAGCTCCTGGCCGCTGTTGGCGCCGTGCTGGGGCTCGATGCCGCGCTGCTGGAGTATGGTGATGGCCCGCTTGGTCTTGTCCACCATCGCCGAGATGCAGTTGAGCATGGTGTGTATGTTCTTCCACTCCTCCTCGCCGCCGGGCGCGCCCCCCGCCCCGTTGCCGCCCCTCGCCGCCACTTGGGGCAGCGCATGCCGCGCGCCCGCCTGCCCCTCGCCCAGCCGCAGATCGCGCTCGTCGCGCTGCATGAAACCAGCGGCGGCGGCGGCGGCCACCTCCCCAGCGGCGGCCGCCGCGCTGTAGTCGAAGGCGAGCACCGAGTGCGCCGGCGCCGGATGCATGGCCAGGCGCTTGCTGGGCGGCGCGTAGGGCGCGCCGGCGCCGGGCCCGCCGCCGCCGCCTCCCACGCCGCCGGCGGCCATGTACTCGCTCCACTCCTGCAGGCCGTTGTGGCCGCCGTGCTCCATCATGGAGTCCGAGGAGCGGCGCTTGAACAGCGCACTGCCGTTGGCCGGCGCCGGCTGCGGCGCCTCCAGCTGCACGAAGATGTCGGCGAACTCGCCGTGCGGCGCCAGCTCCATGACGGCCTGCTCGTTGCCGGTGACGTACTGCAGCGGCGACTGGTTGGTGGCGCGCGCCAGCGCCTGGATCTCGCGCTGCATCAGCGCCACGCTGTTCTTCAGCAGCGGCATCACGTACGGCCGCAGCGGCAGGTTGATGGCCTCCTGCAGCGCCAGCCGGAACTCCTCGAGCGGCATGGCGCCGCTGCACAGCGACAGCACCAAGGCGCGCACCCGCTCGCCCACCTCCGGCTGGCCGAGCTCCTGCGAGAACTGCACCAGCGCGCCGAGGAACTTGCGCAGCTTCGACAGCAGCCGCGCCTGCTCCACGTGCGCCGCGGCGGCGGCGGCGGCCGCAGCGGCCGCGGCCAACGTGGCCGCGTGCTGTGCGCCCGGCGTGGGCGACGTCGCCGAGCTGGCGCCGCTTCCGTTCACCACCGGCGAGGTGCTCGCGTTGCGCTGCGGCCGCTGGTGGTGGTGCAGCTGCTGGGGCGGAGAGTGCGGCGAGCGGGGCGCCACGGCCAGGTTGCGCGCCAGCTCCGGCGGCGAGTCGGGCGGCGTGCGGCAGAGGCGATCCCGCTCCCTCTCACGCTCCCGCTCCCGACTGCCGTTGGGCGTGTGCTGGCTGCTGGCTGTGTTGCTGGCGGAGATGGACATGTCTTTGCTGCTGCCGGAGGAGGAGCTGGAGGAGCTCTTGTCGTTGCTGTTGCTGCTGCTGCTGTTGCTGCTGCTGCTGCTGCTGCTGCTGGCTGTTGGAAGGAAGAAGCTCGTTAGTCCACAATAAACACGAAGAAACAGCAGACACACATTCGCACACAGGATGTGCAGGCGAAGCGCATTACAAATGCATTAGACACTGCTCGGAAGCTGCAACATCAGCCATGCCACAGATATGCTGTTGACCACAACAAGCTGCAGCACTTGTCTGCCATGCTCGCCAGGGGGCGCTGCATTAACAAATTTGTTTGAACATGGGAAATAAATTAGCAAACATTTTTGGGTGCCATTTGCCAGCCAACAAGCGCCCAGAAGCCCAGCCAAGCAAGCAAATCAAGCGCCACGCACTAATTGCTGGGCAAAGAAGGGGGTGGATTGTGTGGGGAGGGGGGAGGGTGGGTTTGATGAGGCCCCACTGTGTGCAACGTGCCTGGCCCTGAGCCAGCTGCCAAAGCGCCAGCTCAAAAATGAAAAGCTTAACGCAAAAGCCGCAGCGCGCAGATGGACGGGCCTCGGGTTGATGCTGATGCTGATGCTGATGCTAAGGCTGATGCGAGGGGCGGTCCGTGTGGGGTTGGCCTGGGGGTGAGACAGCAGTCGCTGAAAGGCGACAAGTGCGCAACAAAATGTTTTGCACTCATCTACAAAAACTGTTCAGCTAAAGAACTTGTATTGAAAAAATCCACTTTATTTATTAAGGAAATATTTAAAATGTGTAAAACAAAACTATATACAAAATATTAAAAATAAATTAGCTGACAATTTTAGTTTTAAATCTTTAAATCTATCTCAAACAAATTTTTTATTTGTTCCTCTATCTACATATTTTGGTGTTGCGATCCTTATAGGGGCATACAATCAATATAAATTTTTTTGTCGAAGTCGGCCGAATCGTACCACTATATCCCATGATAAAAATCAATAAAAAATAGTTTTCTTCAACATTTAGAATTGAAAATTTGTTTTTTTGTAAAGCTTTTGGATCCATAGCTCCCATATTTTAAACTCCCATAACTTTGTCAAAACTGAACATATTTCCATGTTTGGCATTTTGTTCATGATTTGTCCTCTAGATTGATTCTACATTTCAAATATAAGCACTTTTGAAAATAATTTTTTTTTAATTTTTTGAAAAAAGCATGTACTCCCCCCTTACTCATTTTTGAAAATTTTTTTTTTTCTAAATTTAGAAATCCGAGTTTTCATTTTTAATCGATTCTGGTGGTCACAATTAGTATAAAAAACAACATTAAAACCGATTCTGAGAGGATCAAATTTTTTGTCAAAAATCATGCAAAAATTTACAAAAATTTTGACATATAAAGCTCCCAAGGTCGTGGTTCACTTATTTCAAACGCCCATAACTTTGTCAAATCTGAACCGATTTTCATATTTGATGACATTTTGTTCATGGTTTGTCCTCTAGATTCATTCTGCATTTCAAATATATTCATTATTGAAAATAATATTTTTGTGGATTTTTTTATAAAATATCATGTACTGCTCCCTAACTCATTATCGACAAATTTTTTTTTTTCAAAACTTAGAATTCCAAATTTCTTCTTTTAATCAATTGTTTTTGTCACAATTTGTATAAAAAACAACATTAACACCGATTCAGAAGGTGTACAATTTTTTGTCAAAAATCATGCAAAAATTTACAAAAATTTTAACCTGTAAAGCTCGCGGATCAATAGCTCCCATATTTCAAACGCCCATAACTTTGTCAAAACTGAACCGATTTCCATGTCTGATGGCATTTGGCTCGTGGTTTTTCTTCCAGATTGATTCTTCATTTTAAAGATATAGGTTACCAAAAATAATTTTTTGAATATTTCTCCCCTCATTTACGAATTTTATATTTCTATTTTAAATCGATTGTAATGGTCAAAATTAGTGAAATAAAAGCAAGTTCTGAGGGTTCTATCATCAAATTATTTGTTCGCTCTGTCAACCCTCGCACTAAATAACTCTCTAGCTCGCTCTTTCCGTCTCTCTGCTATAAATTCTCGAATTGAAATTCGGTTTGCAAATGTTTTGTCGCCTGTTTCGCATTGGCGACCAAACACACACAAACTTTGTTTGCACAAGCTAATGGAAATTGTTTATGTGTGTGGGTGTGTGTGGTGGGTGTGGGGTGGGTGTGGGTGCAAATGTTGCCACTGCTGCTGACGATGACGATGACGAGGTTGAAGGCAGTCGATGCTGCTGCTGCTGCTGCTGCTGTGGCTGCTGCACAGTTTGCTTTTGTGATAATGATTGTGGATACAGCTGCAACTGGCTGTGTTTTCACAGCCATTCAGGCACGCCAATCGAAGGGACACAAACACACACACTCGCACACACTCGCATAAACAGTTAGCGGGGGCAGTTGGAGGCATCACTCAACTGAGTTGGCGGCGGCTTATCAAACGCCAAACATAGACAATGATGGATCACATGATGCCGCCGCCGGGCCCTGTAATTGGCTGCTATGCAAAAAGCGAAGAAACAAAAAGTAAAACAGAATAAATAAAAAGAGAAACAAGTGTCGCCCACGCTCCCACTGTGTATCTGTATCTGTCCATCTGAGCCGAGTATCTCTTCTAGCTAACTGGCTGTGTACAATTGTAAAATATTGCAGTTGGCTGAGGCTTAAAAGTTTGTTAGGGCCGCAAAACCGCAACTGACCCAAAGTTGTGACCCAAGGGGGCAAGGGAGCAGGGGGGCGGGGGCGAGGGCGAGCAGCTGACCAGCTGAACAGCTGTGACTGGGCACGAAAAATGTTTCGGCCACGAAAAACTATTTACGAAAATTTTGTGTTGACAATTCACATATTTTCTAAAACATAATGTTGGCAATTCTGCCGTTTGTGTGAGTGGGGTGTGTGTGTGTGAGGGGGAGGGGAAGGGGCAGCAATGCGGCATTGTGGGAGCCTCAACGGCTGGCGCAACATCAGCATCATGAGTGAGCTTCAACAGCAGCAGCAGCCATCGATTTAAGGTTACGTATACGCAGCATGGGCCAGTGGCAAACTGTGTGTGTGTGTGTGTGTGTGTGCGGGCAACAGAATTTGCACAGCTGCGTCCCATAGATTGCAGTCGAGCGCACAAAACGAAACGTTGGCAAGTTTAGTTTGTGTTGTTGCTGCTGTTGTTGCTGCTGCTGTTGCTGTTGCTGTTGCTGCTGCTGCTGGCATAGTCATTTGGGAAAACAATCATTTTGGCAAATATTCATCATGCGCTGTTTGTGATTATCATCATCAGCAGGCGGCCATAATGAAGTTCTGTTGCTGCTGTTGCTGTTGTGGGCGTCTCCGCAACACATAGCAAACATTTGTTAAACAAAACCTTGTTGTTTTTTTGCTTTTGAAGAGCTTCAGTTTTGAATGCTAATTAGAGAGCAGCGTTTCATTGAATTTAAGCGCCTTAAATGCAGACCAGACACGCACACATTATTGGCCTGGGAATTGACACAGGTACGCACAGCCACAACAACTAAAACAACAGAAACAACAACAGCAGCGGCGGCAATCAAAGCAATGTACACAACACAGCAGCCCCCAAAAGCGGGCTACACTTTTTGCCCACATGCGGGTTGCTGTTGTTGCTGTTGCTGCTGCTGCTGCTGCTGGTGCTGCTGGGAACGCCAACAGCGGCTGTTATTTTTGGGCTAACGTCCAGAAAAAGGGCACCCAAAAAAAGCCGAAAACAGCAAAAGCTTGTCGCCCACACGAAATGCGACTGTGGTCTGCGGTGCCAGCGAGTGCTCGAAACCGACAAAAATGAGTTGTTGCACTCGAAGGCAGCTGCCAAGTACCCAGAAATCTGTGAATACCATTCATATGTTTATGCATTTTGTTGGCAATGCCACTCGCAGGAGTAGCACTTTTTTGGGACTGTGAATATCTTAACATATTTGATTAAATGCAATTTATTTATATAAAAAATTGGAAACACAAATTGACTTAGTGGAAATAAAAAATATTATGTTGAGCATCTGCTTATGAAATTTTATTAAAGTTACTTTAAGTCATTTTTTTTTACTAAATTACTCTGATGCTGAGATATAAAAGAATAAGGAAGAGTAAATAATGATGAATAAACCGTGTTTTTAATTTCATGTTCGTATAAATTCCACGGAAATTTCGAGGAATTGCGTATCGCATGGATATTTTTTTAAGCAGAATTAAGAACCCCAAGTTATATTTAAATTTTTTTAAGTTGAAGCAAAATACTCATAGTAGAATAGGCGAGTTTCAGCAAAAATTATTCTGAAGTAGAATTATAAGAAATTGTTAATTATAATATTTATTTTTTATCAAATTGAGAACTTGCAAAATAACTTTATCTATGTAAGGTATCTAAGAGGCAAGAGGCCCATATGGAAGGGTATTTATACTGCTATGAGTATTGATTTTTTAAGATCACAAATACCATATAGACAAAAGTACATTTTAAGAGAATAAATTAAAATCAATGGGTACTTGAGAAGTTGTTTTCTAATCAATAAAAAAATATAAATAAAATAAAAAAACCAACTCGCTTAAAGAAAAGGGCTTAGAAATTAAAATATACTCATTTTACTAATGAGGTTGCTCTAATATTTATTTTATTTATTTCATCTCGATCTAAACTCAGTCAACTTAAATTGCTTAAAAAATTTATATTACCAAGCTTGTATAGAATAACTGCTAATCGGGTAACTTCAACTAGTGCGCCCTCATTTGCTTTTGAATAGGAAAAATAACCAAAAATTAAAAAGAAAAGAAAACTGATTGGAAAGGTTCCCAGGTAAAGCATAAAGCATAAAGTTGTTGCTCGAGTTACCAGAAGAAGAAAATATGAAAGTGTACGTTTTCCATGTTTGACATAATCTATACGAATACTAACCAATACACCTGACTAGAGGCCATTATATGACATTTGCCCGTAAAAATAAACGCTCATAAAAATGTTTATCACTTAACTTGCTTGAAAATCTCTCTCCGGCAACATATTTGGTTTGTTGCCTGCTTGTTGTTTGGCCATGCCGCAACATAAACAGGCAGGCACACCGATACACTCACAGACACCCACATCCACACCCACACGCACACACACAGCTGCTGCCGTTCACACCATCAATCGTCGTGCCTGTCGCTTGGCTGCACTTGTGCTCCCAATCCCGTGTCCAATCCCAGCTGGCAAGTCCCAATTAAACGCCTTAATGTATGCCATGCCCATTCGCCGTCACATGCCCCGCCCCTGCCCCTGGCCAGGCCCATGTCCACATGCCACTCACCTTTAAGCCGTCGACTAATTGCAGCCGCAGTTGCTGCTGTGTTGGCTGCCGCCGCCGCCGCCGCGGCCGCTGCTGCTGATGAGGCCGCTGACGATGACGCGGATGAGGCAGCTGTTGATGTGGCCACCGCGACCGCTGCTGCTGCTGCTGCCGCTGCGGCCGCTTCGTAGGCGTCCTTGTCGGTAATCTCCTCCTTAATTATCGCTTTGCCATCGAGCGCCATCTGGAAATAGTCGCAAATTAGTTGAGAAATTTAAACTGATGTTGTTGCTTCTCTTGTTGCTGTTGCCACAACAATGACAACAATTGAATGCCCCCACAAATTATAATTATAAGCGAGCGAAACCTGTACAGGTTCCCATGCGCCAACGAAAACATCAAGTGACAAAGTTCTCACATTATGATTTCAAATTATTTGATTTCAATTTGATTAAATTGTTCTCTGACATGCAAATTGGGCGCGCCAAGCCAAAGGTCCTTGTCGAGGATTGGCCCCGTCTGTGTGTGGGCTGTTAGCTGTGTGTGTGTGTGTGTGGGTGTGTGTGGGTGTGTGTGTGTGTGTGTGTGTGTGTGTATCTGATTGTGTGTTGGGGCCTGGGACCGAGCCTCATTAGAGGCAGCTGTAGCCACGCTTGGGGCAATGCGCGTGCATGCGAAATTAGTTGGCAGACCCCAACCAGAAGTTTGCAATTGGAATTGGAAATAATACAACAATTAAACGGTTCATAACAAATGAGCACTGCTATTCAGTTAGTCCATGATTATAAATATTGCCGCTCATTAAATGATCGATGTGTACTTGAACAAATAACAATATACTTGTTATATGTTTATAATTTTATTGTTATCGATAGTATATACATATATAGTTTCCGAATTTAAGAAAATATAAGTCTATTTGTTTTCTTTTTTTGCATTTTCATTTTTTTGGTTTTTCGCCTAATTTTTAAAATTTTAGAAAAACATTTTCAAACATTTTCTAAAAATAAATGTTATTTTCTGCCCAAATCAATATTTTATTTTGTATTAATCTAAACACAAAGTACAGATATAACACCCTGTTAATTAATGACTTTGTGTTTTCAAAAAAAATTCACAGTTACAAAACGTTTGATGATTTCAAGGTTCAAAGTTCGAGTTTCAAACCGCAGGATCGTTCTGAAATCAAACTATGTTATAACACTTTGCAGTTTTATATTTATAAAAATAATAAAATAATAAAAAAAAATTTAACGTTTTTTAACACATTGATTATTAATATAGTTAAAATCTCTAAGATATTTAGAGAACGATTAGACGATTCACTTTTTCGTTTTTCCTTCAAGGATTATCTTTAAAGACTGTTAACTTATTTTTACATAACTCAAGATTTTTCCATCTCAGCTCGAATTAATTAATTTTTTGGATTAACCTCAAGCCAAAAATTAGAAAAAGAAAATAAAAATATTTCGTACCCATGGCAAATTTATTTTCAGAATGTATCAGCTTTTTTAAATATTATATATTAAATATTAAATATATAATGTATAATAAAATTAAATTAAATTTAGAAATTTAAATTAATTAACCAAAAAATATCGCCTAAGAAGAAATCTAAACACTGAGTTATTCCCACTTTTTTATGAGATTCTAAAAGCTTTATGAGCTTTTTAAAACATTTCCTAAAATGTTAATATTTTCTTAAGTTCTGTAAAAAATAGTTTATGCCAGTTTATTATGGCTAATAGAGACGCCTCTTGAAGAACTTGAATTGCGCCAATTGCTATCTAAACGGACGGGCATTGCAATTTTCCCCCTCCACACACACACACCCAGACCCAAACTTTGGTTCACAATTGCGTGTTTTCAACACGGCATTCAGCACAAACATTCGAGAGGCACTTGCCGCCCATTTAAGCAGCCACTCCCCCAACCACCGTGGCCTGAACCACATTTGCATTCACCCCTTTGGCACGCACTTGTTTTCGTGTTCATGTCCGGTCGTCTGTCTGTCCGTCCGGTCGCTCCGGCTGAGCATGGGAAAATTTGTTGATTTTTATCACTAAAATATGTAAATACCTGGGCGAGCTGTGGGAGCTTGTGCAGCTTGCCGGCTGCATAAACAAAAGCGTAAAAGAACGCCAGCAAAACAAAAAAAAACAAAAACAACGAAAACAACACAAAGGAAAAAATCTGCTCATTTTCATTCATGTTTTCGATCAATCTCCGGCAAACCCCCCTCGAACGAGCAACAATTGCTGAGGTGTAAAAACAGTTTTTTTTTTCATTGTTTTTTTTTTTTTTTTTTTGGCGCAATGTTTAAAGTCAATCGTCGCACTTGGCCATATTTACACTAGGGGGGATATTACAGAGAGATCTCCGAAAGAGAGATGGAGATAGTGAAGGAGAGAGAGAGCGCAAACTGGCGCACAGCTGTTTCGCATCAGGCAAATTACTCAAAACGCTGCAAATGAAATTCTATTAAAAATAAACACTTGACACGCAGCTGCCGCTTGCCAAAAGGGGGGGCGGGGGGCGTGGGCACCTAATGACGGATCCAGCCGGCATATGGCGTCTATAACACTTGTCAACTGCTTGGGCGGGGCAGGGGGCTCGGGACGAAACTAACAAAGCGAAACATGCGTGACAGGCGGCAACAACAAGTGTTTTGTGTGTGCGCCAGGTGAGTGGGCGGAAAGTGGGATAAAGGGGGGGGGGGCAGGGGGGGCAGGCGGGCGAGGGCAGGCCTGACTCACTTAATAGCTTGGCTGGCAGCAGCTGCCGGCAAGGCAGAGGACCAGGCTATGACGAATGAATCAAATGTCAGCAGCAGCCGTGTCGTCGTCGTCTCTCAAGCAGCTGTCGCCTGTCGGCGCCAGCAGGCGGCTCAACTTGAGCTGTTGCTGGCCCCCCAAACACACAGCACCCCCCTCTGGCCGCCGCCCCCCCCTTCCACCCGCCCTGCACGCCCCTGGGTGCCAGGCCACTTCAAAGCTTCGGAGCTGGAGCTTCAGTTTCAGCAAAATGGAAAATGTCGCCCGCAGAACTTTTGCCGCAAAACTTGGGCGGGTTGGGGGGTGTTTGGGGTCAGGGTGGGGAGCAGTCAACGGCAACGGCTGCTGGCGAAATTGCTAAAAGAAAAAGTAATTATTTAAACGGGAGAAAGGCTGCAAGTCTGCTCGTGTGCGGGGCGTGGCAACTATTAGGCAAGCCGTTTGCCAAAGCAATGACAAATTAAAAGCAACACGAAGAACAACAACAACAACGGCGGCAGCAACAACTCGCGCATAATTTTCAATTAGGCTCAACACAAATCATAAAAAATTCAACGACATTCACTTAATTCGTGTAAAAAAGGCCAAAGGCAGCCGCGCTGGACACCAAAGCATTTTATACTTTTATCCCTTTTGCTAACAACAACACACACACACACACAAACACACACATGTGCACAGCGTTAACGAAAAGGCGCGCCAACTGTAATAACAGCAGCAGCAGCAACAACTATGAAGGGTTGCCTGGCCGGGAGTTGGGGTTTTTGGGATTCGAACTGGGCCTGGGACTCGTTGGCTGAAATCACAGCACAGCTGCATGTGCTTTGGCCGTAAGCTGCCAGTTCACGTACACGCTACGTGTGTGTGTGTGTGTGTATGTGTGTGCAAATGACAGCGGCGTGGACGAGTCCAGTCCACACACACACACACACACACACGCAGTCCGGCTTTGTATGTGGCTCTGCGGACTGCGTCATTATGCACAACTGGCGCCCGCCGCCAACGCCGCCTGAAAGAGATTACTGGCGACGACACCTGTGCAACAGCAGCAGCAGCAGCAACAACAACAGCAGACACATTCAGACAGAAGGACGTGCAACACACACACACACATTCATTTCGATTCGTTTCTGTGTGTGTTTTACTGTGAAAACTTTTTGCAACTTGCTGCGTCAGCTGCTTCATTACACATGAAGCTACAAATGTGCGCGCAACGTGCCGCCAGAGAAGTTGCTGGCTGTGCCACATCGAATATTCAATAAAATATCTTTATTCTAGCATTTCTATTTACATTTACTTATATTATATTTAAATCACCATTTAGCCGAAGTCATCAGCAGCCAAGGCTCAAATTTGTTGTCTTAAGCTTTGTAAGCTTTGAATAACAAGAAAACATTTTATTATATTTATATTATATATTATATAATATTCTTATTTTCAAAATTTTAAGCTCAATTTTTTATAGCAATTAAATAGTTATATTATCATTTTTGTATAGCTGTAAAGACTTCTTTTCATTTCAATTAATACTGTTAGTGTAAATCAAAACTTTGAGCAGATTTGTAATCTTTTTCAATAATTAAATATAAAAAAAAAACAAACACATAAATTGAATGTAATGTAAAAGTAATGTAATGAATGAAAGTAAAAGTCGTAAGTCGAATGATAATAAAATATATATTATTAAATTAACAAATTTGAAGTTGATTTTGTAATAAAAACCAATTACGCCTATTGGTTTTTTTTAATATAGTAAAGAATTATTTTAATTTAAATTATTAATCTTTCTGTAAATCACAACTCAAAACTTGAATCAACAAGATAAAACTTTTGAATTTACTTTAGAATCGATATTTGTAAAATACAGCTAACATAAAAATAATCCAAACTTTTATTTTTTGTAAATTTAGTATTGTATTAGTATTGGATTATATTCTTATATTATGTTATCACATATCATTTGAGCGTCCTTGATATTATCATTGATTTATCGAAACTTTTAAGTTATTACAGAAATTATTCAAATTATTAACTTCATATCTTATTACAGCCAACTAAACACAGAAATATATTTTTTGTAACATTGCCTAGATTATATTATCATTGAAAAAGATTAAGAAAAATTAAAATTAATTGAAATTAAAATGTTGCTTTCTTTTTATATTTTGTTTTTTTTTTTTTTTATGTGCTAATTTCCATACTTAGAAATCTTTTATAAATATGAATATTTTTTATGTATTAATAATAAAAATTATATAAATACATTTACTTTTTACAGCAAATACAATTATTTAAATAGTAAAAAATAAGTTCTAACTTTTCAGTTTTTTTTTCCAGGAATACTGAGAACTTTTTGAGTAACCCTCGCGAATGGCTGCTGCTGTGCGTCGCTTGGCCACAGTGTGTGTGTGTAAGCGACTGCAACGTGCCGCAGCATTGGCGTCATTTTAAATTACACATCAGACAAACACACGGCACAAGCAGCAACAACAACACCAGCAACAGAAACAGCAACAACAGCAGCAGCAGCAGCAGCAGCAACAATTTTGCACTAGTCACCGCACGTGTGAGTCTCTGCTCCGCTTACTTCCTTTCCCGCTGGCAGTTTCTGTGTGTGTCAGGCATAATAAGATAATGGCGTGTCACAGCGACCAACAACAGCAGCAGCAACAATAAAAACGGCAACAGCAGCAAGAACAGCATCAGCAGCAGCATCAGCATCAGCAGCAGCAGCAGCAGCAGGAAAAACAGTTGAGCGAGTGTCGCGCTTAATCGGCTTTATGGTCTGTTTTATTTGCGATATGAACTGTTTTGTGCCCCGCCTGGCCATTAACTGGCCGATCGGGCCCGGTGAGTTGGTTGCAGCTGCAGCTAGAACATTTGGCAGCCGCAGCATGCGACTCTTGCCACATGTTGGCGGCATTTCAATTATGCAGCTGCCGCTGCAAATGCAATTTTCTAACGAAACGAGGCCCCGTTGCTGCCAGTTGAAGATTTTCCAGCTGCTTTGGGCTGTTGCTGTTGTTGTGATTGTCTGATTGGAAAAGCGTTTGCAGCACGCAGCACGTGCCGCTGTTGTTGCCGTTGTTGCTGTTGTTGTGGCTGCTGTTGTTGATTGCTTGTGCAGCCAACTTGTCTGCGGCAGGCAAGGCTTAGCCTGTGCAACACAGGCTGGCACGTGCCGCTGCTGCACACGACAGTTGCTGCGGTGTTCCTGCCGTTTTCAATTAAAAAATTGCGACTGACAGCAGCAGCAGCTGTTGCTGCCGCTGGCGTTGCACCTGTGCAATCTAATAGTGCCAAAAACGTATATATATTTTTTTTTTTGATTATTTGGGGCACATGCAAAAATCGATGCATGTTGCTGCGACGACAGCAACACATGCCAGCGGCAGCAACTTTGGGCAGTAACAGCAAAAATCTGTTGCCGGCACTTGAGCTGCAGCTCAAACAACTGTGCCATGACAAGTTACAAGACGCAGAGGGACAGAGAGGAGTGGAAGGGGAGAGCGAGAGGCAGATATACTTAAACTGGCAGCTGTTGCCACTTGGCGGGCGCAGTTTTTCAGTTGCTGTTGTTGCTGTTGCTGCTGTTGCTGTTGCTCCCTTGTACGTTGTCCGTTGCCTCGTTGCCTGGCATCATCTGCGTTTCATCTGGCGCAAGAAATATTGCGGCAGCTGCGAAGTCGTTGGCCGACGCCCCTTTGCCCCTTGTGTGTGTGTGCGCGTGTGTGTGTGTGTGTGTGACAAGGTCAGCGCTGTGTCTGGAAATTGAGGCAGTTGCTGCTGCAAATTCAATTCAAATGTTTTTGGCCCAAAGCAAACCCAACCAGACAATTTGGGCGCTTGCCAGCAAACAGAGGGGAGTGAAAAGAGCAAAGGCAAAGGGCAAGGGTAAGGGTAGGGGTAGGGGTGGGAATGGGGTAAGGGTATAAGGCCACCGATGCTGTATCTGCGCTGGACATGCCGTTAGTCGTGGCATTTTCTTTCTTTTTTCTCCGTATTTTTTGCGCTCACTATTTAGAGAATGTTTAAAACATAAGAGGCGACAGTTGAGGCTAAAGGATTGCCAGTTAGTTGAGTGGGCGGGCAAGAAGCAGGAGGCGAAAGGAGCAGGAGGCGGCAACTCAATGAAGAGTATGTTGAAAATGGCAGCAACATTATGAGGAAGATGAATGAAATGTGCACTTAGTGTAGCACTCTTTGCATCTGTTGAAAGAATGACAGCAAATGGACAACAGGACGCATTCCACAGCTGCCACATCTTCTTCTAGCTCTGCCTCTTATTCTTCTTCGGGTTAGCAAGTGATATATTTCAACTGGAGTTACAGATTTTACTTTAAACTGTGGGACACACTAACTAAGCTAAACTCTAAGATAATATGTATAAGTATTATTTATAATCGTAACCCAACTTGGTTTTTATAATACATTTATTATTTTAAATAATAAATTTTAAATAATACATTTATTAAATTTAGCTGGAATGCACTTGAATTTGTCACTAGCTCCTCTTTTTTAAAAAAAGTAGTATAATATAAAAGTTTTTAACTTATTTTTAACTTTTTAAGCTTCGCAAAACTAAGTTTATGACTTTTCTTAGTTTATTCATTAATTACACATTTCTGATGTTCTGACCTCTCTAGCCAGATTTATGTATTTGTCATAATAGACAATAAAGCCCCGCATATTAATAATACTGACTATGATGGCCTTTGACCTCAACCCTCGTCATTCAAATTTGGGCAACTCATTATTCGTGGGCATACTCTTAGCTCTTTGTGAAGTTTAGTAAGCACAAGATATAATTTAAAACTATTTTATAATTTTGAACTATTTGCTGACTATGTCACTATTTTAATTTTAGGCTGGTCAAATTTGGGTTTAACGTCCGACGTAAAAACAAAGAATTCTAAGCAGGTGTGCCAAACTTTTGATGATTAAACCAACAAAAATGTCGCCTGTTCGACTTAAGGTTAAAAACAATGCTTCAACTCTAGGTTCAAGTCATTAACCCAGGTTTTGGTTCGAACCTCACCTCGTCACATTCCTTCAAACGTCACATAAAAATATGGAATTTGTTATTTATAAAAAGAAAACATATTATTTAGTATTTTTTGTTTATATAAATAAACTGTAAAAATTATGTTATATTTGATTTATATTTTTATTTGTATTAAAAAAAAAACTGCAGCTAAATTAGTTTTTTAAATATTAAAAATGTATCAAGGAAATATTGTTAAGTCTTTAATGGGACTTTAAATATATCCTAAACAAAGACATGCGCTTAGTTTGTTTCTGTATATTACAGATTCAAATATATATATATGTACATTCCATATATATACTCTTTAGTGGAGCATTGTCACGGCCACTTGACTCTGCATTGTTCTTCTACACATAACGAAATAATTTCAACTTGTCCTATGACATTTTTGTGTGTGGCCCGAAAGCGTTTTGTTGGCTTCTTTTCTGGCTGCTGCTGCTTGCTGCTGGTCTCTGCGTCTTTTTAATAAGCTGCCACTTGCAGCAGCGACAACAATTTTGCAGCCACAGAAAGGAAAAAAATAAAGTAAAAAGAAAGCAGAGGCCAATCGGGAAGCAGGTTCGGGTGGAGAATGGCAAAAAGTAGAGACCCGAAAAATTTGTTTTTGACTTTTTCGATTAAGCGAACACACACACACACACTAGCTGTGCGTGTGTGTGTTAGTTGTTGTGCTGTGCGTGACATTTTTGGCGCTTTGTTTGGCTTTGTGCTTTGAGGAACTGGAAACTTGTGAGCTGAAGCTGAAATTGCTGTTGCTGCTGCTGTGCTAATAAGTAAATTGACTTATTTCCGGTCGCCATTGCCATTTGTCGTGTTGTCTCAGCTGTTTAGCCGGCAAACAAAATGGCGTCTCATTAGTCAATGTCGCCTAGGCAGCCACATGGGCGCCGCCCCTGGGCGTGTCGCTTAATTGCCAAGGTGTGAAAATGCCGCAGCCAACTTTATTTCCCTTCGGGTGGTGGGTGGCTGGGTGGGCGAAGTTTACAGTGCTAATGATTGATTGCGCGCTTGATGGATGGCTGGGCAGGGATTTTTTTGTTCTGCCCTTTTTGGTGTCGAGCACATGCCACATGACGCTGGCCACATGTGGCGCCCACGGCTAAGCAGCGGCAGCGGCAGCGGCAACAGCTGCATTTGTCGTGTGCATTTCACCTGGCCTGCCTATTACCTTAATCACTTTGCCCTTTTCACTGCGCTGTCAATTCGAAGCGCATTCAGCGAATTCGCCCCACGGCCTAATCAGTCCGTCAGTGCGCCGATTTAACGGTCTAACAATCTAACGATCTGCCCATCAATTGGCTTATGCATTATGAAAACTACCAGCCTGATTTAGACCCACTTGGCTAGCCTTTTCTTTTGTTGGCACAACAAACCCCATCGAACCCGCTAATTGGCCCGCTCCGCCCACGAGGCTATTTGTATGCATTTCGACCGGACTTCATTTATTAGCATTTTTCTGCTCCACACCGGCATGCATTGTATATATATTTTGTTTATAGAACTGCAACCTGTACAAATAGAGAGAGCTTTGAGCTAAACCGAAAAGTAAATACCCTTACTGGTAAAACTCATTTATATTAGTTGATAATTTGTACAATCTTTTGAGTATTTTTTATGAATTTACTTGATTTTCATGAGGAAGATTTTATACTAATCGCAGATTTTATTTTGTAATTCAATAAAAGCAAAAAAGTTAATTATTTGTAATTCAAATATAATAAAACAATTAAAATTAGGTAAATTAGTTGCTATATTGATATGAAGCAATTTTTTAAAATCAAAATTGTTTTTAATTTTGATTGAGCAGATGTACTATTTTTAAAATTAAATATTAAATTTTAAAAAGTTAAGTGAAATTGTTTATTCCATTTATTATTACAGAAATAACATTATATTTTTATTTAAATCAAATAACTTTTAAATTCATATATTATTCTCCATTCATATATATTCATATATATATAACTGCAGGCAAAGATAGCCACATTTTATCTAGAATTAATTTAAGATTTATTTTTAATTCTCCTTCATTTAATTGAATAGATATTTAATTTTCAATATAATTGAACTCTTTTAGAAACTTTACCAATAATATCAGAAATTTTTAATGGATTTTTGCAAGGTACGATATGGCTTAGCGGGAAAGAGTAATAAAGGAATAATCAATATCAACAGATTTAGCTTAATTAGGTAATTTTCGACAATCGATCTAACGTTATGCAATTGTTAGCATGCCCTTTCGTAGAGTATTTAGAGCAGAGCTCTCGCTGAGCCCGCAAGCTGTTAAAATGTTTACGCAGGTGTCGTGTCAATGACAGACGCACAGACGGCAGCAAAAAAAGCAACCATCTACAGGCAGACGATTCAGGCCAAAAGGCAAAACAGCAGCTGGTTCAGCCGCTGGCCACGCTCTCTCGCTCGCACACACACACACATGCACGCACACACACTTCCGCGCTGTGGTGCACAAGTGCAGATCATTTGGCAGGCGGTCCGCAACAGCTGCCGCCTAGTCAAGGCCGGGCTGAGACGCGCAGGGCCAGGTGAGCTGGCTCTGACTCATGCTGGCAGCAGCAGCAGCTGTTAATGCAGCAGGCCCAGCTGGATGTGCTGGATGGCAAAATTGGTTAGAAGCCGCTCTTAAATTGAACATAAATATTCGGCCAGCTGCAATCTGGCGCTTTTTCTGTCAGATCTTTGGCACGTGCGAGCTTAGCGTATTCCCTTAACTGCCAGCTAGTAAAGTTAACAACTTAACGCACTCTTAAAATAAATGTGCAAGGGTAGTTCATAATTATAAATACAATTATTCTTTTACTGCTCAAGTAATATACATTTAATTAGATTTTGCTAAAACGCCCTCAGATTGTAAAATAATAATATTTAAATGTGTTTTGAATTCAGATTGCAAATTGATTTTGAAAGTTTAAAAGAATACACTCAATATTCAAATTTGGAATAATATATATTTCAAATAAGAATAAGTAAGATCTTATTATATTATTATAAGAAATATTATTTGACAAAAACAAAATACGACTTTTCTAACATAGTTAAACTTTTTAACCAAAATTAATATAAAGAAAATGCATCAATCATTATATTCGCTTAGAATTAATAGTTTAGCTTTCCTATTTAAAAATCTATTAAACGAAACATATGTCGTTATATACTATATTAAATGAATGGCTTAAACTCATTAAGTTAAAATACGAATATTGTCAAGAACCTAAATAACGGATTAATGATATACTGATCTTAACCTTTCCCATCAGATTTATGAATCAACAATCTTACATTCTTTTCAAGATCCTCTCTTCTTAAGCAGCCCTTATATAGATTCTCTCTAGACCAGTCTACTTACTAATCTATTGACAACATATAAATGGCCAACATAAATTAGGCCAAAGGACTTTCCTCCAACTTCTTCGCACAAATTACCATAATTATATCGTGCAGAACTGTGTGACATATGTATTATATTTAATTTTGCCTCTGTTGTCATATTTCATTGGTAAATTTCGGTTAGCAAAAGTTTTGGATATTGCCTTCTGATAGAGACCAGACGGCGGCAGTTGGAATGGCAGCCAGCTGCAATTATTTGCAGTTGAGATTCCCCGGTGCCCCGATGCCCGGCCCAAGGCCATCAGAAACAGACGGCGGCCAAAGCCATTGGCTGGCAGCCACTTCCGTACACTCCGCCACTATCCTCACACACACACTCGCACACCACGTGACTGTGGCAAAAAAGTGAAGCTGGGGAAATACTCGTAATTTATAATTTCGCACGTGAAACTGACAAAACGAATTTGCTGCGAGATATTTCGTCTTGTGGCAATGCAAAATTGTGGCGCACTTGACACACACACACGCACACAGACTTACTTTGGCAAATTCGAATTGGCAGCTTTTGTAGCTTTGTGTTTGGGCCAAACATTTGCGCAAATAAAAAACAGATGCGACGCATTTGAGATATTTTTAAAGAGCAACCCGCGCAGCTGCCCAGATTCCAGATATATTTCGAGAGTGTATTGCCTGGGACAGCTGGCGTTATCGCGGCATGGACAATCAACATGTGTTGCGCTCGGGTAGGTGGAGCGGACACAAACACACACACAGGCACACATAAAACAGATGCGCATCTTTCAGATACTTTGCATGTGGCTCATTGACTTACCATTATGGCTGTTGGTTTCAGTGTTCTTATTATTTGCTGTTTTTGGTATTCTATAATGTACGTATCACTGCTTTGGTTTGTGTTGTTGTTGCTGTTATTGTTCTTAAACGTTCTGCTGCATTGTTCGCATATCTTTGAGATACATTTGCCGTTGACACCCACTAAAAAAACGCGCGCGCGCTGCCTGCAATGGGCGTAATTGACTAGCAACCAATAGTAATGAACGAGTCGAATGGCGCCACAATTAACTTGCACATATTTCAATTATATTTCTATATTATTTATTTAGTATTTATTTGTTGCCGCGAACGCGACGCAAACAACAACAATTGTCGGCGTGAACGAGAACACAGACGCGACGCTTGTACCGGCATGTCGGGCCAACGCCAAACGACTGAAGCCACGCGCTGGGAATGGCGGCTGTGGAATGCCGAATCCCAAATTTCACAGAAGACGAAATCGAGAGAAACGCTGCGGCGCTGCTTCTGTGCGTGCGTGTGTGTGTGTCTGTGCTACTATTGCTGCTGCTGCTGCTGCTGCTGCTCTGCTGCTGCCGCTGCGTGACGTCCGCTCAGTTGAAAGTTGAATTTGTTTGTGAGCGCCGTTTCAGTTTCAACTTGCTCAGGTAGTCGCGCACATGTTTCGTTTTCGTCGTTCGTTTCTTCGATGCAGCTTCGTGTCTCGGCTCGGCTGCGTTCGCCTGCATTTTGCAAGGCGCCGGCGCAGTTGCTGTTCGCGTCAGAAACAGCTGTTCAGCTGCTCACACACACACACACCCCGACCCTATGCCATTGGCTTATCACAGGGCCTGGCGATGGAACAACAACGAGAACTGCCTGCCCAGACATCGTCGCAGTCTGCACTTCTTCTCTTTTACTTCGCCTGGCAGCAGCCGGCATTTGGCCCCGCTGGGCTATTAACATCAGCTGCTGTCGCTGTCGCAGCCTCCCTCCTTCGCTTCTGTCGCTGTCGCTGACGCTAACGCTGTCGCGCTGCCACTGCCACTGCCGGCGGCAGCTGAAAAATTCCTTTTTGGCAGCTTGCGCGGCAGCCGAAATTTCTCAGTTGTTGTTGTTCTTGTTGCTGTCGTTGTTTCGTTTTATTTTCGCTGAAATGTGTTTCACTTGGCATGAAATTCCAGTTGGCATTGCGTTTCCAACTGCGTGCCGATATTTAAATAAATTGCCAACCAATTGTGCACACACACACACGCGCGCGAAACAGATGGGACGCTCCCCCACACCGCAACCGCACCCCGGGGCCAAGCCCAGCCCCCCGCCAGTTGTTGTGCATTTGAAAAGCATTGAAATGGCCTTATGCGCGTGTTCACACCATGTCAAATGCTTAGATCCACACATACAACACATAAACCAAAGAGCCACCCCCACGCCCCCCCCCCCACCCCTTCCACCGCCTGCGGTAAGCCCGCAGCGCAGAGCACAAGCTGAGCGTCGAAATGAGCGAGCAAATTAAAGGCGATTTAGTTTTCGGTATAGGGGATTTGGGATTCTGCGTCCGCTCCTTCCCCAGCTTCCTCTACAGCTGCGTGGGATTATGTGCGACATGGGAGTGCGCTTACAATCAAGAATGGACCAAGACAGTGGGAGGTGTGTGTGTGTGTGTTGTGTTATAAAGGAGTGTGTGGGCTCAAGCCCCTGAGGACAGTTTTGAGCTGAGATAAGGATTGCGTCCAACAAACTGTTTACTTAGAGGTCGTTTGTCTTGTAGACCTATAAATACGATAACGGATTAATATTTAATATCTTATCATGGAATTTGTTATTGTGGATACTAACTACACATATGGCCATTGGTAAAACATACTTATATATTTATTAAATCTTAATTATTCTTATTTATTTTAGGGATTTTTTTAAATTTTAAGATATTTATAATAGGATATTTATCAGATTATAATCTTAAGATGAATGAATATTAAAGGATATGTATATTTACATTTTTTATCTTTTTATGAATTTTATCATTTATAGTTTGAATTGCGAAATATTATTATGAAATGTAATAATATATAATTTATTGTAATATAATATTATATAAATCAGTAATAATAAAAAAAAGTATTAACGTGAATTCTAAAGAGAGAACGCTAGCGTCGTATATGTATATAATATATAATATAAATATTAAAAGATATGGATACAAAAGGACTCTGGGTAGAAAGGAAACCCTTGTATATTATTGATAACTTCATTTTATAAATTTAAAATAAAACGTTATAATGTATGCTTCAGTTTTCCTCTGTCCTTAACTTTTATTCCCCTCAAAGGCTATAGTCATTAATTACTTCGGTCTGATACCTGTTGCCCTGTGGCAAGTTAATTCCAATCCGTTTAACTATCTAGTTATCTATCGATCAATCTAAATTTGGCCTCAGTTTGCCGTTACATTTCAATATCTCAACAATGGCTATCAGAATTGACCATCAGAGCTGGAGCACAACCAGCTTTGGCAATAAGTGGCCATTCATCTTACGGCTGCCTGGCCACAATGCCGTTCAACCCCGTCAGCCCTGCCCCGCAGCCGCAAGCCAGTTGCATAGAACTTGCCACAGGCGAAAACCGAAGCACCCCAACCACAAGCTTTGGCGTAGCGCACTGAAAGAGCCAGAAATCTGCGTAGTAGCTGTGGCAACTGCTGCCACAACTGGTCCAGGTCCACGTCTCGGTTTCCGTCTACGTCTACGTTTGCGTCTCCGTCTCCGTCTCCGTCTCCGACTCCGACTCCGGCATTGCCACTTGGTAGCAGTTGGCCCTGGCAGCGACGTCGGCATCAGGCGGCAAATAATGTAAAACGCCATTAGGCGAGATTTTCTCATACAAACAACAATTGTGCATTGGCACACAGAGAGAGGGGGAGGGAGGGGGAGGGGGGCAGAGGCAGCTGACGCTGTCGATGGGCCTGTGGGCGGGGCAGGAGGTGTGCCACACTCCCAGCAGAATGTTCTTTTTCTGTTTTTTTTTTATGCAGCTTGTGCAAAATCTGCGCGGGTGGGTTGCTTTCAATCTGCCAAACGAAAACAATTTGGGCAGCAAGTGGCAACATTTGTTGCTGCCGCCGCTGCTGTTGCCGCTGCGACAAATTGAATGAAATCACGGCAATTTGGCTGCCGTACAAACATACGCACAGCTGCGGCCAGGCCGAGAGTTGGCCAGTGTTGCCAATGTTGATGCATAATTGAATTATTAATTTTTATTTTAAATAACAATGCATGACAGTTGCTGCTGCTCATACAACAAAACTCGCCACGCCCCCGTCCCGCCCCACCCCGCCCCGTCCGCAACGTGTATTTATCTGACTGCGGCGTGTATCGTGACGATAAAGAAGTTGTTTACTCAGCGCCAATTCAGCAGCAAGCAGCAAACCCACAAAAAACAAGAAAGTTGCAGGCGGGTGTAGCCAACTGCGCAATACTCGTTCACCTTGTAATAACAGCTTAAGTCAAACGAAAATGATCTTAAATTATATGGTTATTTTGGATGGGGAGTGGTCGAAATTTTGCAGATCGATATTTGGAGGAGGTCATCAAAAAAACTGCTTGCCGAATTCGTTGACATCAGCTCTAAAATTGTGGAAGATATGGATTTTTGCGGCTTACACGCCCCCTAGATATATGTATATTTAAACATTTTCTACGCTCCTGTTTGAAAAAAATGTATATAGGTAGCTAGCTAGCTTTAAAACTGAATTATCGAATTGAAAATTCTTTACAAGAAATAATTTAGAATATCTTCTACTTTTCACAAACCCTATGTACTCTTTATACTTCCCTAACGAGTATAAAAAACGCACCCCTCAAGAGCAGGCGTCAAAACGCCACCCACTTGTGTGCGCACGCCCCCTTTTAGGGCAGCAGGTCAAAATGAAGCTGTTTGCTCTGTGTGTGCTTGTGTGTGTGTGTGACGCGGCATTGACTGACTTTTGATAATAAGCTGGCGCAGTGGGAAACGGCAACTGGCAACTGAGTGCGAGCAGATAACACTTCCTCTTTGCCCCGCCCCCAGCGCGTTGCCCGGGCAAAGGACGCTAAGGATGATGAGCGGGGCAACTGCGACAGAGCTGGGGCGTCAATTTGTTTATGGCCACAAACGCACACACACACAAGCAGACACAGACACGGACAGCCTTAGTGGGTAGTCGTGTTGGCGGCTTCCACCTGTGGCATCCCACAAATAGTTGGTCAACGTCATCGCCAACGTCATCGTTACGGCGTATTGCGTCAGTGAATTACCAAAACTGGAATTTGACATTTTATACATGTTTATAATATATATATATACATATCAATTAAAATCGATGGGCCAGTAAATGGTGCGGCAGTTCTGAAGAAATCAGTTTTTATCTTGACTTATTTATAACGTTATTTAAGATAACCAATTTCGTATGATTTATTTACTATTATTTTATTTTATATGCTCACTCAGTCTTTAAGCTAAAAAAATATATGCTGATATATTTTCTGAAGTACCAACAAAATTTCATTTTCGATCCAATTTAGCATCATATATATAAGTCTTTCATTTATTCTCTTAAATATATTTTAGCCAAGGCTAACATAAATGTATATTGTCTTTGCTTTAACTGGCCTATCCATCAATTTTTACTTGATTTTTTTTTTATTCAGTAATTCCTGGAAAAGTTTATGGTCGATAAAGTCAACGGAATTAAATTGATCAACTTTGCGTTATCAATTCTCTCTGATATTTGATTAGATTGCTCAATCATATGATGTACTTATATAAGATGTAGGTGTACTCAAAAAAAAAATATATACCGAAAATGCAGGAATTTTCTAGACGTATTAGACGTATTAGTAGATTAGTTAAATCTTAAACAAATTCTTGTTAAACTAAAAAGTACACATTTTTAATTTGTGTTTAAAATTACGTTTTGCTTTTTGCTCAAAGCCTATAATAATAACTTAAGGGATAATTTAAGAAAGCTGTCAGATGAATTTATTTATAATCCGAATTTTATTTATATTTTAAGTTAACTATGAACAAATTGCATTAAATAATATTTACATTTAACAAAATCAAACAATAATCATATTTTATTTTAGGGGGTACGAAAGCTATTCATAATACTTTGAATCTTGTGGAAATCTCTGATTTCCCCATTTCAATTGAACTAAATTTGACCAGGACGTTCACCAGGCTCGCTAATTATTCTACATAGTGTTCCCAAACATAATACCTAGATGTCCCTACGATAAACGAGGAGGGCCAGCGCCAGGGCGACAATTGCTCCTCCTGCCGCGCGCATGCCGGAATTGTTGCACTTCTCCAGCGATTGCTCCACCCAGGCCAGGCCGGTGAGCTGTCCTATGCTCTCGAATTCGTTCTGAATCTGCAGCATGTCGTCCACGTTCAGGTGCCGCTTGCGGGTGAGCAGCTTGTAGGCCGCCGCAGATTGGCCTTCCGTGTAGCCGCAGAAGAGGCCGAACGAGTTCTTGTCCGTGCGGACCAGCTTGTAGGTGACCTGCTTTTGCGGGTCGCCGGCAATCGACCAGGTGAAGATGCCATTCTTGGCTTTGTCGTCCCAGGGCAACGAGCCGGTCTTCTTGGCGGGCTCCCACTGGTCGTTGGTGGTGTCCACGTACTCCACCTGCAGCTCGATCTTGTTGTCGGCATCGGGGGTGGCCGGCAACGAGATATTCACGCACTGCCTGTCATCCACGTCGGGGGTACGTGCCACCTCATACCAATAGCCCGAGAGCTGTCGAAGGTTATTATGAACCAGGTTCTTTGCGAGATTAGTTGGTCACACTTACAGCTTGCAGGTCGACTTCGGTTCCCTCGTATGCAAAACACGAAAAGACGGGGCTCTCCGTTGTATCCGTAATATCCGTGGTCTCCGTGGTATCCGTGAACTCCGTTGTCTCCGGGATCTCCGTTGTCTGCGACCAAACGCTGTGCGTGGAGCAACCCAGCAACAACAGCAGCACTACCAACATTTTACTATCCATGGCAA
This sequence comes from Drosophila sordidula, assembly GCA_035047465.1. Taxonomy (NCBI): domain Eukaryota; kingdom Metazoa; phylum Arthropoda; class Insecta; order Diptera; family Drosophilidae; genus Drosophila; species Drosophila sordidula. The sequence continues at coordinate 834,596 of JAWNPQ010000290.1, forward strand.
CTATGAGCACTATACTATCCCGTATCGATTTAGCAACTGATCGATAGCTGGAAAACAAGCGACTTAAATACCAAACTTGTTTCCCTTGTAATCGCTTATCTTTTTCGCTTTTATTGGCTATTTTTTCCGGCAATTCAGTACGCCATAAAAAAAAATACACTAAAAATAATTATCTATACTGTTAGTTAAAATTAATAATAAAATAGAAATATCAAGGAAAAATTTTAAAAAATTGTTCAACTGTCTGGATAATTTGTGAAATACACTTTGTGAGGATGTAATTTATTTATAAATGAATGTTTTTGTCTTGAATGTTTTGATAATTTTCATTTCTTAAATTTATACACTCACATATTTATATTTATTTTATATATAACATGCACAATTAAACAATTATTAATTAATACAATTATAATTTGTAAAGAATGGAATTTATTTAAATTCTTGAGTATAATTATATTTTTGTTGCAGTTGTTTTTTTGCCAGTTCTATGATACTTTGAAACATTGTAATAGTAATAAAGTACTCTTTTAAAAATATATATTTTATTAGAAATTTTTTAATCAAATAACCAATTTTATGCAACTTCTTACCTTCATTTATTTCCATCATATTAACCCTTATGAGGTTAACCTAACACGGATTTTAACAGATTCAATAAAAAAAGCACATGAATTACATTGTGCCACTTTTAATATTAAGGGGAAGTCCAGGTTGGCGCTATTTTCCTCCATAACTTTTATATGAAAGCCTTAAAGCTACACAGAGAGAAAAAATTCGGACTAAAATTAAGTTAGAATGAACACGAATTAAGTTTTCAACATTCTTAAAAACCATACTTGATATAAGTCCGAATTACTGGGAATCAGCACGAAAATTCTTAAACTAAGTACAAAAGAATCTTGAATCAAGTAAAATTCGGGATTTACTAGAAATAAGTACGACATTTCTAGATATAAGTTCGGATCTTGGCATCGACCCCAATTAAAAATTAAAAAAAAATTTTTTTTTAAATTTTTTTTACTGTTCTGTGTTTTAAACACACCTTGTGTAGGAAATTATATATTTAAAAAATGTTCTATATACGCTGGTAGCTTAAAACACAACAAGTTTAAAAAATCTTAAATCAAGATTTGAAATTTTAGATCAAGACATTAAATTCTTAAATCAAGATATAATAATCTCAAATCAAGATTTTAAGTTGTAAACTACGCGTCCACTAATAATATGTACAGACATAATAATACATACTTACATAATACATGCATACATACTACATACATACATAGTACACATTCATGTCTGTGGAAATATTCTTATAATACATACATATATAATATAATACATATATACGTATGTATATACATACGTATGTGTAGGCACACGAGTCGAAAACTGCTGATCATGTGTGCAAATGCGTTAACGGTTAGCATATTCACAGACACACACGCACACATGTTTGGAATGCGCATGCAATATGAAGTAAGAAAAAATCGTTCTTTCAGTTGAGCCTGGCGCCACTAACGGAAAATCTCCGTCGCGGTGCTAGAGTCCACCAAAAAAAACAATATGTGGGAAAGAGAGAGAATGGATCCGCGAAATGTTGAATGTGCTCGCTGAATTTCATCACGAAATTCGTTCATTCGCAGTTTAGAATTCGAAGCGGCGCTATGTCCGAGTGCGGTGAAAATAGTGTACCCGACCAAAAAAATTAAATTCTAAATTTATTAGAAAGTTTTGGAATGGTAGAAGTTCTGCCTTACTTGGAAGGTGTGTAATGTTAAAAAAATGTGTATAAAAAATGAAATAAAAAAAAATATATATTGAAAAAAATATGTATTACTGGGTAGTTCGTCGGACCAACTGCAAATTGCATATGTGTTATATATACTCACACACAAATGTGATTTACAGTTTGTCGACGAACTATCAAGTAATAAATATTTCATTCAAAATATAATTTTTTTAATAAAGCAGCTAAAGTGTCATATAAGAGCTTGGAATTTATGCAAAAGGCGGACTTAGAGGAGGCAATACCCCACTTAGGTTTGAGGGTAGAGTTTCGGGAAAAGTTGTTTGCGTGGAAAAAATCAAAGGTAAGGTTTTTATGTCGATAAGAAGGCACGTATAATATAAAAACATTTAATTGTTTAAGTTCGGAATTGACGACGACACACTGTCAATAGGCACAAAAGTGCAAACTTGGCTAAGCTGTAGCAGATCTTCTATATCAGGTGACAGCGTCGTCTTAAATAGAGTAAGTATCAGTTAGTTAATTTATTTTATATTATACACATTTATATTTATATATGTATGCTAGGATTTGGCAACAATATTAAAAGATTCTCCAAAGGGTCGAAGCCATGTTAATGTACGAGCAACAAAACAAAACCCTTTTAAATTGCCACAGGGATGACATTATTAATATAATTGTCGAAGACGCAATTTTAAACAATATTCAAATTAAAGTGGATGATTTTCATTCGATTTTAAACGAAATTTGTTCCATTTTCCCCAGTGAAAATCATATGCAGGTATTATTTATTCAATATTCTAACGCAAGTTTGACCAGTGTCTAATATTTATATTTTATTAAATTTTTTTTTCAAGATTATTATTTTACTTCAAGAACAGCAAAAAATAATCCGTCCGGCAAATTATATTCTAAATATAGAAATGCTCGTTCTAAAAAATCAAAGCTTCATATTTTCAAAGAATATAGCAATAACAGTCTTACTATTGAAATTGATGATGCAGTCGCTTCTGCATTAAAAACATCGTTAAATAGAGACTGCGCTAGTTGGGAAGAGGTGTGCGAAAAATGGAGGGCATCTTTTCATATACGTCAAAGAGATTTAAAAAGCTTAACTGGACCTGAATTTTTAAAAAATTGGTCTAAATTATCCAATACGAAAGCTGCTGACTTGGTAATACAATTTTTTCTTTTTTTTAACCCATTTAAAATTTACAAAATATTTTAAATTTTAGATAAAAAATTGATTTTGAACTTCTATATCCATTGAAATGCTTTATTCCAAATGGGAAGATTTTAAAACCAAAATAATAAAGCATTATGACAACACCCTCACTAATGAGTATTGCAAACAGCTTTTACAGAAAGCAAAATCGGCGACAAAAAATGCTAACTATTTAAAAATTCTTTTGACTATACTTTTGACGCTCTTTTTTTATAGATTCGCAAGATTACTTAGTTGCAATTCTTTTGAACGCTGTTTTGCCACCTAGTGCACGTTTTAAAGATGAAAGTGGAAAAATGATCATGAAAACTCGTTTGAACCAATTTTTAAGTACACATCAGCTAGAATAATAGACATCACTAAAGAAGATTTTTTTTCTAACATAAAAGAAAATAGTAACATTGATATTAAATTTAAAGAGTGCCGTTTATGTAATGAAATGATATTTAAAGGTACTACTTATAAAGAAAAATATTATTTAGCTGCTAATTTGAAAAATATTCAATTGTTTAAAATTAAGTCCTTTATAATCGAAAATGATAACATTTATATAATTTGTCAGCAAGTTTGGCTAAAAGAGTTTGACCGGCACTTTCATGCTTTTGAAGTTGGTAAGCTTTTTAAGCAAATAGAAATAAGAAATATTTTAGAATTTGTAAGTCCTCCATTGCATTTATATCCTTTAAATAATAGTAAAACTTATGTTAGAATTAAGTACACTTAATTGTTTGTTATATGCAAATAATACAATTAATAATTTGTATTTACAATAAAAAATGTTTAATAAACAAAATAAATAAAATAAACTAATAAGGCGGAATTATTTTTATTTAAAATATTCAGGAATGATGTACTTGAATCAAGAATCAAAATTCTCCTTCTAAGTACAATTTGTACTTCCATTTTAAGTATACAAGATCTTAACTCAAGTGCCAGCTCACTTGATGCAAGAGTCTTTTTACTTATTTCAAGTACGTAATAATTTAAATTTAGTAAAAGAGAACTTGGACCAAGATTAAAATATACTTATATCAAGAACGTATTATAATTAATTTAAGTGTACATGATCTTGATTTAAGTATGCATTTTGGATAAATCAAGTATCATGTACTTATTTTAAGATTTGGTGATACTCATTTTAAATGTTTTAAGAACTTAGTTCAAGCTAAAAATGTACTTAATTCAAAAAAAAAATTCTTATATCAAGTACGTTTTGAAGTCACTTTTAAGTTTGAAAATACTAAAATACTAAAATTCTTAAATTGTCGGACTCAAGAAATCGTACTTGATATAAGTTCCCACTGCTTGACTTTAGCAATTTCAATCTTAATGAGATATCAAGTCTGAAATATGGGGTTTTAAGAACGAAATACTTGATTTTTTCTCTCTGTGTATTTTTCTCAGTATCCCTATCAGATAATTTCATATAATTATTGTCTTATGATATTTTAACTGACTAGTGACAGTGGTACGTTTAGATGTATTGATCCGATATGAGCAATCAGCTAGTAAATCAATAAGTGCTTATCTAATTTATTCCACGAAACACCTGTTAGCGATGGGAGGTTAATGTCTGATATTTTTAGATATTTCCTAATTACATTTAGTTTCGTTTTCATAAGGGAAACTACAATATACTAAAGATTGGGGCTTATCGCGAATAGTTAGATCCGTCGGAACAAAAACCAGCTAATTATTATGTCATCAATTTTATCAGTGTCATTTTACGGAAATTATGATCCATAATTCCGTCAATTACAAATTGATGCATGAATGGCGAGTATTTCCCAATCGATATCGCTGCGACCAATCCCATATAAAACACTACTAAATTAATCCGATTGCATTTATAGTTGTAAATTTAAGAGGTAAAGGTAGGAGGCCAAGATAAGAAAAAATGACTCATGGCAGGTGCACATGTTCGAGTCCAAATATGATTTGATAGATGAGCGTCTAAGCATATGTATAAACATGAGTACATGAGTACATTGACACTCAGTATCTTAATTGCCCCACTGTAAATAAAATTCAATGTTGCAAATTCGTTTTGAAACCAACACAAATCATTAAAAAAAAAATTTGAAATATAAAATATTTTCTTTTAAAATTTTTGTGATAAATTCAAATATTGCCCCACTGTAAATATAATTTAAAGTACTAAATATATAATATATAATAATATACTAATTTTCTTGTAAAATGTTCGTGATACAATCAAAAATTAAATAGATTAGCTATTTGAGTATTGACAAACCCTTTCAATATCAATTTTGTTATTTAGATTTCATTTTGTGGATTTTGAAATCGCAACTCTGATCTTAGCCACTATAATTCATTTGTCTTAATCATTGCACGTTCCCTGACTTGCGGTTTCCAATTAAAGGTGTTTGGATTACTTCATTTGATAAGAATTTCAAAAAACCAGAAATTGTCAAAAAGGAATCCCCTTCTTGTGGCCCACAAGATTATCATTGAAATAATTCGTTGATAAAGGCGTACACACGAGAATACTTGAAAACTAAATAAATGATGCATTTGAACAAAGCGCCAGTTACAGATAAGCACTCATCAAATTTAGAACTATTTATATTGTTTAAATTATTATTTTCTTAAATTGAATATGCTTTTCATGGGTCTCCAAGTTGTTATTACCATGTAATGGAATAGTCGCATAACTAATTATCCATTCGTACGGGTTGTATATTTATTCAGTTAAAGAAAACAATATGACTGTCATTTACAATTGCCCTGACAGGACTCAGCTAAGTATTGCAAATAGCCAGTGTCCTGGGGTCCTGTGTTGCATAGCTCAGCGGTTGGCCCGTCCAAGAAGACGCGCAAAAATTGTCACCGTCAGTGACAGGAGCTGAAGTTGTCGTATCCTTTAACTGTCCAGGATTGAGTCTTTGTGCGTCTCCTTGCAAAGTGGGAAGCGTGGCAAGTGTGGCAGGCGCGGAGGGGTAAGCGTGAGTGCTGACACTGACGGCAACTGAAGTGCGGACAATGCAAAGGATTTGACGAGGCCAAAAGCAGGCAGATTTTCCGAGCTTTCAGCAGGCAGAGCAGCGGCCAAAACGGACAGCATTTACATTTATTCAGGTAATGAGCCGCGCTCTTGTCAGGGAAATTGCTTATTCTTGGCTTTTAATTTCAAATATTATTTAAATATAAAAATTTATTAAATAGTTGAGAGCTTAGGGAAATTTAATCAGGTAATTTCTTTAGATTAGAAACTAAGACTTAATGTAAAATGCGATATTCTGGAGCTGTTGATCGATCAAGTAAAATCGCACAAAAACATGTTTGTCTGTATTCAACGTCAAATTCAGAATTATTTTTATAATCTGATCCCATTAAAAATGGGTAAAATGGGTAATACAAAAATGAAGATTGCTAAAGTAAAAACCAAAATAGTTATTTCAAAAACCTATTTAAAAAAATTTCTTCCGTAAACAAAAACGTTTTACACTTATTTTAAGTACAAAAATTCTTGTTTTGAGTATTCGGTATTTAATTTAAAAGCTATGTTAATTAATTATTGCAAAATTAACGGTTAATTTTTAAATCTAAAATGATTTATACCTGATTTAGTATAAGGAAATAATACCGAAAACACGTTTTATTATTGAGTATAATCTTTGAAAATTGTTATTTTTTAATTTTATATTTATTTTTATCGAAAAAGTAGTGCGATCTAGAATATTTATTGCATCCTCTTCTTCCAAACGAGCTCTTTTCTCTCGCTTTATCTGTATTTTTCTTTTGTCTCTTGCCCTGTTTCTCCCTCATTCCCCACTTGGCTCAGCTGATGGATCCTTGGAGTTTCTTGGTCTACCTCACAGCTGTTGTCAAAGCAACTGCTGACAATCAAATAGGATTCGAACCTGGGATGTATTTTGTATAAACGCAACCAAGTCAGATGTTGGCTGGCAATCAGGCCAAGAAAGTTTTGGCCATTCCTTTGGCCGAACTACGCAAATCGAAGCTGTCACGTGTTTGCGATGCGCAAAGGCAATTCACAAGCTGGCGGCTGTTGCTGGCCAAATCAACTGCCAGTTGCGATAGACAGGCGGTTGGCCAACAAGCAGCGGGCAGCATTTTTGTGTTGCTGCGAGTTGTGCCCCACAGACACAAAAACTTGTGGCAACATTAGCAACAGCAACAAAAACTACTGCAAAACTGAAATGCAGGGACAACAAAAAAACGTTCAAGAAGCGTGTGTGTGTGTGTGTGCTGGTGTCTGTCGGTGTGTGGGTTAAGCAACAGCTTGAGCTACAACAACAGCAGCAGCGGCAGCAGCAGCAGCGACAGCAGCAATGGCAACTGGCAGCAGCAGCAGCAACAAGAGTAACCGTTATTAAAGATTTTGAATACCTAATTATGAAAATGTCAGACGCAAACGTTTTTGGGGGGAAAGCCAGAAGGAGAGGGCGAGGGAGCGGGAGCGGAAGAGAGGGAGAGGGAGAGAGCGAGTAGCGGCTGCTGCTGCTGTGTGTGGGTCGCCTGCTGTTGTTGCTGCTGCTGGTTGCTAGCTTATTGTTGTTGTTTTTACTATTATTGCGGCTAGCAGCAGCAGCAGAAGCAAATTGTGTTTGTGATGTGCCTGGCAGCCAAAACGTTTCGCTTCTCTGCAGCCTCTGCAGCAGCAGCAGCAGTAACAACAACAACAACAACAGCCGCAGCAGCAACAGCCTCAACAGCAGCACCAGCAAAATATGAAAAATTCCATTTTCATGTCACTCAATTGAATTTCCATTCAAGTTTTCTTTTATTTTTCGCTGCTGCTGCTGCTTTTCCTTTTTTTTGCCAGTGACTGACGACGACGGCAGCAACAGCGCCATTTTATATTTTTGCCACGTGTGTGTATGAGTGAAGTGTGTGTGTGTGTGTATGAGTGTGTTTTGTATTTTTGGCTTTTTCAGCTAAATTAATTGCCTACGGAATTGTAGTTAGTTGCCAGCGTTCATTGTTGTTGTTGTTGTTGTTGGTGTTGAAATCTCAAATACAAATACAGAGTGCCAGCAACACACAAACACACACCTACACACACACATGTGACTAGCCAACAATGGCAAGCCAAAAGTCCTTTTGCGAGTTTATGGCAAAAATAAATAAATTTGGGTTTATCTCAATGGCATACAAGTCATTTGCAGCTGAGATTTTTTTCTGCTCCACACACACACACACACACGTATTCACACTAGGAGTGCCTGCTTCCTCTTCTAGTTTACTTTTTTCTCTACTCTAATTCCCTCACTCGCCGGCTTCTGCTTTGCGGTTTTTCTAAAGGTGACACGGCTGCGGTGAGGGACTGGGGGCAGGGGGGATTTGGGGGGACTGGGGGAGCCAGGCAACATGTGAACAATTGAGCCATGTCGAATAGATCTGTGTAACTGGACAGGGACACGAACGGCAAGTCAGAGCCCAAGATTAGCATTGTATTCCGGGACGACTTATGTTGATGAATTGTCCCACATGGGCTTTGAATATGCCAAGCGCTCAAACACACATGCATAAGGGTCTATGTGTAGGTGTAGGTGTGTGTGTGTGTGTGTGTGGCTGAAATTGTGCATTCAACTGAGCCCACATATCACCCGATGTCGCAAAGTCATAATTGAAGCAACCAAGAGTCAGAAGATTTACGGGTTGTTGTGGATTATTGTGGTATATCTGCGGGCTTATCAAAGTGCATCAAAGGTAATTATTAATTAATCTGCAGTAAGCTGCATTAAGCATTGGGCATCGAACATCCAACTGCTGTTGAGTTGAGTCCTTATTATATATTATAGGATTATTATTTTAAGTCAGTTAGATTCATATAGCACGTGGAGCCTATTATTATAATTGTGCCAGATAACGTTAAGTATTTTTAAACCTTTCTGTTTCTACTTAAACTTGTTTTTCAGACTTTATCTTCTTATTTTCCACTAACTTTTTGTTGTTTAGTTAATGTTTAATGTAAAATTAAAGAAAAAAATATTTTTGTTCCATTTCCTTAACTTAAAATTCAGATCACAACAAACAATAAAAACGTGAAAAAACTAGAAACAGAAAAAAGTATCGTTTAAAAAATTTGTGTAATCATTAATACTAATCTAAAATTTTGATGAATTTTTGGGCGCACATATGTGAGAGTCAACCGGATCGGACTACTATATCACACAGCGAGGAAAGGAAGAATCAGTTGGAATAAGAGTACTTTTATGAACAACTCTTTGTTGTTAGTTTATTTAATATTTTTTACGAATTTTTCAGTTTTGTTCCGCTTTAGTTTTAGTTTGGCAACACCCACCCCCGCCCCTACGAAATATAAAAATTCTATATTTTTTCAAAATAACAAAATAACTTCTGTGTACTGTGAACGAGTATTACGCAGTCGGTTACGTCCGACTGCAACGTTCTTACTTGTTTTATTTTAATTGAAAGAAAATATTTTACGACAACCTTTATATAATACCCAGAGATAGAAGAAAGTGTATTTATTTTAGCGGTAAAGGCGGTAAAGGTATTAAATATACAGCAATACAAAGTTTCCTTTCCACTCGTTATTATAAATCACATAATCTATGACTGAATAATGGGGAAATTTTCAAAAATTTGAACTTTATGAGCTATTCAATAATATGTTTTAATATGACGCGATTGTCGCTATTTGTTTTATGATTAACGTAAGGTTCGCGCATAAAAAAACTTATCTTATCTGTAGTTTTAATGTTGTTTAACACTTGACTCAACCCAACGCTTTCGATAAATTCTCCCAAATGACTGACCTTACCCTAGCAGCGGCAACTGAGGGCCTTTGGCCTTTTTCCAAAATAAACACACACCCCGAATGTTGGTAGACACCCACACCCTCACACACACACACACAAGCACCGTGCTGCTGTTGTGTTGTGTTTTTGTGTGGCTTTTGTTTAGCTGCTGACAGCGCTGCCAACTGCAGCGACTGCTTGCAATGCTTCTCTCTGCTCGCCGGCCGCTTCTCCCTGCGGCCACTCCCTCTTCATCTTCAGCATTCCAACATATTTATATCTACAATTTAAATATAAATTTAACACACCAAAAAAGCAACAAGAGCAAAAAATAAATATGTAAAAAAAGCTGACCAGCCGCTTGGCATTGGCGCCTGCTGCTGACAAGCTGACAGTCCGCACCCCAGGCCAACTGCCGCCCCCGCCCCCGCCGCCGCCCTTGGCCCTGCTTCGTCTGACTGTCGACGTTTGCAGTTGTCATGCTTTTGCTTGAGTAATTAAATATAATTTTCTTTTGCGTTTTACACGGGCAGCAACAACAATGACAGTTGCTGCCGCTGCTCAGTCAGCTATCAAATGCAGCGGGAGCTGTTGGCCAGCGGGGAGTGGGGATTGATTGCTGCTGCTGCTGCTGTGCCTCTAAGCGGAAGCGGTGCTTTAAGGCATTGCGCATACGCCGTGTACAACGAGTCGTCAATAAATTTGGCAAATATTTGACAAGGTTTTTTGCCAGCCATAAATAGTGTGTGTGCAGCTGCAGCAACAACGGCAACAACGACAGCAAGAACAACAACAACAACGGTAATACTCGCATCAATTTTTTGTAACATGTTGCCAAACATGGTTAAGCCACGCCCACCCGCCCCACCACGCTGTGGTGGCCACTTAAATGTCGTTATGTTGTCGGGTCACGCGCCGCACAATGTTCCATGTCCGAGATGGGAGCAACAGCAACAGCAACAGCAGCAGCAGCAACTTTATTGCCGCAGCAATTATGCGTAGCTAATAAAAATGTGTGAGTGTGTGTGTGTGTGTTTGGATGTGGGTGTTTCGGGCTGTTTCATGAGTAGAAAAACATTGAAATCGCCATCGACAGCTTAGCGATTTATGTGTGCGAAAATAATTAATGCGTTCATTTATTTAAAAACGTGTTACGGCATTCAAATGAGATCCAAAATACGTTTTCACATGCACATTAACCCATTGTTGACACAAGCAAAAATTGCAACTGAGATCCGGCACTTAAAAATCAATTTAATGTGAATATCAATATTCAATAAATTAAAATACAATTGCCAAGTTTCAAATGACTGCAAAAAAAAAAAGAGATAGCGTTGATTAGCGACAAGAGTTTTGGTTTTTGAAAAACCCTTGAAAAGCGTTAAGCTGCTTAAGTACCTCAAGTACTCCTTCATAAATATTGAACTTTCTGAAAGCTTAAACTTAATTTATTTGATATTATATATTTATTTATATTCAGATTATAAATCAATTGTAAATAGATGTAAGTCCAATGCTACTTAATTAATTTTCTTGGGTACATGCATTTTTAGACAGACAAAACTCTTTGTTTTTTGAAGCATATTTCAATACACAATAAATAAAAATTATAAATTGTAATATCACAGAAGGCAATGTGAAATACATTACTGTATATCGATAATGTTCTAATTGGACCACGGAATCGCAATAATTATAAAAGTTATATATTTTGTATAAAAAATGCCTTTTTTTTTTTTTCAAATATTCAAACAAAAATTTTACGTTTATATTATGTCTTATATATATATTATGTCTTATAGATATTATAATATTTTAGAGCAAAATATAATATAAGAAAAGAAAATATAATAATTTATATTCCATTTAGTATGGCGTTTATCTCCGAATATGATATCATCTTAAAAGCTAACAATTTTAATAAAAATAAATTGATTCAAAAATTGTAAAACTTCTGAAACTATTATTAGTAAGGGGTTAACACATAGCGCGTGTGTGTGTGTGTGTGTGTGTGTGTAAACTCTTGCGCTTTGTCGAATCGCAAATTTATTTTTCAGCGTGGCAGGAGCAACGGCAGCAACAACAATCAAGCAAACAGAACAAACAATGTTGACAACAGCATATAAAATAAAAAAAACCAAATATGTTAAGCGCCATTTAAGCGGCAGCGTCCTGTGCCTGCTGCCTGCTGCCTGCTGCATGAGATAATGCCCGACTCCCGGTTGATGTGTGTTTGTATATTTTTCTAAAAATTTGCACGCATTTCAATGTTGTTGTTGTTTGTTTGTTTGTCGCACATGTGTGCGGTTCCCAGCAGCCCCCAAAAGTATGCAAAGCAAAAAAGCGGCGCACGCCACACACACACACACAATTGTTGGAGTGTGAGAAATGTGGGAAATGTAAACGGAATTGTTTTGCTTGCTCAGCGTGTGTGTGGCAAAGGGATAATGACAAGCTGGCGGGGCCAAACACACACCCACACCCACACGCACACACACTCATGCATTGGCACAAGGTGATGACGTCGACGCCGACGTCGACTGCGCAGCGTTGCGTGTCTTATCTACAATGCGGGAAAACACGCACGCAACTCAAGCAGCGGGTTGACAACAACAACAACTTGAAACCTGATGCCTGGCCGTCCTTCTTCCCAACAGGCCGCGCCTCGCCGTCTGCTTAGCTGAGGCAATCACAATGGATTTGCATTGTGGTCTAATAGTGTTGGCCCATTGGCTTTGTCCTTGCCGCCCTGTTTGCCGTCGCAAATTAACTGTGAGCTGAAAGTGTGCATTGTAAATGTTCCAAATAAGACAGATAATGCATGAACTCAACTCCAACCCCCCCGTCCCCCACAGCCAGCCAGCCCTTTGTCTCTCTGCCCGACTTGAGGCTGAGCCTTGTCTTGGCTGCTTGAATGAACAGTTAAGTGGCCATCGCGGCTATCAGCAATCAGCTGTGGGTAAATCAAAGCAGTTTAGCGGCTAGACAAACGTCTTACGAGTGTAAAAATATAAATAAAAGAAATAATAGATGCATATGGCGTGTGGAAGACTAAATATCCCAGTAGACATAAGGATACAATATGGATTTCGCATATATTTCAATGCAATGGATAATTTATGTTGGTGCAATTTTAATTTTATGTTAGGAGTGTGTATAGTTATAGATGGTTTTTTTTTAAGCTTTAGCAGGTTTTTATTGTTTCTCTCTCTTTTAATTAAAATTTTTTTTTTTTTTTTTTTTTTTTCCTAAAGTCTTTATTATATTTTTAATAACTTGTACAAGCGACATAAAAGGCTTTTAACATAGTTTGTATCATTTTAAATGTATTCTCCAGGTCCATGGTTAATGGTGTCGTCGTGGGTAGTGGTTTAACTATGGGGCGGGTAAGATTTGGCCGAAGTGTCTTCTTTTCAACCTTTTGATAGGGACGGAATTGATCAGGTTTCTGGCGCAGCGATTACCATGTTTTTTTAATCTTTCGTTGTAATTGCTGGAGTAAATTGAGATTTGGTCTTCTACGGTATTCAGGTTGAAGTCGCGGTGTAAGGTCTAATTGCTGACGTACCATTCACATCCAGAAATAAGGCGGAGGACCTTATTCTGGATGATTTGATATTTGTAGCGGTTTGATTTAGCAGCGGTACCCCAGATCTGAATACCATATCTCGAGGTGGGCGCTAAGATCTGTTGGTAGATTAGTCGTTTGCATCTTAGAGGGAGACGGCTTTGTTTGTTGAGTAGCCAGTGGAGTCGGTCTCTCTTCCCGTAACATGTCGCAGCGGTCTTGGTGATGTGTTCGCGGTATGTTAGGTGCTTGTCCAGGGTGATGCCGAGGTACTTAGCTGACGATTTCTGTGGTATTGGCTCGTTGTGGATGGACACCACTGGCGGTTTTTTATGTTTCAGACTGAAGCAAACGTTGACGGATTTGCTGCTGTTGATGCCGACGTTCGACTTCCTGGCCCAGTTTTCAAATTTGATTAGATATTGTTGAATACCGTTCGCGGCTTCGCATTCGCAAGGGCTAGCATAAAGTATGCAGACGTCATCGGCGTAGGAGGCAAGGTGTCGTAATAGTTCTCCTGTTCGGCACCGGGATGTCTGCGGCGAAGATTGTGTAGAGCAGTGGAGCGAGGACACTTCCTTGGGGCACTCCAGCGCGGACTTTTTTAGTGGCAGATTGTTGGTCACGAATTTGGACGAAGAATTGCCTGTCTTCTATGAAGGAGCGCAGAAGGCAGAAAATATTAGCGGGCAGTGCGGTCTTCATTTTGGCGAGTAGTCCAGGGTGCCAGACTCTGTCGAATGCCTGTTGGATGTCAAGGAGTGTGCTGCATCCTTAAACTCGCATTGAAGATCGATGTGAGGAAAAGGAGCGCTCGCTTGGGGAGAACTTTCAGAACAGCGTTACTGATCAGATCGTGTCCTGGGGCCTTTTTCTTTTTAAGCTTGCGAATCACGAGGCCGACCTCCTCCAGACGGATGGGCTTGATAGGTGGACATATCTGCAGCGGTGAGGATAGTGTGTTCATCGTGCTTGCCACCTCATCTGGGGAGGCGGTATCCAGCGGTGTGAAGCGGTCTTCCAAGTGATCTGCAAATGTGAGCGCTTGTTCATCCAGGGACTTGCACCATTCTCCTTGGGAATTACGCAGTGGTGTCATTCGCTGTGGTTGCCGCTTAATATTTTTCGTAAATTTCCACAAGGAGTATCGGCTGTCGAGAGAGTAGTCCGTGTTTACCAGCATGTCCTCGAACCTGTTGTTACGGAGACGCTGTAAGGCTTCGCGCAGCTCTCTCGCGGCTCTATGCCATAGAGTCTTGTCGGTGGGATGTAGAGTGCGAAGGTAGTATCTCCGTAACTGTCTCTTTTTGGCAAGCAGATCGGCTATCTCGACTGGGGGACGAGGGGATCGGGCGGGCGGGACATTTGGTAAGTGACCGACTTCGTTAGCTGTCTTGGCTGTATGCTGCACTTTTTCAGTGAATAGATCTACCACGTGATCCAGATCCGCGGGTGTGTTGATGTCCATGTTTAGGTGGATAGATCTGTTAAGGCAGTTCCTGAAGATAGCTATGTTGGAGTGCCTGGCCAGTAGCGTTGGTGGTTGCGGGAAAGTTGACGCTTGGGAGTCAAGTTTTATGACCAGTGGTAAGTGGTCCGAATCCAGATCCCAGCTGTCAGAGATAGTTAGTTTGGCTGCTGGGATGCCCTTGTAGATCCCAAAGTCGATGCATGACGGGCGCGTGCCTGGTCTGCTTGGATAGCACGTGGGACTGCCGGTTGCGAGAATGTCGGAGTTAATAACTTGTAGGCAGCTGGCGATTTGTCTTCCTCTGGTGCAGGTTGGGCCCGAGCCCCAAAGCGGGTGCTTAGCATTCCAGTCTCCTGCGACGATGAATTTGCGACTGCCTATGCTGGTAAAAACATCTTCAAATTCGCTGCTTGTCCATGTGTGGGCTGGGGGGCAGTATATGGCGCCGATGGTAATGTCGCCGATCCCAGTGCTGATGCGAGCACATGCTAGTTGAACCTTGCTTGAAGCGAGGGGTGCCAATGGAATGTGACGCAGATTTTGCTTGACTAGTATTACTGCACCTCCAGCCCCTTTGTCTAGTGGGTGGTTTGCCGCGTAAATATTGAAGCCTTCTAGTTTGATGGAATGTTTGCTGTTGGCTTTGGTTTCGCAGATGAGGATTATATCGATGTTTTTATTAATTGTAAAGTTGCGCAGTTCTAGCAACTTACCATATAATCCTCTGGCATTCCATACAAGGATGTTAGGATTCATTTCTGGTGGAGCGCGGTTAGCAGAGCCAGAATTTGACTCTGCATTTCTAAAAGTTTGTTTTGCTGCTCAACGAAACGATCAAAGCTTCGGTTTATTGTGGCGGCTAGTGCTTCGGTGGGCGTCTCATGTGCCGCCTCCCCTTGCCACTGGGAGACGGTGAAAGGCGCATGTATTTGTTGCCGTTTGTGTTGTTGGGGTTGCTGCGTCGTGGAGACGGGGAGCTGATCTCGCTGGACTATGTGTCCGGGTTGGAGGTTTATGAAAAATAGGTTCATTTGTTCACCTGTCTTCCTTGATTGTGGGTTGTAAACTTGGGTGGCTTTATGCCCCAATTTTTCCAGTTGGGCTTCAATATCCTTTTTGAGGGTGGAGTAGTGCAGGCCTCGAACAACCACTTTAAAGGGCTTATCTTCCTTTAGCTGATAGGAGTGAAAATCTAGTTTTAACTCGTTGAGTTGTCTTACGACTGCTCGGTAGCTTTCAGCAGTTTTAGCATAAATCCTAGTGGTTCCGCCCATAGAGGATTTAATCTCGAGGTTGTCAAGGGCAGTTACTTCTTCTAGTGCGCAGAAGAGCTCTTGTAGGCTTGCTACGTCACGCAGCACTATAGGGGGCGGCTTTGCGATAGCTTTTGGAGCGTCTTCATGTGCTTTCAAAAGACGGGCGCGTGCGGCAGCGGCCGCGCTTGTGGAGGGCTCTTCGTTATTGGGCGTATGAGCCGGAATTTCGGGGCGCTTGGGGGTTTTGTTCCAAGTGCTGGTTTCATTTTCAGATTCAGTCTCTTCTAAGTCCATTTGCTGAGCAAGGGCATAGAAATAGTTGTTCCTCAGTGGGTCTTCGTTGCCGGCAGTGGAGCTGCGCTTGTTGCCAGAAGATGGTGATGGCGGGAGCTTGCGTTTCTTATTTTGTATTAAGTTGGCACGATTGGCAGAGAAGGCTGGAGCTGGGTTTCCATTGCAAGTTGGAAGTGATGGGAAGTTTTGCTGGTATACAGCGTTTCCAGGTGCATTATTTTTAGAAATTTCCTTATTTGTACTCACGTGAGCAAAATTTGGGGTTAGGGCAGTGGCCGAGTTCGAGTGCCTGGTTGGGTTTGTCGTGGCATAGGCGTCGTTGTCTGGTTTTTTTTTTCAGAGGGCATAATGACTGCAGAGTGGCAGCATCAGGGGTCCTCTGTTCAGTCAGGCTGTTATTAAGCGGGGCTGCATTTGCAGCAGACCATTTAGTTGTGTTGCTAGGTGCAGCTGCCATTGTGTGAGTGTGAAGATGTATTTCAGCACTGGTTTCGTTATCCATGTGATTCACGGAGCTCGTGGTTTATTTGGGGCAAAAGAATACGCACTTAAGGCTGCCGCAGCAGTTTAGGCGCGAGAGATGGGCTTACTCTGCTTATCTGCGCAGCAACGCGACGCAGCAGAGCAGCCCGAAAAACAAAGAACAGGCGAGATTAATTGCTGATAAGCGGTCAGCTTTTACACTTTTACAGTTGCCCACGCTGTGTATTTGTTTTTGTTTTCTTTTTCTGTAACACACTCGCGTGGCTGATTTGGGAGTTTAGCACAATGGCCGACAGTTTTTTGTTTGATGTTTCGTTGTGCGTGTGTCGTGTATATTATTTAATTATTATTTTCAAATAAGTGGTTCACTGAGTGTTCGCCAAAAGGCCAGTGTTATGACAATTATTTTTTAATTTTGTTCCGATTTTTCGGCCGAGCCAGTGGGTTAGAGTTCGCAAAACAATCACGTCAGCACGCATTGAATGCACGATTGCAAGTGATTAATTAACATTAGTAATTTATTAAACAACAGGAATGTTTTAATACGGATTCCAAATAGGACATTGTCAAAAACACGAAGGAAGAACTTATTATACAAACAGCACATCTTCGAATTTTCTTAATTAAAGAAATTGTGTGTTTTCTAAGCTCTAGATCTGTTAAGTATTTTAATTGGCTCGTATTTAATTTAGAGTATGGCGTATCTATTTAAAATTGGTTTAACGAAAAATAATGAATTTACCCGTTTATGTTTTTAATGTAAACCAAAAATAAATTATTATACATTTTTCTAGTGTGTAAATTATTGGATTTTTTATAAATGATCTGAGTGTTATTACACTCTATATTTTTCAATTATTACTTTTAGTTTGTATTTCCTTTATAACGACATGCTTTCGGTTGACCGTTACAATAATATATTCACCTCTGCTTTTAAATGCATAATTACCTCTGTATTCGCCTCGATTCCGCTTTCGCCGCTGCTTATTCGCCGCAGCGAACTGCTGTTAAGGCAAGCAGTTACATTCAAACGCAACAGAAAATGTTAATGTGGCAACAGCTGCCACTGTTAAGGCGCTGTTGGCTTACATAGCTGCCCACTGCAAAGCTGTTAAACGCAATTTTAACAGCATTTTACAGCACTGTTTTTAATTTGAAAAAATAGGCGTTAAATTTGAAAACTAATGTGAAAAAAGGAAAGATGCAGAAATTGTTTAAAAATGTTTGTTTTTAATCTCATAAATGTAATTGCACTTTATTTACGTGGTAAAAACTAATTGAAATTAAAGCTAAGAAACTATTAAGTAATTTGTTCAACGGTTTCCATTACGTTGCATACAACAGGCGTGGGGCACGAGCCCACAGTCACACCTGCCACGCCCACTACAAAGGCAACTGCACCCAACGGCGACGCTGACGATGATGCGACTAATTTAATGACTATTGTTCATTGACTCAGTTAAGTTGTGAAAAGGGGGCGTGGGGGCCCATGTTGGGGTTGTGGGGCACGGAAATTGTGACGCGCATGGAGCAAACGTGGGAGCAAACATATACGTAGTTAACTTAGTTTATGGACTAATTATCACATAGTAAACTTATTGTGTAGACGTTGAAGTTTGCACTGATTCGATGCGCTTTGACTTTTGGCTGTTGGCTCGTTGACATGGCCAAAAGGCAGCTCAGCCGTAGCCCAGCAGATACTTGGGCAGGTATGTGATCGAGGAGAGCAGGCTATAGCTGTGTGAACGAAAGAGACAAAGAGAGGGTGCGAGAGAGAGATGCACAAACAGAGCAGCGTGTTTGTGGTTAGAGTATTAAAATCAAGTAAATTTTATTGTCAACTATGATTAAGAGTTTACAGAGTACAACCAACAACCAGTTTAAGCATTAGTACTTAAGCTTATTTAGTATTCGATTCATATATTTACATTATCGCTTCTTATGACCTCAACCAAATGTACCATAAATCACATCCAAGCCGCCCCAATCATTGCGATCTGTGTTCTCCGCCTCCAAAGTTTTTTGTTCCCCGCTGTTTGCGTTTTAAGAGTAAATGTGCACCCAACCGGCGAGAATAGAAGTATGTACAATTATTTGTGGCAATTATATGGACAGCAAATGCGACAACAATGGCACAACTACAAAGTGAGCAACAACCAACACCAAACGCAGCACAAACAAAGGCAACAACAATGACTACAACAACGATACGTACGAATTGGTCAGTCCGCGATAGAACCACGACTTCCACGACTTCGAGGAGCCCTCGTCGATCTTGGACTCCACATCCGCACAGAAGTGCCGCCGATCGTGGGAGCGTCCACTTTTGCAATCGCACAACATTCGCTTCTTGCACTCCGCGTCGCACGTGGGTCGCGCCGGCGAGTTCTTCCAGTAATTTCTAGAAGAAGGCCAATATTTGTTATATATGTCTGTACCATTTGGCTTTCCCCACTCACTTGTAGTACATCTCGAACAGCTCCTGGTTGTCGGTCAGCTCGTTGAGCAGCTTGTCCCAGTCGCTGGGCCGCAGCGCCTTCATGTTGTAGGCGGCCCGCGCCGTATATAGCTTATACCAGATCGGGTAGCCGTACAGATTGGCCTCCTTCAGGTTCATAATCCAGGACTCGTGATCAATGACCAGGCGCGTCGTTGTATCGTGATCGCCATCCACCTGAAAAGACAAAAATATGTTAATACAGTTATCAGACAAAGCCTGTCTCTCGACATAAATTACTTGGAAATTAATATAATTTACTTTACTTAAGATAAATACAAAAAGCAAGTTATAATGTCAAACTATTATTTGATAATAATTATTACATTGCTAAATAATATTCATGCATGATTTTTTTATTCAATAATGAATTTTTACTTCGTGAATGTGTACGAAAGGGATTTCATAATTTTTGTCAGATATCTGACAACCCTGCTTAAACAACATTTTTTACTTTTACTTTCACTTACATAGTAAATGCGATACCCTGGATTCAGATCGTAGTAGGGCGACACGGAGGGTCCTATGTAGGCAATGCTATTGGGATGCGCTGGAAAATATAAAAAAAATAATTAAAATGTGAACAAAATGGTAGTACATTAAAATCTTGGTTGTGAGAAAATAAATTAGTAAAAATTATTACAATTATATTTTCCATAGCATTTAAATATCTGAGTCAAAGTTCAATTTTAGAAACATATATATACATTTATACATTTTGAGTGTGTTAGACTAATGTTAATAATTTTTATATAATTTTTTAGAAAGTATTCAGAAGTGGTAAAGTTGAAAGAAAAGAACTGTTCGAATTTTAAAGAATTTTAGGAAATTGTAAAAATAATATTTAGAATAAAGACAAATAATATTTAAACAATTTCTTGGGTATGTTGGGATAGTTTAATGATTAGTATATAAATATAATTATTTATATATTAATTATATATTTAGTATTCAGAAGAGGCAGATTTTCAACATATTTCTAAATAAATAAATCTTTCTACAAAGTTTAAGAAATTGTAGAAATATTATTTAGAATAAAAAAAGAGCTAAGAAGCGCTTAATATAAATATAGGAGATATTTAATTAAATTGAACATACTCAGATCATGCGGATCGTAGAACATTTCGAACTCATCAAAGTGGGTGTGGCCGTAGAACTGGGCGGTAATAGTGCTCTCATAGCGCGAGATGATCTTGTAGAAGTTGCGGGACCAGACCTTCAGGCAGTCCGAGTGACCGGGCGGGATGTGGCCAATGACGTGGACCTTCTCATTGGAGAACTCGGCGCTCTGCAGCTCGTAGATGAACCTAAGGGGAGGGCCTCGCATTAAATTATGTTACAGACTAGAAATCCCGATGTTACCATTGCAGCTCCGTGGCGGGGTCTGTGGAGTTGAGGAGCAGCCACCAGTTCTTGTTGTTGCAGTAGTTCATGTTGAGCGAGATGATGCGGAAGCCGGGACGCACCAGCACCGAGTAGAAGGCGCCGCGGCGCACCGTGTGGGAGACGCTTTGGGGTAGCCAGCGACGCCACTGGACGTCGAGCTCATCGTAGAGCCAGTTGATGGAGATGTCCACCTGGTTGACGTACGGCGGCGGGAAGCTATTGACCGGGGCGCTCTCGTGGTTGCCCAGGGCCGGGAAGATGGGCACGCCGGGGAACTTCTCCGTCATCTGCTTGACCGTCTCCTTGATGATCTCGAGATTCTCCTGCTTCGTCTGGTTCCACACATCGTGCGGCGGCAGATCGCCCGTCCACAGTATGTAGTCGATGTCCTTGTGCGTGTCCGCGATGTGGGCCAACATGTTGTCCACGGTCCGCTTGGGCGTATCGCACTTGCGGTAGTCGCCCCACTTGCCCGCCGCCGCGTTGGGATTGGCCGGGCGGCCGCTGCTCAGGCGGCAGCAAAGCGGCTCGTTGCAGTCCGCATTGGCGCCCTCGACGTAGTGCGGATCGTAGTGGGTGTCCGAGATGTGGAGGACCTTGAAGAACGGCGCCGCCTCCAGCGGCATGGGCAGGTCGGCCAGGCGCGGCGGCTTCGGCACCGGCGGAAAGATGACCTCCCACTCGTGATAGGGATTGTAGACGTCGCCGCAGCCGTCGCCGATGATGAAGCTGCAGAGCTCGTCGGGGCCGAGATTGACGCGCTGCAGCACGTAGATGAGCTCGCTGCCGAAGAGCTGGGCGACGCCCTCGCAGACGCGCGGACTCTGGATGCTCAGGTTGGTGCAGTACTGGGCGATCATCTTCATGAGCTCCGCCTCCGACTTGCCGGACTTGATGTAGTGCTGCAGCAGGCCGGCGCCCGCCTTGCACGCCGTGCAGGAGACCTTCGAGAGCACGCTGTTCTCGATCTCGAAGGCCACCTGCTTCAGGTTGAACAGCTTCAGCGCCTTGTCCACGAACGGCGGATACGTGAGTCCGTCCCCGACGGCCGCGTCGTACCACAGCATCCGTGCCGAGCTGCGATTCTGGCGCAGGGCGCGCAAGCGCTCCAGGAACTCGGCGTCGCTCTCGGAGGGTTCGCTGTTCGTGCGGTTCTCATGGTGCCGCAGCTCCACGTGCGGCACGATGCTGCGCGGCTGCACCTCGATCCGCCAATCCTCCAGCTCCGGCTGCGTCCAGTTGATGGGCGCCCGTGCGTTTGTGTAGAGAAAGGGCAGCGCTGCAGGGCGGCAAGGCGGCGAAGAAGGGAACAGTTAGAATCAACACGTTCGCGGCTGCACTTGCTCCACTTACCCTCGCTCGAAGTTAGCCCGGCAACGGCAAGTGCCGCCATGAGCCAGCAGATTCGCCGGCTCGGCCAGTGTGGCATTGTCTGTGGCATAATTGTGGCACTGTGGCACTGTGGCACACACCGGCACCAGCTCCGCCTCGTCGCGTCGCGTCTCGGCCAGGTAGACACTTGACCTACATTTACGCAAACACCCAATCGCAAGGAAATATGAACAGTCATTATTGTGTTAAACTTGTTTATGCATCGCTCAAGATACGCGATATATATAAATATACAATATATGTACACAATTATGTTGTGCCCTTATTTATTGCCCAGTCATCAGTATTTTGGTAGGCACCTTCAGTTTTTCGGATTCTGGAACTGTTTTCATAAAAACACAGCATAAATTAACCCGAAATTGTTTTGCGATTTTTCTCTGCGTTTTTTTATGGAGTGGTAAATATTTTTTTGCCTTTTTTTATTGGGTAAAACAATGAAGTTGCTAATATTTGCATACATTTTTTTTAAATGTATAAAAGTAGAAACCAGTTTCTTGAAACCTGTTTTTTTGGCTGTTTGTAAAAATTGGCATGGTTATGAAACGGTATAAAAGTAATTTAGTTAAATGGAAAATACATGTTTTAAGTATGATTGATATTGAAAATTTATCA
Source organism: Drosophila sordidula (assembly GCA_035047465.1). Taxonomy (NCBI): domain Eukaryota; kingdom Metazoa; phylum Arthropoda; class Insecta; order Diptera; family Drosophilidae; genus Drosophila; species Drosophila sordidula. The sequence goes on from JAWNPQ010000290.1 coordinate 857,285, forward strand.
TTTTTCAAAATTAAGTAAAAAATGTGTAAAAAAAAAAATTTAAAGCCTTAGTTTACATATAATTCAATATTGAAAAGAGGTAAGGTTTTAATGGAAGATTTAAAAAGGGTTTAAGAAGGGAGTATTTACTTCAGCATAAACCTTTTTTTTATTATTTTTATATATTCTTAAATTTTACGAAAGAGTTTAAAAAACGCATTAAGAGGGAAACAAGCATAGAGCCAAATAAAGGTTTAGAAAGAATATATTAAATGGATATATAGCGGAATACAAGTGACAAAAAATAGTGGTATAAAAAACTGTTCGATCATGTGAGTGGATTATACAATTCCTAAATTATAGGATATATTGTTATAATTACAAACGCACTCTGAGAATGAATTTAAGAATATTTTGATTGCGTCAAAAACAAGCGTTTTCAAACACTGGTTAACGTAAACAGTTGCTAACTTAAAAACAACATTGTTTTTTCGTTTCAGAAAGGCTTTCTTTTCTAAAATCCCAAAATTCACAATTATAATATAATATATTACATTTCGCGCTTATTTTACGAACGAACCATTTAACTGAGTATTTTGCTTATTACTAAAAACTTTTGTTCTTAATTGTGTAATATTGGGAAATTAAGTATTTTTCATGCTTTCAATGATAATGAAAACGATTATTGAATCGAAGTTTGCTCTGGGGCCTGGTATATATATATTTTAAACACTCCAGACAAACACTCCAGATTTACTTCATTTATTAATGTATATTTAAATATTTTATTATTATATTCCAGTTTATAGAACGCCAATCGTCATATTTCAATAACAACAAAAAAAGAATGCATAAATCATTGTGCTGATAAGATTTAAGACGTCAAACAAATATTTACTTGCTGTGAGCAAAGAAGATTGAAAGTATTCCAAAGATCAACAAACTGAAGCCAATGAAGAAGAAGAATTACGAGACACATCAACAACAAAATGTGGCCAATTGCAAGAAACAGTTCAAATTTCTTGCCTAACGATGCTGATAAAGCAAAAAAAAAAAAAAACACAAATTCTCATCTGAGTCAGCAGTAAATACGTGTAAATAAGACAAGTTAAAGCCGTTGCCGGCATTTGTTGACTGAAACGAGTCAAAATAAACAACAAAAACAATAAAAATAGGAGCAACTGCCAGAGATAAACAAACGAATTTCCCATAAATCACGCTAGTTAAACAAAAGTGCAGCAGTTGCAGTTGCTGCTACAGTTGCAGTTGCCCCTAATGGCCATTAACAGCTGAATACACACACACACACACACACACAAACACACAGCATGCTGCATGCTGTTGTTTGCTGTGTTGTGGGTGCTTAAACATGGCTGACATTTTACAGTTAACGAGTTTTTAAGTGCTGTCAAACTTTGGATGCACGTTCCATGTCCAAAAATTGACATATTGATTTTGCACCCACGCCAAAAGCGGCGGCGAATTAGAAATGTTGGCGGAGACAGTCGGGATAACCGGGCGTATGCGCTATGTTATTTCGATAATTCTGACAACAACAACAAGAAATTAACCTATAAATTAATAATAAAATAATAAATAAATAATTATAATTTCAATTAAATAGGATTTAGTTACATACAAGTATTTCCCGGCTTAAACTAGCTTTAATAAATAAATAACCTTTTAATGTAAATAAATTATTTTTAAAAGCGCTTATTATCCAACTGTTTTTCCATAGTCCAGCCCAGCTTAGACTTCAGAATGTAGTCTCTAGAAGTCAAAGTTTCATGTAACAATTCGTTTACATGTCTTTTTGAAATATACACATGTTTCTCACTTAAATATTTTCATGTTCCAGTTCACGATATCTCCGGGTACAGGTAAGGGTTTATATTGTGTGTATATATAATATATAAGTTTTTATACTACAAATGTTGAACTAAAATTGCAGCTGGTAGTTAACAATTCCGATATTATTAAATATATAGTTTAGTGTGTAATTAAACATCGAAGGCCTAAGCAGCAAGTGCTAGGTTAAGGCTAAGTTAGTTTAATAATAAAAAAAAAAATTGAATTTATGTATATCCTATACTAATAATAACGGTAAGAATAATAAAAATAATATTAATAACAATTATATATAATTCTAATCCTTATTTAATTATAATATTATTAGACTAAGTGTAAATAAGTACTAATGCAGAATAATTTTATCTGATCTAATCTCATCTATCTGTTTATGTTTTTAACAATTAGTAATACATTTTTTTTCTTTATAGAAAAATAAACTTCAAAATACAAAATAGAAACGCAAATTTGTTTTTAAATTGATGACCAACCCAACGTTCTTCTATAACCTATATCACATCGTAATGGAAAATATTTTGATTTGACTCAGTAATCAGATTAAATAAGTTGACAATTGACACACTTAATCGTCGCTCTTTATGGTTTGATTAATCTTGATTACGATTTTTAATACGTTATAGATTAAATAAGTTGGCACTTGAGTCGTTTATTCGCATTCGTTCATTGCTCACTATAGTCAGATTAATCTTGATCACGATTTGTTTCTAAATCTATATCAAATCATAATCAATCTAAGCTTTTAAATATATAGATTAACCTAATTGGCGTTTGACACACTTAATCGCATATAAGCTCTTTAGTGTCTGATTAATCTTGATAAAGATCAGGCAAATACATTTATAGTGGTATATACCAAATCACGAAACATTTTTTCTTGCTTCAACCAAATCAAAGTGACTTAAAACCAACATTTACCGCTTACTGGGAGCACCACATGACACACCCGATACGAAACGATATAGTCAACAGAGAAAGAAAAAAAACAACACTATAGAAATTGATTTGTTTTTTTTTTTGCTCATTGTTTTTTTTTGTGGCATCTGTCGGGTAACCTTAAGACCATTTGTGTGTTTATTGTGCGAGCCCATTATGCATAATTTCAATGTAGTCACCGAGCAGTAGTCGCTGGTCGGGTCGTGACTGGGGTGGGGGTGGGGGGCAAGGGGCAGCAACGGGTGTCGACTTGGCGCGTCTCAATGCCGCACAGCATTTGCGCACTCGCATGGTAATTGGTAATTGGCATGTCGGCCAAACAGAAGACCAGTTGTCGGCAGTTGCGTTATGCCAGAAAGGGTAGAGAAGGGGGGGGGGGAGGAGGAGGAGGAGGAGCATGGGATGGCGGTACATTGGCCCCTTCGCGAAGACGCAGAGTGAAATCGTCAACGAGATGGCGTGTAATAAGAAATAAGTAGTAGGGTCCGCAACTAAATGGAAAGAAAAATAAAAGAAACCAAACTGAAGAAGAAACAGAAAACGAACGCGCGCGACTTTTATTGTAAATTGTGTTTTCTGCTTTTCAGATTTGTGATTTCATTTTGTGCGAAAATCGAAAGTGTCTGCGGCCGAACGCAACAACAAAGCCGAGTTCAATGGGCGCTGGGAAAAACGTAAATTTTCCCAAAAAAAAAACTAGTTTCAATTTGAATTTTTTTTTTTTTTGTTTTTTTTTGGGCAAGGTTAGGGCGTAACGTTTTAACTCAAGTTTGAGAGTTCAAGCCACATACGACTCTGAACCCAAAAACGTATTTGACATATATTAAGCTGGGGTCGTTCTCTCCCCCTCTCGCTCTTTGTCACCCTCTCTTTTAACCATTTCTTTGTTTATTCAATGCACGGCCCAGCCAATTACTCAAATTAACAACAAAAAAGAAACAATAAAAAACCATTTGCCTCGCGACGCAATCGAACAATTTGTGCGCGCCCACGAAAAAATATACAACAAAAACTTTCACTTTCTTTAGAAATTATATTTTTTTATTTTATAAAAAATATTTTGGAGAAATGTGCTAAATACCGAACATAGCCCAGTTCCACTCGCTGAGTTGACTGACGATTATGCAGCTGTTATTAAGTTGTTGATGTTGTTGTTGTTTTTGTATTTTTTTGTTGCTATTAAATAACGGTGCAGTCGTCACGCTGGCTGTCTAAATTTTTCTTGTTTTATAATTATTAGAGTCAGAGAAAATGAAAGTGATTTTCATAGCGTGAGAATGCATAAGTCATAAGGCAGTTTTTTCATTTTTCATTTAAAGAAAGAAACTTTGTATTAAAATATTGTGGCACATTTAAACAATAAATTATGATCTTTAATCCCATAATCACCATATCTGTATTAAATTGTATTTGAATTAATAATATATGAAAAAGATGAATATGTTTATAACTTTATATTATATGTAAAGATATTTATTTCAATACTATATAAAGCATTTATTCACTTTTTTGAATAAAAATAATTTACTTTAAGAAAATATCATAAAATTGTTTTTATTTTTTTAACTTAGTAGTTGGTTTTTTGGGAAATTAAAAAAAGTTATACTTTTACAAAATGTTAGTGAATATTTTATAACACTAATTTCTCGTAATTAGGCAGCGCAATTTCTTAACATTTTTCCAGGTTGATTTATATATTTATTATTTGCCAAAGTGAGTTTCATATTTATATCACATTTCACCTTTGCATATCTAAGCTAATAAAAATGTGTGAAAAATTCATTATTGCCTGTGCGTTCGTAATAAGCAATAACATGCAAATTTATCGCATAATGAGGTTAGACGATTAAAGATTAAAGTTTCTATTTAAAAGAATTGTTCATACGGAATCACAATAAACCGCATTCCAGGCTTTTGTTTTAAGATTTTACAATTTCAGTCACGTATTAAACGCAGTCCACATTTCCACAATATTAATTGCATTTCTAGATTGTCATTTCTATTTGACTTGAAGATATGTAATGTGGTCGAAATGTGTGAAATTCAATCTTGGCCACGGCTGACGGCCTATATTCGTATATATTTCATTTGAGTTAACATTAGCTAATTAAGTATGCAGCTACTGAATGAGGAGCAAGTAAATCACGATTGCCAAAGAAGCAGAAACAGAAACGGGAAACAGAAAACAAGAGGCCGAAACGCCAAAGGCGGCTAAAACTAATGAAAGCGCTGCGTAACCAGGCCCAAAAGAAGTCTTGCGTATGACAAACGACAATTGGCTGAAAGAGAGCGCGAGCGAGAGGGCAAGAGGAAGCTTTAGAATGCTTTAGGCCAAAACACAACAAAACGGTTGTCTGACAGCCACAGAAGAAAAGTGAAACACGCTGCAGCGACAGCTTGACGAAGCGGACGGCCCATACCGTAATTCAGATTTTGCAAGCCAGTGCTGGAAAGCTTCGGGCCAACAGTTGCGCATGCGCGTCGGGTATTGGCCAAGTGAAATGCGCGAACGTGTTTTTATTTTGACCATGTATCTCTTTGTTGACAAAATGTGTAACACAGGCAACTGGTTTGCGTTTTGAGTGGGTTAAGGCTTATGTTAACTGAAATGGTTTAGTTTGTAATTGGGGCTTTTACCTGTCGCAGATATAATTCAATTTAATTCAAAGGCTTAACAGACTGTGAACTTTCGTTCTTGGCTGCGTTTTGTTCTGCTGCTTTCTTTGATTTTGTTTTGGGCACTTTTTCTTTCCGTTGTGGGGCGGCGTCTTTGCTATTTATAACCGCTTTAGTGCCATAATTCGCGACTCTCTTTTGTCGTTTGGCCTCATTTATTTACATGTCGCTTTGTTTGATTTGATGCTTTATTTATTTTTACAATTTTCTCACTGATTTTTCGTACACTTTTGGCATGCGCTGAAATACCGAACGGCGAACATTGATTAAAGAAGAAACGACCCGTTGTTGTTTTTGTTGTTGTCGTCGTAGATTTCACCCGATTGGCTGCCTTTTATCGGTTTACGATTTCTTGCGCGCGCCGTCTCAACCAGCCAAGACTTCAAGCCAACTGCTCAGCGCGAAACGCCATCGACAACTGAGCGACAGCAACAAAATCAGCGCAGCTTTTGAGTCAAGCTTGCGAGCGCCAAACAGCTGTTCACAGACAAAGAGAGCGAGAGCGAGAGAGAGCGAAAAGAGCGTGAGCAAGCTTTTGTTACGCTCACTTAATTAAATTTACAATAGGAGCGTGATGAATCGTTTTGCAGCTTCTGTTCGCTTCAGCAACTTTGGACATTAATTAGGCTGATGCCTATCTTAAAACAAGTCCAGAACCATTGTACAAAAAACGGAAATTGTTTTAAAAATAATATACAGCATGTATATTAATTAATTATGCAGCTATTAAAGAACAATAAACAAGCTCTCGAGAATTCTGTTTGGCAATGCGAAATTAAATGGAAAAAATACTCTAAAATTAGTATAATAAAAATTGAATACTCAACTAGTTTGAGATAAAATCAGGCCAACTTTTTGATATATCGTGAATTTTTCAGGTTGTTGCTAAGTGAATGAATATTTCTTAATAAAAGATAAAATACTTGATCAACTCAGGAACCATCAAAAAGTCTATATTTGATTCCATTTTTGGGTAATCTTCGGATTCCACAATTGCAGTATATTTCTAGAGGCAAGTGCAAGTTTATAACTATTTTTGAAAAGAATATTTTTTAAGTGCACATAAACCATTGTATTAAAATTATGTACTACAGTTAAAACAAGTGTTCATATAAATACACCAATAATTACAAAAATAATTAAATTGTTTTAAAATATAATATAATAATGAAAAAATAATAAATAAATAAAAATGAAAAGTAGTGTATATAAATAGTATGTCATGCAGTAGGGATTTATAAATTTTAAGCGTCAGCATAGATATACATAATATAGATTTTTAAGATCATTAGAAGGGTATTATCTAAACTATAATTAATTCTGAGCTAAAACAGGTAAAAAGTATTCTATGAATCATTCAACAGATATATTTTTAGCTATTGTCGCAGACATTTTTTTTGGGTGCGAAAATATAATTAGATACGTTTAAATTCTAAGAACAAGTTGATCATTTCCTGAAGACCAAGTTCCCCTGCGAAGTAAACAATAGGCTCTCTGAATGCATATTTACGGTAGCTTTATTTACAAATAACAATATATAGAAATTCATGCTTGAGCTTATCAGCAAGCGCGTGACCTTTGCCACCGTCCAGCGCTGTCAACAACAAATCGTTGCTCCACATTAATCAATTTTATAATTACCATCAGGCAGTGGCGTAGTCGGGATATTTGTTTACCGCTTTGCTTTTACGCAGCGTATAACGCGCAAAGCCCCCTCCGCCTACGCCACTGCCATCAGGCCACATGTGACTGATGACGCATACGCTCTTTCAGGCGGCGGATTCAATTGACGCAGTCGACTGCAGCGAGTTCTCGTTGTAGATGGCGAAGTCCTTGAAGTCGTCCTTGCAGTCAGCTAGAGGGGGCACGCTGCTGGTCTCGGCGGCAGGCAGCTCGACAACCGCCACGGGCACCACAGCAACAGGAGCTGGGGACTTCCGGTGGCAGCGCCAGGTGACCTGCAGTCCGCAGCAGAGGCCGTGCTTAGCCGACTCCTTGGGCATTGTCGCATCCGGGTTCAAGGCCGTTGCGCGGCGGCAGCAGAAGATCAGCAAGAGCGTCCGCTTGAGCTGCGACAGAGCGCGTACGGTCTGGGCCAGGAAGGTGTAGAAGAGCGGATTCAGCGCACAGCTGGTGAGGTTGAGCAGCCCGAAGCTGAAGTAGAACAGCCAGGTCACGGGCGTGGAGAAGGACCCATAGACGCGCATCAGCAAAAACACCCAGGCGGGCAGCCGCAGGCAGATGAAGGCGCCCATCATCAGCAGCACCACGCGCACCATCCGGCGATGGCGATAAACGCGTTCGAGCGCCGCCGGACTCAGCTGCGGCTCGGGCAGCGCCGGCGGCGTCTGTGTCAACTGCGCCGTGCTCGAGTCGAAGGAGGCGGCCACACTGAAGGCGGTCATCATCGCATAGTTCGTCTCCGGCTTGTCCAGCAGATGCACGACGAGCGGCTTCTCGGGGAGCGGCTGCCGCTGGCGCTGGCTGCGCTGCCGGTGACGGCGCTGCCACAGCTGATGCGCAATGGTCACGTTGAGGAAGACAAAGGCCACGATGCAGGGCACGAAGACGAGGCTGAGCGACACGCTGTTGTAGACTCCAACTTGGTCCTACACATATAAATAGAAATGCAAATTGTTTGACTGATAAGATAGTAAACACATGTCGGCGGCATGTAAGGGCTAGTACGCAGTTCGAGATAGCCAAAATAATTATGAAATGTGTTACAGTGTTCGCTCGACAATTAGAACGTTTCGGTTCCACGCGATTAGAACCCAATTAATATGTAAAACTCTAAAAAAAACCTTGACTAAGTTAATTAGCCGATTTTCTGCCTGATTGATTAGCATAGAACTAATTGAATGATTGACGGGATGTTTAACTGATTGACTGGCAATTACCAGCTGATTATAATCAACGTACAGCTCCGTAAAATCTAGTCAGCTAAATTTATCACAGTAGTTTTCTTAGAAAAGGTCTTACAAAATGTCTCCCGTAAATTTGGGAAATTAAAGTTAAAATTATTCTATTTGTTTCTTTATTGTTTTGTTGTTCAATTTATTTGCAGAGATCTTCATTGCAGACTTGTATCAGCTTTATCGTTCTTAGATATCAAATATTCGTAAATATGCGCAAAATATAAATTTGCATTCAAATATTTCTTATATTTTAGATGATAGCATCAACGAAAATAAAATATTGATATTGTCTTTGGTAGTATTGCAGTAAAATATATTTAAGCATTCAACTCTTCTCTGACTGCTGGTGGATATTTAATATACATTTGTACAGAGTAGACCCATTTCTTATAGCTTACCTCTCAATATATTGAATTATTTTTAATAAAAAATCAATAAAAATAAATATACCAAAATTTGCAACCTAATGATATCAAAGCGATTAATTGACACAAATTGAAACAAGATTTCTAGTTAACCAATTGCAACTCACCCTCAAGCCAACGCACATGGTAACCTCTTGCAGTTCGCTGACCACCAGCTCATCCGTGGTCTGTAAGAAGACCCGTATCGTCCTGTATATGAAGAACAAAGGCACTGCGGTGGCCATGCAAAATAGCCAAATGCCACCGATGCAGATCGCACAGAATGTCAAACTGGGATTCCAAATGCCGACTGCGGCGCGCCTTATGGCCATATAGCGATCCAGGGCAACGGCCACAAGCATTAAGCTGCTGCACAACACAGTTGTAGTGTTGACAAACGGCACCCAGTTGCACATGAAGGGGCCGAGAACCTAAAATATAATACTCCTAATAAGTTAATTTCTATATAAAATGAAGTGAACATCAAGCTTTCTGGTTTCAGATTAAAATAAATGCCGACAATAAGAAAACTTAAGAAAAATCTCTTTTAACATAACATACAACCTTTTAGAACAATTAAAAAATTCACCTTACTTTTTCATGTTCATGTTCATAAAAATCACTCTTAAACATAAAAATCTCCATGGTTCCAAATTGTCAAATTAATAATATTTTTCAATTTTCAAATTTTTTAAATTAGAAAACTTGTTTGTTCACTTTAACGAAAGTTTATGTTAAGAGTTACTATGTACTCTTAAAACAAAGGCATTTTTTTCGAATAAGTAAACAAAATCCATCCTATAAGAGATTTCACTGTATTGAGCTACATGGCTCACCCAAATTTCCAGATAACCGGCATTGAAGAGCGCCATGTTGGAGATGGCGAAGTTCCCACAGTAGATGAGGTCGCTGCAAGCCAGCGAGATGAGGCAGGCGCGAAAGAAGGGCCTCAGTTTGCGTCTGGTATTCACGAACAAAGAGCTAATGTTGCCCACGAAGACGCATACGCACAGTACGCCCACCAGGGTCATGAATATATAACGGGAGCCTTCATGTATGCGGCAGAGATCCCTGGCGCGCACAATCGGATATATATCGCTGTCTGTGTCGATGATCAGCAATCGCGACGCCATTTAAAGCGCAGCCAAAAAGTATGCAACGAAATTTTGCGGGAATTGCGCGTGCGGCGATTTCAACGTTTTTTATTAGACTGAAAATTGAATGTTTGCCTGTGGCAGGTGGCACCTGCTACCGTTGAACGTGGTACGCTGTACGTTGTACGTTGAACCGTTACGTTAATGATTATCGCCAGATATCGCTGGCTCTTATCAATCGCTTAGCTGCGCATTTGATTGCTATCGGCTGTCAGAACTGCTCGCCTCAGCGAACCTCACACGCGATGCGCCGATGAGCGATTGACCATGGTCCGCAATGTACTGGAAGCGCGCCATGCGTCAGATTATTGCGGCTAAAACATATTACACTAGCCCCTGCATAGGCTGTGGCTCAGTTGGTTGCTTCACATCATAAATAATTGGGCACCCAAAGTGCGCAGAGGTTAAACGCGTGGCTGAAATATTATTTAACTAACAAAATTTATATTTATTTTGACTATACTGCAAAAATAAAAACGATATAGACATTTAACATTGAATAAAGTAAAAATAAACACAATTACTATCCAATATAGTATTATCCAATATATTTATTTACCACACCCAAAACAAGTTTTACAATATTTCATGAAACATTTTGGAAATAAAATTGATTTAAATATAAAAATACTCCCATCGTAAATAGTAAAGAGAAACCCACATTTTTATATACGAATGTGAAAATACGCCCAACTATTAATTAAGTATTAATTAAGTAATAATATAATCATATAGTTCATCCCGTGAAATGTTTACGCAGTGAATTTCTAATATCTATATCACAAAAGATTTTAAGACTTATGCCCCAAGCTGCGTTGTTGGCTATCTTCAGATTAAACACATATTTGCCTTTGGGGATCGGCATAGCTGCAAACACTTTGTCCTCCAGCACAAAATCCTTGATAATAATATCGTGCTAAATATATAATAAATATATTCATACAATAATATTCGCTAATCGATTGAATTGTTCAGTTGAAGTACTCACAGTGTAGGGGCACGAATGATTCAAATTGGAAAAAGGCAGAATTGCCTGATGAAAAATATAGTAGAGTGTCAGTCGACTCGGATTCTTCAGGAAGCGGCAAAAGTCGAATGAAACGTTGTGAAAAACTTGCTGATTACCAGCATGGGTTCTCCAGAAACTGTAGTTTATCATCAAATTCTTATTGAAAGGCTGAAGGATGCGAAAATGCACATTGGTGCCATCAATACCCTTTCCCAAATCCCTCATCCCACAAGTCGAGACACTAAACTGAGACCGATGCAGAACGTCACATTTTATGTTCAACACCCGCGAATATCCGTTGGATGAAATTATCGGAAACACGAGTAAGTACAAAATGTTTAAGCTCATAGTCGAAACATTGAAACTACATAAATAAACCGCAAAGCAACGCTTTAATAGAGACTATGGACTGTCTGGACTGGCAGCAAAAACGATTGTAATTATTAAAGATTTGTTGAGTTAATCATTTGGAAACAAGAAATATATTGTATATATATTATAATGCCCCTTTATAATGGGCAATATCAAAGCCAATCATGCATCGCAATTGGCCGGCGACGCATTCTGAAAACCCCTAAAAAAGTAAAAACATATAATATATTAAGTTAAAAGTAAAAGAGACCAAAAAAGAAAAAACAGAAATTGCATGTATTTGAAACACAAATTTTTATTGGTTTATTATATAATTCATATATTTTGCTGATTGCCGAAAATCACATTAATAGGTTTTCAATTTAAAATTTAGGAGAATTTATGTATTTGTACTTATTTTAAGAAAAAAAGCAGTTTATTTACACCTGATATAAAAATAGGAACTCCCTTTTCAGGGCTTGGACAAAATGCACGCGATGGCCTCAATTGAGGAATACGCCTTCACATTATTAAACCTATGCTTAAGTACATTGGTTATAGTCATTTTTATCGAAAAAAGGAATCTCCATACTGTTATAAAATTGTAAAGCCCCTAAATTGTGGCTAGAATATGTATTTCACGTTAACACAAATATTTTAACGCAGTTTTGCGGCTTATAGTTGGAAAACTAGATGGAAAATGCAGTGATACGCAAATTGATTTCAAAATCTGAATTATAGTAAAGTTTTGAAGCTAAATGAGAAGCAATGCGGATCATACAAATGATCCAAAAAAAAGGATAACAATGCGGTGCATACTGCTACAAAGCTGTGAAATCCCTTTGGATTCAAATAGGACAACAAGTGCGGTAGATATTGTTTAAATAGTACAAAAATCAAGAGATCATCTCAAAAATAAACTTTGAGTAATGCAAAACATAAGGGAATATCCTATTAAACGAAGAAGTCAATACCAATAGAAAAGAAGATGGCAAAGTATCATTAAAATTGATTACAAAGAAAATTGCAAGAATTACTATAGTTAAGTATGTTGGGCCGTAAGAAACCAATTTAAAGGGTTGTTAAGAACTACCCATAATTCGTTCGTGATTGAGCTCTGCAAGAACTCTAATTGAATCCAGTTGGCCAGTGATCCAGCGCCGAGACTTTTCAAGATATTGTGTACTTGATTTACCAAACTATCCGTTTAAAAAAATAATAAACTAAATATCTTTTAATTTTCAATAACAAAATAAAACTTACCAAGAAGTATCCCAGCAACTTTTGTTCCTTCTAGGAATGTTTATGGTCCACATGATATCTTAAGTACTTTTTTCTCTAATAAGGATAATATATTTGTGTTAAAAGGCCAGCTTATATTGACATTCGTTTTGACTTACTTTTATATAAGCGAATATTCTCGGTTGCTGATCCATCGCATTAGTGTACGTATATACTATATATTCTCCAAAGTTCTTATCTGGAACCAGGGCGTGTTGAACGCAAAACTATTTTAAAATATTTAGTCACATTAATTATTTTAAATTCTAAAATATATAGCCATTTTACATTAATTATTACGCAATACTTGCCCATGCATATTATGATAAAAGCTCCTTTCAGGACCTTAAGCTGAATGGTTTAATCCTTAATCCGCCTCCTTTCGATTTCGGAAGAGAATTTCTAACACATTTTTAAGACTGAGTTGACTTTCGCTTTCGAAACACAAATTCCAACTAAAAATCAAAATATGGCTTGCGTTCCTAGTAGACCAGAACTCTACACAGCGAATCCAAATGATAAGAAGCAGCAGCTCAAACTAGAACAAGTAGCTCATAAGATAACCCCCGGCGATGACATGATTTTCAAATATATTTATATTATAATTCTCTAAATATGCATATACTTTGGAATTATATTTGGACTTACAAATAAAATCATCTTATGCTTTGGCCTCTGTTATCAATTACAGAAACATTATATATATTTTCCTATGACTTGAAATATTGACTTGAATATTGTGCATTTCTAACGAAAGCTTGCGATCATAAGATGCCTTATACCCATAAAGTCAACATTACGACACTTCCCTATTATATGTTCTTAAATAAATATATATTCTTAAATATTATCCAGACTCTCTAGCTTACTGTTATAGATTTTTGAATGAGATGTTTTATGTTTTTCAGATTTTAAAATTAAAAAAGGAAAAAACCTAAAATATTCTGATATCCACCCTTATGAAAATAATTAATAACACTTAATTTTTTGCATTGATTTATTTAATCGTACAATTTAGTTTCGGCAAAAATTTTAAATATGCGCTGGCCAATTTTATAACTGCATAGCACGTTTTATTGTCCACAATAATTTTATTTAATTACTTTGATTTGAATTTTTTTATGTTTAATAATTTTATTTTGTTTTTCGTTTTTAGCTTAAGTTGCTTCAAAAAATACGACGCCACATGTATAGCTAGCATACATAATAAATATATATATATATGTTTATATATATTTATATTTGTTTGTATTTATATTACGCTTAGCTAAATTCAATTTAAGGTATATAAAAAATTACAAATTTTATTGCGGTAAACTTAACAGCGAAATGCTTAGCGCTACAAATAAACCTATCTGCGTAAGCCTAAACTAAATTAAAAACCGATTCAAGATTTTAAACAATGAACACACGTAAAACGCAATCGTAAACAATTGTACAAAAAACATTTAAAGCTAGGTTATGTTAAAGAAAAAAGTTAATATAAAATCAAAATACTTGGAATTTGTTGGCAAACTCAAAAGTCAGACATAATCACACACACATTTAACACAGCACACACACACACGCGCGCACACACATAGCTACGTTTGCCATATATAGATCTAAATATATAGTCTTTTATGCTTAGCGCAAAAACCCGCATAGTTATAGTATAGTATGGTATTGCATAGATTAGTTTAGTTTTGTTAAGTTTAGTTCCGTTTAGTTTTCGTGGATAAGGTAGCTTTACAACGACGGATAGTTTTTCTTGTTATTTCTTAGTTTTTGACAAATGCATTGCGCATACGCCTAGTAGTACTCGGGCTGCTCCTGCGACTCCGGATCGACGCACTGGCTGCCTATATGCACCGTTAGCGTCTGGTAGGGCAGCGGCTTGCCCATGCTCAGATTGGCGGTCACATAGATCAAATAGCTATCGCCCGGCGTCAGACTCAGTATGGTCTCCGTCTCCAGCTTATCAACGCTGCTGCAATATGGCAATTTAATTAGCCGCTGTCATAGATAGCGTACATGTTATCATCTCTCTCACCTGGGCTCCTTCTCGCGACAGCGTATGTACTTGAAATTCTTGTGCTGCGTTATTCGCAGCGCCCCAAAGTCCATGCAATAGTTGGTGTAATCCACAACGCTGCGTTGCGGCAGATTAAAGACAATGACGCAGTAGCTGGGGAGTTGGACAAAAGAACATACGTTATTAATAATATATTTCCAAACAATGGCAAGTGCAGTAAAATATGCCAAACAAGCCTCAAGTTATATTTAAACTATTTAATAATTCGCCATCAATTATTTTATGGGTCTTTAGTAAAGGGACTACTTAATTCCTTCACGCTTTATGCGAATAATAAACTAAATGATTTAAATATATGTTGTCCTTAGGTATAATCTAAATTTATTTAAATAGGTGCCCACATTGTATAAAAAATGTATTATTAGACCAAGGTTTTTTACAGGTTATAATTCATATACTAACACATATATGCATTTTTTATAGTACATATATAGTAGTAATACAAGTTTCAATAATTTTCAAATTTTTCTTGCATTAACAGTTTTACTGCAATATGCTTGGAAATATAAATTCTGATTGATTTTTATCACATATTTCTATGCTTGCCCTCTATGTTTAAATCAATATTACTTAAATTGCGCAGATTTTTTTTTTAAATTGATGTTGGATTATAAACAATTACGATTTGTTGGATTGAATAACTTCTAGCTATTACTTAAAAAATATTAAAAAATGACCTAGTATTGATATAAATTAATTAATTTAATCGAATAATTTAAACACTATTTAAGAACTTTATTTTATTTTAAATAATTGTAATTTTTCTAATGTTTTAAAAATAACTTAGTATTTTAAAAGAGTTTTCTTTTAACCCAAAATATTCTTTTTAGAACAATTTGTAGATGCGAATACTAATTTAGCACGTAAACGAAAACACAAAATTAAAAAATTAAGAAATATGTATCTTTTACAGAGCTTGCGGAATCTGGAATACTTCAGTAAATAAGTATCTCTATAAGTATCTATCTAAGAGGTACACAAAAACTCAAAATTGCATTCACATCAACTTAATTAATTTTTTTAGGTAATAAAACGCAACTTTCAGCTGTAAAAGAACTGTTGGAAGTTGGCCAAGTTTTTATTTGGGAACCAGGCACCTACCTCAGGGCGCGTTCATCCGGCGAGCTGTGCCAGGCGATGGTCGTGCTGGTGCAGCGTGTTTTAACGTCGAATACCGTTATGTTCTCGGGCAGCTCCGGCAGATCGCGGAAGAGGCGTTCGCTGCTCAGCGCCAGCTGTGAAGGAGGACAACGTCAAATCGTGACTCAACAGTATTTAAAATTGGGAAACAAGTCCAAACTTACGCGCACTTTTTGCGCCCGGAGCGCTTCGTCCTCGTTGCTGGGCTCGAAGCACATGCGATAGCGTTCGCCGGGCAGGACGCCCTCCAGCTTGAAGTAGGTGGGCGCGTAGATGTCGCCGACGTTTTCCACCTGGCGCCGCTGGCGCTGCAGCTTGACGCGTATCTCGCTGGCGGCGCAGGGCAGCAGCAGGAAGCGCATGAAGCGCGGCGGGGGCGTGGTCGCCGGCACCTTGAAGCTGTACACCTTGACGCCGAGCAGGCCGCTAATCTTGAGCAGCGAGAGCGCCTGCTCGCGCAGCCGCGTCGGCTGCGTCCGATTGAAGTGCACCTGGCTGCTGGCCAGCGGCAGCGTCAGATTCTGCATCCGCTGGTGCACCCCAAAGATCTGCAGCCGATAGCTGTTGTTCGGCTGCAGGCCGCGCAGCAGCTGCTGCGTCCGCGCCCCGCTGCACACAATATGCAGACTGTGCCGCGGATTCAGATGCGGCGCCCGCCTCGGCGCCCGCGACCACACCAGATCCAGGGCGTTCCCGGCGCCCGAGCAGGGACGCGAGTGCGCCTGCTGCTGCCGCGTGTACGCGTAGACCGCCTCGCAGAAGCTGGCGAAGTCGCCGCCGCCCGCGCCGGTCGGCGAGGCAGAGGGCGCCGTGCGCTGGATCACTAAACAATAGTGCATTGCATAGTAGTCGAATTTGCTGCAGGGCAAAAATACGAAAATATATTATATTGTGGCATATAAATAATATATAACATAAATAAATAAATTGAAACTGCCTAAAAAAAAATTAAACTATTACACGCCACAGTTTAAGAACACAATAAACTCATTTGAAGTACAAATATAATTACAATATTTCTGTATAATTGCCAAGATGGTCTCAACAAATTGGATGTATCTAGCTTTAAAACGCCCCTAGTGGGCGTAGCTTAAAAATGTTTTGCGCTATCTTTAAAGGATGTCTGATAAATATTGTATTCTTTTTAAAAAACTCTTTACTTTCATTTAGAATATTTTACGCTAAATTCAAATACAAAAAAATTTGTAATGAACATTTTGTACCTAATTGAAAAAATGTGTTCTAATTTTTAACATCCATTCTGAAATCAAGAATAATGCACACAATATTCAAAAATATTCTAGAACTATATATACATAAAATGCTTCGAAATCTATTTGTTAGTAACTAGTTTAAAAACGGACACAAATTTAAAAGCAATTTTCACTATTTCCCTATTCATCTATATCACTATTTCTCTTTTGTTGGTAATTGGCTTAAAAACAGCTTTAAATTTAAATCTTTTACCATCTGTGGGATGGTTTTTGTTTCTACAGACAGCAAACAGACAATGGAACATTGCCATATCGATTAGACTGTTGTTGCTGAGCAGGAACATATATATAAATATATGTATACATGTGTAATTTAAAAGGTGGGATATATCTGTTTCAAAGCATTACACAAGAAAAAAAAGTACTAAACTTGCTTTAAAATACTTAAACTTCCATTTGAAATTCGAGTGCGCTTCGTACTATAAATATCATTATAAGTATAATTAGTGCTAATATGTGTTTACGCAATAAGTGACTATAATATCCATTGCAAGGCTATGAAAACTTCAATAAATTGTAGTATGCCTTTAGTATTTAGTATCTTAGTACTAGTATTCCTCTATAAATTATAGTATGCTTTTAGTATTTTAATACCAGACCACTTTCTGCATATAATCGACTCACCTGCGCTCCCATTTGACGATCAGCTGACGTTTGCCGACGCGGTTCTGGGTTTTGATCGCGATGCGATGTGTGTGATTGAGCAGGGACCAGGTCTGGTGGGGATGCTTGGCCTGCGCCTCCAGCTTGAGCGGTCCGCCCTGGCGCGCCTGCACAAAGAGATCGTATTGGCCGCGCAGGGCGCAGGGCAGCACCAATCGGCCCTTGGCCGGCGCGGCCAGGCGCAGCACGTTCGCTGTGGAGGCGCAAATGAGGACGGAGGTGGCAACATGGGGGCTGGCTGAACTTACCTGTCTGATTGTAGTAAAGCTGACGTGCCACGGGCATCGAGAACAGAATCGTCAGCGGCGTTGAGTTGTTTAATTTCAGCACGAATCTGCAAAAAGCAGGCAAAACGAATGAGTAAAGTAGACTGAAGAAGATGGGGGAAGGAGGGGACCGTGGAGTGGCGTAAAGTGGAGGTCAGCATTGGGGCGGAGTAAGTGAGCTGTTGACGCCCTTTGTCAAAAATCATGACACTAAATTATCACACGCAATTTGTTTCGCCTGTATCCAAGTGGGGGGGGGGGGGCTTGGGGCAGCCTGAGTGAGTCAGCGCCTTTGGCAGCAACAATGTTGCAGTCAAAGATTGAGTCCAAGTGCAGGACTGGTTTTTATGTGCTGACTTTTTTTTCATGCCCTGCCAAGAGACGTTCCAAAAAGTTTTGTTTTGTAATTAAATGCGAAATTTATGAGCAATTTTTCTAATGACAAAAAGCCAAGACAAATGTGCCGCAAGTAACACACGCCCACACACACACACGCACACACACACACACACATGGGGCAACAGGAAGCGCCATTGCAGCCAAGTGACTCATTGACTTGGCTTATGGCCGGTCATCTCAAGTTTTATGACCGGCTACTTCCGGCCAACGCCATTTGCCAATACATGCGCCCCCCTCCGGCCTCAGCCTCTGCTCGCTGCACCCCCGCAAATACGTATATTTATGTCTGTGTGCTTGGCCGCAACGCCAGAAGGTTCCCAGCTGTTTGATGGAGTGTTTTAATGCACTCCATTGTTGGCGGCCATTTTCGGTTGGCGCCGCAGCGACTGCACAAATATTTGCTTTAATTTAAGCCTCGCATGTTGCAGCTACAGTTGCACGCTTTTCTGTTGTTGTTATTGCAATTATTGTCGTTGTTGTTGTTGCCCGCCGATGACAGCAGTCAATTATATAAGGCAAACATCATGTGCGAAATATAAGCCCCATGATCTATGGCCGAAAGTTGCATGCGCTACTCTAACTGCATTCGTTAAAATAGATTAAACATGAAAAATAAAACAAAAACGAATCTAAAGAAATAACTTGAAAAAAATTTTCAAAAATACATAAGAAGTTTAAATTGAAACTAAATTCAAAATTTTAGTTCGTCACAACAACAAACAACAAAATTAATTTGGTTGTCAAAAAAAAAAAATATTTTTTTATATTATTAATATTTAAAAAAATTTATATTAATATTTTTCCGTTTATCCTTTCCATCTTTTAAATCTGGGTTTAAACCGTTGAAACAGAAAATCTTTAAAAACACTATTTTAACAAAATGTATTAAAGCTCTAAGAAATTTTATAAATGTATACCCTACTTTTGGTATAATTATATAAAAATTAAATCTGGGTTCGAAGCCCACACTTGTGTAAGCATGTAGTGTTTATCTTAACCGAAGGCCATTGGAGCCAACGCTATTTAAAATGGTTAAGTTGTTATATTAAAGCTATATTCTATAAATTAAATGTTAACAAAAATTAATAATAATAATAATTAGAATAATATATTTTTTTCAAATTTAAAATGAGTAACAACCAAGTCTTTTGCAACAAAATCTAATTTAATTACTTTTATTACATATAAATGCCAAATGACAATATTTGTTATATGTTAACAATCAGATTTTTTTAAACAAAACTACAAAAGCCCTACTTAAATAAAGGTATTTTGGGCTATGGTTTGAACCAATGTGTCGCCTCTATATTCAGTTCTTTAAAATTTTTATTTCACTTTTTTTTGGTTTCTTTTTTTGTTTTTTATTTTAATTTGAATCAACCAAATTAATGGCTGCAAATATTTTCAAATTAAAATGAAAATGAATATTCAGGTTATTATTAATTAAATTCCGTGGTCAGGCAATTTCCATTTGTTGCCAATGCATTCAAGCTGGCGATGGGCTGTCGCATTGTAGGGTGCAAGAATGCAGCCTTTTGGCCGTTTGGCTGCCAGCCCGCAACAAACAAACCGCCATGCGAGGAGTTGGCTCAGTTGCTTGACCATCGTTCATCCAAACGTGCACGAAATGTGGCCAAAGTTGCTGAGAGAGGAGAGGCGGCTGCCATTGCGGCTGCTGCTGCTGCTGCTGCTGCTGCTGCTGCTGTGGCTGCCAATTGGCGTTCGGGGCATAGTCAATCCCGCGAATGAGTCAGCCAATATGGTGATCTATATGCTGCCCGCCAAGGACGTGGGCCCGCACGCCTGGCAGGTGGGCGTCGACTGTCTGGACAGCTTTGCGCAGATCTTCTTCTATCGCAATCCGCTGGAGCGCTTCACGCGCTCCTACAACCTGATGCTGACCAATGTGTTCAATATGTCGCTGCCCGCGGACCTCATACAGCAGGGCTTCAGCAGGCGCATCAATGAGGCCATCAGCGATCCGGAGGCGCCACCCGAACGCGAGTTCTTCCAGCTGCGCGTCATCTCGGATCATCAGAGCGGCTCGCGGGTCTTTGGGGAGCTGCTGCTGGCGGACAACTATGTGATTGTCGTGGACAGCGTGCAGCACCTGCATCGGCTGATGAGCCACTATGTGAGCCAGAGCCGCTCCTGGAATCCGGGCGCCCGCTTTCTGGTGCTCTTCCACAATGCCGAGCTGCACGACAGGCCCTGGACGATCGCCTCGAAGATCTTCAACGATCTGATGAGCAATTTCTACGTGCATCGCGTGGCGCTCGTCTTCGCCGACTCCGCCACGGACTACAACCTCCTGGTCAACGACTACTACAGCAACGTCGACTGTCGCGTGCTCAGCGTCCAGAGCGTGGGCCAGTGCCACGACGGCCAGCTCTTCCCCACCCCGATGGCCGTGCACGTCGCCATGTCCGACTACATCAGCGGCTTCAGTCCGCGCAACTGCACCTTCTACGTCTGCGCCTCCATTGCGGCGCCCTTCGTCGAGCAGGACTGCGTCGTGGGCATCGAGATGCGAATCCTGGGATTCATGCGCAATCGCTTGGGGTTTACGGTGGGTAGCGAATTTATTGATATAATGATGAATGTTTTATTTTGATATTAGTTTTTTGTAACTTGGAATTTGAATTGAATATTGGGGTACACGCTTTTTTGCCAGTTCCTTTTCACTTGTGGAATACCGTTAAAATCACAGGACAAATTATATACCATATACAAATTGGTTAAAATTGGTATTGGGGTAAGAAGTTGGTTGAAATTAAATAGTTTTCGTTGGTTTCATATTGCACATGGACTTTAATAAAAATAAATTAATCTTTAAAATCTGTTTAATTTTAATATTTCTTAAAATATAATTTTGGGGTTCTACCTGCGTCAGATAAACTGTTATTGAAATGTAAAATGAAGGTTAACACGTAATGCTCCCATATTTCAAACGTCCACAAGTTTGTCAAAACTGAACCGATTTGCATTTTTTTCATGGTTTAAATGGTTTAAATTTAAAAAAAAAAAAACCCTTACTCATTTTCGAAAAATTATTTTTTCAAAATTTAGAAATGAGAGTTTACATTTTTAATCGATTGTGGTGGTCACAATTAGTATAAAAAACAACATTAAAACCGATTCTGAGGGGGTCAAATTTTTTGTCAAAAATCATGCAAAAATTGACAAAAATTTTGACAAGTAAATCCCTCGGATCCTTAGCTCGCATATTTTAAGCGCCCACAACTTTGTCAAAACTGAACCGATTTTCATGTTTGATGGCATTTTGTTCATGATTTGTCCTCTAGATTGATTCTATATTTCAAATCTATGCATTTTTAAAAATAATTTTTTTTTAAATTTTAAAAAAAAAAGCATCTACTCCCCCCTTACTCATTTTCGATTTTTTATTTTTTTTTAAATTTAGAAATGCGAATTTACATTTTTAATCGATTGTGGTGGTCACAATTAGTATAAAAAACAACATTAAAACCGATTCTGAGGGGGTCAAATTTTTTATCAAAAATCATGCAAAAATTGACAAAAATTTTGACAAGTAGACCCCTCGGATCCTTAGCTCGCATATTTTAAGCGCCCACAACTTTGTCAAAACTGAACCGATTTTCATGTTTGATGGCATTTTGTTCATGATTTGTCCTCTAGATTGATTCTATATTTCAAATATATGCATTTTTAAAAATATTTTTTTTTTTAAATTTTAAAAAAAAAAGCATCTACTCCCCCCTTACTCATTTTCGAAAATTTTTTTTTTTCAATATTTAGAAATGCGACTTTACATTTTTAATCGATTGTGGTGGTCACAATTAGTATAAAAAACAACATTAAAACCGATTCTGAGGAGGTCAAAATTTTTGTCAAAAATCATGCAAAAATTGACAAAAATTTTGACAAGTAAACCCCTCGGATCCTTAGCTCGCATATTTTAAGCGCCCACAACTTTGTCAAAACTGAACCGATTTTCATGTTTGATGGCATTTTGTTCATGATTTGTCCTCTAGATTGATTCTATATTTCAAATATATGCATTTTTAAAAATAAATTTTTTTTTTAATTTTTAAAAAAAAGCATCTACTCCCCCCTTACTCATTTTCGAAAATTTTTTTTTTTCAAAATTTAGAAATGCGACTTTACATTTTTAATCGATTGTGGTGGTCACAATTAGTATAAAAAACAACATTAAAACCGATTCTGAGAGGGTCAAATTTTTTGTCAAAAATCATGCAAAAATTGACAAAAATTTTGACAAGTAAACCCCTCGGATCCTTAGCTCGCATATTTTAAGCGCCCACAACTTTGTCAAAACTGAACCGATTTTCATGTTTGATGGCATTTTCTTCATGATTTGTCCTCTAGATTGATTCTACATTTCAAATATATGAATTTTTAAAATTAAATTTTTTTGAAATTTTTTGAAAAAAAGCATGTGCTCCCCCCTTACTCATTTTCGAAAAATTATTTTTTCAAAATTTAGAAATGCGAGTTTACATTTTTAATCGATTGTGGTGGTCACAATTAGTATAAAAAACAACATTAAAACCGATTCTGAGGAGGTCAAAATTTTTGTCAAAAATCATGCAAAAATTGACAAAAATTTTGACAAGTAAACCCCTCGGATCCTTAGCTCGCATATTTTAAGCGCCCACAACTTTGTCAAAACTGAACCGATTTTCATGTTTGATGGCATTTTGTTCATGATTTGTCCTCTAGATTGATTCTATATTTCAAATATATGCATTTTTAAAAATAAATTTTTTTTTTAATTTTAAAAAAAAAGCATCTACTCCCCCCTTACTCATTTTCGAAAAATTATTTTTTCAAAATTTAGAAATGCGAGTTTACATTTTTAATCGATTGTGGTGGTCACAATTAGTATAAAAAACAACATTAAAACCGATTCTGAGGGGGTCAAATTTTTTGTCAAAAATCATGAAAAATTGACAAAAATTTTGACAAGTAAACCCCTCGGATCCTTAGCTCGCATATTTTAAGCGCCCACAACTTTGTCAAAACTGAACCGATTTTCATGTTTGATGGAATTTTCTTCATGATTTGTCCTCTAGATTGATTCTACATTTCAAATATATGAATTTTTAAAATTAAATTTTTTTGAAATTTTTTGAAAAAAAGCATGTACTCCCCCCTTACTCATTTTCGAAAAATTATTTTTTCAAAATTTAGAAATGCGAGTTTACATTTTTAATCGATTGTGGTGGTCACAATTAGTATAAAAAACAACATTAAAACCGATTCTGAGGGGGTCAAATTTTTTGTCAAAAATCGCGCAAAAATTGACAAAAATTTTGACAAGTAAACCCCTCGGATCCTTAGCTCGCATATTTTAAGCGCCCACTACTTTGTCAAAACTGAACCGATTTTCATGTTTGATGGCATTTTCTTCATGATTTGTCCTCTAGATTGATTCTATATTTCAAATATATGCATTTTTAAAAATAAATTTTTTTTTAAATTTAAAAAAAAAAAGCATCTACTCCCCCCTTACTCATTTTCGAAAAATTATTTTTTCAAAATTTAGAAATGCGAGTTTACATTTTTAATCGATTGTGGTGGTCACAATTAGTATAAAAAACAACATTAAAACCGATTCTGAGGGGGTCAAATTTTTTGTCAAAAATCATGCACAAATTGACAAAAATTTTGACAAGTAAACCCCTCGGATCCTTAGCTCGCATATTTTAAGCGCCCACAACTTTGTCAAAACTGAACCGATTTTCATGTTTGATGGCATTTTGTTCATGATTTGTCCTCTAGATTGATTCTATATTTCAAATATATGCATTTAAAAAAAAAAATTTTTTTTTAAATTTTTAAAAAAAAAGCATCTACTCCCCCCTTACTCATTTTCGAAAAATTTTTTTTTTCAAAATTTAGAAATGCGAGTTTACATTTTTAATCGATTGTGGTGGTCACAATTAGTATAAAAAACATCATTAAAACCGATTCTGAGAGGGTCAAATTTTTTGTCAAAAATCATGCAAAAATTGACAAAAATTTTGACAAGTAAACCCCTCGGATCCTTAGCTCGCATATTTTAAGCGCCCACAACTTTGTCAAAACTGAACCGATTTTCATGTTTGATGGCATTTTCTTCATGATTTGTCCTCTAGATTGATTCTACATTTAAAATATATGAATTTTTAAAATTAAATTTTTTTTACTTTATTACTTACTTATTTTCGAAAATTTTTTTTTTCTAAATTTAGAAATGCGAGTTTACATTTTTAATCGATTGTGGTGGTCACAATTAGTATAAAAAACAACATTAAAACCGATTCTGAGGGGGTCAAATTTTTTGTCAAAAATCATGTAAAAATTGATAACAATTTTGACATTTAAAGCTCTCGGATGCTTAGTTCGCATATGTCAAGCCCCCATAACTTTGTCAAAACTCAACCGATCTTCAAGTATGAACGTATTTTGGACGTGGTATTTCCTCTAGATTTATTCTGCATTTTAAATATATTTGGTGAAAAATAATTTTCGAATCTTCTGCTACTTATTTCACCTTGCCCACTTTCCCCAGACAAATCAAACCTGCACTCGGGACACTCGAGGCGAAGTGGACGACGAAGGCAACTGGAACGGATTGCTGGGCAAGCTGGCCGCTGGCGAGTGCGACTTCATCATGGGCGGCTACTATCCGGACAATGAGGTGACGGGCATCTTCTGGGGCTCCGACTGCTATCTGCAGGACGCGCACACGTGGTTCACCAAGCTGGCGGAGCGTCGGCCCGCCTGGCGCGCCATGGTGGCCATCTTCGAGCCGTTCACCTGGCTCTGTTTTCTGCTGGTGCTCGTGGTGAGCTGGCTCTTCTGGTACGCGCTGGTCACACTGCTCCCCGAGCCGCCATACTACCAGCAGTTGAGCCTGACGGGAATCAACGCACTGGCCGTGTCCATCAGCGTTGCCGTGCAGGAGCGGCCCGTCTGCGAGGCGACCCGGCTGTTCTTCATCATGCTGACGCTGTACAGCATCAATGTGGTGGCCGTCTACACGTCCAAGATGATCGCGACGTTCCAGGACCCCGGCTACCTGCACCAGCTGGACGACCTGCGGGAGGTGTTCGCCGCGGGCATACCCTTTGGCGGCGAGGAGGAGAGTCGCGACTGGTTCGAGAACGACGACGACATGTGGATCTTCAAGGCGTACAACTCCTCCCACGCCTTCCGGCCACGCACCCAGAATCTGCGCGAAGTGGAGCGCGGCGAGCGCTGTATTCTGAGCAGCCGGATGTACATAATGCAGAACCAGCACGCGGACGACGTGTTCGCCTTTCCGCAGAACGTCTTCACCAGCCCCATGCAGCTGATCATGAAGGCGGGCTTCCCCTTCATCTTCGAGATGAACACGATCATACGCTCGATGCGCGACGTGGGCATCATACAGAAGATCGACTCCGACTTTCGCTACAACAACACCTACCTGAATCGCATTGCCAAGATGCGTCCGGAGTTCGTGGACACGGCCATCGTGCTGACCACGGAGCACCTGAAGGGCCCATTCGGCATACTAATCGTGGGCATCTGCAGCGCCTCGCTGACGTTTCTGGGCGAGCTGGTGTGGGGCAGGAGGCGGAGGCGGAGGCGACGCCGCCGACGGCGGCACTGGGACAGAGAGCGGCAGCAAGTGCGCCGGGCGGTGGCTCCGGTGGTGCGCTTTACGCCCGTTAAGCGACGCAAAGTCCTGTAAACGGAGCAGACCCGACCAGACCAGACCAGACAAACAAACCAACTAGCTAAGCCATAAAAATTGACTCAATTCACATAAATTTGCAATTGAGCGAAGGCAGCGAAGACGACGCAGACTTCAGTGTGGATCTGGATGTGGTTGGGGTCGTCGTTGTTGTTGTTGTTGTTGTTGTTGTTGTTGTTGTTGTTGTTGTTGTTGTTGTCGCTGCCTTCCTTCTGGTTTGCCCGCTGTCTGGCCGCGTCTGGTAGTTGTAGTTTTCACGCGAAATACTTAAAATCAGCGACAAAATTCTATTTTTGCAACTATCAAAAGCGACGGCATGAAAAACAAGCAGACAGTCAGGCAGGCAGTCAGTTGGTCTCCGGTCTGCCCCCAGTTCCCCCAAGCCTCCCCCCCCCCAACTCCTACTCCTCCTCCTTTTTCGCTTGCTCAAATTGACAATCAGCTTTGAATGAACTGTTTTTCCTCTCCTCAGCCGCGGAGTTCTGGCGGAGCAAATATCGTCAGCGTCAACTGTCGCTGATAATATTGTTATAAGTAGCATATTTACCGACTCTTAGCGCTGCGAAACTAACTATCTAAATAAAGTTTCCAAATTATTGCCAAAAAAAGAAATATATATATTTATATATAGAGGGCAAAACTTTGCGCTTAAAACTTTGCTACTTAAATTTTTTTCTTTTTGTTCAAATTTAACGATTTAAATATCGAACACAAAGAGATTAGAAGTTGCAGATGGATAAAAAAAGTAAGGCAAAATATTTAAACGGTTTTACCCAACAGCAGCAAAAGTTAGGATATTAAGCGAAATCCTTTGTTTGACAATTGTCTACCGCAATGCTTAAAAAATTAATTTGTAATAATTTAAGTTGGATAAGTTCCATATTTCTTATTGTTAATATGGTATATACAATAGCTCAAAGATAAATTAAAAGCTAGCTTATATGTATGTAAGTTCCTAAATTCTGTTAATATAATCTTTAATCTTTAATCTTTATCTTCTAATTTTCTTTCTATAAATCCATGTGATAACAAAATTCCCAAACAATTATTACCAAGTCTAAGAAAATGATATACATGTTATATATATGAAATTATAATAAATGGAATATAAGCTTATTTTTGCTTGGAATGTTACTAAACAGTTTTCCATCCATTCTCAGCCCGTGTGAGTAGAGTTTCCTAAAAACTTGAGTTCATTTAGTAAAACATTTATTTTTAAATATTTCTATATTTTCACCCGAACCAATTCGGTCCCAAATAATGCCCTTTTCGAAGGAAAAAATCATCAAAGATTTTTAGATTTCTTAATTTCTAATTATATTTTAATCATATTTTTTGTATTTATATGAAGGACTCTCCCCATCTCGTATCTTTCCTAATTATGATATTTTAATTTAGAATATGCATTCGATTTGCACAACAAATAAAAATGATTAAAATATTTGCATCTATATTATTAATGCAACAGTTGCTATGTGAATGATTCAAAATGCGCATTGCGTCCGAACTTTGCAGCAAACATTCGCATTTGCATTCACATTTACTCGATTACTCACAGTGCACTCACAAAATGGGCACAGCGCGCACTTAGTGAATGTGTGTGTGAGATTGTGCGTGTGTGTGTTTGTGTGTTGATTTTCTTTTGGTGAAATTTTAGACTATTGAACTATGGCGTTTGAGCAGCGTCTGATGGGCTGACTAAGCGACTGGGTAGCTCTGTCTCGTCGGCCGCGACGCCCAAGTGTCTGTTCGTGACGCAGATGCAAATGCAGTTGCAGATGCAGATGCAGTTGCAGATACTTATTCTTCAGATACATTTGCAGTGGCAAGTCTTGGTCTAAAAATACTTAACTATAAGTTTATTTGTGGCAATACAAAAAAAAATAAAATTGTATATATATGTATATCGTCAATGCTGCCGCTGAAGGTCTGCGCGGGCAAAAAAATAAAATAATATTAATAATAGTTATCTGCAGATTGTCGAAGAAGTAATACCCTTACAGGCGCACAACAGTTGATATATCTATAATTTTATGACTTCTTAGACAAAAATTAAAATTTTTGAGCTATGGTTTCTATAGTAAGCTTTATAATATAGTACTTAGATATTTGTGTTGTTCTGATTATGATATCTGTTAACACATAAAATTGATTCATACAAAAATAAATTGTTAGACCGATTGTTGCTATGGGAGATATATGTTATAGTGCTCCGATGTTGATAATTTGTTGTCGATATGTTGGAAGTACAATTGCAATGTTAACTGCTAAGTTCGGTCAGGGTATATTAAAAAAATGTCTTTGTTTGCCCGATCGTTCCTATGACAGCTATAGGATGAAGTAATCCAATTCGGTTAATTCTATATGTTCTGCACCATTGCCAAGTAAAACTGAGAGCAGTTAGCATGAAGGGGCCTCCAAATAAGTATTTTTTTAATTATAAATATATCTATCTATATCTATGCCCCATAGAATTGAAGACGTCTCCTTTTCTACTTCACAAACTTCGTGACAAAATTAAATATACTCTCTGCTAGGGTATACAAAAATTATGCATCGCATTTTAATGGGCAAAACAATTTTTTATGTTGTTGTTGCTGTTTTATTGTAGCTGCTTTGATACGCTTACAAATAAATAGCTGCACGCCATAAAGCAGCTGTTGCAGGGGGTGGGGGGCTGCTGGGGCTGCGGCTGCTGCGGCAGGGGGTGTTGGCCATAAAAGTTGTTTACAGCGCTTGAGCCTGCGGCGCACATAAAAAATGCAACAGCAACAACAACCACAACACATTAACAACAATTTGTTGTTTTGCAGTTTGTTTTGATTTTCGGGCCATTGGCGAAATGCGTTTGTGCTACAGGTGGCCGCTGGTGCGCGGCGCGTTCGCGTGGCCCAGTCCCACTTCCAGTTAAACGGCGTTGGGGAAGTGTGGTGGGGGGGAGGGGGGCACATATTGCGCCGTCGAATTAAGTCGTTAAATGAATATTTACGATTTGTTTGCGCAAAAATATTAACGCGCAACTGGACTTGCGCCTTGATTGCGCCTGCGCAGGAGCCGCATCCTGTTCTAGCCCAGCCCGTCGTGGCCTTATAGAGAGCGCGAGTCAGATCGCTTCATTTTGGCATATGGGAACGGAAAAAGCGCTTAATGAGTGCACGCTCCATAAATTGTGCACACAATTCGCTCCTTTTCACACGCTCCGCCCAGCTGGGGCAGCAACGCGAGACGCGCCGCACGTACAGCGCGGTGGCGACACTGGATGCCAACACTTGCAGCCGGCAATTGGAGCATTTACCCGCTGGCCAGCGGCCACTGGCCACTGGGCGCTCTGGTCCCGCAGACACACAGACATAGAAACAACGGCCACAACATTAATTTGAATGTTTGACATTCTATGCCAGAAATGATCAAAGTTATATGAGAGCAGCGGCCACACGAGCCCCGAGCCAACAACCATTTCAACAAATTTCTACAACAAAATATAAAAACAACTCAAATAAATGGCAAACAAAAAAAATAGCTTAAAAGGTTCGCACGTTCTTTGGCCAAATAAAAGACAGAAATGTTTCAAAAAAATAAAAGTAATTTAGAGCGAGAAATTCAAGGCAAGGCATATCGAATTTTATATGCCCTAGCTCGGGTTGCCCGCGGGCTCTTAATATCAAAAGAGCTCATAAATATTAAATTTTAACAAACTTATTCAATTATGCAAAGCTGAGCAGAGCTCACAGAAGTTTTCACAATTCATTCACATTAATATCCACTAAGTAAAAAATTGTGTGACAGATAAACCTCACTGGACATAAAGTATGCTCTTTAAATATAATAAAAAAAACAAGAGGCACATATTCCATTAATCGGACTTCAAAGCTTTTGTGAACACACAAAAAAAAAAACGAAAAGAATTAAATAACAATGGTTGGGCACTTAGGGCTTAAAAGAAAAGAAAAACAAGGGAAAGCCAAAAATCACTTAGGGAAGAATTTAAAGCAAAAACAAACAAAGAAATTTCCTAATTCCAACAACAACAACAACAAAAAACCACCCCAGCCCACCATCATCTTATCAACTACAAGGAAGATGAAGCATCTCATGAAACAATAAAGTTTCCTAAGAAAAAATGACTAATAAAGGAAAAGAATATCAAACCTATCTAGCGATTTGTCCAAGAATAAAAATGTTTAATTATATTTCAGCTTAATAAATATGTACAAATACGATATATGCTCAATAAATATTTTTAATATTAGTCTGTCGCAAAAAAGGAACTACATTCATATATATAATTTATTATAAAGCGTAATTAACAATTATTCATATCAATAAGTAAAAATTGTTTGTTTTTCTGTGGCTTTTTTGAAGTTTATATTTATTTTCCCGAAATTTCCTTCCACTATTAAGAAGTCTTACACTTCGGCAAGTGCGACAAAATATGTATTTCTTTAATATTGCTTTATTTTATATATTATAACGTGAGAGCAAACAAAAACTTTATACAACAAAATTTTAATCGAAATATTTCACTTAAAAAACTAGCTTTTTCACCCAGACTGCTATTTGCCCATGATATTCGCGAGTCGCCTGACTTAGTTAAAGCACCCCACTGTACGCAAGAGTATATAAATCGAGAAGACAAAATGCCTGCCAGGCGCGCGCTAAGCGAAAACGTGACAGCTTTTCTTGACCCAGGCCCAAACGAGCGCAAAAACAACACGAAAAGAAAACATGAAAAAGTTGCTCATACGCCACGTGCAACGCGGCCGCAGCTGTGGGCCTAGCAAAAACACAAACACTAACAAAATACACACACACACACTGCTTAGACAAACAAGCATAAGAAGCACAAGAATAAGATGAAGAAGCACTGCACACACACACACACACACACACACACACACACGCTGCTTATATTTATGGCAACTGTAAAAATCTGGCGCTGGTTTTTGTTTGGCCAGCCACACGTCGTGGTTATAAATTATATTTGTTGGTTTTTTTTCGGTAGCCTGCAACCGCCCCCACCGCCCCGTGACAGCTTCCACTTCGTCGTCCTGCCGCGGACGCATTTTGTTATTGTTTGGTCATAATTTGATTTGTGTGACAGGCGGCGTCGCCAGCGCACTTAGGCGCATTACTCAAATTACGCGAATATTTGGGTTTTTTGAAATCGCCATTTGTTTGGGCATTGCAGAGATGGCTTGTCCACTTACCGTTTCTTCTGGCGCTGCTCGAGCGCCATGTTCACGGGCACATCCACATACAGATCCTCCACATCGTCGATGCTGCCCAGCATTTTCTCGTAGGCCAAGCGCTGCGGACAGCTGTTGGGCGGGCCATGCGGTGACGACTCCTGTAACTCCAGCGGATTCAGGATGATGCGATTCCTGGACAGCGGCGTATGCGCAATCTCTGCCCACGAGTGGGCGACGCACTGCATCACCAGCAGCAGGAGCAGCGGCAGGATTTCTGGCTGCCTGGCCAGACGTTGCCGTCGCATTTTGTGCTTTATGCTTTTTACTTTGCTCGTTTTTTTTGATTATTTAGCTTTTCAGTTTATTAGCTGTTAACGGTTCACAATTGCCTTGAATTACATTTGTGCGAGAATTTTAAGAGCTTTTGAAGTGAGTTTGCGTTTGAGCTCAAGTGAGGTCAGGTTAGCGTTTATCTGTGTGTGTGTTTTTATTCTCTGAGGGCTGCATGGGCTATCCCAAGCAAAATAATTCAATAAAATGAAAGAAGAGCTAACTATACCAATAAAAAATGTAAGTAAATAAAGTAAAATTTCTGACAAAAATTAAGGATACCTTAAAAATTTGACGATATTTTTACACAGTTTTGTTTTATAGCTCGGATCGGAAAATCAAAAATGATTTTTTAGTTTTTTCTGTAGTTGTTTTTAAATTATTTATATTTGAAATTCAAAAAAAGGAAAGCTTTGAGAAAACATCTTGGATTTATTATTAAACATTTTAAAGTAAAATGTGCTATTGTATTTATTTTAATATTTCTCAGTATATATTTCATTTTTACCAACTTTAGACAGAAATCTAACATTTTGACAAGTTGATAACAGGTGCAACTTTAATTTATGCATTTGCATATGTCTTTACATGCGAAACACCTGTTTCTCACCTGCCTCATATTACGAGAAGACATTAACTGAGCGCGACAGCATACTGAAGACTACCTTTGAAATATAAATGAATTTCTTAATATGCAAACTTGAGAACTTTATAAGAGGAGCAAAATTATGTAATATGTGTAGATAAGAAAGTTGGAAAGAAATATAATAATAATGCAGCCTGTTTAAAAAAAGGGAATCTATATAAATGAAAACGAGATATTGTATAAAATAAATTGTTTAGCAGATAGATAACAAAAAAAATGCAATTTCTTTTAAATTCTTATATTATAAAAAAATTAAAAAAATACACTGAGCTACTTTTCCTATAAAAGACATTCCAATTTAAAACAAATCTTGGCAACACAAAAATCCAGCACGATTTTTAAAGTAATTTTTATTACTTAGCTAATAAAATTAACCAAATCTATTTAGCCTTAACACTAGTCCCTAAATCTAGAAATTGCCAAAAATTAACTTCATTCGCATCTCTATAAATCATTTCCCCTAACTCGGCTTAACCCTCGGAAATTGTTTTTTATCCAGCTGCTTTAACTCTTCTGCTTGGCCACTTCAGCAGCAGCTTTGCGAGCCCACATCAGAGCTTGTCACCCCCACACGGGACGGCACCCCAGCCCCCTGCTGCTGCCCCTGCTTCTTCTTTGCACAATTAAGGCCTGTCAAACCTTTGACACACGTCGCCGCTGCCGCCGCCGCCGTCGCTGCCTGCGCCTGTGACAACTTCTTTAGCCGGGCGAATATCGGCAAAAAGAAATTATTTTTGGCAGCGCAGTGCGGCGGCTTTTTAAGTGTTTGGGTTGGATTTCGGCTCTGCTCGCCTTGCTTCTGGTTTGTTTGAGGGCAGCCAATTAATTTTGGCTGCAGTGAATCGATTCTTGGAACTGTTAGATTTGCTAATTGCGGGCCACACGCCCCCTACACAAGTTCTTTCTTTTCTGTTTTCCTTATTTCTCTTTTCTTTTTGGCTCTTTTGTTGTTTTTTTTTTTTTTGGTTGCGGGCAATTAAAGTTCTGCGAATTTGCGTGCGGCGCAGCAATTGGGCAACGCCGCCAAATAGAAGGGGGCTGGCAAAGCAGGCAGGGGTTGCCACCTGTTGTCGCCGTGCTGAGCAATTAACGGCACACGCCTGCCATAAACACACACACACACACACACTCACGCACACTTGCTACACTCACTTTGCTACACTTTAGTGTTGGTAATTTTTTTAGCGCGCATCGTTTGTCTTGCACGGTGTTTTGTTTGTACCGTTAGCTAGCGGTATTTTGTATTTGCACACGGTATTGGTAGGCTTTGCTTTTGCTACACACAAGCACACACACACACACACACACGAGAGCACAGGCACGCGCGTAATTCGGAAGCTGAAGCTGCTGCTTCCGTCTGCCTTGACGAGCAAACACAAAATGAGAGTCGTGCGCAAAGCAAACGAAAACCCGAGCGCAACCGACGCTGGCAGCGCCGTCAGCGGCGCGCAGCGACTGCGAGCTGCGTTGACGAAGATGCCGCCCCAAACCACGAAGACGTTAGCCGAAGTCGAAGCTGCGCTGCCAGCAAGCACACATGCAAGCACGTATGCATGTGTGTGTGTGTTTGTATGTTTATATGTTTATATATAGCTTCTTATGCTTTTTTCTTTGCCTTAATTAATGTGCCTGTTTCGGGGGCTGCCCATTGATGAGGCTGCCAGCTTCGACTCATTCTTTGCCTTTTTTCCCATCTGCCTGCAGCCTTCTCCCCTCTCCCTTCTCCCATCTCCCTTCCTCCCTTGCTGCTGCTGTTTTGTCGCGCCAACATTTTCGACTTTTGGATTTCATTTTCGTTGAAAGCAGCAACAACAAGTGAAACATAAAATGCGTTTGTTTTATGCACGGCACGTGACTTTCAATGCAAAAAAAAAACCCGAGCGCCACTCGGCCGCAACAAGCCCGCTGCGCTGTAATCCGAGAGGCATCCAGAAAACACGGAAGATAAACATTGGATGCAGTTGCTGGCTCAGATAGCAACTGCAGGCGCTCAGCCGCTGCCGCGTCCACGCCTGTTGCTAGACACGGCTTCTGGATGCGGTCACAATGTACTCACGGATCGAGTCGCAGTTGCCGTCGCCGTCGCAGTCGCAGTCGCAGTTGCAGTCGCAGCCGCTGTTGCTGCTGCTGCCGTCCGTGTCCAAGTCGCAATCTCGGTGTCGGTTCGTCTGCCCCTCGCACCCGCCGCCCAGTTCAAAACCAAAACATTGTGAAATTCTCACAGCGCCTTCGCCTCATGCATTTTGCTGATGGCAACGATTTAAGTACATGTGTTTTTTTTTTATTTCAATTCTTTTACATATGTATTCAAATCCAAATCCAATTACAATTACAATGTATGAATGTTTAATTCACTTCAAGCCCCCAGGGTAGATATGCATAAATATCTATACTAGCTTAATGAGAATTAATCAGAAACTTATTCAATAAAGTAAATATTTGAAAATTAAAAGAAGCAATATATTTAAAACTAATAAAAAAAAAGAAACCTTATGAAGTTCTGATATTACAGTTAGACAGAAAATTCTAAGACTAAAAATCTAATCAATATTTTAATTTTTAATTCCTAACAATCGAATATAATTGAATGCTTGTCAGTTCAAAAAAATACCAAAATTACAATCAGCATCCTAAAGTGAAATGTGAATAGATATTATACATATATTTTAGACAGCTAAACATCATACATTTGTTTCTTAGTCTGAAATAGAGTAAGAGTTGATTTTACATACTATGTTAACGATTTTTGAAGAGTATTTATGTATTTCACTTTACCTTGAACATAAATGCCCAAGCTAATTAAGTGCGCATATTCTTAAGTCTATAATTCCTTGTATTATTAAAATAAATATTTTATTATTGTTTGCATTACGTTTAATGGTCTTATTTACGTTCTGACAGAATGCTGACGCTGACTTGGGTCCGTCCGTCTGTCTGTCTGTACCTGTGCAATTGAGTTTTGCCTGTGGCCGCTGTGGGGTTTTCCTGGAATTCTGACAACGCCAAAAAGCTGTTGCGTATTCGATGCGGCGGGCAGGAAATGAATTTTTTGGGGCCCGGCTGCAGCTCGTAGCAACAAATTAACAGCAAATTAGTTAGAAAAGCAGCGAAAAATGTAAGTGACTTAATCAGCGGCACCGGCAGCCAGACAAGGGACCGACCCAACAACAACAACAACAACAACAGTTGACGACAGGGCCAAGATAGGACGGACAGGAGGCAACCTTGAAGGCGCCCCTAAAGCGCATAACTCAAGGGCCACGCAGGATGGCCCCAACTGGCCAACTGGCCGGCTCCAGCGCTAGGGTCCCCGCCAGGTCGGACTCATGCATAATGCAAGGCGCTGCTCGGCCTGTCAGCCCCGACTTGGGCTCTGGTGGTGGCCCAAGCGGCGTTGCGTTGCATTTTTCAACAAATTAATTATTGACAAAAAGGTGGAACGAGTGCCCGACTGAATGAGTGAGTGTGTGTGAGTGTGTGTGTGCGAGTACTTTTTGCGGCTACTGCGTTAAACGATGGGAACAGCGCTCAAATTGATGGCTATTCGATTGGGTGGCACTCAATGATATAATATGAGTGCTTGTTATGAATAAAAGTAACATCAAATATTGGTATTTATGAATGTATCTTTCAGGCAATTATATTTATTTAATTATAGAATTTTACATAAACCACAAATTGAACAAACAAAGTAATTATAAATAAAAATGTTATTAAACATTGATATTAATGAATGCATCTATCTTAATCAACTGATCCTGCTTCTATTTCAGACTTGAGATTTTCGACTGCTCCACTTACTGCTCCCATTTCTTCTTTTGCTCCTCCTGTTGTTCCTGCTGCTGCTGCTTCGCTTCTTCTTTTCCCTCTCCCACTCCCCCTTCTGCTGCTCCTTCTTCACTTTTTGGTTGCATCCAAGTTATTGGTACAACATTTTTGCCTCACACTCGCACTTCATCAACGCGAAATGATTGGCATGCCAACGTCAGCGACTGAAGTAACAGCAGCAGCAGCATCAGCATCAGCAGCAGCAGCAGCATCAGCAGCAGCAGCAGCAACAGCAGCAGCAGCGGCGACAGCCTCCGACATGTGTAAAAGAATCGTTTAAAATAAATGACAGCCGCGCCCCTCGACGCGCTGCTCTCTCGGCCTCACTTGCTCACTCTCTTTCTCTCGCCCTCTCGCGCTCCCCCTCTCCCTCCAGCTGGCCTGCATAATTACCCAGAGCCGAAGCACACGGCAGATCACAATAATCAATACGGCGATGCGGAGGATGCCAACAACAGCCTGGCCGAGTTTTTTTTTATTTTTATTTTTCTGCCTTTGTTACTCTGTATACCCTATAGCCAAAAAAAAAGCATAAAGAAGTAAAAATTTCAAAGCTTACAATTCGGTTACGATCATTAAAGCATCTTTTGCAATCGAGAGCCTGGAAAATGTGCAGGCAGAAAAAATTGTAGTTGGCATATGAATTATAATTATAAATAAGTGTAAGAAATAGTTATATAATAATAATAAATATTACTTTGATTACTCCGGTCTAAGACTTCACAACATCTACAAGCAAAGACAAGAACCTCAAAATATTGCAGAATTAGATACACTTGTAAGTAAACATATTGTCTAACAGAAAATTTCACAAAGTAATTGTTGCAGATTGAATAAACAAAGAAATCCTCAAATCTTCAATTTAAGACTTAAAGATTTTGTGCATACTACGGCGTATCTGATAGTCCAAAACAATTGTCTCAAGTGCTGCCAGTTGTTTAGATTTTTGCTCTGATAAGCTCAACTGATATATATAGATATAGAATGATATAGAAACAGTACCGGGTACCTATCAATGATAAAAATAAATTTTACAACATTCTGAAATTATGAATAAAGCCCAACTACCTTATAATTAAAATATAAATATATAATTTTCTTAGTTGGAAAGAAAACTTCGGTGGATAAAAATGTTATTTATGTTTTCATTTTTAATTCCTAACAATAAAAATAGTTCAGAAACATACGAAAATTAAAAATCGAAAATTGAAAAATATCAACATCATAATTAAAATTGTAAGCTATAGTCACAGTACAGGGTACCTTCCAGTCCATCACAGTCTACCCGAGCACTGCGAATCGTTTCGTTTTTGCCACTCGGTGCGTGTGTGTGGTCCAGTGCCTCACATGTTTTCGGTGGCTTCGTTTGAACTGAGCAGCTCTCCAGCTGCCCGGCTAGCTTCGGTACCTTCGAACAGCTTCCAGGTCCCAACGCCCAGCTCCCAGGCGTGCCTAGATTATTTGTTTACACGCATCCATCGGGCGATGCAAATCCATCATTCATCATTCGAATGCGAGGCGCATAGGGAGCAGAGGGGGGGAGGGGGGAGCAGGGGGCAGGCTGAGGAGCTGCAGCTCGAGATTTTAGCACATTACAACACCTTCTTGGTCAGAAGAGCGCCGCGGGCCACAAATGAATGTTGCACACACGCCAAGGCTGTGTGGACAGCTGCCTCCGATACCAGGTGCGGCTCGGGCCTAGAAGACAACTGTTGCCGCCCGGCCGGGCCTGGCTGACAGCTGGGCGTGGCCAGGGGGCGGGGGCCAAGAAATGGCCAAACTTGAATTGAGGGAAAAACTTTTGCTTAGTCCTGCTGAGCGCGCCTTTGTATATCCTTGCCACGGCAGAGTGCGGGGTCAGCGGGGTTAAATTGTCAACTTGGCACGCATTTTATTAAATGAAAGAATGTTCTTCAGCTGGAGGACAGCAAGTGAAGAGGGCTCAGCTGCTGTCAAACTTATGCCAAGCAAATCGAAAGAGCCCAACGCACACACACACACACACACACACACACAGGGCGCACAAAGTCGACAAAGTGAAAATTTTTTAATTGCATTTTTGCCAACTGTCACTGCGGATTATTGGCAAGCGATTCATTCCTCTGGAAATTGCAGCGGAAAATCTTTTGCGCTTTGCGCAACACAAAAGTTGCATTAGGCAGCGGCATATTGTGGGGTAAGAGGGGGGGGGCAGGAGTTGGACGTGGAAACAATGGCAGCGGCAACTTGTATTCAAAATGCGCAACGAGACATTGTGCAAGCTGAAAGGATATTGGATAAGGATACTTATGCTAATGAGCAACTGCTTGGTAACAGCAGCAACAGCAGCAGCAGAAGAAGCAGCAGCCCTAACTGCTTTTAGCTACCAAAAATATTACAGCCAAATGCAATATTATTTGCTATTGAAGGACATAAACATTCAAGGAATTTGAAATGTTTCCTCGCCTCGTTTTCTATAACTTTTGAAGAAGTTTAGGGAAATTGAAAACTTTTGTTCTAATTAGTTGTTGCAGGAATTTCTAAATTAAGCAAAAAAAGTGATTTGATTTTATCTTTTTAGAAACTTTGTTTTAAAGCAAGTGGAGTAATTGATAATTTCATTTAATTTGTTCAAATTATCTTCTTAAAAACTTTTTCTTATTATTGTATATTATATATATTATAAATGTACATATTATTTTATAGTATTTGGTTTTCTCTCTAATGTAGTTTAATGAGGACTCATGGTATATTTATATGATATATAATATAAAATAAGAGATAAGATGGCATTCAGAAAATAAAAAAAATAAAATATTGCAGTCTAAAATATTATATTAAAAAATAAATAATTTATTGTTTTGCCTTGAAAAAAATGTGAGATTAACAATGTAGACGATTTATCTAAGTGTTCCAGAGACTCGAATCCGGGTTCGTATCTCAGGCTAGACAAATGATATTTAAATAAAGTTGATTATGATTTTTTAACCAAAGTTACTAATATTAATAGTTAATAATAATATTTTTAAGGACAGTCAGTTGAAAAAAATTTTAAATTACATATATCTGCTTCGTGTTGTTTGTTGATTTTGAAACAAATTGAACTTATTTTCTACTATTTTCATGCCCTCAAGCTCTTAGCTCAATTTAATGTGATTTTTGCCTATGTTGACAAAGTAAACAATATTCTGATTAGTGTTTTGAAGTAAAAGTAATCATGTAAATGTTGTTGTCGCACAAACATATTTTAATTTTTAATTTCTGCCATGGCCCAAAAAGCAACAACTTACATGCATAAATAAATAGCACGCACACACATGCATAATATATGTACCGATACCTACAACAATTTTAGCTGTATTATGTTTTTTTTTTTGGCAATTCATTTTTGTTTTTGTTGACGCCGCCGACGCCGTTGCCATCGCTTGTTGCCTGTTTTTTTTTCTTATATTTTTTTTATTTAAACGTTTCGGCCGCTTGTCATGCGATGAAAGAGCTTTTGTATCTGTATCTGTGAGTATGGTGTGTGTGTGTGTGTGTGTTGTGAGCTGTTACGCGTCGCCACCCAGAAGCTCAAGTTTATAAGAGCCTACATATTCCATCATCATCATCATTATCATTATCATCATCCTTGTCCCCGTGTTGTTGTTCCCGGCGCACAACTTTGTGTGAGTTTTCGATAAGTTGTTGCTGCCACGCAACCAACAGCAACAACAACAACAACAACAACTGAAAAGGAACAGCGATCATGATGATGTTGCTGCTGCTGCTGCTGATGATGATGATGATGATCGATGCCGAATGGCAATAGTCAACGCCAACATCAGCAGCGACAACAACAACAACAGCAACAACAACGACGACGGCAGCGTTTGATTTGCTTCGCCTGCTACGCAGCCCATTAAAAGTACAATGACCAGAAAATAACGTTATTAAGCGAGCGCCTTGGACAGGCACAAAAACCCAAAAACCTCGGAATCAAAACAAAGTAAGCAAGAATTGCCCAAAACACGCACACACACAGACACACACTCACGCATGCCTGGCGCGGACACACAGCATGCAGGTTCCGGTAAACGCGATTCGAGCCCCAGTTCTTGCTCCAAGGCACGATCGAAAGCGAAAACGTTGGAGGTCCGCTGCATAAACAAACCAGAAACAGCAACAACAATGCAAAATACGAACAACAACAACAGCAACAACAGACAAAAAGAAGCTGCTGAAAGAATGCAGCATATGGCCAAAAGATACCCTGTAAATTAGTCCATTAGTAATTCACTGAGTAAGAAGATATCGCATACATGAGCTGAAGTTGATCTGAATCAGATAAACAGTATCAGAATACAACTATCCCAACTTTTTATGAAGTTTATAAAGTATTTTTAAGGAAAGTGTAGTATATTTACAAATTTAATTAAAACAATTAAAGAATATTTAAAAATTCTTTTTAAAACTATTTATTTTTAATTTTGATAATTTAAATACATAAAACATAAATGCAAATTTTTTATAACATTTTCCAAAACTAGAAATTAAAGTAAGAAAACTTGTTGTATTTCTTATTTTAATGATAATATTCCTTGTTATCTTAAAACTATATTCCTAATACTAACTTATTGTTGTCATTACTAAGTTAAATTATTTATAATATAATTTACAATGGAATTTGGGAATACTCATTATTAGAAAAAGAAAATCTAAAAAACTAGTAAACTATAAATTTATAGCAATTTTAAAATATAGATATATTTGCTATATTTGTATATATTTTATATACCCATTTTGGCAGACTCTTCGCTTAGGGTACAACTCTAAAAACAGGCCGTAACAATTTCGAATTTCATTCTTTTTGAATGCGGGCCTAACTGTTTATCACATGAGTCGGCTAATTGGTTAACTCTTTTGAGTTGGGTTAGTTTTGATTAGAAGGCAGCAGCCACAACAGCAACATCATTGGGGCAATGGCATTGGCATTTGCTGCTGTCCGGCAAACAAGTCAAATTGCATAGCTGAACAATGGGGGGAGGGGGACACCCACAACGAGGACGACGCCTCAGAGCAAATTCCCAATGCTGCAATGCAGCCACTCGAATTGGTGGCCCAAATTGCAGGCCAAAAGGCGCCCAACTGCAAAATGGCTCTCTGTGACTGTGGCTTAAAATTGATTGAAATTATCAGCTTTGGGTTTGGCATGTCAGCTGTGATTGTGTATGTGTGTGTGTGTGTGTGTGTGTGAGAGAGACATTTAATGGGTTAAACGAGCCAATGTGTCGTCGATGTCGCTTGCCAAGTGGCTTACGCTTGTTACTTAATTGGATTTGGGTTAAGCTGCAAAATTGCGGCCAACATAGCGCACAATAACAATAAACTTGTAGTTAAAATCCATGTGTGCGTGCTTTTAATGAAATAATTGCTCAAATGTCCTTATCACAGATAGAGCGAGGGGAAGAGTGAGAGTGAGAGAGTGCCCAGGCGAGCGTGTCAAAAACCTGACTGAGGTCATATGCCGTGTAATTAGCAATGGCAGCAGTTTCCCATTCGTAATGTCAAATGAAATGCTTGCCAAAAAATTAAACCGCCAGCAACAACAACTGCAACAACAGCAACTGCAACAGCAGCAATTGTCAACAATCAAATGGTTGCAACAATGGCGACAAAGCGCCTTTTTGACATGACGCAAAAATGCGACAGAAAACCCGAAAACAACTGATTGCGAAAAGCAAATTCAAACAGACTTTCAAATACTCTATATTCAGTTATTTTTGTATTTTTTAAATTTCGTTAAGCAGAAACTGTTTACGGTTTGCTTTGAATATATTAAAAAGTTTTTAAGCTTTAAACTTACATAAAAAAGAATATTTTAATATATAAAATATTAAATTAGTAATTAAATTTCAGAAATTTTCAAATAAAACTTTTCAGTTGCCAGTT
Organism: Drosophila sordidula; assembly: GCA_035047465.1. Classification (NCBI taxonomy): domain Eukaryota; kingdom Metazoa; phylum Arthropoda; class Insecta; order Diptera; family Drosophilidae; genus Drosophila; species Drosophila sordidula. Next base: position 899,307 of record JAWNPQ010000290.1, read on the forward strand.
TAATATTAATATTAAAAGGCATAAGTAAATATAATAAAATATAATTAAATCAAGACATTACAGCAGCAACCAAAATTAATATAATTTTCCGTATTATCTTCTAGAAGGCTTTTGGCTTCTAGTTTGCTATACTCAAAGGATAAAATTTGGCATTAAATTTTCTTATTTTGCTAACGTTTTTAATTATCAAAAAAATCCGAAATATAAGACGCAAATATAGAAATCAATTTGCGCAATATTGCATTTCTATTAAGAACATTTATCACTTACTACATTAACAACGACATTTACTGTAAAAAGTAACTTATTGTTGATGCCCAATTTATTTTTTATTTTTGCAATTTTCAATATTATTTTTTCGGAATTGTTCAAAGGCTTAGTCAAATATGCAGCAACTGTACTTAGTGCGTAGTCGGTAGCGTGTTTATTTTAAATATACAACTATTTTGAATTCTTTGAAACCAAACATCAGATTTTAAAATAAATGCCAACATAGGCAATAATATATGCAATTACTGGGACACACGTTTTGCCGCAGATTTATATATTATATAAATGTACTATAAACGATAAACACTTAGTACTAAATCATGTGAAAATAGCGGGCTCGATGCCAAGAAAAATGATTTCTCTAATAATTTAGATTAATTGATGCGTTTGTTTTGTATTCTTCAATATGATGTGGGTTTTACTCGCACAGTTATTTCCGGATCATATAGTTATTTCTGGATTTGTGCAAACAAATACAGATTATTGCCATAGTTGTCTCAGCACAAAACTAAAATTAAATTAAAAATAAAAAATAAAAATAGATACAAATAGATGCGTGTCAAAAATGTGAATAAACAAAAGAGAAGGCAATAGAAAAGTACAAGATTTAAGAAACTTGTGCACAAATGATTAATGCATGTTGTTGATTGTTAGAAATTGCAGAACAAGTGTGTAAGATATTTTGTTTATATATTCGTCATAGGGTGATTAGAGATGATGAGATCAAAGAGGCGATCTGTGATTCAGGACCTAATTAAAAGAGAAAAGTATAGACAAATATATTCGATATAAAAAACATTTTTAAAACGCGTAGATTGAAAAAATGTAAATATATTAGTTTAAGAAAAAATTAAAATTAAAATAGTTCTTGAATAAAATTATAATATAAATATACAGTTGGCATTACTATTCATTGCGAAAGCAAAGGATTAAACTAGAACTGATGAAGATCGTACTAGTAGGATCAATTGTTATAGTATTTGAACAATCTGACCAATAAGAAAACCAAATAGTTTTATTTCAAATAATAATTTTTAAAAAGAAAAATGATGCAATTTGTTAAAGATTTCCAGTTGCCCCCTTAAATAAATGGTCCAAGTCTTTTGGCATTGCCAAAATACCTTACTTTTTTGGTATTTGGCATTCAAAACGCAACTAACGCTTCCAGCAGCTTGAAATTTTGACATGCTTTTTACATTTCTAACATGGCTCGCCTCAACTGGGGTCGCAACTGAAGTTTCAACTACAATTGTAATGTTGTTGTAACTGTTGTTGTTGCTGTGGCTGTTATTTTTGTTGCTGTTGCGTGTGCCTGGCAACATGTTGGCATTGCCGTCGCCATCGTTGACGTCGCTGCCTGTCTATCTGTCATATTTTCTTGTACAACAACTGTTATTTCATATACACACTCATACACGCACACTGACACACACACACATGTCGAGGTCTGTTGTGCACTGTTATTTGTTTACTGCTTGAGAGGTTTGATAACACATTCGACTCATTCCTATACACATTTCAGATTGAAGTCTATTAAATAAGGAAACAGATATTAAATCGTAAGCAAGCTTGGAATTTTTTTTCTTGGTGAAGCATCTTTGAATTGTTATGAAGTAAAATTTGAACCAAATTTAAAACCAACCCTTCACCGATATCAAGATTATATTTAAAATATATACAATATATATTTAGAATCTATTAACAGTTTTAAGTAAAAAATATTTTTTTGGTCCTGCTAAAAGGAGCTGAAATATATCATTTTAATATTAAGAAAATTATTATTATTATTTAGTTTTTATTTGTGATGTATGCATTAATAAATAAACAAAACTATTTTATAAAATATTTAAAATAATTCAAAAATCCGTGACAAGGAGCTTTAGTATATTAACAATAATGCATACTTCGTTGTTGAATTAATTTTTAATGCGTTAGCTTAACATTTATCAAAATTGTTACGTTTACAAGCTAAAAAATATTTCGCTTACAAAAAAAAACTTAAATTAATATATTATATATTTATGTGGATAAGATTAAATAGACTATATAATTTCCTTCACACTATTATATTATATTAAAAGCAAGCCCCAAAAGTGAGTTAAGAGATCCTTGGTTAAAGGGCATTTAAGTTTCGTTACAGCCCATGTTTGTATTTTATTTTTTTGTGTTTTTCCTGTCTTTCTATTTTCTTTTGCGCTGTGGCAACATATTTCACTGCATAATTTCTCGTAACGCATGCAAAAGACAACAACAACAACAATAACAACACCCACAACGGAGCAGCGAGCTAAAAACTTGACATGGGGACAGCCGCAGCCGTCTAACTGACAGTTGTCGTTGCCTTGTGTCTTGTGACGTGTTTTTGCTAGTTGTTATTGCTGTTGTTGTTGTTGGCCGGGGCACTGGCTTGTTATCATTTTTTAATAACATTGTTGCGCAGAGCAACGAATTTGCATAAAACACAAACCGGGCGACGTCAAAGTCAGCAACAACAACAACAAAGCGCAAGGCGAACGCCGGCCAACACGTGGTATGAGTAATTTCTGCTTAAGCACAAGACAATGACACGCGCGTGCATTAAGTGAGTGTGCGTGGGCGAGCGTGTGTGTCTGTGTGTGTACGTGTGTGAGCGATTGTCTGCGTGCAATATGAAATAAAACAATTTTCATACAAATTCCGTGCATTTGCATAAATTTCATGCGATGTCGTCAGAGCAAGTGCAACGCCACGCTGATCCTGTCAGGACGCGACACAACTGACGGCATCAGCAGCAGGAACAGCAGCAGCAGCAACTAACGAAGGCATCAAAGCGCGACATTTGGCCAAGTGCATGCGGCGTGCTTGGTAAAAACTTTTGTGGGCAACTTTTTTGTCCGTTTCAGCAATAATCATAAAATTTCACTGCATATGAAACAAGAAAAAATGCAACTTGAAAAAAAATTATTAAATATGAGTCCCTGTAACCGATGAGGAAATACCCTCTACCGAGACCAACCAATATACAAACAACTATTAATACATACACATGAAAATACAGATGAAAAATTGTAAATTTTTGATCTGATAAAATGTAAAAAAATAATAATAATAAAAAAAATATTGTTTATTTTAGTATACTCTTGAGAGCACACATTTAAGGTTTCGTGTCTTCAGCTCTTCTAATCTTCAAGATATGCTCAAAAAATCATATTTATCGATTTGTAGCTGATAATAAATATTAATCTGAACATTTGTAATAGTCCAAATTAATCTGATTATGAATATTTCTCTAATAGTCTAATAGCTAGATTACCTAGACCTTTTTCTACATAATCTAACACAACTGCAATATACCCTACATAATCCAAAATCAACTGTATATACAGTATAAAAATACTAAAGAAAAACATAGAGATGGCAGCACGTGATTGCAACATAAAAGCGTCATTTACATGACGTTGTTGTCGCTTCTATTACTGTTGGCAGTAGTTGCTGCCGGGTCAGTCTCCGGCGGGAGCTGCGCATGCGCCGCAAACTTTTCCGTTTGCCATTTGCCGCCTCAATAGTTTGTAACGACCTCCAGTCACGCCCCTCGCCCGCCTTCCCGGTCGCCCGCCCCCCGCTCGTCCGGGCAATGCCCATCGGCTTTATTGAGGTTTTGTTTAAGCTTTTAGCGTACTTTTCTTTTTCGGAGTGCTTGGGCTACGGAAAAGTTGTGCTCTGTGTGTGTTTGCCCGGCAGCATTTTTGCAATTAGGCAACAGTTTCGGTTTTTTATTTCTTTCTATCTTTTTTTTTTGGGTAAATGCAATGGAACTTTTCAGTTTCGGCTACAGTTGCACAGTTTTCATTGCTAACAGCGTTCGACACATACAAAAATGCTGCGTAATTGAGACTGATTGTGGACGAGCGGAGTGTAAAGGGGGAGGGGGACGCGGGCAGTGGAGCGTGGAGCGTGGAGCGTGGAGCATGGAGCATCGAGAGGCGATTGCAGCTGCTTCATGAAAAAGTTGAGTCCAGTGTGGCATTTGAAGCGAATTTGGCATTTGTATCAACACACACATATCTCTAAAGTATTTCCGAGTTAGTGTGTGTATGTGTGTGTGTGTGTGTGTGTGTGTGTGTGTTGGACAGCCTGCAGACCTGGAAATTTCATATAGAAAAGTTACGTAGCAAATTAAGCATTTTGACGGGATTATGTTTGGGGCATAATCAAATATTAACGCAAAAAGAAGCTTTTGGAAAACTTATTCCCTTGTAATCACAACCATTTATAGCATAATGCAGTAATAAAATTGCTTTTGCAACTCTATTAAATTTTTACAAAACTACAGAGATTAAATTACTTTTGAATCTGAAGTTATAAAATGAAATAAAATAAGTTTGTTGTATTATCGAATACACAAAATATATAAAATTTGTTAATAATATTTTAACACTATATCGTTTTGAGTTTATATAATTCTAATTATTTTAAATTGACATATATAAAAACAAAAAACGTATCAGAAAAATACTATAACATATATAAAGCAATAATAAATATCAGAATCGTGACAAGTCGCCAATAATACTAAATATTCCAGAATAACCTACATAGCATAAGAAGACTTAACACCGAATGAATCCAAAATAATGTCGTTTGGTGAAAAAACCCCAAACTATAGTATATTGCCTCAACTCCAATTAAATATGCCCGAAAAATCTGGACGCTATTTAAGAATTCCGGTTAGTGATAAATAAGCTAAATTCGTCAAATTCGAATTTTTTTTTTCAAATTTTTCTTTATACCGTAAAAAATATATCTAACTATAAAATAAATTAATAAAACTTTTTTTGAAGCCATAAATTTAAATTTTCTCAAGTCCAAGTAAACAAACAATGTTAGTTATTTTAAAATTAATTGAATATGATACTATAGCTCTTTGAATTATTTAGCTCTAGCTAGTTTTTAGTTCATAAAAGCACACGACAAATATAAAATAATTGTAGCCACTTACGTACATCTATTTGAACACATAAATTTTGATGGCAAACAAATATTTTTACCACATTTATATTAATGCTGAAATGTACTGATAAATCTTAATACAGACATTCCCAAAGGCTTAGTCACTGCAATGCACTCGAAACAATTTCTGGCACAAATATTTACCACTGCATTGGAATTATCTGAAATACTCTGCACTTCACACCGAGAGCTGTCGATGCTGGGGCAGGGGAAGGTCAGAGGCAAAGGCCATCAATATAATGTGCGTGCCACATTATCAAACGTATTTATTTGCCAAACAGCTACACGAAGAGGAAGAAGAGGGACAACAACAAACAACTAATGCAAAGCCTAGACATAAAGATAAACTAAGACGCACTTATCGCTGCCTTTGCTGCGGGACCCGAGATGAAAGCAAGAGAAATGACCGAAATATTTCGGACCAAAGCAATCGACAGGCGAACAAAAACGTGCGTGAAGAAAAAAAGAGGAAAATAGCACCAAAAAAAGAAAGCATAAAGGACTCTGCCCGGCTGGACACACGAATAAGATACAAAACTGTTGGCCACGTTGACAGCTTAACGTACAAAATTAATGTGACAATCTAACTAAATGCGTGTGTGTGTGTGAGTGTGTGTGCGCTGGGCATAAATATGCGAGCATATAGCATACATATGTATTTGCGCATTGAGGCAGATAAACATGTTGCGAAAATGACCAAACACAAGTTGGTTAGCTGCGGTCCTAGGGGGAGTTGGCGGAAGGACGAACAGCTGCCAATGCTGCCAAACTGTTGGACATTAATTACGCACAAAAATGCCAGCGGGAACGGGAGCAAACCAACTGAGCAACTGGGCAACAACAAGCGCCAAAAACTCCAACTCATTAAATGGACGAGGCCCGGGACTAGGCAGAACAGTGCGTATGCGTGTTGCGATCTAATGGGATATGATATGCCGGAAAACAAACATTAAAAGTTTTTATTGTGCTCTATGCACTCGCACCCGGCGACTATCTTGTCGGGCAGACAACAAAAAGCATTAAATTACTTTATAATCCGTTTATAGCTTCAGCCGGAAGTGGCCGAGACACACACGCACACCCACAGCAAACACACCAGCACACACACACACACACAGCGAGCGAGAAAAGGACATCTCGGCACGTTTTGTGCACACATAGGAGGCAGCTCAACAACATAATCAAATCAAAGATTACGTTGAAACATTGAAATTACGTACAGAGCAGACAGACAACCCTCGCCACACACACACACACAGATATATACACACTCCACTGATGAAATGTGTGCCTTCTCATCACTTTAGTTGGTAATCTGCCAGCAGAGCACTGCAACAACACTATAAGTAGAGGAAAGTTTCGAAAAATCACGACTATAAAATACCCTAAAAAGTGCAAGATTAAATACAATTTTAAAAGTATTTCAGGCACATAAAAATGTATTTATTTATATTTAAAAGATAATATTCAGGACATTATAAACTAATTTAAAAAAGAAACCATAATGAAGTTGTGAGCCAATAAAAAAATATCACATAAAATAAATAAATAAAATAAATCCACTTTTCCAAACATTATTTTCGTTTGTCTTTGTCAACTATTATATTTTTAATCATCAATTAAAAAGTATACAAATTAAATCTAAACAAACGGATTCTTAAAATATAAATATTAATATTAATATTAATATTAATAATTTTCCCACTGAAAACAAGTCTTAATTGAATTTAAAATAAATTTTTCTCATTAAAGTAAAGTTTACAGGAGAAGTAAATTAATTTGAAAAATGCACTTTACATACAATTTTTTATTAAGACAAAAATGACTTTAATATAACTTTAAAATTATTTTAATATAAATGGTTGTCAATTCAGAAATTTTACCTAATTTATATGATTTTAACAATAATACATATAAGCAATCAATTTCAAATTTTTTAATTTACAAAAAATATTAAAAATCGGAAGTAGAGAGAAAACTCAGTTTATATATTGAAAAAGATTTAAATTAAGAATAATATAATTACAAAGTAAGCAATTACGACAACTATACTATACACACTAGAACAAAAGTACAATTTACTCGCTCTTTACCGGTAATCTAATTTCATTTAAGCTACCCGTTGCTCAATTTTCGTCTGCAGGGTATTAAAAAAACTGCTGCATAGCATGAGGCGCCGCTCGACTGCCGCCAAACAATTACACACATAAAGCAAAATGCGCTACAACTTTGAACTGCTGCCCGTTCATCGTAACAAGCCACCCCCAAACAAGCCCCATGCCGCACCAGAAGCAGAAGCAGCAGCAGTGGCAGCGGCAGCGGCAGCATCAAGTAACGTAAACAGGCAAAAATCTTTGCTTCATTCACAAGCAGCCGCCAAGGGCGACCGCTGCGTGCTTTTTAGCGCCCACTGTGCGCCAGGCATGCGCAGCACGCGCCAGCAGCGGCCGCTCTCGGCGCAGTCTGGCAACGCTGCGACGGTCCAGCAGCGCCAGCAGCGACGAGCACTGCTATCAGTTGGCTTGCTGCCTTCGGCTCGAAAGCGTCGCGGCTGCTCTGTGCTCTCTGCTCTGTGTGTAAGAGTGCGACGTAAGCGTACGCGTGTGTGTGTGTGTCCGTGTGCGTGTGCCAGTGTATTTGTGCGTGAGGGCGCCAAGTTGTTGTGTCTTTAACAACCAGCAGCAACAACAAGCACAGCGACATTGAACCACCTGCCACAGCGCGTTGCTATTTTCAGTGGCAAGCAAAAAAACAAAAAAAAACAAAAAAAAAACAAGAAGAAAAAAGAAATAAATACACACACAAAAAAATAAATGCTGAAACTTCCGGCTGACAATTTGCATATAAAAAACAGCCAGGGGAAGTTAAAAGCGAACGGAACTGTTGGAAGTTGTGTTTAAACAGCAACAAAAAACAAACCAACAACAATAACAATAAACCAGCAAGTGAAAAAATTGCACAAATCAACACCGCGCGCAGAAAAGTAGGCAACAGTTTTTTGTTGCGCACCATGGAAATGGATGTCAATCGCCAGACACGCCACAATGCCAACCTAATGACCATATCCGCCCGCTGTTGTGCCAACAACAATGCAACAACAACTGGCGAAACATGCGACGCAACAACATCAACAGCAACATCAGCACCTTCGCCCCCATCGAGCGGCTGTTGCGGCATCTTGAGTCGCCTATTCTGCGTGAGTCGCCACAAGGCGACACAGTCGGTGGCAGGCACCGAGTGCAGCCACAACGAGCCGCTGTTCATGCAACGTAAGACACTGACAATGCAGCCGGCAGCGCAGCGGCGTCGACGCACGCCACAGGAAATCTATTTCGAGAGTCGCGGCAAATCCTGCAAGAAGCTATTGAAATTCAATGGTAATTCCAATAAGGTGAGTGCCACAAAAAGTAACTGTAACTGTCACCGTCACTGTGTGTATACGGGAGATTTAAGTACTGACAAGCAAAATGTTGACAAAGTTAAAACACCTTTTTACATAAGACTAAAGCCAAGCTTGAAGAGACGCAGATTTGGTTTGTTAACAAAAATAAAAAGAAAATAAACATATATCAGGTATTTCATTCTATTGATAAGAGCCTTTGCTCATGCGAGAATACCTTGCAATAAATCTGAATACGCAATTTAATTCTTATCTGTAATATATTACCATAATAAATTTTAAGTGTGCATTATTACCGTCTGAACATTGGGAGGCTTTCGTGAGCTCTTTGTAAAATTTAAAAATATTTATATAGGCACAAAATGCCTAAGGCAACAAATTGATATTAAGTAAAGGGATTTTAGCTCTTTTGCAGAGCGGGTTAAGCGGGTTAAGGGCAAATATTATATGTAAAAAGTATGTTCCGTATATGCAAATAACTTAGTTACTTATTAAAAATTACATTATTTTTGTATAAAATTAAAACTTAAGAGCAGCACACATATTCTAAATAATATTTTGGGTAAAAAAACCAATTTTATATAAACTCCATTACCAACTATTGGGATTAAATAAGCCTAAATAATTTTTAATTATTAACCCAAAATATTGCCAATCTTAAAATAAAACTTATTTCATATTACATTGCCATCAATAATTGACATGATATATTCTCAGTTGCTCTCTGATATACACAAGTAAGAAAAAAATATATGTTAGATGCTCTTTAATATTTTAATATTAATTATTTCATACTTAACATTCTTTACGATTATATCTTGCAATAATTTACTACGTATGATTGTCGTATATAAAGCACATTTATGGCTGTAATAGTGTCTCTAAAACTTCAAGGGACTTTGATAAAATTTGAATTCTTCAGCTATCCGTAAAGCAAGCCTTACAGTATTTTTAATACTTCTTAAATTGAAGTTGAAGTAGCAGCTAACAAAGCATTTTTTTTTTATATTTTCATGAGGTGTTCATAAAAATAAAGCATTAAAGTTTTTAAGAAAAAATGTTCAAGAAATGTGTGCGTGTGCCAAGGAACAAAAGAGCTAAATTTTTCTACCCCTTATACCCTGTCATTTAAGTATACAGGAAGGTGCTTCTTTTGTTTTCTTTTATAAAGTAATTAAATAAATTTTTTATAAATTTCATACATGTAAACATAATTGTATTATAATAATATATTAAAACATATACTTCATATATAGTTAGCAAAGATCGTTATTATGTGAAAAAAAGTATTCAAATAACTTAAAAATCCTTATCCTTGACTTAACTATTCAAAATAATTCTTACTTTTTAATACAGGCAAGAATTTCCAATTTCAATTTGAGGAACTTTTGGGAGCACTTTAAAGGCCGAACCACAGTTACCTAACACCGCGAACAGCCAAACCAATACACAAGTGAATTCACTTCACAAATTTGCGTGTGTGTTGGTGTTGAGTGTGTGTGTGTGTGTGTGCGGCATTGTTAGAAAATTTGTTGCTGTGGCTGTAACGAGTCGTGTGGAATTGAGTCGATTGTTGGCCTTTTGTTTGTGGCGCCTGCCAAGGTGCACACACACACACACATTCACACACACACACATACTCGAAAACTCATAGTAATACTCATATTCAAGCTCATAGTACTTTGCATATAAATCATTTGGCATTGTGGCTGGGTCGCAATGCGCTTATGAAATATTTCGTTTTGTTTAATGCGCCAGCAACTTAAAGCAACATTGCCACATGCTGCATGCCACATGCTGCCTCCGCATCCGCACTCTACACTCAATGGTGCCGTGCACTAATTAAAAACGTGCAAAAAGCAAGCCAATCAAACAGGTCGATGCACAACAATGGCCTGCCCAAAATCGCATATGTGCATATACACATATGTAAATGCATATACGAGTGTATATGTGTGTGTGTGTGTGTGTGTGTGCCTATGCCTGCTCGAGGATACAGTCCAATGTGCTGGCTGTCCAGCAGGCACCAGGCACGCACTGAAGCGCAAGCAACAGGATGAATTTGTTAAACAACATGAACGTGGAGCTTGGCGGAGCCCGGCTCTTAGTCTCCTCCAGCACGACCATGTGAAAAGTGAAAAATGAAAAACTCATTCGCCCTATCAAGTGACATCATCAATTTCAGTCTATTTTGCACTGACCAAGCGCATGCAGAAGCTGCAAGAAGTGGCAGCAACACAAAAAAAAGAGATCAGAAAACGAAGCAGGACGCCAGAGAACATTAACTGTTGAGGCGAACGTAGTCGCACTTTGCATGTGCTACGTGGACGGGCTCTGAGAAGGGGTATTAGCAAACGGGATTTTGTGGCCGAAAAAATAAAAAGAAACGAAGAAAGGAAGAAAACTCCTAGCAAGCCTTGTTTCAAGTTGAGCTCTTGCTTACAATTGTCAGTCAGTTAGATCAACGGCGATAAAGCGACTGCAATTCTGAGCCAGCTCAGAATTTAAGCCGAGCTATTACAAAAATCTGCTTGTTAAAGGCTGTTGCTGAGGCATGCAACCAGGTGATGAGTAAAGTAAAGTTCGAGCAAAGTTTTCATTATTCACTTAATACAATTCATTTAGCTGAAAGCTTCAAAGTGCTGCTTTCGCTAAGTTTGCGGATAGGGACTCTCATTAAGTTAAGTATTTTATGTAAATTAACACTATTGCTATTCGCTCGGTGCAATAAAGCTGACTTATAGATTTTTTGTACGTTTTAACCTGATTTCTTCATTTTGGCTTAACTTTAATGTTGTATTCACAGTAAATCAACTTAAGCACATTGCTACAAAATAAAGCTTCTTCAAAAGCTTTTAATTGATTTTAAAACTATGTTCATCAGTTTTAATATAGTATTTAATGAAAAAAACTTTTGATAAATTTAATATTATATGTACAAATATTGTTTTTTAAAAGTTTTCTTCTTAAAAGTTATGTGATTTTTATATAATTGCTAACTGAGCTTTAAGTGAAACACAACCAAATTAAATTAAATTCCTAACGTTTCCATCCAGATTTCTTCACAACATGTTTATAATTTAACAGCAACCTAATTATGACTAACTACCAACTGCGCTTTCAGCTCTAATTCAAACTAATTTAATTCACGCAATTGAATTAAGCTGAAACAAAACTTTCATGTGCTTTGCAAACATCATTCTCTGCTTTAAATGATTAATGCCTTGCATTAGCCCCTGGCTAGTAACTCAAGTTTCCATAAGTTCTCGCATAAATTAGTTCAAGTTTTGTTTGTGCTAATGAAATTTTAAAACATATGAGCCCGACAGTTTCTTAATTGTCGCTCGTTTATAGCACAGCAAGAGGACAACCCTGAGCTTTAGTAGCTGCAGTCGAGTGTATCCGGGTTTTTTAACCCCACAGACGGGGCTTAATTCACACCTCAACCCACTCATCGATTTTATAATGAAGCTATAGAGCAGACTCAAGCAAAATGTTTGTTTTACCACAACGGGGTAGAGGGCGGGCGAACGTTTGCAACCACCGAAAAAACCAACCCCCTGTCAAGCGCTGGGATTATATTGCATTACGGAAATTGGGGGCGGTTGTGTTACCTTCAAAAGCGCTCTAATGTCATTACTTTTATGTCATCAACTTAGCTCATTGGAAGGCAGCCTTGAAATGCAGTCGCTCCCAAAGATGGAAAGCCAAGCAGACGGCAGATAGCTCGAACGGGGAGTCAACTGTGCGCCTGCACAGACTTGATTACAAAAGAAAAAAATAAAAAAGCGAATTGAATTTGTTAAGGAACAAGAAGAATTGTTGAATCAAACAAAAGAAACAATTTTAGCTAATCAGCTTGAAATATGCTTATGCAAATTAGGGGGTAAATTAAGTGAACATTTTTATGTTTAGCTACTTTATTGCATTTGTGGAAAGCAATAAATGGGGGCCGTGAATATAATAAATATTTATGTACAATATGTTTTACTTAAAATCTTTCACTGAAAGTTAGCCTCAAAAGAAATACAACGTTGGATTCGAAAACATATATATAAAAATAAATGTTTCTTAAATCTCAAATGCTTTTTGTATAATTATATTTTTCATTTTCAGAACTATACACAAATTGTTGTTAATTTGTATAAACCATTTCCATTTCCGCTCGACTTTACTAAAGAGCAAATAATATAATATTCTTTTGAACAGAATCTAAATATTATATAAAAATTTTTTCGAAAAATTATAATTTTTATGTGGTTCCAAAATACCCTAATTCTATACATATTATTTTATTGTTTAATTATTAGTATTTCATTATTTTTATTTTTCACTTATGCATATATGGTATTGTCTTCAAGTTGGAGACTCTTTTCATTCTTAAATTTCAAAACGTAATCTTCTTATAACTCATATACTGTTGACAGTCAATACTTGGAATCGATTGTATTTTATTTATAGCACATCTTTGCTGTTGCTCAATTTGCAGTAAGCTGCTTTAAAGAATTTTCATTGTAAATATAAAAAGCTGCTCTAAAATTACACAGACTACCAAAAAATGTGTTCATTCGTTAGCAGAGCTTAAGAATCACTTGGAGAAACAAAAAACAGCCAACTGATAATATACGTTTAACAAGTAGTGGTAACTGAGATTTAATATATAGTATGCCCTATAAAGCACTTGCGTTTAATTGTTTGCACTTGGTGAACAAAAGTGCCCATTACGAAGTAAACAAGCCAAAACTATTGTAAACTTTGTGGAAAGCAGCTTAAAGGCTTCATTTCTTTTCAGGAGTTTATCAGTGTCGGCGGCACTTCCTCTTCTCTGATTGCCAAACAGTCTTTGCCAAGTTTGCGCTTGAAAGAAATCATCATGTGCCAACATTAGTGACCCAGCGCATGCATAACAGACTAGTTGGCCAAAGTCCTTCGTCCTTCGTCCTTCGTCCTTTCATCGCCCATAATTATGCTGTAGCTGGTTGCCGGCTGCCCGGGCACCAGGCTCAAATGCAAATGCAAATCAAGCAACTGTCCCGGCAACAAAAGCCGTGAGAGCTCAAACAAAAAAGGGTATTATAAAATGGACAGCCCTCGCCTGCAAGCGGAAGTGACTGGCCCATCTGTCCGTCTTCCTGTCCGGCTCTCCGACTGTCGCCTCTGTCAGCTACAGTACGTGTGTGCGAGTGTGTGTGTGAATGTGTGTGTGTGTGTGGCTCTTTGAGCGCTGTGCTGTGTACGAGCATTGTTATACCCGTTCTGCTTGTAGGCAATAGGTTGTGCCTTGCTTAAACTGAGCATCTATTTTTAATTTTTAGTAACATGCCGAGCTCAACTTAATACAAAACAATAAATTGTTGAATCATTTATATTATATTTAAAAAACGCCGAAATGGAAAACAAGTTTTTGTGTATCTGTCATAAATACTTGGAGAAAAAACAGAAATTAAATAAAAACTTTCAGAAAGTTGTTATTGTTTAATTTGTACTATTTTATACCAATTTTTTTTTAATATAACAGAATCAATGCAATAAAACAACATCCAAACAAAAAATACAATTTGCATACTATTATGCACAGGTTATATCCAAATATATATAAATATCTGCAATAAACTTTTTTTAATAAATACAAAAATAAAACAAAAAATATCATTTAATCCTATTTCACGAATTTTCTAATAAAACTAATGTAAGAATTTAGCTGCCTAGATTTTATTGAGCTGTGGATTAATCAATTAACCAATCAGTCAATCAAACAGCCAGTCCCATCAGGTTTAATGATTCATAAACTTATATAAGTTAATTTATAGCAAACATATTTTCATTAAAAAAATGTTTAAAAAATATTTTTAAAATAAACAATTATTTTAAAGACCGTTTGCATATACCTTTAATTCAATTTTATTTGGTAATTATTTTCTTGTATTTAAATTTTGCGGGCTGTTAAAATTATAATTTTTTCTCACAATATTTTATTTTAACATAGCGTATTTAAAAGTGTAAAAACAATTAAATTAAAATTAATAGAGTAAAAGAGCAGGTATCTGCTAGTCAATCATTCCACTTAACAGTTAATATCTGTCACATATTCTTATGCAAAAAAAAAATAAATAAAGAGAAAAAAGGGGGAAAAATGCCATCAACATTGCAACGTTGTAATTGCCAACAGGCAATGAAGAGCCAGCGAACACAGGCGAAAAACTGAGGAGCAGCTGGGGAGGAGAGCGTGGAAGTTGCAAACTGTTGGCTGCCACATGTCCTGCAGCTCGCTTCAAATCCCTCAGCGTAGACTCAATGTACGTGTGTGTGTGTTTTTTGGGTGTATGTGTGTGTTGCCATTGCACGCTGCGTGAGCTCTGCAACATTGGGAGCACACGGCTAATGTGTTTTTGGCCGCCGCTGCTCAGACAACCGCAATGCTGGCTGGCAACTAACGGGTCGAAAGCGGCTAGGCCCCATGTGCCCCTTTTCCCATTCCCCCTCCCCTCCCCCCCTCCACGCCACCTACGTGCCGCTTACGGTCTGATGAGCGGCTTTCTTGATGATTGGCCCAACTGTTCGCATTCATTACAATCAGGCCTGATTATGTCTGGCAAAAGTTAAACAGGCGCCAGCGACAAAAGCGCAATTCAAGCCGGAATTTATTCGAATGCCGTCGCTGTGCGCCAACAAAAGGAGTCAAAACGTTGCATATACAAACAACCAAAAAAAAACCCCGAAAAAAATAAAATAAAAAGTCATAAAAATGAACCGTTAATCCAAGTAGTTGAAGCAATGGACTCGGAGCCCTTTTGCCCAGCCAGATGAAGCGTTTGCCTTTTTTTTGGGGGGCTGCCCCCCAGCCCCCAGCCCGTCCCGCCGCTGGCATGCGTTGACGATGACAAGGGTGCTTTGCCGCCTCACTGACTAAATAAAATTGGAATTTATTATCATGATTTGTAGCAAGAAGCAGCGGCACAAGAAGCAGCGGCAGCAGCAAACAGCGACAGCAGATAAAAGAGATAGAAGCAGTCAAAATGGCAGCCTCTTGGCCCGTTTACCAACACTGACTCATTGGCAGTCCACAGTCCAGGCCAAAAGCCAGGGGACGCCGATAAGTAGCAGCACTTTTAGATTTATACACGACGCCACTGATTTAAATGCCAGACAAAGTTTAAGTCACGCCTACAGCCTCGTCGGGGGCTGGTGGGCGTGTCCGTGCGCCATGGTCGCCAGGCAAAAGGCTTAACTATGCATTTCAGCTAGTTTATTAGGGCTTAAAACCCACCAGCAGCAGCAGCAGCAGTGGCAGCAACTAAGGCGATTTACTTCGCCCACCAGCACGGCTACGTGGCGTATGCGTAATTTTAGTTGTGGCGCTGGCAAAATCTTAAATAGATAGCGATTACTGAACTGCTGAGTGGCAACTTTTATGATTATGGGGCCCGATAAGACCACAGCAGCAGCCCAGCAATAGACTGCAGCCAGCAACTTAACAATTCAAAGGAAAATGCACAAACAAAAATGGGAAATTGCAAGCGCAAAAAAAATAGAAGCTTAAAATATGCAACTAGCTACAAAATTCACTTAAATTCTATGCTACACAAATTTAAAAGGGAAAATGAAGTAGGAAAGTCATAAAATCAAATGATTTTTAAATCAAATTTTGTTAACAAAAATGTGTGAATTAAGCCAAATAAATTCTGTATATCTAATTTTCTAATTTTACGAATATATAGATTTTTACGTTAGTATATTATAAAAACTCTTTAGAAAAACACTTTAAAACATAGATTAAATATTATGTTAGTGGATACAGATTATGCAAACAATGATTTGAGCATAATTTGAATAAAACAAAGCTGCTAACATAACCAAACATATCATATTTCCAGAATAAATTTAAAGACTCACACATGAAGCACAAAAAAGCAAGCCAAAATAAAATATATGTATATATAAAGCCTTTTTAACTGAGGTTTATTTTTATGTACGTAAATGAAACAAATATTCTTTAATAATAGAATTTTAATTTTACATTCAGTTTTTAAGATTTTTTCCAATTTGTTTTTCGTACTCAAGTATATATATGAAACAATTCAAATCATTTATAAAATAAACCGAAATAAATGATTTGAAGTTATGCTTTCAAAGGCACTTCAATTATTGCTTAACTGTCAATTTCTCAGTTTGTCAATTCTGAATGAAAAACTGAAACGTTTTGCCAGCCGCACATTATTCATCATCATATGAGAACTCTGTGGCTTAGTGCGATGCAAAAGGGGGCATGGTGGGGGGAGGGAGCCTAGAAACATTTCTCTGACCAACAAGGCTTGATGCAAGTACTTTTCCATCAGTGCTCGTGATGCTTTGCAACCAAAGGGATTACCAGGAGCGGGCCAGGCACCCGAAAACACCTTTCACTAACACCTGCACTTGCAGTTAAAAGGACCCACACACACACACACACACACACATAGTTGAAGTGTGCAAAGTGCAGGCGGCGTTAAGCTAGCACCAGCCCCGCACACCCACCTGCCACGCCCATTTATGCGTATTGTGCCTTGTTAAAGGCAAAATCTTTTTTTTTTTTTTTGATTTTGTGTAGAAAAAACTGTGAGTTGAAAGGCACAACTAAAAATTTGTAGCTGTCAATGCTGTGGAATTTTGCTCACTTTCATGCCGTTTGCATTTGAAATGAATGTTGTGCTTGAGTAGGGTGTGCTGGTGTGTGTGTGTGTGTGTGTGTGCACACACAATTCCATTTCACCTGTCGGCTCAATGTGCCATTGTTGCTGTTGTTTTTAGACAATGTACGAAGGATATACATAAATAAAGCATGCCTCCTTTTTTTGGAGGGGGTGGAGGGGGCTCGTAGGAGGCGCCTCCGCTGTGTGGGAGACACCTCCTGTGCTCGGCTGCTGTGACAAATTGCGTTAAGGCCAAGTTAAGCTGCAGGCAAGAGGACATTTGCAAGGACTCAGCTGGCTGGCTGCTGCTGCTGCTGCTGCTGCTGTCGCTGGCTTAATGCAGTTAATTATTGCAGCATCTATTTAGCATTTGGCCAGAAATTGTTACGGACTGAGCGCGCTAGTGTGCTAGAGTATTCTCCATTTTTGCCTGCACAATTTGATGGGGCCCACAGCTGACGCTTGATTAGCTCTCGGGTGTGTGTGTGTGTGTGTGTTCAATTTCGATGGCACATGTGCTGTCAACAACATTGTTGGCTCCGACTGAGATTTTTGCCTGGCAAACCAGATTTGTCTGGACCCGGCCAGCTGTGCTCTGTGCTCTCATTTTTGTCTTGCCAAAAAACTAAAAATGCTTTGCAAAAAATAAGGAGAAAAAAATTAAAAAGAGATTTGTGCCAAAATTAAAAGCAATTTCCTTTGCTGTAGCAAAAAGCAAGAAAAGCTGCTCAATTTCCTAGCGCATCAATTTAATTCAATTTATTTTATGTCCATGTGTGTGTGTTGTTGTGTGTGTGTGCTGAGCTAATTCAATGAACTAGACAACAAAATAACTTAAATTTTATGTAGCAGATAAAGCCCCGCATATCGGCAATGGCATCGTAAAACAGCCTGCCTTTAAAATATCTTGATACACTCGAGCCAAACTCCCACAAGGCCATGTTGGCCATGTTGGCCACGGTTGGGCCTTGCAAATTTGACGGCTTGACAGAAGGCAGCCGGAGTCAGAGGACCCGCATATACATACATACACCCAGGCACGCCAGCAACTCGTGATATTTGATGGATGGTATCGCAGATATGTTAACGTGCTGGCAGCCAACGGATTCGCGGAATGGCGACGTTCCACAGCGACTTGGCAGCATGCCTTTGATATAGGAGACACAATGGGCCAGAGCTGAACAGAATTGAAAATCAGTCAGGGACAATGAAACGTGTAGGCACACGTTCTCAGGGGGGTGCTTCAAAAGGCGGCATAAAAAAGCTCTAAAGAAGTTATTGAAAGGGGCGAATGTATGCTAAGCTAAAAAAGATTGTTGAAATTTAAATTCCTTACAAGAATGAAATAAGTTAAGTACAAAAAAACAAATCAAATTAACAGCCAGAAACAATTTTTAGAATAAAACTAACCAAGAAATACAATAAAAAATTCGAATTTGAAAGTTAGAAAATTATTTATAAAATAAATTATACATATAATTTTATAACTTTTCATCAATATATTTGAAAAAATTTGAAAAAATTTAAGACTTTTTTATTGTTGCCTCACTACTAACCCCCGGAAAAAAGTATATCATTTATACATTTTAAAATTTATTTGGCAAATCAAGCTTACAAATAGCATTTAAACGTAACTTAAATAAGATAGCTGGCTGTGACAAATTAAAGTATTTTAAATTTTAAATTTACAAAAGAGTTTTCCAGTCTTAACCATTTTTAAAGTCACTCTACCCATACAATTTCACATTTATAAATGTTTTAAGCGAGACTCAATTTGAAATTCCAACTAAATAAGAAATTAAATTTAAATTAAGAAAAATACACTTTTACTTACTTATTTAAAACCGCTTTTAGCTCTAACTTCAACTTTGTATTCTTTTATAAATCTAAAGATTAGGTATCGAGATAAAAACCAAACATATCGCTTCCTTTTCCATATCGAGCTATCAAATTCAGAATAGAAATAATAGAAAATTCAATTAAATTGTCATTGTCAGTCGCCAGCTTTCACAATTTTCCAGAGTTTCCTCCACAGTGCAATGGGTTGTGCTGGGCTTTATATTAAACAATCTGCTGCTGCCTTTAAAGCAGCCTCAAATAAAATGATTTTATGTTAGGCACTGTTGGCAATGAAATACGAGTGCGAGAGACGCAGAGGGGTAGAGGGGAGGATGAGGGGCTTTTATGTGGCGCCATATAAATTCGGGGAGCCCGTACTTCAGGCGCCGCATTACGTTTATGGCTGGCTAAATTAAACACAAGAAGGCAGCGCCGCCAAAGTGGCAAGGCAGTCAGTTGAAAGGAAGTGGGGCAGGGGGCACTGAGTTGGATGGAGGGAAATTGCTACAAGTTGCTTTATTTTATGCGCATATTTGCGCATATTACTCATACGCCCGGCTGGCATACATCTTCATTTAAGCAAACGTCTTCGACTTTGCCTCAGCTCTTGCCCCCCATTCCCCCCCTGAACATCTTCGCGCTTGGTTTGCTGGCGCGCAAGGAGTCGTATACTTTTATTTTATTAAATTTTCATTTCATTTGGGCTGCTTAACATGTTGCATGTTGCTCCGACACGGCCACATTTGCCGCTTTAAATGGAAAACCCAACAGCGGGCGGGCGGAGCTGTCCGTCATTAACAATAATTGAAACAAGGAGCATTGGAAAAATTTGCCACTGATCCGTTGATTGGTTGCGAACCATTTTTGAGCAGACGCTTTGGCATTTCATTTGCGCGCCTGATTTATGCGAGCTGCTTGAATTCCCAGCGCTATTAAAGTATGAATACGCTCTGAATAAATGTGAATACGGCCGGGCCGGGCCGGGCCGGGTTGGCATCCTTCGCAAACGTCGTTTGTGCACAGTGAACAGTCGCGCTAAGCTATCCAACTCCATCCGGTTCGGGGGGAGCACCGCTCCCAGCGGAGGTCAGGCCTACCCGGCCCTGGCGTGCCCCGACCTGACCCCCGTGGCCAGCTTTTTCATGTGCCTAGCGTATCGGCAAATGGGTTATTGATGAGCTATTTTGCAATACGCTGGGGGAACTTGGCATTGACTTGGCATAAGTTACAAAGCGCGAGCGGCAACTTTTAAGCTTGGGAGCTGCGCGGGGGGGTGGGGAGATTTAGTCTCTGGCTGAATGTGTGAATCGAAGCGTGACTGGGACTTGGCGAGGAATACAAAACACAGCAACAACTTGTGGCTGCCTAATGAGAATTTCAACTTTGAATCGCACAAAAGCAGTCCTAAGCCCAAGTATTTCAACTCTAACCTCACTTTTGTCATTCGCTATTCGAAAACAGTTTAACAAGTTTTTCTCTTAAATATCTTTTATATATATATAAACTGATTCTATTTAAGGCATTCACAAGCAGCACTTTATTTAGTCAACACCAAGATTCAACTCTAACCGCACTTTTGTTATTCTGAATAGTGAAACTGTTATTCAGGCGTGCTAACGAGCTTCTTTTAAATAACTGAAATACAAATTTACTAAGTACATTCAAAGGCGGCTTCTATTTAGGCAATCTTTAGTTGCAGTACTTAAACTCTAACCTCACTTTTGGCAGTTCCGACCTGGCAACTGTACCGATTGTCTCAGTTCATCTTGCTTCATCTCCACTTAATCATTATATGAGCTTTTCAATTTTGCGAGTATTACAAAAAAATCGCTGCCCAGTTAATAAACTTTAACCTAACTTTTCTCACTCTCTTTATTAAAACAAAGTTTCTAGCCTGATTAAATTATTGTCTTGATTTCAGAATAATTAGTCAAAAAGATATAAAGCGCATTATTTAGTTAAGCGTACATTTGAGCTCTTCAACTTTAACCTCACTTACATTTAACAAATATGTAGTGTACTCTAAACTTCATTTAGTTTTTCCAAAGTCTTAAGTCGCGCGTAAAACAATAAGATTTCCCTTAATGCTAAAAAATAAATGTAATTTCAACTCATTTCAAAGCAATTTAAAAATCCATTTCGTCAACTCTAACCTCACTCTTGCGAACTCCCCATTGCGCAACTTTGGTAGCTTCAAGCTTGATTAACTCTGACTAATGTCTCAATTTAAGAATGATACAGAACGTTGCCCCCTACACTGAAGTTTACAGTGCTTAACTCTTACTTTTTAACATCCGAACGAGTACTGCTTACAGAAACTATAACTCTAAACTTGTCTAAACAGCTATCTGCTGAGCCGGGGATCTCCTCTATAAAGTTTACTCGCTCCAAGCTTATCCCGTCAGGCGTTTTAGTGCCGCTTTAATGCCAACACGGAATAGCGCGCTCCTTAGACGCTGTTCATCCTCATGCTCATCCGCATAACTTTGGACAGCTTCTTCTATGCTCCACATGTTTATACATATACACATTGTGCATGTATGCGTGCGTGTTGCCTGCAGCTCAAATTTCATTAACGCTACTTTAAAATTGTGGCACATGCGTGGCGTATACGTCTACGTCCGCGCCTTCAGCTCTGTCACATAAATGTGCTTAATCTTTTACACGGCAACCCAACGAGAGGATACTTGTTCAAGTATGTGTACATACAAATATCCATACATGCATGGCATATGTATGCGTGTATGTGTGTACGAGACCACGGTGGATAAGCGCTGCTTGGAATACGATATGAAGAAACAGTGTGATATGTGTTGATACGAGATAAGCGATTCTATCAGTCATTTATTTAGAGAGAGAAAACCAGAATCACTTCTAGATAAATAAGTTGCGCATGTGACCCAGTAATCCCCAGACGAGATAATCGTTTGGAACTTTATGCTAACAAACCTCAAATATATAGTAATAATAAGATTAATGTAAATAAAAATAATAATAATGTTTGAAAAATGAAAACGATGAAAAGGAGCTCAACAATATAATATCATAAACAAAAATATTAATATATTTTAAATATTTGTTTTGCTTTAGTGTAGTGTAGTATTTACAATATAGTAGTGTTAGTATAGTTTTTATGTATAGAAGTTGAGGGTTTATAACTATATATTACATTGGGGGAAAATAAATTTTTTTTTCATAATGTTAAACCTCATTTAGTGTGGCTTGGGTTGTCCGAATCATATCAAATAACTTCCATATTGTTCAAAGATTTTTTTAACATTTTGAGGCTAGCTTCAAAACTACTCTCTCGTAGAAGCTTCTTTACTATACTATTTTAATAATAATAAAATATAATATAATATATATATTTATATATAATATAAATATAAATATAATAATATAAAAAATAATATATAGAAGAATTTTTCCTTTTTTAAATTCAAGCTAATTGTTAAATATTATTAAATTATTTAATTATTCTTAATTTTAAAAAAGAAAATATAAATTAAATATAAAACTCAATAATTAAAACTATTAAACTATTTATACACTTTTTGTATTTTAAAATATTTTTTTCAAATTACCAATTAGTTACATTCCTAACTTAAAATATACTTAAATATATAAATATAAATTTATATATAAATGACTTAAAATTTTGTTTGCATGTCACTCAAGTGTGGCCCACTGTGCGGCCGCTGTCGCCGCATCACTTGTCTAACATATCAAATTTGTAGCTACACATATCCGGCGCCTCAGCATGTCAACTGCGCGTAGTGCGAAAACTTTTGGCGGCGCTTGTACTTTGGCAAAGAACTTTAATTCCTGCATTACTAGCGTTGCCGCAACGGGTGTCGGAGGAGTCGGGGGGATTGGGGGCGCAGGGGAGGTACATCCGAGACACATGAAAACTTTGCCATATAAAGTTGCGCTTAACAACACGCCCAAGTTGCGGGCTGATGCCTATGAGAAGGGGGCGTGGCTGTGTGAGGAAATAGTTACGCCGCTTAAAGTTTGCCCGTAATACAACTCATTAAATTTAGAAAATACTCGCGGCAAAACTTTGAGGCCGAGGCATCTTTTGCCGGGCGTTTGCCTAACATCCGTTGACATCTACATTTACAGCACGCCGTAAACTTGGCCCGCCGCCCGCCGGAATGCGGCCCATCTGCTTGCCGGGGCTGAAAGGATACGATGCGGCTGAGGCCTCGGGGCGCATATCCTGCACTCTCTAAGACATGAAATTTCAGCTGCGTCGAGTTTAATTGCAACGGATGTTGGGCGTGTAAATTATTTTGTTTCGGCTGCCTCATTTTCTCTGCTAATGAGCAACTTATTAAAACTTTTGGCCCCGCCAGCTGCAGGCCAATTTGAATGCCGGACCCGTGGCTGGCATTCGAATTCAGGGCGTGGTGCAGCGCGTGAGGCGCATAAATAAATACGAACGGCAATGCCAATTGAAAACAAAGCCAAAGATAAGTTTACAGCCAGCTGAAACTCATTTACAGTTTCCAAGCGAGCACCAAAAAAAAAACAAAAAAAAAATAAGGAGGAGAAAAACAAGTGAAGCAATAATATGGAATGAGAAAGCGGAAGAAAACTTCAATTTCTTCCGCACTTCAATGGAAGCACTCGAAACACGTAAGAAAGGGGAAATACTCAAAGTTAAGCGTCTAAAGGCTCCAATGAAATAAAAAATCCGCAACAAAAGCCTGTGCAAGTGAATTGGCAATGATCGACTAACAGTTACGCTCTACGAATTTCGTTTTATTGGAAAATTTATTATTTATTTTTCTTCATTTGTGTCAGACAAAGTTTGTGGGACACTAATATTTTTTTATAATCAAAAAAATAAGTCTTTTTTTAAATATCTTATCAAAAAGTAATAGAATGGATTGTATTTATCGTAGAAATATTTTTACATATAAATATAAAATTCTTTTGAGCTAAAAGGAGTACCTCTAATCAATTTGATTTATTTTATATAGAAAGCCTTTCTGATAAAATGCAACAACAGATATTGTATATGAATAGAATAAAATAAAATCAGTATATTCTAAATATTTTTAAAATTCAATTTTAATTTTTATAAAATATATGTTAACAGAAATTCGTAAAATAATATCAGTTTCTCAAAATGAAACAAACATGGGACTTTGCCTTTTTATTATAATTCAAAAAACTGTATTATAAACAATATCGCACGGTTTTTACATAGGTTTAGCTTAGTCCTCTTGAAACTTTTTTACTTATCAGTACATATGCATTGCCTGCTTCGATATTCGATTGCAGGGTATGCTAAGCCAAATGGCTGGAATGATTTGCAGAGGCTGAGTGGGGCTAATGGGGCTGCGGATGCGGGCTGTCTGTTGGCAAGTGTTTTTGTATGCGACAGCCTGTGCCTCGAGTGCTTAGACAATCGTGTCGAGGCTTTGATTTTCGAGCTTAGTACGGCTTTGGATTGTGCGCTGTAGCGAACCGATGAGGGCGGGTAATTAACTTCAAGTGCCCAAAACACACGCAGCGAATTACGCATACATACATAGTGTGGAAATTTGGAACAAGTAATAGACGAACTGACAAGCGGAGTGACTGTTAAAGTGTTGAAATGTCTGCGGCAGCACTTAATTAATTAATGTCAGCGGCCGTCGAACGAAATGAGAAAAGTTTCCCGGCTGGCGCTGGAAAACTTGGCAGTTACTTAAGTATTTGTTAAGTCAGAGCAAGGCGTTCAATATTTGTCAATGAACTCATTAAGCAAATTAATAGACAAAGTTGCCAGCTGAGCTCGGGCAAAAATGTATTTGCTCGCTGGCAATAAAATGCCACGCAATAAAAACCAAAGTCAACAAACAATTGCGTGGCGCAGAAATCGATTATGGACGCCTCAAGGCAGCAGCCGCTTTTGGGGGGGGGCATGCAACCACAGCAGTCGCAGTCAGAGCCACAAACCACGTTTTCGATTTTGCCATTGCCTGGCGACTTGGCCACCTGATGCCCCAGCGTTGAAATTGCCAACGCTGCAGTTTGCAGCCCAAAGCGGAAGTGATTTTCTCCGGCATGCACGTGTCTGTGTGAATATTGTGGCATGTGTGCGTGGGTGAAGGGATTTTATGACCCTTGATAGTGGCAAGCGATTTGTTGCGTTGCATTTTCAATTTCGCAGCATGCACTTTGGCAACTTTGAATAATGCAATCGCAGGGCACCAACTGCAGCGCGCACATGACCCAAAATTGAACCCCCCCCTAACACGCCCTTTAACCAGCTTTGACTGCGCATTTTGGCAGCTTATTAAGGCGCTGCCCTGCCAGCCACTTTTATTCTACTTTTTTTTTTGATAATTTTCAGACACGAGCGCACAATTCGAGCGCAGCGCCAGCATTTGCCATGTGGGGCAAGTTGACATATATGCAGCACGTGCGCTGCTATACGCTACCCACTGTGTGTGTGTGTGTGTCCCAATCTGCTGGCGATTGATGTCGCACACACACTGCAGCCCGTGATTGGCCGGCGACTGCGGTCCGTTTGGGCTTTAATGCAACATGCCAATCCAAAGCGAACAAGAACAATGCACTTAATTTGGCCCGATCGCCAACATATTGCGGTCACTAATTAGTTGGCAGTTAATTGCGCAGCTTAGTAAAGGTCTATGAACAGTGGTGAATATATTTTAAATAAAACAGTTTTGAATAGAACAAAATAGCCCTAAATACATTGATACATTTTTCCCAGTGAAACACTGGGAATAAATTTGTGTATATACATATATATATACCTGTTTTAAATAATTAAGGGGCAATTTTAAAGTTAAGACCTTTAACAATTACAGTCCTTTTCATTTCTTTTTATGCAAAAAAAAAAGGATTTTTGAAAGTATT
The DNA here is from genome assembly GCA_035047465.1 of Drosophila sordidula. Classification (NCBI taxonomy): domain Eukaryota; kingdom Metazoa; phylum Arthropoda; class Insecta; order Diptera; family Drosophilidae; genus Drosophila; species Drosophila sordidula. Next base: position 925,353 of record JAWNPQ010000290.1, read on the forward strand.
TTAAACCATTTTACTGAGCTAATAATATTTCAAAAAGTTTTCATAAGCAACTTGATTTGAAATCATATTTGAACCAGTTTTAAACTAGGACTTTTTAAATACTGACTAATATTTGGAGTCATTTATGGCTAATGTTACTCAAATAAAGAAAATAATTAAATAATTACTTTTAAATACTGACATGTTTTGAAGAGTCTTTCCAAACCACTTTTTATCTAGTTGAGGTTGTGGGTCAATTCAGGTCCTATTCAAAAATGCATAAAGTTAAATCAAAGCTATTCTTACAGCATCAACTTTGACCTTACCTTAACTTTTAGGTTAACTAACACAAAACTTTTAAGCCACCTTAGATACAATCGTCTTAGTTTTGACTACGAAACTCTTTGATAAGCGCCCACGATAATTAACCATAATTTTAAAAACCTTTTAATAGGATCAATAGGCTCAACCTCAGTTGGAGTAAGCGATCCTGTGGTTAGTTTCAACTATTTACAATAATGATTATGTATTAATGAGTATTTGCCGCCGACTCATTTGCATGCGCGGCATCCGCGAATAATTTTTTTTTATTATTATTCTCTTAACTGCGGCCACTCGAAAATCGTTTAATTTTCATTAATAGTCAAGTGGGCTTTCATTTGGGATTAATGTGCCATGGTCGCGGCAACTGAAATCGCATTGTTTTCGCGCCGTCTGCTAGTTAAATGCGTTAAGAGCAAATAAAAAAAATTATGCATGCATTTTTAAGCGTTGTCTGCGGCGCATTAATTTTAAACAATTTACCTGCACGGTTGCCTTTTGTGCGCCACTGACATTACAAAAAAAAAAAGGAATAATATAAAAAAACCACATAAGCATTTTATTTTAAAGTCAGAAACTTAACGCATGGCAGTTTCCAGGCGCCTGGAGCCAGACCAGCGGCAGCCGTCAGCCTGCAGCTGCAGCCACTTCAATTTCAAAAGCAGCTGCTGCTGCGGTGGCCATTGCCACTGGCCACTGACCGTTGCCCGCTGCCCGTTGGGGGCAGCAGCAGCCACTGCAGCTTTGGCAGCCGCCTGCAGCTCAAGTTTTCATTTCTCTTTTACACTTTGCTGCTTTATTTCAATTCCGTTAAAAAAAAAAAATGGGGAAATGGGAAAAGAAAATTCTTTTGAATTCCAGAGATTTTTATCCCTCTCAAAATGCTGACTGTCCATTGCTCCATTGTGCGTTTAATTCAGTGTTTGATTAGCGGCGTCTATGCAGCTGCAGCTGCAACGGCTTATTAAGCATACGCCCGGTTGTCCGTGCAGTCAACACACAATAATAATAAACATACATGAATTAATAATAAAATTCTTGCAACGGCCGCAGCGACCACATGCAAAATCGTTGCCAGTTCATGATAAACTAACTAACACATTTTATTTATGAGCTGCCGTTGATAAAGCCACCATGTGCGGCATGTGGCAGATGCCACATGCCTGCAACCACAGCAACAATAACAAGAACATTTGCGGTCGCTGCAGTGTTAAAATAATGCTAAAATACAAAAAAAAAAAACACACACATTTCACAATGAACAGTGGAATCGATTAAATTGCATTCAAATTAACGCCGGGTAGCTTCAGAAACAGTTGGCCTATAGAACAAAATAGATGACATTTACCATGAATAACATGTACAGCAAAATAGTAGAGACAAATTATGTTATATCTATATGAAATACAGCACACTTTAATTAAAATTAAAATTGTGTATACTTTAGAAAAATGTACACAGAAATAGGACATTAAAAAATATAGTAAACAAATATAATTTCTACGGGGGAATCCTGGTCGAAAATTGTATATTTAAAATATTTCTTATATGTATTACATAATTATACTTTATTTTGTTCTGGGCAAATGAAAAATATTACCTGCAGTTATATTCATTTTTCACTTTTAAACACTGGCAATTTTTATGATTTTTATTTTTAAACAAACATTTATGAAGCCAAAAAAAATAATACTAATATTAATAAAACAATAGATTTTTTAAATTTTTGATTTGTTTTTGTATTTGTATTTGTATGTTTTGTATTTTTATCAATGTCATGTGATGTAAATTAATATAAAAATAAATTTGATAGTCACAAAAATAGGATTAAAAAAAAGGAAAATAATAGTCACATATTGGTGATATTTATGCTTGTTTCATTTAACAATGTTAGAAAAAACTATTGAACTAATAAAATTCGAAGGCATATATAAAAAGGCTTAATTTAATAATACAAAACCTTATATGATAAATAATAATTTTTTAAGGAGGAAAAATTATAGATATTATATTTTAAAAGATTCAAGCCCTTTCATACTCAGTATATAAAGCTCTAAAGTCACCTTTATCGGAAAACTACCTTACTTCCCTATGCAAGGCAATAAAAGTGCCACAAACATTTTTGTATTTTTTTTAAACAATTAATTAATTAGCAACACTTGAAAAATTCGACCGATACCAGATTGCATATATGTACACATATATTTGTTCATCGCAATTTACTAATGAGTGGCACTTAAGCGCGCAGATAAATTTCGTTTAGTTGGGGCTTAAACAATGACTAACTAGTCGCCGTGGATGCAAATGTGGGGCAGTTTGCACATTTTAATTACGATTTTCAATTAAAAGTGCGACAGCAGCGACACACAAAACCAATTTGCAATTGGCGCTGGCTAAATTCTCAACCGATTCCTCTTTGCTTTGCATTCACAACAGATATTGCTGTATCCGGAGGAGGGCTGGGCGCGCACCGCCTCGTCCAGTTACTGGACCATCACGCCCTGCTGGTGGCAGCCGAATCGTTGTCGCATTGTCGAATGCGCTGGCACGCAGCGGCAGGCGACCAAGGCTAGGATGCTGCCCATGGAGCAGCAGGGCTCGCTGCTGATTGCCGGACACTTTCGCAGGCCGTCAATAACAGCGACAGGCGGTGCTGCAACACCAGCAACGCCAGCAACAGCAGCAACAACGGCGGCAACAACGGGGGCCGGAACAGCGGCAGCAGCAGCTGGAGGAGGAGGGGCAGCTACTGGTGCACATGGCAGAGCGCAGTCAAAGTCCAAATCACAGCTGGCATACAATGACGAGTTTAAACTGTATCTGACATCGAACATCTCGATGGAGGACTACAATATGGGCTACTGCCTAACTGGCTTCGTCGAGCGTCGCTGCCAGCTGACAAACACCTTTCAAATGACTCACTTCGCTGTCATCAAGCGGCAATGGCCGCCGCCGTCCAATCTCAGCAGCAGCAGCAGCGGCAACAACTCGTAGGCAGCACCTGCCACGCCCACTTAGTACGTACTCCCGTTTGTCAGCTGAGTAATTTTGTATTCTCTAAGCCTAGCCTTTAAGTAGTGCAATTTGCAATGCTGTGGCCCACGTGATAGCAGCAGAAAAATACCCAAAAACTAACAAAATAAATAGCTAAGCAAAAAAGTTTAGCATACTTTTCAGCGCCCCTGGAAATATGAAATTATCAAAATTGTTGAAACTGCAAACGCTGGGCAATTTTTGCCACCACTTTTATTTTTGTTATAACAATTTCTATGTGTGTATTAGTGCGTAATTTGTAATTTTAACTAAATGCTCTAAACGTGCTTAATTCGTGTGCTTTCGATGTTGTATAAACAACGAAACAGAAAAAAACCTTTAAAATAATATGCAGTGAGAAAAATTAAATCAAAATATTAAAATACAGCCAGCTTCGGAATATCGAAGATTTTATGCTCTTGCGGATATGTAGAAAGAAAATGGTGTCAAACTGGTGTCTCAACGTAAATAAATTAAATATATATTTTTCTTTTTCAATAAATTCATATTGAAGAAAAATATTTATTTGAACTCCAGCTGATATAAATCAATCAATCAACATTGAATTTAAAATTTTATTAAAACTTAAACAAATTTTATTGGCCAAAGTTCAGCTTGAATTGAGTCTTAATAAAATATCTTTAGAAACAACAAGTTTTAAAAGACACATTCGTTTTCTAGAAATTCATAATCTTGCTTATGATATGTGTAGCGTAATAAATTAAGTCTGTTCACACCCCTGCATATAAGGATATTAACTTTTTTAATAATACATTCGCATTTATTATTACTGTAAACGAAATTCCTTGAATAAATGTTTGAGAATTCATTCATTCTAAATAACTTTAAAATTAGCGAAAAGTAAACCACATCGAATCGGATTGATATAACTGGTTTTATGTTTTTATTTTCACCTTTAAAAGTTCAATACGTTTCGTAATTCGTAACATAATCCTAATACTCTCTGCAAGGGTATAAAAATCCGAAAACAAATAACTGCAAAATACAAAAACTAGTAGCTGTTAAAAGCTAAAATGCTACTAAACCGCTTTGCTGGCCAACGCACACGTCCAAACAACAAATACACATTTACAAACACATATACACACACAAACACAAACATAGTGCATTTAAGTTCGGGCGCTTGGGCAGCTACTTAATGCTTAAAAAGTGCAACAAATTGAAACTTGTGCTTCTCGAAGCATGTGATTGTGTGCCAAGTACCGTGTGTATGTGTGTGTGTGTGTGTGTTTGTGTGTATGGGCGTGTGCGTGTTTGGCTGTTCTTTAACTGCTTAAACGGCCATGTTTGCAAGCGTATTGCCTTTAAGCTTAAATTATGCGCAGCTCAACAATCAAATCTTGCTGTTATTTTCATTAACTGGCATCAAAGCGCATCAGCATCAATTATATTGGCATCATATGGCTTAAAAGCCAAATAACGGCAGCAGCATAGTTTTTACAATTTTAAAATAAAATGATTTGACATTTTTTTTTTGTCATATAAGTTTATTTATTTATATTTTAAAAAAATTCGCGTTTTAAGTTTGAAACATTTTATGACATTGGGGATTTTCCAATTAAAATATTCGCTTTGTTTTTGTTATTTTTGTATATATGTTAAATTTTTTATAGTAAAAGTATTTTTGGCATAGTTGTCGAATATTATAATTTCGAAAAGTTGGAAAAACAGAGTAAATTTAATGAAAATATTTGTATTACGAAATTTAAATTAATTTACTTATTTATGAATATTTTAGCTAATGTTCTGTATTGTTTGTACATTAAAAATATAATATTCAATTTAATACGTCAAGTTATTTTTTTTTTTTATGTTATAACATCCTGATTTGAGGACAATTTATAAGCTGCTGCTTTACTCAACGCTTTGCTCTAATCTACAACTAGACAAATCTCTCAAACTTTCTCTACACTCCCACACACACCTACTCACATACTTTCTAACTCTCTCTCACTTTTTGAGCATAAACCGCAACGTATATCAACAATTCGTCCAATAATTGGAGTCTTTCGGCGCAACAAATGGCGCCCACGCCAAACAAGGCCGAAGCTCCAATTGCCAAAACCCTAAGTGTTAAAAAAAAAGGTAAAAAGGAAAAACTTAAACCAAAGCTACTTAAGACAACAAAAACAAAAACTACAGCTAGGCTAAGTGCTAGACGTTAATAAGCAAATCAAAGTAAAACGTAAAAACAAAAACAAAATCAATATTTACAAGCTAGTATTATAATAAAAATGTAAAACTAACAAATATAATATACTATTTATGTGTGTGTAGGCTTGAAGTGAACTCAAAGTTTTTGCCATACTTGTATCGGTGTATTTATAAATATATATACAACATACATGCATATACTATATTCAACTATGTATACAAAACTAAGAAATCAATCACTAACATTTTTGCAGTAGTGCATAGCTCGCTTTTAGGCGCTTTTACACGCAAGCGAAAACCAAACATAGTAAAAACCAAAGAAAAACAAAAACAAAACAAACAAATTATAAACGTATTTATACATATATTTTACAATGCCTATTATAAATGTAAACTTAATTTGCTCTCACCCACAGCCTGTTCCCCGTAATTGATATTTAAGTATCAGGTACCTGCCAAAAGAAAAGTAAAAAACAAAAACCAAATAAATAATATTAATAACTGTAACACAAAATGCCACAAAAAAATATTTGAGCAGTTCCAAAAGTCCAAATTGCAAGTCCAATGGCATTTTTTATTAGGCAAAACACACGAAACTAGTTATTTTTTTAAATAAACAATTTAAAAGTTTTCTATGTATACAAATCCCACGATACACCAAACAAACACACACACATGCGTATTGATGTTGTTGTTGTTTTTCTATGTGTTTAGATAAATGTGTCTATGTGTGTAGCATATTTATCAGCGCTTAGCCGCTTAGTGGTAAACTTCAAGTTTGAACAAAAACAAAATAAATAAAAAAACAATAGAAAAACATGCAAACCGAACACGCAATGAGCTTTTTTGTAGCAAACGGTAAATGGTAAACAGTAATTATAAATAAATTACTAATTAAATTTATAAGCAGCTCCGCAAAAACAAACAACAAAAAAAGCAACACACACAACACAGCAATTATGCCAGCAATGTGAGCCGGGCAAAGGGCTTAAAATTAAAATTAATTCATTAAATTAAGCTTGTATTTAAATAATTACGTAAATGGAAAAGTTTACACAATTAAGAAGAATTGCATCACGCATTTTGGCTGAAATCAAAAATTAATGCAAACATAAATTAAAATTCGATTCAAATCTGTCGATGGCTGAATTGAAACCATAAATCAAATTTAATAACAATAACGAAAATAAATAAACACATCAAAGAAATGCAAACAAATATTTAATTAAAAAAAATTGTCTGAATAGGCAAATCAAGTAGTTGTGGCCCGATGCATACGTAGAAAACGCGAGAAATGTAAGAAAATTATAAAATGCAAAAGAGATTAAAAAACATAGAAAATAAAGCAAGAAAAAAACTAACAAAAAATGCTGGATTTATTTCGAGGGCTAACATTGTTGACGTTTTTCAGGATCTGCATAAAGCTATCTAGAATATGTAGAAACAGTTTTGGAGCTCTGAAACGATTATTTCAAATGGAAAGGCTTATGGGATATACTTATATGATTTCAAATTAATTCTTTCTATATCATCCTTTTATATGCCTTATTCTATTTCATTTTTCAGTATATATATTTAATAATTTATACAGAACTGTCTACATTTGTATAAAAATCTTTTAATAAAATATATTATGACTACACAATTTTTATTGAATTTTTTATTCAATTTCAAAGCATTCACTCTTATCTCGTATAAAATTCAGATACATTTTTCATACACTTATTATTATTTCAACTATTATTTTTTTCTTTGTAATTAAATGAAACATGCAAAATTTGTGCAGATTTCGATTTGTACATTAATTAAATTGATTTCATTTGGCAACTGCATATTTACGCTGCTTCTTTTTCACAATACTCGTTTTTCTTTGTTTGTTAATTTTTTCATTCTACAATCGCTTTCCTTTCAAGCACATACACAAAGCGCAAGCCAAACCGAACACGGCAACAAACCGTTCGTATTTCAATTTGCAATTTTTATGGTTGCAGCGTTTTTCCATAATTATATCTTCAATCGCGAAAACTCGCAATTGCAATTGCCGTTGCTTTTGTGCAGCTTCTTCTTTTCTTTTTTGCTTTTTGTATGCCCCGCAGTTGTGTGAAATTTTTTTGTTTGATTTATTTGTTTCTGTTTTTTGTGCAATTAAATTTATATTTACATGCGATATACGCACACGATATGTCCGACTAGATATATGGCACAATTTGGATTCCGCTATTTTTTATTAAAGGTTTTTTTATCCTTTTTTTTGTTTTTATTTTTTGCCACTCCACGCTGAAAGCGTTTGCCTTTTACATAGACACACAGCAAATTAATGGGTGGCGCCCGGGGACAATGCAATTTCAATTTTTACTTGTATCATTTGAAATCTATATTCGAGTTTTATTTTTATTCATTTTATGTGATGAGCTTTGAAACGATTTACGCGTCAATTTTTTATGGAACATGATGCAATGCATACAACATAAAAGATTTTCACATTGATTTGATTTTGTTTCATGCAGCGGAATAAAACAATAATAGCTATACAAGGGCATACAACACACACACACACAAAATAATAATAATACATATTTAAATCATGTTATTTATTTATGTTTTTTGAAATGGAAGGATGTGTCAGCACAATTAATACATTAAACTAACGCTAATTATAGAATAGATTTATAGATTACTGATTGAATAATTGAGCTTAATGCGCATGTTATATATAAGGAACGAAATAAAAACGAACAGAAAGCCTCTTATTTAATTTAGTTTTAGTTATTATTACATTATCAATATAATTTTAAGATAACAATTATTGTTTAAAAAATAGCTTTTTTGATTACTGATTAAATAATTGGATATAAATTGACATTATATTTAAATGCATAATTTAATTAAAAAGCTTAAACTTACCAAAGGTAATTAAAAAAGCAGGGGACTATTAAGACTCCAAGTCTGATCACGACTGATATGATTCGAGGAGCGTCTTTAAAGTAATAATCATCAATAAAGAATAATTCATATAACCTATTAGCCAAACAAAGACCCACTGAAGCCTTACCTTATGCAATTGCGCCAACAAAAAAAAAACGACCCCATTTGGCCCATCGCAGTCACGTAGCCCAAAACCTGAACAGCATAATAATTATTTATAATTATTGTTAATTTTCAAAGCAAGCAACCGAGCAAAAACAACAGCCAACCAAAAAAAAAAAGGAAAAATAGCTCTGGAAAAAATGAAAAGCATTAAAAAAACCACAAAGAGACCTCAATTAAAATTCAAATTAGAGCGCTTGGGAAATTTGCACCCGACGCTGGCGGCCAAAGTGCGAAAACTTAAAACCGCAGAAACGGCGGAATGCCGCCTCGCCTCGCAACGGCAGCTCCCAAACTAACCTACCGAAATGAAATATGAAGCCTCGAACAGGCTAGCAGCCGTCCCGTTCCGGACAACTAATAAGAAATTTGTGAACTTTGCAAATTTGCCATCATTAATTCTGGGTTGGTCTGGTCTGGCTCGGCCCGGGTCGGCCCGGCTTGCCAGTTCCTGCCACAAAGCGCATATAAATTGTCGAATTCGCATTCGGGCTCCCAGCACCAACAACGATGATGACGTCGCGATGTAGTCCTCGTCATTGTATAATAATTGTCAAGCAATTTAAATCGAAGCTGGGACCATAATAAATTGTCATATGAAGGCGCGCGCACACGCACACTGCCACGCCCCCCTCGCCCCCAAAAGACAGTTCAGAAGATGGCAAAAAGAAAAACACATTGAATTGATGCAATGCCGAGGGATTGACTGCTGAATACCCTGTAGCTGGCTTGGAGCACATGGGTCATTATAAACTGCAGCTCTCACTTGCAGTGCAATTTTAATAAAAACATTAACTTTAATTACATCACCATTTCTTATATTAAATATCAGATAAAAAAACACCTACATGAGAGATATTAAATTTTACTATTTTACTATTTTAATTTTATTTGAAATTATTAAAATAGTTGGGTTCCTTTAGTTGATCATGCATAATATTGCAAGTGTTATCGATAAAACTTTCGATATTGCTGTTAAAAATCCATTAAACTGTTACAAAGATTTTGCACAGCTTTAAATTATCGATGGCTGTCACCTACAAACAAACCGATAACTTTAAAAAGACACACAAAAACAACGATTAGATAAGAAATCGATACGTTTAAAAATCGTCAATATACGAAAAAACAATAGAAAATAACAGATAAACAATTTGCCATTAGTGAAAGTGAAAAGTGTATTAATAGCTTTCCAAAACTGTTCTGATGAAAATTCCACTAAACCATTACTAATATGTACACAACTTTAAATGATCGATATAGTTCGCTTAAAAATCGTAGGTTTAAACAAAAATCCGATATTTAATATTCTCCATAGTATCATCGATAGCTTTGAACACTATTGAGCTGGCTAAGAACTCAGTGAACCGTTGCAAAGCTGTGCACATACACTATTTGCGGCCATGCTTCAAGTGCGTGGTATAAAAAGGTAATGAGGAAACGGAAATTGCTGCCGGAAGTGTATGCGAAGGCGGAAGCTCATTTTGCAATATTCACAGTTGACTGATTTCTAGCGACTTTTTGCTTTGGCAGGCGACTGGCGGCGAACGCCATGAATTGTAAATTGATTGTAGCCAAAGCTCGTCGCCCATTGCCGATTTTAATCATTAATAACGGAGGGGGCCCGAGCTAGGGGGCGGGTCGCCGCCTTTATTGGACGACAGCCAAGATGACTGGCGGCAGGGACAAACACAAAGCCGGAGACAACAGCAGACGCCGACGGAGCACTTGGTCTGCGCCTAAGGTAAGGCTACGACTTTTCGAGAGCTTTTCAAGCGCGCTGGCAACAAAATGGCTGCGCAACGGTTACCGTTAGCTGCCGCTGCTGTTGTTCTTTGTGAAGAGCTGCTCAAATAGAAGCAACGGGCACTGCAGCAACAACAACTGACTGGCGCAGCCGTTAGTTTCATTGTTGACATTGCAACGAAAAGTAACAAAAAAAAAAAAAGCAAAAAGGTAGCAAGGCAACAAAAAGCAATTAACTTGGCTTACATCTTTGTTGAAAATTGAAACTCATGGCGCGATTTATGCCGCCGGTGTTGCTGTTGCTGGTGCTGCTGTTGTTGTTGCCCTGACTTTGGCTCTGCCCTCGGCCGCGGATTCGGATGCGGGTGCCGCCAGGTGGCGCTGGTGTTGGCAATCCTTGAGCTGTCAGCAGCCAGCTGGTTGCGTGTCTCTGCTGTGCAAACGAATGTAGCTCGTATCTCGTTCCGAGATAAAACTTAATGGCTTGCCCCACTTGAAAGGTTAGATCTTACTCTGATTTTGTGGCAAATTGGGTACGCACCTGGCTCCACCTTCTGCCACTGCACCAGCATTGCCAGCTTAGCTCCAGCTTTGGGAGCAATCGCTACTATTAGAAAAACTTGGAGGCGAAATTAAATGTTTACACCCAAAATGAACAATTTTCTGTTGCAATCGTTTGCTATTTTGGCAGACGAAATTAAACACCTGTGTGAACTGTTAATAAACAGTATATTGAGTTCATGCAAATTAAAAAATCTTGCAATTGGAATCTATATTCTGTTACTCCTTTTTTATGATCGTTAATCGTGTATATACTTACAGAATAAATTATGTTTATAAACACTATACACTATCATAACTGAGAATCGCGAATGCTTTCGTCCAAATAATACAAATACAAATATCGGGGTCTCTCCTAATTTGAATCAATTATCTTCTACACTATTTAATTCAAATCCGCTAGAATTGTATTTATTTAAATTATATTATATTATTTATATTTAGTTCTATTATAATTATATTATTATAATATATTGTATTCAATGCTTTTCTAGTATTCTAGTTTAATTTATTTATTTATTTATATAAAGCTAGTTTAAAATTAAAATCTAAAAACTAAATATTGTGTAGGGAAGCTAAATTTCAAAGTCCCATAACTTTCCCAAAACTAAACCGATGTTTACCATTTCCATAATGGATTGATTCTGCATTTAAGTTCAATTCGTTTTTGAAAATTAATTTTTTTCCCTGAAAAATCTTTTATTTTTACTTCTTTTTTTTTTAAATTTGGAAGCGCGAAAAATTAATTTTAATTGAATGCGGGAATTAGCGTAAAATTTACATAGATTTTGACAAGTGAAGTTCCAGCATCCAAACTTGCTAAATTTCAAAATTACCAACTTATCTTTTGTCATCAGTTCAATAATATTATACTTTATTCTCACATCTTTTCAATTATACAATATTATATTTTATTTCCTTTCATATTCTTTTTTATATAATCAACAGTAGTGTCTATATTCTATTAATAATATTGTATTAAATTTTTTTTCTTATGTGCCTTTTTATATAATTTTAGCTTTAAGCTTCTTTTATTCCACTTTGCATTCCACATTGTGTTACATTATTTTAATATGATTGTATTATATTCTGCTATTCTAACACAAGCTTATTCAATTCAATTATTTTCAAGATTTTAAGACTTACTTTAGTTTTTACTACAACTGACAAAAATACATATTGCAATTATAACTTTTGAGCTTACACCCTAGACAATAGTAGAAAGTTGTAATCCTTTTTTCAATTCATACTTAAAAAGTTGACCGCTTCTCTGAGCCCTCAACTGAATGGCAGCCACTTGGCCAGGCCAAAGAATTTTGTAATATTAGATGTGCTACAAAAATTTGGTTAACTCAACTCGAGGGCTTGTGATGCTTTTATGTTAAGACTAGTGAAAATTCATTTTTCCCAGCTGGAAATCAAAAATCTTGCGTAAATTGCGAATGCAAAAACAAACTTGGAGAAGAGCTGGGATTCTGAGCACAGGGTCTGGGCCTGGGCCCTGGCTTGGCTCGGAAGGATGGCAGGCCCTTGAGCCAAAGTTAAGTAAATATGACTCAAGGACACTTGGCGCTTGGAATCCTTTGGCCACTTACTTTTGTGCACGCAGCGGCTCGTGGGTGGTGGGGTCGTGTGGTGGTGCGGCGGTGCGGCGAGGCGTTGGCGGTAACACTCTGTCTCATTCAGTTCCATTTGAGAAACGATTTTAATACTTTCTCCGGCACAAAAGCTACTTAAAGTTTTGCTTGCCGGCTTAATTCGTTTTTTGTCAAACAACAACAAACAACAAACAGCAAACAGACAATAAGGCAAAAACAAGAAAAAAACAAAATAAGAGCGCAAACTTTTTTAAATTGAGTTAAGTTAATTTTTTTTCGGTTGTTTTCTCTTTCCCTATCTTTTGCGTTCTTGGTTTTTTTGGGCCAAGTTGGGGGCGGGACGGGGAGCGCTTTGGTTTGCCTAATAAATGTGCGTGCCAACAAAAGGCCAGATAAACAGCTGGCCAGTGAGAGACAAAGAGAGAAAGATAAATGAAGAAAGAGTGAGAGCGCGACCGACTGACAGTTGCAGCGACAGCCAAAGGATAAAGGATAATGACAGCCATTAGTATTAAGTGCGCGATGGCTACTTTGGCCGCTCGGCAGTTTTTTTGCCCGCCGCTCATTAAAGTTGTTAAGTACTTGGCGTAAACGCTGCCAGCACTGAGAAAGAGACACAAATAGAGCGGCCGCCGAGTGGGTGTGACTAATGGTCGGGGCGGCGGCGCTGCCCACGATTAAAGTCAATTTAAATGCGCCTCAAGCGGGCTAACTTAATTCGTTAACAACAAAAGAAAAATAAAAAAGCAAAAAAAACTTGACCGTTAGGGGGAAAACTTTGTGCGCGGCAATCCTTGAATTATGTCAACATAAAGAAAGTCACTGAACTGAACCACAGATTGCACCACAGCACCACAAAAAGGTGTGCTAAAAAGTGGATGCTCTTCAATTGCGCCTATTTGGCATTTGTGACAAGAAAACAAAAAATAAATAAAATAGTTCTACATAACTTGAGTGCAGAAATCAAGAATTTAATAAACTTTCTTAAACAAATATTGATGGTATTCCAAAATAAATATATTAGTTAAGAACTAAATGAATTTTTTTGAAAATAAACATAAATATAACATATTATATTAATATTAATAAAAATAAAAATAATATGCAAAACATTAATATAAACTTTACAAACTGCCTAAAAAATCAGAGATCAGAGAAATCAATGAGTGATCAGAGCATTTAATTTTATTTATTTCAAACATCTACTGTTCTATTTCTTGTTTTTCTAAGAAAAAACGAGACCGCAGCTCCGATTGCACACGCTATTGTTGTTTTTATTGTTGTTGGCATAAAACAAAAGCATTTTGAACAAAACATGAGGCAGATAGGTGAAGGCATTGCACTGCCGTGGAAAATGAATGTCTGGCAAAAAAAAAAGAAGAGAAAAAAACAGTCGTCAAAAATTCGGTTGCAGTGTTTTTTCTTATTTCTTATACTTCATTCTTCTGCTCTTTGTTTTTGATGTTGCACCCTTCCTCTTTTTATGGTGTGCGACAAAACGCCACATTTGCGTTCAATGAGCATGAGATAATGTCATCATCAACGTCGTCATCAACGCAACCCCCTCCCCCACCTCCCTGCACCCCTTAACCCGGCCACACCTCAACTCCCCACAGAGGCAAGTGCACCATCCTGTCGACCGTGTCTTTGTCTCTGTCTGGGGCAGGTGCAACGCTTTCGTTGTTGTTGTTGTTGTCTGGCATTTTGCTTGAGGAATTGCATTCAATTTAATGAGCACCAGCTTTTTAATTAAGTCGTTCCGTATGCAAAGGCTACGTGAATGGATGAGAATAGATTAATGGATGCACAGATATGTTTTTATGCATGCAGATAAGTATCACAATAAGTGCCCAGATAATTATGATTATAGCTGAACAATGAGCCACATGACAAAAGGAATCAGCTAATTAAAAACGATTGTACAAATTATCCATGTTATATTAAAGGATAATGAACTTGTGAAATAAGCTATTTATATTAAACATATATTTTCACATTTTATTGTATTTACTGAGTTTTATGGTTAATAAGAAAATGTAGAAATACTTAAATAATAAAAAATAAATAATTAAACATCAAAAAATAGGTTTACGAAGTTGAGATCTATTATTTATAATTTCTTGTAACGACTTTCTAAAAAGAGGTTTAAGTTTTACATTTGATGAGAAAATAAATAAAAATTGATATTTGCGCTTTAAAAGAAACCCTATCTATTCTATGATCATTTGAGACAACCTTATTTCTTTCTATTGATTTTTTGGAATGTAGTTTAAATATTTCAAAATGAAAAAAATATATTTATTCCGCTTGTTTTATAAAAACCTATGAAAATGCCATATTTACTCAAGTCTCAAGTCTTTAAAATATGATGACAAAAAAACGTATATACGAATAACTCATGCTTTAATATTTCCTGGGACAAAAAAATATTCAAATTTAAACAATTATTTGAAATTTAAAAAGAAAAATTTTGTTTTTCATATGGTAAAAAGCAACCCACATGCCAAATCCTATAACTAAAATATCTGTAATAATTCATAGCATTTTACATTTATAAAAGAAGATCTTCAGAGATGAAAATCAATTCAAAGTCTGTATATCAGATGGGAACCTACGTATATAGCTAGTTTACTGATATCAATTCTAAACATCTCTCTAGGCGGGTGGTCTTTAACAGAGACAAGTGCAATTAAAACCTTTTTTAATATTCGATTCTCATTAAAATCGCATAAATCTTGTTCCATCTGATGGCGCCAGACAAATTAGTTGCATAGTCAGCACCGAAACAGCGACCAACCTCAACTCGTTGCTGACGTCAATGCCGAGAGCAAACTCAATTGGTAATGCGCCTCTACAAGCTGAATGGATGCATAGCCAAACGGAATAGCCAGCTGGCTAACCGCACTATCGAGGCCCCCCTCCCTACCCCCTTTACCCCGCTGGCAAGGCAGCTCGACGTCATATCAGCTCTATGTAATAATTTCACACGCCCTATCGCGGTCATTTTAATTAGCACGATTGCATTTTCAACACGTAGACGCAATTCAAATTGTAAATCACATAGGCCGTTAAACATGTGCAGTCTCATCTACAATAACAGCACCAGGAACGATGTGTATATGTGTACTATATGCCATGTGTGACATTTATAATGCAGCTGCTGCTCGGGCTGCTCGGGCTGCCCCGGCTGGAGTCCGATTCAGTTTGAGCCACATATTTTGCAGTAAATTAATATTGCTAATTAGGGCGACAAGGCCGCATCACCGACGCCGCTCGGCCACTCATTTGAGGCGGGTTCGCCCAGCGATCCACCGAGCGGCGAGTTATTTATGTTAGACTATTCGTTTTGGCCCAGCAATTAACACGTCGGCAATGTTTGGCATAAATCTAACAAGTTGGGCATGACAAAAGTAAGATAAACACGCTAGAATTATTGATTTTTACCCAGCTAGTGGGCAACTAGCAAATGCCCTTACTTACAAAAGCAGGGATAAGTTGGGGGTGAAGATGGGACCTGGAAATAATAAAATAACAAAAATTATCTCCCTCAAGCCTTTAAATATACTTGCTCTTATTCATTTATTAATTTTTTTTTAGAAGAAGATGGTATGATAAAAATATATACAATATTATATAAAAAGTGTGCTTTTGAAAAATTGAATTAAATGATGCAAGTGCACGAAAAATGTAATTATCAATTTAATTCTGAGTTGTAGAAAAATGAAGTACATGTTTTGAAAATAATGTGTATATATATATTTTATGAAGTTAAGAAAAATTACAAATGTAAAATGGTTGATATTATTTATAACTATTTCCAATAAAAAAGCAAGATTTATTACAAAATTAATGAACATAAAGGTACTAAGTGCATCTAAAAAGATAAGATATATTTTAACCCATATGATGTGACAAGCAGAAACACAAGCCAAATAAATATAGTGGACTTTTTCGAGTTTAATTAAGTTTATTTAATTTGGTTTAAACTTTCTCGTGCTTATTTGTTTTTGTTACTATAAGTACTAACGTTTAATAATAAAAATCTTTTCTAAGGTATTATTATTTTGCAGGAAATGAATTATTATATATTTCGTTTTAGATAACTGCTAATTTTAATTTAAATTAGGTTCAGGCAATAATCAATTTCCTTATGCCAGATTGCGTGTGTGCTACCCATGCCCATATTGAATATACCCTCACGAGCTGTAACACCTTTTCTAGGCCTATGCAATTGATCATTTGCAGCCGTAACAATTGTCGGCTCGCAGGCCACAAACAAAGCTCGTTGTTTATTTATTTATGGTAGCATTAGCTGTGGCCCTGCTTATAAGTCGCGCTCTCTCTCTCTCTCTCTCTCTCTCTTTTCCTCGCTACGGCTAAGCTGTTTACATTGCGTATACGCCACGTTGAACTCACACACAAAACCCGCGAGCAGCCAGCGACTGGGCCGCAGTCGCCGCTCGGACGTTGAATAGCAACATGTCTTGACTTACACTGTCCAACAAAATAAGAAAAAGAAATGCGCGCTTGTCTAGTGTATTTGCTGCTGCTTGGCAATGCGGTCGCTCGCGACGCCATTTGCCACACGGTGCAGCGCAACCGGGCGGAGTGTGAGGTGCATCGCGTGCAGACCGCCGACGGCTATCAGCTGACCGTGCAACGCATTCCGCCGCCGCGCAACCAGAGCTGCCCCGTGCTGCGGCCGTTTGTGCTGATGCACGGGCTAATCGGTTCGGCGGCCGACTTTGTGGCCGCGGGTCGCGCAAGCGCCTTGGCGTTCCGGCTGCACGCGCGCTGCTTCGACGTGTGGTTGCCGAACGCGCGGGGCACCACGGCGTCGCGACGGCATCGCAGCTTGTCGGCCGGCGAGGCGGCCTTTTGGGAGTTCAGCTGGCACGAGATTGGCGTCTACGATTTGCCGGCCATCGTGGAGCATGTGGTGCGCGTGACGGGCGCCCAGCGGCTGCACTATGTGGGCCACTCGCAGGGCACCACGGTGCTGCTCGTGCTCCTCGCACAGCGGCCCGCGTTTAATGTGAGATTTGCGAGCGTTACGCTCCTGGCTCCGATTGCCTATTTGCAGCATTTGAGCAGTCCGCCGTTGCGTTTGCTGGCCAGCGAACCGGTCGGCGTCACGGTGCGTATGCTTAATGTTGCGTATACCACATGTTGTGCGTGGTTAATGCGTTGTTTTTATACTCGTTCCCAAAGTGAAAGGGGTATATTAGGTTTGGGCAATGTCCGTCCGTCTGTGTCCGTATAAACGCAGGTTTCTTCACCCGAAATTAAAACTAGAGATTTTAAAATATTTTGAATACATTTTTTTTTGTAATATTGTAAATTTGTTTACTTTTTCTTGTTTTGTTTTACAAGGTTTACAAGGCCTATATTGCCAGGAATTTACTTAGGTTTTAATCTTGAAATGTTATATATACATATAGATAAAAACATAAACTGTTGGCGTGGTTATTCGATAAAACCTATTTATCTTCCTCACTTTTAAAGCTAAATACACCACTCTACAGATCGCACAGAAAATTTTTAATTTTTTTAATTTATTTAACACGCCCACTGGGGGATCTCCTCTAAATAGCGTGCCAAAAAAAAAAAAAAAAAAAAACGCGGCCACGCCCACTACCGCCCCAAAAAATTACAAAAATTAATCTTTTTCGAAAATAATAATGTATAATTATTAATTAATTTTAATTAATTAAATTTAATTTAATTTAATTTAATTAATTAATACCATTTTTGACTGTTTTAGACTGTCATAACACCGTGAACGAGTATCGCGCAGCCGGCCCCACCCGACTGCAACGTCCTCACTTATTTTTATTGTTGTTTGTTGCAGCTGCTGCTGAATCAGCTGGGCCTGCACGAGCTGCTGCCCGCGACGCCGCTGACTCAGGTGGGCGGGCAGCTGCTCTGCAGCCCCGCGCTGCCCACCTACGCGCTCTGCACGCTGCTCACATCGCTCTATGTGGGCTTCAGCGAGTATCCGCTGGATCGTGTGAGTACGATTATATATGCAGCCATAATTTAGCCAACAAAGCGGGCCCCGAAGTTTCGTTGTATGCTAAAGTTTTTATTGCACTCAGGAGTGCGCCACCCACCCTCACACACTGACACATACAACAAACAGACACACCCACACACACTCAGGCGCATTCAAGGGCCGGCTTTAGTTTTGGTAATAAAAGTTATTTGAATTTAAATGCGTAAACGAGCTGCCTGCCCAGCTTCCTGCCAGTTGTGCCAACTATTGTGGCACGTTTATTTTTACAGTCTTCGAAAGTTCGTCAGCTATATCATGCGATATGTGACAAGCATATTCTATTCAGTCAGGCTACATTTTGAGTTTTCAACTTCCGCCTTTTCTACAGTAAAATGTATCTTATAACCAAGATCTGAACTTATAGTTTGTCGTTAGTAAATTGTTAAATTAGTTAAATTGAGATCAAAATTATATAAAACTATCTTCATCCGGATTTTAAGCTGTGTTACTTTTTATGTGAACAAAATTACAAATATTAAATTAAAAATTCAATATCTAAATTCTGAAATCTAAAATTTTTACTTTTAATTTCACTTAAATAGCAACAGATTTTTTCAGGGATTGTTTGCACCTTTCCAGTTACAAATGTCTTTTAAATATATTAAATATTCATTTATTAAAAAGTAAGGTTGCCATTATCGGTATAAGCCCTTTTGATCGATATATATCAATGAGGGTATTTGCTATTCTATTCCATTTGAATTCCCATGTAGCTCTGGATTTTTTGCTGTAATGTGCACCAAAAGGTGCGCTAAACTTTTGCCTGTGCCAGCCGCCTGGCAACTGCCTGGCCACGACCCCGACCGACCGGCCGTTTGGGCGTCCGCGCGCCCGCCAACTGCTAACTATACAACACACATTACGTATACGCCACGTTGCCTTAAACACTTTTTGTTCTCGCACACGGCACATTTAAATTTTGTTTTGCCATGAAATATGGCAAATAAATCGCGCTCGTGTTATTTTTGCCAAACTTTATGGCTTATCTGAGCGCCGTTTCGGGCGCGTGCTCAAAAGGCTTCGCCCCGCTGCGGAGTGGGAGAGCCGAGCTGAGCGGCCCAAAGAGATTGGCGCCAAGTGCTTGTTAGTTATTAGGCTAAGGGCCCCGGCAATTGGCTTTACTAGGGTCGACTACAAAAAGAAATAAAAACTACCACAAAATAAAAAGCTGTAAGCGTGGCACATTGAGTGTATATGTGGGTGTGTAACTATTTTACAGTTGCCCCGAAAAGGTGCAAAAGTTTGACAGGCAATAGATAGTTCCCGAATCTCTTTTGTATTACAGCTAAAACTTTGGCTTATACTTCAATTCGTGCTGATAACGGCAATGTAAAATTGGAGTGTATTCAACAAAGGCAGCTGAGTAAAATGAATTGTTTTATTTCCGAACTTTATTCCTTAGAACTTCATACGATTTTCAAAAATATTAAATGCTGCACATCAAGTTTATATTTAAAAATGTATTGGAATGAATTGAATCAGAATTGCATATTTGTCACATATTACTTTTAAACTATTTTTATATAAATATCTTCTTTAAAGCTAAATACAATTTTCAATATATTTAAATCTGGATGACGAGTTAATTGAAGAAAATTAGTATGTTTCTTAACTTTTTAGAATTTTTGGGATGGAGCTCAATTGACCTAAATATGATATTTGTATAGTGCTGGATTGGCTCTAAAAATATTTAATACATTTTTGACACTTATTTCAAACTAAACACAATTTTCGAAAATATTAAAATCTGGACTGCGTTTTTGAAGTATTTGTAAATTCGTTAATTTATTTTGGTTTTTTTTATTACAACTTTATAAAATATTGCAGACAGTTTTTTCAATTGATTTATAGTGTTGTAGTGTTGTATAGTGTTTACTTAGCCCTAAAAATATTTAACGCATTTTTCTGCTTTATTTGAATATTGAATATTTGAACACATATGTACCTTAAAATAGAATTTTAAAATATTTTCAATTTAATCCAGCAATAAAACTTCAAATATCTCACATTTCGAATTTAAAGTCAAATAAACAAAGCTCATGCCACAAGCAGCAAGAAGCTAAGTGCAACCGCGTGCCGTATCTCTGAAATCGTCATTGCTCCCATAAAAAAATAAAATGTCAACAAACAAGCGGGCAAATAGTCGACGAGCATAGAGCTGAGTTTCAGACGTCGAGCAGGCAACAAAATTGCTAAGCAAATAGCGCAAGGCGATGACTTCCCTCCCGTAGAGAGGGGCAGAGGAATGGGGGGCGATACACTGTGACAACTGCCAAACATGCCACACAATACAGGCAGCTCAGCTACGACTCCCTTGCTCGCTATACTATACTCATTCCCACTCATGCCCCCCCCCCACCCCCTCATTGCCTACTCGTTTTACTCGCTGCCCGCGCAAATAAATATTTGTGCATATTTAGCTGAGAGCTCCCCTTCCCCGCACCGCCCCTCGTTCACACCACATAAAGTTCAACACACTTTGCAACTGCAGTGCGTGAAGCATGATTTGATGCAACAACAAAAAAGAGAAACAAAAAAAAATAAACTAAATAGTGAAGAACTTTGGAAACACAAACAAGCTGCCGGCTGCGCAGCGACACACAAAACTATTTGCCACAAGTTGCAGCAACCGCCAGCAATTGAAAAGAAGCCAGCAGGGAAAGTATAAGAAAAATCCAGCGGGCAGCCGGAAAATCAAATAAGCATCAAAACAAAACAAAATATGTCGCCGCAGGACGTGAGACTCAACCGACTAAAGAACTGTCGAGACAATTTAAAAAATATAAATAAGGGTACTGTGATTTGCAGATGGTATCAAAAGATGTGCATGGGTTTAAATATATGCGCATATATTTATATATAGATACATAGTTTTGTATTCCTTAACAATTGCAAAATTGTTGCTTTTATATTTTATTTTATTTTATATTTTATGCATTTTTGATACTACTTTAAAAATAAGAAAATTCCTAGGGAATACAAATTTTTATTTCACTCAAAAATATATATTGATTTAGATTAAATATCTGCCTTTTAGTTTAACCAAAAGTCGAAAATATAAAATTTTTTAAAAAGAAAATCGTTTAACTTCTGGTAGATTCTTTTGATCTTTTGATATACAAATTAATATTACTGGCTCTCTCTTACTTCTTAATTCTAGTACTGTCTCTTCTTCAATTTCCATATATGTTTTAATTATATCAGATACCTTATATAAGTATTTAATATCTGTTTGTTCTTATATTTAATCATTAATTTTTGTCGGCCTCAACAGATAAGATTAATATAAGTATTAAATAAATACGCGTTTGCATAGAACAAACTTTTAACGTAGCTTTTATTGATTTATGATAAATCAAGATACTCTATTATTAAACTACTTTATAGTTCCTATAGGCTTGTATCAGCCTCGAAATGATGATAATGACATTAAAGAAGAAGATATTTTGCTTAGAATTATCATAGCTCGAATCAATTTGAGTTTAGCAAACATTTATAGTAAATTTAAATTTTTCTAAAAAATCAAAAAATATAATATTATATAGCTATGATATTATATTTAAGTGATATTATTCATTTATTTAGTAGCCAAACAAATGCTGTTGAAATATGTTTATAACTTTATTAACATAAGTTTATTAAAATACAAATAAATGCTAAATTATTTAAAAATCGGTTCACAACAATTTCACCCACCAGTAGGAACGACTGTTCTTAAGTTAGGTAAACCAATTCAAATTTGAATTACATATATTTTTATTATTTTTATATTGTTCAACTTCTTGAAGATCTCTTTTCCTTTGTAAACGTATTTAAAGTTTATGTTTTTTTTTTTGTAAATTTATATTATTTATTTCAACCTTTCTCTGCCTCATTCATTCAAGCGAGTCGAATAATTTAAAAATCCAAAAGTAAAATATAGCCAAAGAGTCGTTAAGTCAATTCAGGCCAAGAAGCGGTTCAGAGACAAGACCTCCATGTCTATGTGTCAGCTCTGGTGTGTGTGAGTGTGTCTGTGTGTATGTGTGTGTAGCTGCATGCACTTCCGTGTGCTTTGTGTCACAATAAAACGGAAACAGCAGCTTGCACCGACACACAGACACACACACTTACACACACACACACACACACACACACACACACAACCTCAGAGACATAACGAGGAACTGACAGTCAAGTGGCAGTGGGGCAGGTCGTAAATTTCAATGTTTTTGGCTTTTGGCTTTTGGCTTTTGGGGCTCCATCAATTGAAAATTCCGCATTTCGCAGAGCATATTCCCACGCATTCTGGAGACGACACCGGCGGGCATCTCACGTGGTCAACTGCTGCATTTCGGCCAGCTCATCAACAGCGGTAAGACAATACGCACACGTGCCCCCCCCCCCTTCTCCATCCGCTGCTGGGGCAACTGTCAGCTACAGCTTTGCTTTGTCCATGCAGGTAAATTCCAGCAGTTCGACTATCGCTCGGAACGGCTCAACTTGCAGCGCTATGGCCAGGCCACGCCCCCCGCCTATCAGCTGCAAAATGTGCGTCTCAATCTAATGCTCTTCTATGGCAACCGGGATGCGCTCTCCAGCCGCCGGGATGTGCAGCATTTGGTGCGAGAGTTGGGCAACAGTCGCATAAAGCTCTACCAGGTGCGGGGCTATAATCACATCGATTTCCTCTATGCGACCACGGCGCCGGAGATGATCTACGAGCGCATAATAGAACAAGCCAGGGAATTAAACGGAATATAGATAAATATTTATTTTATATTGAAAAAGTTTAGAATTGTAGAATTTATCTTAGTAGTTAGGCCATCATATTTGTATTTGTTACAAAGTCTTCCTAAGTAAATACGACTTAAGCATTTAAAAAAAAATTAATGTATGTGGTAAATAAATCTTTAAAAAATTTAGTTTAATCACGGTGTTAAATAATAGTATAGCAACCACTTTATAGGCATAATTAGCACAGCCAGAAACATTTTAAACTTTTAGAGTCTGTAATAAAAGGGCGCTCAAAAACAATACTCTAGAAAATAACACATATAATGTTCAAAAAATAAGAAACTGATTTTGAATTCTTATTTTAAACATAATAACAGTTTGGTATAAATAATTCCATTTATATTTTGTATGTTTCCAAAGAATAACAAAATGAAAATATTTATTTAATGACGATGAAATAATGATGAATTGATAACATTAAACTTTGGCTTCAAATTGTTTTCGTTTTGAATGCTTAAAATAAAATGCTCCTCAGTTCTTTTTATGAATTAGCATAATTTGGCTTGTTTAAAGACGACATGAACATTTTTTGTCAGTCGAGTTTTTGTGCTTGCTAGAAATTAAATATAAATATATACATGCATTAAAATGTTAATATTAACCATTTTAATAAGTTTTATAATGCTAAACGCGGTTAAATCAAGCGATATAGACAAAGACTGTACAAAATCAAACAAATGGCAAAATAAATATAATGCAGCTTTGACAAGAATTGAGGAATTGGAGAAACAAGTAAACGAACGCCATTTATTCCATTCTTAAATACATCCAAAATTCATATCCTAAAGCTGCCTGGGATAGATCCCCTTATTCAGTGGATTTCTTTCGCAGCTGTGCGGAATATAGGGAGGGCGTTGGAGATTGGGGCAGAGAGTTTTTTATTGGATTGGAGAAACTGCAACCGTCAAAGTTAACCATTATATCCCGCCTTGTTTAACATGCTCAAGTCAGTCCAAATGCTTAGAACATCAAAGAGGTTTAATTTCATTTCAAGTTAAATACTCTTATTTGTATAATATAAAAAAAAAAGTAATATAAATATAAAATATAATATGGAAAGTGCCTTGTTTCATCTTCAGCTTACTAAAATTATTGGCATAAAAAACTAGAAGTAATTTTATTAAATTGTTCACCATTTATTTAAAAATCAAACAATAATTGTAGTATATGAAACACATTTGTCGCAGTTTAGTCGTATATTTTTTAACTTATAAAATCGACATAAAATCGTTAATTATTTCAGTTGACTCATATGTGAAAATACCCCTCATATTTTTACATCATTTCTTATCTTCAATATTTTATTGTTTGCTCAGCTCTCACTTTTACTCCATATAAGTTGTTCAATAAAGTGAAGCAAAATATTTTGTAATCAAATATAAATTCAACTAGAAATCGTCGTTAAATCAAGTCAAGGACTGGACAGGAGCAGGACCTGCACCTCTGAGTGCAGCTCTTGTGTGCATCTGT
This sequence comes from Drosophila sordidula, assembly GCA_035047465.1. NCBI lineage: Eukaryota > Metazoa > Arthropoda > Insecta > Diptera > Drosophilidae > Drosophila > Drosophila sordidula. The sequence goes on from JAWNPQ010000290.1 coordinate 950,154, forward strand.
GTACACTTCCGTATGCTTTGTGTCACAATGAAACGGAAATAGCAGCCTGTACACACACACACACAAACACGCACACACAGGCAACTCAATAAATGGACTGGCCAGTTGAGTGGCGTGAGGCAACTCGGAAAATTTAAAGAGTATTGCTTTTGGGCCTTGCCAATTCACCCATTTTGTCGATAATTGTTTCACATGAAAATATCCAAAAACAAATTGTATATTTTCGTTTTTTTTTACATATATATTGTGTAATACGAAAGAAACACAAATCAACTAAAAGAAAACTTGGAAAACAGACCTCATTAGCTTCATACTTTACATAAGACAATTAATTACGTTAATCATAATTACATATCTAACTGAACTGGAATAGTTGCTTGGCCAGCCTGCGATTCCTTCTGCTGGATGGGTGTCCCGTGGCGGTAAAAATGTGTGTGTGGGTTTACATTGCATTCGATATGTGTTATGTGGTGGGCCAAGACACAGCTTAGCTAAGTTCGAATCCCACACCGGACTGTATGGCATATAGCAACTTTTCGCGCATCTGTTCAATGCTATTGAACGGCGGCAGCTTCAGTAGATTCGTGCATGTGCTGGCCGTTGGCAGACGCTCCATATCCCCAGCGTTCTGTATAAAGAAGGGTGGATCCAAGTCCTAAAATGGCAAGCAATTGCATGAGACAAGCCTTGATTGAGTTAATTGTATCTGTAGCTAACCTTAAAGCCCAGCAGCGGTGGCCGCGAGCAGCTGGTGACAAACTTGAGCAGCTGCCGTCGCTGCAGATCATCGAAGCCCTCCACGGCCGCCCAGAAGGCCACAATGGAGGGATGCTCTGGCGTGTATTCGCCGCCGTATTTGCAGTGCTTTTTCAGATCCTCCAGATCGATGGGTATCTCAGCGCCCGAAATGAGTATTTGCAGCTCCTTGTTGCTGAACATATAAAGCCATTCGATGGGCAGCACATTGGACAGTCCCTTGCGGAAGGCTTTGCAGTGCCGCTTGATCTGCACGTTCAGCTTATAGTTGGCTATCAGCTGCAGATACTCGATCCGGTTCGAGTTAGTTACCGGCGTGCTCTGACCCTGCGGCTTCAGCTCCACGATCTGCGTCTGTCCCAGCGAGCTGCTGGCCACTGTGAAATCCAAATTCAATTCACTCACATCGCCTGGGTAATCTTTGAGGTAAAGCAGATTGCGATATAGTTCGGGATCCAGTGAGGCCAACTGATGTATATCCACATCTGAATATTTGCCAGCCAATTTGGTTAAAAAGAACTCGGCCAGCGGCAGCTCCACCAACAGATTCTCATAGATTGCTTTGCCCAGTATACGACCAATAAAATAATAATGCTTCTCAAAGTCGCTAAAGAGATCCGCGACATTGGGATTAGGATATAATTTGTTGTCCGTCGTTACCCTGAAAGAAAACATGGATTAATATGAAATTTAAAAGGGTTTCGCAATATTCTGAGCTCACATAAAGAAGCCACGATTGGGATCAAACGCAGTCTTAATGAGCTCCGATAGAAATTCGCGAAAAACGCCGCCGCCATCAATGCCCGCCTCATCCAGTCCCAGCGAGGACACAAACTGTATGCGAAACTTTAAGCGCAAATCGGGTTCTAAAGAAATAAAATCAATTAATAAATAATAAATAACATTTAAGAGTTAAATGCCCAAACCATTCTCTGGCCGCAGCTTGTCGTAGGCATCCTCGTAGAGATGCGAGCGGCGCACAGTTACCATAATGGAGGGACCCTGCAGAAAAGCCTGCAGATGGCCCTGCACACGCATCTTATTGGCCGCCACCAGCCCCTGCAGTATGCTCACACGCTTGTTGAATGCGACCACAAAGGGTATTTCGCGCAGGATCGTGATGGAGCGCTTCTGTTTGGTCGACATGGGCGGCCCGTTCTCAAAGTCCTCGCGTGTAAAGTCGCGTATGGGCTGGAACGGACGGATGCCGCGCATGCGACTGCTATGGGTCAATGGCAGATCCGTGGGCCTGTCCAGTGGCAAGTCCAAGCGCGAAACAGTCCAATGCGCCTCCGGGCAAAAGCCCAAACGCAAATCGCGCGTATGTATCTGATTGAGCACAAATACGACCACATTTAGCAAATTGGCCCAGATTTGCTTCTGGTGACGCAGCTGCTTGTCATCCGCGTCCGTATGGCCCAGCACGCTGCGAAAGGCGAGCTCGACCAGACCCAGACTAATATCCTTCAGCGTTTTCGACATTTGCACAATCTCCGCAATGGAGAAGGGCATCAATCGCACATGTTTCAGCGTGGGCGTCTCCAGCAGCTTTGTTTCCACAAATTCCACATCATGCAGCGTGGGCAGCAGGCGGCCAAAGAGCATACAAAAGGTGGCCAGCAACGGTATAGTTCGATCCACGCCCTGTTGCTTGGCTGCGAAAAGAAATTGGGAGTGGTGCGTGAGAGACAATATTAAAGATTTAATATTAATATAAATATAAACATAAATATAAAATTCGTGGAATGCGAGCTCATCGTAAGTTAAAACGCTGACGTGATATTAATAGAATAAGCTTACAATATATAATCATATATATACTAATAACAATATACTAATACTAATAATATGTGCATTTCAAGATGTCAGAAAATATATATTATATTTTACTTGGCTTTTTGTAACCATTTTAGTTGCAATACCTTAAGCAATGAACTGACTACTAAACGACTAAGATATTATCAAAAATAAATTGCAACATGTTACGAGACGAAAAATTTGAATTGTGTGGTCCTTAAAAACTGAAATTAATGCGCATGGCTCTAAAGTTTTAATATGAAACATAATTTAATGTAATCTAAAAAAATGTATCTTAAAATTTTAATAATTTTTGGTAATGTCATTTTTAGCCAGTTTATAATAACCCTTTATATTATACGTGATGTTGCATACGTGACTTATATTTTCTTATATAATTTACATTAGAACAAACCTTAAATGTATACAATTTATTTTAACTTTTTTAAAAAAAAAAAAATGGTTTTTCTTATTAAGAAATCAATTTTTAAGGTTTAAGTCACCAGGATACCCGTAAGAGTTGTATTATTGGAATATACCAAGTTCGAAAATATATATTTTCGAAAAATAATAATCATTTGTGTAAGATTTAGATCATTGTTCATATGGCTAAGCTAAGAGGCGGATTCTAGTAAACATATGTAATCTGTTGTTTTTATACTCACGCACAACACCCTTGGAAATTAGTGTGAGCGGCGCTGAGAAGCCCAGCTGCGTGGACTCGGCGGCCAGTTTAAACCAAACGGCGCGTATGAATTTTGGCGTAAAGGCCAAAGTATAGAGCAGTCTGTAAATTCAAATCAAAATTAGATACACAGCAAAAGGAATCAAATATCAAAGCGTACTTATACTCATAAACCGCGTGCTTATTATATATCATGAGGTTGTGACAGATCTCGCAGAGTGCATAGATCACCTGGGTGTGCTCAATGTGTGGCTCAATTTGCTGGACGATGAAGTCCACGCGCTGCGTTTCATTCAATATGGCTATCGATTCTAGTAGACTGCTGCGCTCCTTGCTGCTCAGTTCGGCTGTGGTGCGGCAGGCCTGCTCCATGTCATAGTCAAGCGTCCGAGTCGACGGCTGATCCTCGTCCTCCTCCTCTTCGGACTCATCCGTGTCGTCGTCATCGTCGGAGTCTGTGTGACGATGTGGCGTCGCATGCGTGCGCAGCGTCGACTTGGGCAGCTGTAAAATGTTGGGCATCATTTGGGCAACGACACGCACGTAGACAATCAACAGACTGCTCTGCTCCAAAGTGGCTGGAGTGAGAGTGCAAAATGAAAGACATGCTTATGGAAAGATATATACTTGTATACTCACCCAGTTGCCTGCGATCAAGCACCAGCAGTGAATTCAGCAAAAAGGAGCTAAACAACGGATCTCGTGGCTGCAACTTGGACTGCTTAAACTCGGCGGTTTGGAGGACACCAGAGAACATGCTATTGCGCTTGCCATCATCGCCAGCTGTCAGCTCAGAGGCGGACGTGGCCAGGCTCAGCTCCAGCAGCGCGTGCAGCGAGTGCATGAGCAGCGCGAAGGGAAACTCGGCGCACTCGGCCAGGCAGGGCAGCACAAAAAAGCGCAACGGCTCCGTGTGCGGCATGGCCAGAATGTCGCAAATGAATTTGCGACAGAACAGCTGGGCCGGCTCACTGCCCGGCTGGCGCCTGGCCACGGACAGCGGTCGCAGCAGCAGCTGCAGCAGCGCCTCACAGAACGGACTCGGCGCATGCAATGTCTCGCCGTCCAGCGGCGGACACTTCTCATCCAGCAGCTGGCGCAAGCGCGCAAAATAGTTGCGCGCCACAAGGAAGCCAAAGATACACTCCAGATACTTGTACAGCAGCGTCTCGTCCTCCACATAGCGCTCGACGGCCGTCACCGTGGTGAACGTCTCCAGCATGCGCAGCGGTATGGCCTGAGCGCTGTGCGGCAGCGCCAACTGCACCAGGCAGGCGTCGAGCAGCTTGCAGACGCGCAACAGCCATACGGAATCGTGGGCCGAATGCTGCAGCAGGCGCGACGGACTGCGCAAGATGTGCTGGCAGATTTCGATCTGGGCAAAGCAAACGAATAGCAATTAGGCCAACTCAGAATCGACTCTCGTCTCGCTTTCACTCACCAGACGCTCGCTGTCCTTGGCCACGCGACTGCTGTAGAAGAAGCACAGGCGTCGCAGCAGAAAGCACAAGCTCTCATCCTCCGTGAGGCGATCGCGGTGCGCGTGCAGGAACTCATCGAAGGCCTCGCGTTCGGCGCGCTTGCGTCGCTGGCGATGGATGAAGGAGCGGGCATATGACTGCAGTACAACGGCGCCGTTTACCCTCTGGCGCAAATCGTTGCGTTTCTGGCGCTCGAGCGCCGCCTTCCGGATGGCCGTGTCCCGGTCGCAGGTCTGCGAGGCGCCGCCAAGACTTTGCACCGGACGGCGCCGATACTCGCCATCAAAACCGAACATGACGCTGCAATTGTTGTTGCTGCCGCTGCTGCTGCTGCTGCTGCTGCTGCCGCTGCTGCTGTTGTTGTTGTATTTTCCCCCAGCTGATCAATCGCTCTGCACCACACTCAGCACATAATTTTTGTTGTTTCTTTATGGAAAACTGTGTCACTGCGTTGCTGCAATGCCAAAACGTGCAACAGGCGGCAGCTTTACCTCAAGTTGCAAGTTAATTAAAACACTTTTCACTTCGTCTACGTTGAATTTTCTGGCTGCGTAAAAACAAAAAAAAAACTTGCTACAACGAATGATTTGTATATTTTCTCCGTGCTGCACAAAAGCGCTAATTAATGACAAAAGTGCCAGCTGTGTTCGTCGCTGTCCAGCACTAAACGATTCTACAGTGTTAATAAACATGAAAGTAACTGCTGAATACCATTGCGTACGTTATATTTGCCTATTAATTACATCGTTTTTTTCTCTAATGTCTGCTGCAAATGTTTATTCTATTTTTATTGACATTTATATTTATTTTTGTATTATGAAAGAAAACTCAAAATATGTGTATTTTTTGAATTAAATTTTTTTTGCATTATAGTAGAAATGATATTAAAAATGAATAATAATTGATAAATATAAAAAAAGAGCTTTAAAAAATGAATATTTGAATATTTTTGTGTGATATATAAATAAAAAATATATTATAAAATTGTTGTATATTTTTATACATATAAGCTAACATATTTGAAGCTAATTTTAATTTATGTATATACGTAGAATGAGATATTTGTTTGTTTTCATTTTCACGTATTCATCTAAACATTGGTCAAACGCCAAGTTTATTATTGTATATGTACATATCAAAAACATTTCGCAAAATAAACGTCACATTTTTCCGTCTATTTTTATTCTTAAAACATATTTTACGACTATCCATCCGCCTGCTGCACACCACGGTATTAAATTTGTATCTGCATTTCTGTTTACTCAGTCGGGAGCTGTCAGATCAGCTGATAGAAGTACGTAGAACAGCTGAAAAGTGCGACTGATAAAAACAACAGCAGCGGAATTAGCGACAAATATAAATAAAATCGCTACGACTGGGAAATATCATTGCGTGATAAGAATGAAGAGGTGGCGATTCGCTCCAAGCTTTTATTACCGTTATATACATTATCTGCCATACTTAAGCTCGCACTAAGGAAACTCTGAAAACCGGTTCGAACGCGGAACTTTAATATTTAAAACCAAAACGTCAACCGATCCAGCTATCAAAAAAGAAGAAGCGAACCATTTCTCTTTAAATTGCTTTGCTTTAATTTCAGTAGAACGAAAAATAGCAATTCCAATAATGTAAATTGCCCGTCGTCTTAAATGAAATAAAAATAAAATAATGAAAGAAAAATACGCCGTTTCAAATATTGTGACGATCCAAAGTTCGCACCAAAACCTGGGTTTATTGACATAAAAAACCAGCTACATGAACCAAACCACTGATTTTGCTTACTTATTATTCTTACTTAATAGCCAAAATATATGTGCAAAGCCTTTTATTGTAAATTAAACAAGAATGGAAATATAATATAATAGATATTGACAAATTCTTAGTTGTCATTAAGTTTAGCCCGATTGTACGAAACAATAATTCACAGTAAATCTAATTGTTAACGTTTAACGTTTCTAACCAAATGTCATTTTATTATGATATACGAAGGGTACATAAATAACGTGAAACATGAGTGAGGTTTTTAAATCTAAACCGTCTAATTAGTAGCTTCTGTTTTCGTTTTTCGTATTTAAAGCAATTCAAAGGGCGGCGCTCAGCTGGAGGGGTGCTGGGGCGACGTTGGCGAGGTGCGGATGGCGCAGTTGGTGACGCTGCTCGATGAGGGCGAGCAGAGCTCGTGGGACGTCCATTGTTTGATCGTCGACGAGCACGATGTCGAACGTGTTCATATATTTGGCCATGTTGGCCTCCACGTGATCGAAGAGGAAGCCAATTTTCATGATGTGCGAGGAGGCGGGCACACCGGCCGCCATCTCCGCATCGCCCAATGAATCGCCCATGACAATGATGTGATCACGAGTGTGGACCAGTTCATAATATTCGCTGCCATTGAGCACCGTTTCGTTCTTGTTGAACGTGTGTATCATCGGCTCCTGGAAGCCGGCCAGCAGACCGTCACGATATTGCAAAAAGTTCGAGACAACCTTGACATTCGGATACATGATGTTCGCCTGGCGCAGCAGCGACACCACCGAATTGCCCAGTCCGGCGGAGAACACCAGCACCGGGATTTGCAGGCGCAACAGCTGCTCGAACAGCTCGTGCGTTCGGTCACGTAGCGCATGCTTAAACTGCGCCGCCATCTGATCTATTTCGGTCTGATCGAACGGGAAGCCGCTGGTCAGCTGGCCCGACTTTGTCCACCACTCGATCATATACTGCACCTTCTCGGCGATGGGCATATGCGGATCGATCTCGATCGGCCGGTATTTGTGGAAGAGCTTGTCCGTCTCCTCTTTAAAATTCGACGGCAGGGATTTGCACGCATTGAACATGCCAAAGCTCGACGGCACCGCGATCCCGTCGTCCGTGCGCTGCTTGGTGATCGTATAGTCAAAGTCGGAGACCAGCTGCATCCGTTCCGGTCCGCCGCAGACGAACTCGTTGATGATCCGCTCCACGCGCGCCGGATCGCGGATTTTGCAGTGCTCCTGATTCAGCGCCGGTATATCCTGAACACGCACATAGCCCACGCGATCGTCCTGAGAACCGCCCGCTTCAGCGCCAACCATTTTTACTGTTTTCGTTATTCTTTTAAGACCGTTTGGAGAGGTTTTTGCGTACGCTCGACGTGGATTTCTTTAGCTGACTGAAATGAAAATTGCGAGAATTGTTTTAGTGCACAGCCGGTTGCGCTTTTCATTAGCAGAGTTTACACACACACATACATAATTCTTAACTTTTATTCAATTTTCGCACATGTGCAAATATACAAATGTATACACTCATGGTCAAAATAGTTAGTACACGGCTCAATTTGATTGAATATAGCAATAGTAATTCCTATTTATATTCATTGTTTTGATGTTAATGACACTTGAAAATACAATTTTCAATCAAACTTAGAATAGGCTTAGTTACAAAATAAGGTATGGTTATGTACTTATTATTTTGACCAGGAGTGTATTTATGTATATAATGAGAGAGATGAGCGATATTGCCGTGCCTTACCAACTAACTTGAAAGTTAACAACTAAAGGTGCTTTTTTTATCTCTAACTAGATTAAAAAACTGTAGCACTAGTTATGTAACCGACTGCGAAATACTCTGTTCACAGTTTCATAACAACTTAAACCAATTATTTTAACCTCATAGCAGTGAAAAACTGTAACTTTAAAATAAATTTAGATTTTTACAATTTCTTGGCTCAATCTTTGGAGGAACTCAGCAGTAAAATTGGTAATTGAAGTTCTAAAACAGAGAGATGTTAGATTTAAATGAGCACACAAAAAATCGAATACTCTATCTTATCCGGGTATCCACGAGTATATCTCTATAATACTCTCTCTTATCAGGGTGTGCACGAATATATCACTAGTTTAAAAAGCGACGAAAAATTGAATTTATACAAACCCAATATACTCTTTTCACTTTATGAACGAGTTTAAAAATACATAAATTCAGTCGTAAGCGATTGATTTATTCAATTTTTCAAATCATGTTTTCCTGAGGTTCTTAAAAAATTATCACTGTTTTCTTTATTTTTATTAACCTCCGTTTATTATTCCACTTTTCTATCAAGTTTTATTCTATCAATGCAATCTATAAAAACAGCTATGTAAATTCAAAGCAGGCTCAAAAACTGATACTAATGCAGTATATATTATAATAAACATTAATTCATGAAGAATCGTACTTATGAACGATTACGGGGTTTACACTGACTTCAATAGAGCTGAGTACATTTAATTAAATTCCCTTTATATTTCACAAATCCACTGACATATAACGACAGTCACACTCAGAAAGTTAAGTCAATTAACACAAAATTAAGCCAATATAATACTAAATAATTAACATGATGTGCCAAATAAATGCACAGCGACAAATTCGAATTTAGTGTGGCCAAACAAATCACTGGCTCATCACTAGCACACACCAATATGTGTGCGGCTGAGTGTGTGTGTGTAGCCTTTAGTTAAATGCGTGTATTTTTGACCTTGGTTCTTGGCCCGTTGTCGCCAATTTTGCCGTTTCTTAAAGCGTTTGTACTTTATTGTTCTGAGGGCTTATCAGGCTTTTATCGAAGCTTTTTTTTGTTTTTAATTTCGTACTTATATTTATTAACAACAGACATGCGTCTATTTACTGTTTACTTTGCAGTTGCTTCCTATCTTCACCGGGACACGTTGGAGAACTCGCAACGCCAAAAGAGACGGCTGCAGTCAGCAGTTCTGGCTGAGCTGAAACGAAATGGAAGTTAAACAACGCGAGCGACCTAAGCAATTTGTTGTATGCGAATTGAATTTTGTTCTTTTGCGTGTTTGTGTTCTCTCTCCTCTTCTCTCGTTTGCTTGTGTTGTTGGGTTTAGGTAGAATTTTTTGTAGAATTTTTTTGTTTTTGAATTCGCACATTTATTTATTTACAACAGCCATTTGCTTACTTTATTATAACCGTTCACGAAGTGAAAAAGGGTATATTGGGTTTGTGCAATTTCAGTTTTCCTGCCCGATATTGAAGCTAGAGACTTTGAAATTATAATACATATACAGTTGGCAAAAACAGTTTAAGTACGCAATGGTTTTACAACTAAATGCAATTCATAAAGTTCCCTAAAAAAACCAAAAAAATAAATTAATTTGTTTGAATATTTATAAATATATTAAGGAACATAAACATCGTTTTTTTTTTTCTTATTTCATAAAATAAAAAGATGATCAAAATCAGAAGAGTCTAAGAAAAGCATGCCAAAAGATTTCACGTACACATATATTAAAATTGATTCAATATCTATATATTAGAATATGCTTAGCATATATTCGAGTATACCCAACAACACTGACGCGTTGAGATTTTTTGGCTATTATTTATTTGATTTATATTTTATACAATTCATTTGATTTGCGGTAGATGCAATATTATTCTTACTCTTATTATTTGTTTGTTTACAAATAAAACAAAGGTACACATTTCCGTTGCGTTTACGCATTGCGCTGTCGGTTACACTCGATTGCGACATTCTTACAGCTTTTACTCTTTACTCTTCGGGCCTTTCTATCGAGACCACAGTTAGATTTGAAACAGCTGTTCTGGCTGAGCAGAAACGAAGTGGCAATGAAACACACGCGCTCGTGGGCGCAACATATGGGATTTGAGTTTTGTTTATTTTTGTGCTCTCCTCTCTCTCTTCAACTAGCTTGTTCATATTAAAACAAATAATACGGATTACTTCAATTCATAATTAAAGAAATTAAAAAAAAATCACTTAAATTAACAACTTAATTTTCTACATATTTTATATGTATGCTATTTCTATTTTAGCTGTTGCGCGGGTGTTTTGTTGTTGTTTTAGTTTATGTTGTTGTTTTCTTTGTTTGACTGATTTTCCACATCAATTTGTTTAATCTTCGATTACAATGGGCGGCGCCAGTAGATGCGTCTGCTCTGGTTTGACCTTCAGATTGGCATTCTCTAATGGCAAAAACGTCCAATCGGCGGGCAGAAACGGCTGGAGTGCCTCCTGTCGGGACAAATGGCTGTAATGAGAGAATTATGCGTTAGTTGAGGGAATCTAAAGCTTGTGCGATTTAAGAGAGTGTGACGTCACAATATCGGTTTGCAATTGGCAGCAGTTCGATTTTTAGCTGGTATAAATGTCGCCCTAATGGAAACTTAATTCCTGAGTAACTTCTAAACTAAGAAATGAAATTTTTAGTACGTAATAAGAGCATTCAAATCTATTCCCGCTTATTTTAGTCGTTATACTACTTTCAAAATAAATTTCGATTGTGTGACGCCACAAGTAGTACCCATTTGGCTCTCTAACTGTGCCTTGGCAGCACTTGATGCCGTCGCACACTCACCGATTTAGATAGGCGCTGGCGGCGTCGCAGCTCTTGAAGGAGCAGACGTTCTCGCCGGGCACCTTCAGCATGAACTTGCCGTCCATCAGTTTCATCCGGTAGCGCGGCAAATGCTTGGCCACCAGGAAGCCGTATTTGGGCTTGGCTTGGCCCTTGCCCGGCTCCGGACTGTCTGCGGCAAGCGGCAGGGTCAGCTTGGCGGGCAGCGAGTGTCGCGGCTCCACGGCGGCGGCCGGCTTGGCGGGCAGGGATTTGCGCGCAGCTGCGGGCAGCTGCGTCTTCGCGGGCAGCTGCAACTTGGTGGGCAGCGGACTCGGACTGCCCGTGGCCGGCGGCTCGGGCGCCTTGCGCTTGGCGCCAATCTTGACGGGCTCCGCGGCGCTCTCGCTGCTGCGCATCTTGGTGATGGTCACGCCCTTATTGCCGCTGCCGATCTTGATGCCGTTGGTGCCGCTGAGCAGCTGCTGGAGCGTGTTGCTGATCTTGTTCGGCGGCGAGTCCCGGCTGGAGCTGGAGCTGGCCGTGGTTGTTGTTGTTGTCGTGGTGGTGGTGGCTGGCGCCGCACAGCGCTGCACGGAGATTCGACTGATCTTGGCCGGCGGCGGCAACGTCTGTGCGCTGGCCTCGACGGTGGCCACGATGGCCGCCGGCGCCGGCGCTGCCGTCTGGGTGAGCTGCACCTGGGGCGTGAGGAACTGCGTGGCGGGCGCCTGCGCTATGAAGGGCACAAAGCCGCCGGGCAGCATGCTGCTGTTCAGCTCCTTGGCAACGGCAACGCCGGCGGCGTTCGGCGCCGCGGCCGTAATCTGGAGGCCACCGGAGGAGCTGCCCGCGCTGGACACCGTCTGAATGGTAAAGTTGATGCGCTGCGTGGCGGCCAGCAGCTGCTTGGACTGTTCGGCCAGCGCCGCCTCGGCTTGGCCGACCTCATCCTCGTCCTCCTCGGTCTCATCCTCATCATCCTGGATGATGATCACGCAGTCGTCGTCCGTTGGCGACTCCTCCGACTCCTGCTGCTGCAGCTGTTGATCCGGCTCCGACTCCTTTTCCTGCTGCGTGTCCAGATGCAACTGCTTGTTGACCTGGAGCAGCCAGAAGGCCATGGTGCGTCGGTCGCGCTGCACGGGAATGCTGTGATCCCGCTGGTAAACCTCGCGCAGCATCATCTTCCCATCGACGCTCTGGAGCAGCACCAGCACCGGCGGCTCCATGTCCAGGCGCAGCGGCCCAAAGTAGATCTTGCGCCGCGACGAGGGCGTCACGAAGGCATCGTAGGGGGCATCCTTGAAGAACTGCAGCTTGACCACCTTCTTGGTATCGTGGGCGACGCGGACCACGTTGTGTATGCGATCCAGGGAGATCATGTCCCGGAACGCGGGCACAAAGATGTGCGAGAAGTCGTCGTAGAGATTGAGCACCAGCCAGCGATGATCGTAGTTGTGTGTCTCGGGTATCTGCAGCTCGGCCACGTCCGGCTGGAGCACCTTGCGGAACTCCACGTTGCTGCAGATGTTCAGCGCGGAGTCCTTGGTCTGGCTGGGCGGAGCAGCTGCGGCGGCGGGTTTCACTGGCGGCAAGGCTGAGCTGGTGGTGGCTGGAGTGGGCGCAGGCGTGGCAGCTGGTGCAGGAGTGGCAGCTGGAGCAGGAGTGGGAGCAGGCGCTGGCGTAGGAGCGGGAGCGGAAGCGGAAGCGGGAGTCGGAGGAGGAGCCGGTGCAAGTATTGCGGCCACTGGCGGCGGCTTGGCCGCCGTTGCCGCCGCTGCTGCAGTCACGCCCGCCGCCGCTGCCACCGCACGCTGATGCCGCTGCTGCTCCCGGATGCGCTGCTTCACCATCAGCGTGCACAGCACATTGATCTTCTTGGTCAGTATGGGATGCGTTTGCGGCGTCGGCTTCGTGCACGCATTGCCCTCCATGTAGCGCAGAAAGCCCTTGACCAGCCAGTACTGCTGGCGGCCCTGCATGACCACGGCCAAGCAGTTGGTGTTCTCGTTGCGCTTCCCCTCCAGCAGCATGCGCGCCATCAGCGGCAGGGCGCTGCGCACGGGCGCAAAGTGGGTGTTGACCACGGCGATGGCGCCGCAAACGGCGGGCATCATGTTCGTTATGGTGGCGGCCAGCAGGCGCTGGTTCTTCATCTGGACGTCCCAGATGTACACGTAGTTCGACTCGAAGGCGGCCAGAAAGTTGGTCCACTTGATGATGCAGAGAATCTCCTCGTTGGGCGCCGGTATGATCTTGCTCTCGCGCTGCAGCGCCAGATCGATGTCCTGCATTTTCTTGCTCACGTGCGTGTTCATCTTCTTGATGACGTCGTTGTAGGAGGCGCGAAAGAACACCGAATCCACGGTGGTGCTATCCTCGAGATTGTTGGAGTTAAAGCTGAAATTGTTGGTGGAGCTAGAGCTGGAGTTGGAGTTGGAGCTGGAGTTGCTGCTGTTGCTGGGCGTCTCTAGGCCGGCGGCGGTGTGCAGCGAATAGCAGGCCGAGATCTTGGGCATCTGTATGTCCAGCTGTGGCGGTGGTGCCGCCTGCACCACCAGCTGTTGTGCCGGCTGCCGGGCTGGCTTCGTATCCAGTTGTTGCTGCTGCTGCTGCTGCCTGGCTGGCTTCGTCTCCAGCTGCGGCTTCTTGCGCTTGGGCTGCTCCGCCAAGCTGGCCTCTGATCCGCTGCGCTTGCCTGCCACAGGCTTGCCTGCCACAGGCTTGCTTGCCACAGGCTTGCTTGCCACAGGCTTGCTTGCCACCGGCTTGCTTGCCACCGGCTTGCTTGCCACCGGCTTGCTTGCCACAGGCTTGCCTGCCGCAGCCTTCCCAGCCACAGCTTTCCCGGCCATCTCCTTGCCGGCCGCCTCGCACTCGTCGGAATCGTCGCGCACCTCGATCACGGGCATCGGCTGCTGCTCCAGCCGCCGCTGCTGGTCCAGCTCGGAGCGGTAGTAGCGCACTGCGCTCGAGATGCGCCGCTCGAGCAGCTGCTGCGTTTGGGGCGTCTCCGCCTGTGCCGCCTCCCGGCGCATGCCCTGCGCGCGACGTCGGTTCATGCGCAGATAGCAGTTGCGCGGCACGGAGATGGTGCGCCGGCACAGGCTGGAGCGCGAGTTGTAGTAGCTGAAGATGATGTCCAGCTCGGCGGGGCGCTGCGGGGGCGGCAGCACGGGCACGGGAGAGGGCCTAGCTGGAGCAGGAGCGGGAGCAGGAGCTGGAGCAGGAGCAGGAGCAGGAGCAGGAGCGGCAGGAGCTGGCGCCGGCGCAGTTGCAGTTGGGGCTGCTGCCGGCGGCTTTGGCCTAATCAGCAGCTTGAGCTGCGGCATCGCTTGGGGCTGCTTCACCGACGGTGTCGGCGGCGGCGGCGGCTGCTTCACGGGCACCTTCGCGTGCGCTGGCTGCGCTAGCTTCTCCTTCTTTCGCTTCTTCGGCTGCGGCTCCTCCGGCGGCCGCTCGAAGCTGTAGTGGGCGCGCGTCGCCAGCTCGGGCACGTAGTGCCGAATGGGCGGCTCCTCCTGCTCCTTCTCGATGACCACCGGGCGGCCCTCGACGGCGAGGCCGCCGCAGAAGCAGTTGTACAGCTGGTGGGTCATGCAGAAGATGGCCAGGTTGGCGACGTCGGGCAGACGGCGCAGCGACACCTGGCAGTGCCGCAGCTGCGCAAAGTCCGTGTCCTGGACGCGGCACGGCGGGCTCTGCGGCATGAGCGGCGGCTCCTGGCTGCGCTTAACATTCTGCTGCTCGCGCTTGGCGGCCGCCGCCTTGCTGGGACGCACCGGCTCCTCGTCGTCCTCGATGGAGTCGTCGAAGTCCTCGTAGCGCTTGGGCGCCTTCGTGCAGCGCCGCTTCTTGTCGCACTGCGTCTCGTTGATCAGCAGCGTCTCGTTGTCGGTCAGCACCAGCGTCGAGGTGAAGTCCTTCTCCATCTTGGCCAGGCGCGCCGTCGCCTGGCGCCGCAGATTGAAGGCATCCTCGTTGGACAGGCCGCGACCCTGTGGAGGGAGATAGTTTAATATACAGTTGCACCTCCATAACTTGCACCCCGATAATTCGAAAAAATCAAAGACCCGCTGGTTCCGAAAATTTACATTCATTTTAATCTCCTCGTTAATTCATATTTTCTTTCAAATTCAATGAGCAGAAAACCACTTAAAAATCATTTTTGAAACCTCTTATAATTCGTGGATAAATTAATTGAAGAGGCGAAATTATTTTCTTTTCCTCAAGCAATCAATAATTAGTAGTTTTTTTTAAAGCTCTTCTATAAATATAATTTCTGTAAATTCACATCTTAGATGTAAATACATATCCAAATTGAGTCATTTAGTTCTAAAATAATGTAAATGTCAACTGATATGTAAAAGTATTTTTTTCATTCGTTTTTGAACCAATTTCGAATTATCGGTATTCGGCTGTCTATATGGACTTTCCATACTCTCAGTTTACTCACGTCCGTTTCCACGCGCACCACGCGCGTCTTCTCGGCGCCCGTGCAGCGGCATTCCAGCACGCACTCCGCTCGTCCGCAGTGCTCCCGGACGGGCAGCTCGCCGGCCAGACTCTCGCACAGGCAGCCCAGTTGGCAGTGATCCTTGACGCAGGGCTTGTTTGCTGTAAACGGAGGATTTGTGTGTTATAAGTAGTTCAAAAACTGTATTTATATATAAATATATATTCATTAGAAAACTGTCTGATAAATTTAATTACTCGCCCCTAAATTACATAGATTGTATCGATTGTAATGCGATCTATAGAGGAGGTCTTCCGTAAACTGCCTATAAAATGTTATATAGCTAGCTCTAAAACAAAGCGAGATATATAGATGAAATCAAATTGCCACGCCCCCAGTGGGTGTATCTAAAAAATCTTAATACGTTATCTGACGCGGGTATACATGAGTATATATTCCAAGTTTCAAATCTCTACCTTCAATAGCGGCAAAAAAAATTGTATTCATACAGCAAGTTCTCATATTTCAAACAGCCATAACTTCGTCAAAACTGAACTGAGGGCATTTTATTTGTAGTTTGTCCTCTATATCGAAAAATTTTCTGTCTAAAATCGTGCCAAAACTAATAAAAATGTTGAGATGTAAAGTTCTTGGATCCATATTTCAAGCAGCCATAACTTTGTCAAAAGTGCATCGATTTAAGGTTTGATAGCATTTTGAACATGGCTTTTCTGCTACATTGATTCTGCATTTAAAGATATGCATTTATTTTTGGTGAAAGTATTGCGGTGTCGGTTACACCCGACTGCAACGTTTTTACTAGTTTTCACAATATATTTATGGAGTTAAAATGTGTAAGCATGAAAAAAGGCATTCTTAAGTAAGCTTTAACAAGAATTCTTAATTTTGCAAGGCTGCAAACCCGGTTTAAATTTGCAGAGCGCGTTTCTTTTCTTAGAATTTCGTGCTTAAAAAAATAGTTAGCCAAAACATTTTTAATTAATTTGAAGTTTTGTTTGTGAACAAATTATAAAAGGTAAAGAAAGGGCGCCCAACTGAAGTTCGAATCCAAACCTTGATTCATATTTGCGTAAAATCAGTTTCATGAACCGAACCCAGAGGTCAATTTGAAATTGCCGACCGGCTTTAAATTGCTGTTCCTGGTCTAGCACCAATCTATTTTCCCATTTGGCCAATATATTTTTTTACACAAATTTTTGGCAACATGTATATCGTGTTAGAGAATTGGGTGCATTTAAATCCGAAGAACTCACCATCCTTGGCAATGGCGGCCGCATCGATGATGGTGGCATTGAGACGCCGCAGCTCCTTGGCCAGGCGCTGCTGCTTGTTGGGGCGCCGCTGCTGCTGCTGCTGCTTGTTGGCCAATTTGGCGCCCGACTTGGCCTCGACTTCGGCCAGCTCCGACTTGACCGCCTGCTCCTCCTTGATGGGACTGATCTCGGGCGTGGCGCGGCACGCGGCATCGGGATCCACGCTGATGAACGAGTTCTCGCTGCAGCTGATGGCCACCGTGTTGATCATGTCGTTGATCATCTCCGCACAGTCCAAGGCAATGGAGTCCGGCGCCGCGGGCAGCTCGCTGTGGAACTCGAATTCGCGCAGCTTCTCCGGCGGCTGGGCGGCACTGAAGCTAACGTCCAGCTGCTCGGAGCGGTCGACAACGCGACGCACCAGGATATGATTGCGATCGTTCAGATACGGCACCACGAACGTAAAGCTCTTCCGGCGGCCGCTGTTCGTGGCGGCGGCCTGGGCCTGCGCCTCGCGCATGCTGTTGGGCGACTCCTGCAGCGTGGACACGCTGAACTCGGCCCACTCGCGGGTGATGTCGTGATGGGGCAGTATGTACTGCAGATAGCGCTTGGCGATCTCGTTCAGCGGCCGGCCCACCTGCGGCTTCACGTCCAGCTGCACGGTGGGCATGCTGACGACGGCCATGCTGCCGCCGGCGAGCAACAGGGCGGCCGTGTCGTCGTCGAGCGGCTTTTGGTACGGCTTCTGGGAGAGCGGACAGGGCCGAAATATGGCTGGCAATGGGTACTGATGGAGTTTCTGCAGCTTGCTCTTCGAACGGCAAACGCGCAGCACCTTGAGCTCGTCGTGCGCGACGGCGTCCACGCAGGCGCTGCTGCAGCGCAGCTTGGCCAGCTCCTTGGCGTTCAGTTGGCTGCGATGCGGCTGCTTCTCGCGGCGCACGTTGTTGCCCCGGCTGCCCGGCAGACGCACCATCTGCCCGTCGATGCGTATGACCTGATAGTAATACTTGTCCGTCTCCGTGGCCACATAGCTGGCCGCCTGCCAGCCCTGGCGCGTGAAGGGCATCTGGCTGCCGGCGGATTGCAGCTGCTGCATCGCAGCGATCTTCACCTTGCGCTGGCGCTGCTTGCGCTGCAGCTCCCGGTAGACGTTCGCCTCGTTGTTGATGATGGCCATCTTCTGGTTCTTGGACCGCTGCAAATAGAGCCGGCGATCGGCGACGGTGCGCAAACGTTGCAAGCTATCCGGCACCGCCGGCATATCCATGTGCGGCGGCACGCTGTGCGCCGTAACGCGTCCATCCTGGTACATCGGCTCCAGGAGCAGCTCACGGTCCGTCGGCTGCGTCTCCTGCAGATTGTTCTTCTTCATGTACGCCTCGAGGGCGTCGCTGACGAACGCCGAGTTGCCGTCCAGCGTTTTGCAGCTCTGCGGCACCAGCGGCGTCTGCAGCATGCCCGGCTGATGGGCGCTCTCATCGAACCCAACGAAATCCTCGCTGATGTCATCGTTGAGGGTATCAGCGCCGCTTACCGACGCTGTTGTTGTTGTGGCTTTAATACTGCTGGTCTCCAATTCAGCTGGCGGCTGCTGGAAATTCGATTCTTTGGCGAAGTTCTTGACGCGCACCTTGTTCATGAGCATGTCCAGAAATTTGCTGCCACCTGCTTTCTCCGGTGACTTTTCGGCGGCTTTTTCAGCGACGCAGCTGGGATCTGGGTCTGCTTTGGCAGGCGCGTCCTTTAGTTTCTCTTCGGCAGTTTCTTTGATTGGCTGTAGCTCCTGCTCCTCCTCCTTTTCCGCCTGCTTCGCCTGCAGCGCCTCTGTTTGCTGACTCTCTTCTGGCCTGTCCAGCTCCAGACGCAGCTCCACATTTCTGTTGGCATCCTCGATCAGGGAGATGCCACGTTTGCCGCTCTTCAGCAGCTCCAGTTGCTGTTTCATCTGCTTGGACAGCTCATCGCCGTACAGTTCGGTCTCCTCGTACTCCGTGACCTGGCCCATCTTCCTGTAGTGCCGCACCACGGTCGGCGACCACTGCTTGACGTTCGCCTTGCGACGCTTGATCATGCGCTTCAGCCGCGGATCGAACAGCAGCAGACGCGCCCGTCGCATCAGCACCACGCGATTGTCCCGCTTGCGCCAAGCGTAGACGCGGAGCACGCAGCGCGGATTCAGCGCATAGATGATGAAGCGCTTCGCGTTGGCCCAGTTGCGCTGCAGGAACTCCCGCGAAACGGGATATTTTCGCCTCAGGTGGCGGAATTTGCGCAGCTCCCTGCCCTTAAGCACGATGGGCGGCAGTTCTTGGGTCATTCTAGAAGAAAGTCAATAAATAAAAAAATATTAAAAATCTATATATTACTAATAAAACATCCTTTAAAAATCCCCAGTTGCAAGCGATTAAATATCCAAAATTCAAAACTCATCATTCATGCAAATATACGCTTAATTTGAAGTCCGTTGTTATCGATTTGGGAAGATAAGGAAAAAACACATAGTTTCCGACTATGGAATAGATAACATCTACGTATACCTCACTTACTAGCCATACATTCTATATTAAACAACATTGAAAGCGATTAAATATCCAATATTAATTATTGTGCATGCGAAAACACGATTTTTTGTTGAGTTCGTTGTCTACCTTATTTACAAGCTATATATTGTATATTAAAGCTCCTTCAGAGTCGAAATCGATGAAATAGCCAATATATATAATAATAATACTTAAATTCATCCATAATAACAATAAACAATATGTATAAAATATTTGTTATCGATTTGGGAAGTAAACATATTAAAGAACCTGGAAATCGATTAAATATAAAAAAAAAATTAAAAGGATTTATATAAGGTTCGTTGTTATCGATTTGCAAGGATGTGAAAAAATGTTTTAGCCTATGGGATAACAAAATCAATACCTAATTCACCTGCCATATTAAAGGATCTGAAATCAACCCCCATATTGCAAAAGTAGCCTATGGGATGGATAAAAAAAAAACGAACCTAATTTACTAGCTATATATTAAAGAATCGGATTACATATCCAATATATATCGTCGAGCATAATAACGAAAAGTAATAATTATAATGGTTGTTGTTATCGATTTGCATAACTGCGGAAGAATAGTTTTAACCTATGGCATAAATCGATTAAACGCAACAAACCCCTCTTTCTTCTTTATAGTTTCTTCTTCAATCTATATGATGTAATATAGAGAAAATTGGTTTCTTCATTAATTTTTTAAAATATGGTCACACTGTCAGCAACAGTTCGACAATGTTTTTTTTTTAGACTGAAATCACAATTCTAATTTTTTTTCTTTTCCTTTTATTGAATTTATTTTTTTTGATTTGACTCGAAACAAACGACACGACACATGCACTAAATTAAAAATGAATAATTACAATTGTTAAAGGTTTTCTATCAAAGTGCTGCCCAGCAAGCCACGTTACACCAAAGTTCTTAACTGAAATGGGTAGCACTGACGCACTAATAGATACACACACAAAGAAAACGTATGCACAGCTGACGGCTGAAAATCGAACTACGAAAAGCAATAAAAATAATTGTCATGCAAGCACACACACACGCATTTGTTTTTGAAAGAAATAATGTTGATGTGTGTTAAAACTGGCCTAAGGACTTAACAAATTAGCACACAGTTATCGAGCTGTAATCGAAATCTGCCAGCAACTTGTATCGAAATGTTTGACAGGCTCAAAATGACATACAAACGAAAAGAACTATGTGCATACATACATACAGAACATCGCACTTTTAAAGCACACACACAAAACGGTAACTGCCAAAGAAAACGTGTCCCCCAATTCGTTGTTGGTGCTGCTGTTGTTATTTAAGCGCCTTTAATAGTCCCACCGAAGCACAGGCCACACACACACACAAACACAACACAAAAAAAAAGAGCAGCAGCAGCAGTACCAGCAGTAACTAAAACATTTTTACACGCTGTTTATTCTCACATTGCAATTTAAGTTGCCAGCTTTTACAAATGCCGACTATCACACATTGGCAGACATTGTTTTTAATTGTTTGTTAATGCACGATTTTAACTTTGTCTTCCATTTGAAGATGAACGCGTGTAAATTGTCTTTGCGATCAGAAATCAGCTCTGTGCGGGAGACTGCGGCAGTGTGCGTGTGTGTTTGTGCGCAAGGTGTGAGTATGTGTCTTTCTAGTCCACTGTCAGCCCATTCTCAAGCGTTCCAGAAATGCACTGAAAATGGCACAACTGTAGTCGCTTATGTACATGACTTATGTATAGCATGTGTGTGCGTGCGCACACTACGTAACGTAACGAAATTACCGATTATGTTGTCAGCGAAGAGAGAGAGAGAGAGCGAGAGAAATGGCCAGGGAATTGGACTGAGAGTGGCAGAATGGCAGTTTTGGCCTTGCTTACGTCAAGTATGTAGGAGTGTAAGCGTGTGCACGATACGTAAGGTATACAACGTAACGATATTAACTGATTTATGATGTCTGTGAAATAAAAAATGAGAGAAAATAGCCAGCGAACTGACAGTATTTATCTCGCTTATTTAAATTACTTATGTAAAGTATGTAGGTGAGAGCGTGAGAGCGCACGATTCGTAACGTAACGATATTGACTGATTTACGTCATCAACGAAAGAGGGAGAGAGAGCGAGCGAGAGAAATGACCAGCGGACCAAATCTCATTGCAATTAATTGCAATGTGCGCTGAGTTTATTTATTACTTTGAGGTTAGTTCTTCTCTTTTCAGTTAAACTATACAAAAGGCTTGCAAATTGCGATCTTAGACGTTTTTATTTTCGCACCACAATTAATTTAATTAAAATTAACCAAACACTTACGTAAATAAATTTGCAGAAATACCAAATTCTTCTTTCTTAATTACTTAATTGCATCACAATTGCGCAGCACGCGGCGGAAAATCTCAGCACTCACAACTCAACACGCATTAAATAACTAAATCGATAACCTCAAAAGTGAAAACCAAAATGGCGGAGCGGCAACAGATACATACATACGTCACCCGCTGATCGCACGCGTTAGTTCGCAAAAGCGCCGAATTGCGCCCGCCCCTAGCACCGATGCATGGCGGAAAGCCGTATTAGAAAAAATTTTCGTCCTGGCACGAAAGAATCGAAATTGCACTTATTAAACTTACCTGCACAAAACTGTGCACATCACAACCACTGTCAGTCCTTTCTAAAGTCTAAATTTGCAGGAATACACTGATATTTGCACTTTTCTTTCGCTAAAACGTGCATTTAGTTGCAGCTCACGCTGCTGCGGTCGAAAAAGCGTAGCACACACGAGAACGAGTACATACACAAAATTGACACACACACACACACACTAATATATCGGCGACTGCTTGATAAATTTCAATATGGAGGCCGATAAATGCAAAACGGCAGCGTGGAATGGAACACAGTGTTGCAGAGCGTGAAAAAAGATGGTGAAAGCCTAGTGATATTCAATGCCTCAAAAAAGAGCGGGAAAAGCTTGTTTTGACCGCTAAAAGGGACTAACAATCAAAAACACTTCTAAAAGTTTATTTTTTCATTAGGCGTGTTCACCGAGTCCTTGATACTAAGAAACTGATGTCTATATTTCATTTAACTGTTCGCTGCAAGTGAAAACACGTGCTTAGAAATCAAAAAACATATTTAAGCATTACAAACCTCAAAATGAGTGTAGCCTTGGCGGCTTTTCTGAGTCGCTTACAGTATTTATCAGAATATCGTTTAACAAGCGGCTGGTGACAACCCAGTTACCCGCCAAAAATTTTCTGGCGCAGAGCAACTCTACGTTTTGAGGTTAGGCAGACGAAATTGAAAAAAACGTGTTTATTACAATGCGCTTTATTTCTTTTTGGCGTAAGTTTGTATAAAAGTAAAACAATAAAAATATATATATATTTTTAAGAAAACGGTGTCAAAAGAGCATCAACTGGAATTTACTGTACCTGCAATTGCAAACAAAAGGGAAAATAAAGTTTATTTACAGTTAAAATACATTGGCATATGTATTTTAGTGTTTAATATTCAGTAGGACCTATTTTTGAGGATTGTGTTGTTGCGGTATTTGTGAATCATGACACATAAATCAGCTTTCCTTTCTCATCATTTAAAAAATATGTTTTTGAATGTTGAATCAAATGGTACCCACCTTTCGATTTAAATATATATTTTGTTGATTGCCAGATACGGTTGAAAGCTGCAAAGAAACAAAATACTTCATGATTTATACGAGTTTTTAGATTTAAAATAATACATTTTGATATTTGAATTCAGTAGGACCTATTTTTGAGGATTGTGTTGTTGCGGTATTTGTGAATCATGACACATATATCAGCTTTCCTTTCTCATCAGTTGAAGTGATTTATTGCTTAACATATTCATGTGACGCGTGCTTACCTTTCAGAATATTCCATGAAAAACAGCGTAATGTGTAGAAAGCTGTAAGAAAAATAGTAGAAAAATACTTAAATTGAGGTTTAGAAATGCAACTCTATTTAATGAAATATATGATTCAGTAAGACCAATCTCGCATTCAACATGAGAAGTTTCACTTAGTTTTCAGCTAGGGGCGAAAGTTTATTGCTCATCACATACAACATTTTCAGGGGTAGTTTTTGACTTGAAATGAGACTCTTACCTTATTATTTAAAAAAAAAAAAAAAACAGGAGCCGTTTAAGCCGAAAGATAACCTCCATAGGATCTGAAAAACCGAATAAAATTCATTATTAAAGTGCCAAGAAATCTTTATATAAATCAATTTAATATAAATATTATTTCAGTAAGACCAATCTCGCATTCAACATGAGAAGTTTCTCTTAATTTTCAGATAGGGGCGAAAGTTAATGCTCATCATGTCGAAACCGCAACTTAATTTGAGGCTTCAGAATATTATGCTTACCTTAATGACCAAATTCTTTTTCGAAGAAACCATCTTATATATACATCTATGATATAACTTTATATCTGAAAAATAAAAGATAATGTTAGGTATATATATATAAAAATATATTAAATAAATTTTGAATAAGTTTGGTGTCAGTAAGACCAATCTCGCATTCAACATGAGAAGTTTCTCTTAATTTTCAGATAGGGGCGAAAGTTAATGCTCATCACAAAAAGGAGGTACGTTATGTAGTGTAAATTACAGGGATACTAACCTTTATTTTGTTGCAGAAGGTGCTCAGCTGGCTTATGGAGTGGATTAACAATTGTATTTAAACTGTAAAATAAAGAGAAACAAATGTTGAATTAAAAAAAATTATTCTACTAATTTAAAACCACGTTTTGGCGCTTTTATTAATATCAGTAAGACCAATCTCGCATTCAACATGAGAAGTTTCTCTTAATTTTCAGATAGGGGCGAAAGTTAAGGCTCATCAGAATTAAAAATAAATGCTTTAGATATGTACAGTAAAGCTTACCTTAGTTTCTCAGAGCCCTTTACACCAACTGCGAAGCATCAACATTTTTGTGCCATCTGTAAAAAGTTAAGGTTACGTTATTATAATGTACAAAAATAGGTGTTTAATATTTTAAGTGTCACTTTATAAAAACAACTTTCAAATGTTTTTACTGTGCTTTCAGTAAGACCAATCTCGCATTCAACATGAGAAGTTTCACTTAGTTTTCAGATAGGGGCGAAAGTTAATGCTCATCAGAGAACAGCGCAACATTTGAAAATTGTACATTATAAAATTCGAGTAGCAATAGAAACTTACCTTAAATGTGCAGAGTTGAGGCTAAAACTATTATCTAAAGCTAAATGTTAAACAAAACCTAATTAAACAATCATTGAAAATGTACAATAAAATTATACAATTTATTGCATTGCGAATGTCACTTATAAATGCATCGAAAATTTGCATTTTTACAGCTCACATAAACAAGTTGCCGTCTAAAATTTTAAACTTAACAGCTACGAAAATGCTCTCAAAGTAGTGGAGGACATAAAACCTAATGTCTAGATGTTGTAGAAAATATGCTATTCCTGAGCCTCATCTCTATCTCTGTCTTTGTCCTTCTTCTTCTTTTTCTTCTTTTCTTTCTCTACAGGTGCATCAGCTGTTTCTGTTTCTTCGACAGCCGGCGCCTCATCTTCGCCCTTGTGCTTCTTCTTCTTTTTCTTCTTCTCTGCTGTGGCGGGCTGGCTGGCATCAACAGCCAACTCCTCTACACTGGAGATGCTGTGTTTGCGCTGCAATTAAGAAATATTTATTAAAATTAAACGTTATATATTTTTATATTTATTTTTTATTTTTCATACCTTGCTGGGCTCGTTTGAGCCATTTGAGGGTGTCACAGCTTGTGGCGCCACTGCCGCCGCTGGCTTTTTGGCATTATAGTCCACGAAACCCGTTAGCCATTCCTTGGGCGTATTCTCGTTGGGCCTGCCAAATTTATCTAGCTTGCCGGCGGCAATAAGCGCTTTCTTGGCCGAAGCTTTAGGACCCAATCCCCATTTGCGCGGATATGTATCACGCTCCATAATCACACGCTTGATTTTGGCCACAACGCCATGATCGCACGAGGACATGGTGGCTGTGGTCATGAGGGCGATGGCCAAGCAAATGGCCTCGCCCTTTGTGGTGCAGATGACAATCTCCTGTTCGATCTCAATGCCATCCTCATAGCGCAAAACGCCGGGCAACATGATTTTGGCACCATAGCAAACGGCATTAACCTGAATAGATAACGGAAATTATTAATTTCTTATAAACCGAAGTGAATATTTATAAAAATTAATATTTTTAGAGTTCGATTTGTAGTCTGAATAAAACTTTGTCGGATACGCAAGCTAGGCGCAACTCCAACATACACACATCAGCGGCTTTACTGTTCCCAGTCATAGTCACAAACGCCGCTGGTTAAAATACATGCGTCTGCCGGCTTAATATCATGGGGTAGATTATGGAAAACACAATCTCTTGCCAACTTACCGAACTGTCCTTCATGATGATGCGCTTGTGATTGATGAGCAGACCCTCCAACGGTTTGATGACGCGTCTCAGCATGGACTCATCCTTGTGATTCTCATACAGCCACATGGCATCGAGGACATCGTGCATGGTGACCATGCCGTCGCGTTCCGACTGGATGCCGGAACGCACACGACGCAGCTCCAACATTTGACCACCGACGCCCAGGACTAGACCCAGATGGACGCACATGGTACGTATATAGGAACCGGCCTCGCAGCTAACCCAAAAAACACCTAAGCACGTGAGTATCGAGAGACAGAAAGCGGGAGAGTGTTACCAATAAAACTGTGCATTTGCCTCAGGGCAAATACTAAAATTTTGCTATATTTCGATAGATCTGGCAGGCCTGCACGTCTCTGCCTTAAACCGGACAGCGACGCACTAGCTCCAGATGGGTACTTGTGATTTATTGGTGACTTACCCATATTGCGACTCTCATCGTAGTCCAGCAATTTGCTGTCGTAGACTGTGCGGACACGTAGCTGACGTTTTACGGCCGAGATGAGCGGCGGACGTTGGAAGAGTGCACCACGCAGTTTCTCAAGGCCCTGACGCACTTTGGCCACCGACTCAACGGGACCGTGTAGTTTAAAAATAGCCACATACTCCTTGCCGGCGCTCTGCTGCGACTTGACGAGACGTGTGGCGCGGTCAATGCAGACAATCAGGCAGCCTGTGTTGAAAAATGTGCGTGCGCACGTGTGTTAGCCATAAGAAATTGAGGTTAGGTCGGAAACACGCGCGGGTGTTAGAGATGAGCAAAAAAAATATTGCACCGGTTAACTATCGAATATTGTGAGGCGAATGTTTTAAGCACTGATATAGAATTAATGGCGCTTTATTTTTCTCTAATGCATATTTCAAAAATACAATATGGCACATCTCTAGCACACACACACACTTGCGAGTCAACACATGGTTTCAGCTTACCTGTAACCTTCGGATCCAATGTGCCAGAATGTCCGGTTTTCTCCACCTTCAATATCTTTTTGATCCATGCGACCACTTCGTGAGAACTGGGATTCGAGGGCTTGTCGAGATTGATGAAGCCGGTCTTGATATACTCCTTGATATCGCGATTCAGCGGCGAGGAGCCGTGTGCCAGCGGTGTATAGTGATTGGAGCGTATGTTTAGCTTATCGAAGTTTTTTAGGAGCAGCGGCCATTGGGATGTGTCCAGCTCGGCTATTTTCGAGGATGGTTTTATTTGGAATTCATTCTGCTTTTGCAGCGTGCCCAGATCATCGGCATCGCATGGCTCTTCCTTGATTTTCTTCTTTTTCTTGCGCGCATCTGCAACGTTGCGGGATGTCTTGCCATTGGCGCACTTTGTTTACGTTATGTTGTATGGTTACTTACCAACGTCAGTCATTTTAATGAATTTTATTTAACAGACAACGCACCCAACGATCAAAGACGTGCGCACGCGGTGCCAGGTTATGGAAAATGGCCGAGGAACACACGTGTTGTAAGAGTTGAGCAGTTTAGTGCGGAACTAGTTCTGAGAACAAAGTGCCGATAGATGTATCGATAGCTTGCGGGTAGGCCAAGTATACATCCCAAAACTATATATGTGGGTAAGTGAGTGACAGTTTTTAACACTTCTTGCCTTAATATTACACTAAATAATTCATAATAAAAATGTGCATATTTGTGCAGTTAGTAGTTAACCGAAAAATGTGGTATTAAATCAATATTTTATGACTTAAAACTGAATCGGAATATAGTTCAAGAATCATTATTGTCCTTGCTCAATGTAGCACGAAGTAAATAAATTTGCTTACCATGTGATTGGCATACTAGGCTATATATCAATCAGCTAGTGACTTATCGGTAGTTGTTATCGACGTAAGTCGATTACGTTGAACTTCTGACTTAGCAGCAACGCATCTCTAGTTTTGTTTTTGTCAACAAATGGATCAGGCGGAAGCAAGTGGAATTGCGGAAAGTACCGTGGCCACAGTTGGTTTAAAGGATGCCCAAGCACTGAAGCCCTCGCGTAACACGGCCATCAAATGCTTGAAATGCGACAAGGTGTATATATTCCCCGGTGACAGGGACGATTGCCTGGCGCACTTGTACCTCGAGCACCGCCTGGTCATTGCGGATGTGGAGGACATAGCTCTGCTGGAGGACTATCTGCAGTACTGGGAGAAGGAGTTTCAGGGTAAGGGTGTTTTTGTTTACCTAAATAAAGTTGGGTTTTACTCACTGCCTGTTGTGTAGCTCACGAATTCGAGCAATACTGCACGACCATGTTTCTGGACCAGCTGCCCGACGGCAGCTACGCCCGGAATGAAAAATACTATCTGCTCTGTGATATATTGCCGCAGGACTACGAGCTGCGCCAGCGTCTGCAGGAACAGCGGCTGAGTGCCGCCCTGGCGCGGCATCAGTTCGAGCTCACGGACCGCAGCTTCAGCAAGGAGTGCCTGTTCTGCCGCACCGTGATCAAGGGTTTGCGCGCGGACTACTTGGATCATCTGTTCGACAAGCACTTTCTGCTGGTGGGCAAGCCGGAGAAGCTGGTCTACGTGGATGAGCTGCTAGATCAGCTGGAGGAGAATTTAAACAAATTGTTGTGTCTGTATTGCGAAAAGATATTTAAGGTAGTTTCCAGCTAAAATGTATTTATATTTGTTTATAATATATCTTTGTGTCCATCTCTAGGATCGTCCCACGCTAAAAGAGCACATGCGCAAGAAGGGACACAAACGCATCAATCCCAATCGTCGCGAGTACGATAAATACTTTTTGGTCAACTACAATCGCAAGACGACCGCGCCCCCGCAACGCAAAAATCAGCGTCAGAAGCGTAAGTCCGGCGGAGCCGAGGAAAATGTCAGCGTTGACTTCGATAAGCATTTTGCGCGCCAGGACTCGGAGGAGGAGCACGATTCGGACTGGTCCGATTGGGCGGGCGATGGCGAGACCCATCTCATCAAGTGCCTCTACTGCGCCCAGGAGGAGACGCAGTTTGGCATGCTGAAGCAGCACATGCTGGAAGCGCATCGCGTGGACTTTGATGGCGTGACCAGCGCCTTGAATTTCTATCAGAAGATTAAGGTTGTCAACTATGTGCGCCGGCAGCTCTGCCTGCTGCGCTGCATGTGTTGTGATCTGCAATTCGATGAGTTCGGGCTGCTGTCCGAGCACATGGCGCAGGAGTCGCACTGTGGCATCGGCGAGCGTGCCAACTGGGACAAGCCCGAGTTCTTTTTCCCCTACATGGACAACGATGGACTTTTGTGCGTGCTGGACGACAATGCGGGCGACGATTTGGATGCTGATGTGGTGCGAATCATTTCAGAAGAAAGCCTGGCGCAGATTAATAAAGATGCCGAGCGCTTATCGTTGGAAAATTTTAAATTGTGAATCTTGGTGCAAATAAAGCGAAGTATTTAAACTAACTTTAAAACAGGCAATTGGCGCGAAAACCTGAACGGTATCATTCTAGTGATGTGATAAGCTCTCGTTATATTAGTGTATCGTTTATTACCTAAGGGATTTTGATCGAGCTTAATTTATTATTTTTGTAATGTAAATAATTTGATTTGTCGCAAACAAACATCGGATAACCAAACACCCAAAATGTTGCCGGCGGGAAATGTGGTCTTAAGCCCATTTAAGATTATATTTAAGTCGTAGTAAATATTAGAAAAAACGTTATTATTGAACGTTTTTATATTGTAATGCTGAACTCAAAGCGTTATTGAAGTTAATAATTTCAACATAGTATTGTATGGGATTACTTGGTATATTTTTAAATATTTCGAATTAAATTTTTGTTTCTCAATTTAAATGGAGAATTATTATAATAGCGAAACCATGACCATTTAAGAATCCATTGCATATGGAAATCAGTTAATTTTAGAATATAACGAGTGAGAAATTTTTGTAAATAATAAATAAAAATAACAATTTCTATACTCAATTTGCACAATTTGAAATTTTTTTTATTAATTTTTCCATTAAGATGTCGATGTTCATCTCGAACTTCCATCACTAGTTCAAACTTTAAGTGTTGCACAATGCCACACTCAAAGTGCAACGCGTTTTTGGTATTTTTATGTGTTTTTGTTTTACTTACTGCACTGACATCATTCCGCTTTCTTTGAGAAATTCGTTAACAAACATGGAAGCTTTGGACATATTGGAGAAGAGAATAGATGCGCTGAACCGTGTGCTCGGTCCCTTGCCAGAAGCGAATGTTGGAGACGACGGCAACAGCGGTGCAAAGACTGCAAACATTGTGGACTCGCTCTGTTCTGCCAACGCCTTACTGGGCGAGGCGACGACGGGACGCGCACAGCTGCAGCAGACCGTGGGCCGTGCGGCGGAGCTGGAGAAGTATCTGGATCCCAACTACTTGGAGGAGCAGCAGCAGGTGCGCACCAAGGAGGTGTATATAAATGCGGTGGCGCCCGAGCTGTACGCCCAGAGCGAACAGCTGGAGCGGATCAAGCAACTGGAGCCGGCCCTGGGCGCTGAATACTTCCGCAGCATACCCGGCGAGTGCCTGGACAAGCTCAAGCAGATCACCGACAACAACGGCGAGTACGCACAGCAAAGCGAACTGATCGAGGAGAGCCTGATATTGGCCATGAAACGCTACGGCGAGATACAGGCGGGCCTGCTCACCTCTCTGGACGCGATGAGCGAGCGTCTCGACCAGGTCGAGCAGCGCATGGATCTACAGAAACGCGCCGACCTCACAAAGGATGTGCCCCCAAAGGACTGAGTGCTGCTCTTGATTTGCTGAAAGTATTTAAACTTAGAAACCTTGTTCCACTGTTTGCCTGTAAGATTTTTATTTAATATGCTAGCACAATACACGAATCTATTAACTACAACTTAAGCTTAACAAGCTTAGTTTGCTAATGAGTTCCCTTATGTGGGGAAGGTCGCTAAGATTGCCTTTTCCATATGCTTGCAGCTCTGTCCATTTACTTTTTATATCCATGCTGGGTTTATTCAAATTTTGTAAAGGAATGCATAAGCTATTGTCATGAAACTCTACATAGGTCTGGATAATTAATGAAAAAATGAGTTTTTGTTTGAAAAACTTTCTGTTTTTTAACCTAACCGAACCAAACTTAACAATTAAGAATCTGACTATTGCTCCCAACATATCTGCAATATATTATTAAGATCGGACAACTATACCGTATAGCTCCCATTGGAACATTCGACCGAAAAAGTAGTTCTTGTATGAAAATCTTTTTTATTTTTTATGCGATACAAACATGCCTACAAAAGATCTTATCAAAATTGAACGACTATATTGAATAGTTCTCAGGGGACGCTAAATTATTTTTTTTTCGAAAGAGTGATAAATATTTATTTTTAATAATGCATATATTAAATGGAGAATCAATCTAGAGGTCAAACTATGACCAAAATTCCATCAAAAATGAAAATCAGTTGAGTTTTGAGAAGCGTTGTTGTTTTTTATACTAATTATACCATAATCGAATAAAAAAAAATGTTAAATTCTATATTTTAAAAAAATATTTTTTTTTCGAAAATAAGTTATGGAGCAAAAGCTTTTTTTTTACCGAAAAATCAAAATATCTTATTTTCAATAATGCATATATTTAAATTCAGAATCAATCTAGAGGATAAAGCATGAAAAAATGCCATTAAACATGGAAATCGGTAAAATTTTGACAAAGTTATGGGCGTTTGAAAAATGGGAGCTATGGATCCGTCCAAAAACTTATTAATATTATACATATTTAATATCATATAGTTCCCAGAACAATGATATATTTGTTTCTTCAGATATCTGAACTAAACTTACTTTAAAGAGTTTTAGTATGCTTTCACTTTAACACCGTCAGACCACTATATCATATAGTGTTCGTAGAAAGAATCAGCCGAAAAGTTGATTACATAAAATTACCGTTGTGTGGTTAGGATCAGATATATATTGTACTTATGGAACTTATATGTAAGGGTATTTAAACTACGGCACACCGAAGAAACCTTTTCTCTTTCTTATTTATAATCGTTCACGAAGTGAAAAGAGTACTTGAATATTGTGTTTGTGTAATGTCCGTCTTGCTGACCGTCAGTCCGTCCGTCTGTTCGTATGAACGCAATTGTTTTCGCCGCTATCGAAGCTAGAGACTTGAAATTTGGAATATATACTCGTGTATACCCGCGTCAGATTAAGTGTTAAGATTTTTGGGCGTGGAAATCCGATAAAATATATTTATCTGCTTACAGTTAGTTTAGACAGCGAAAATCCATATCTCCCACAAGTTTAGAGCTAGAGTCACCAAATTTGTCAGGCAGATTTCTGCTGACCTCCCCTAAAGGTGAATACTCCAAAATAACAATAATAACTTAGGCCGTTTTCGACTGTTTTAAGCTCTTATTATACTGTGAACGAGTATTGCGCAGTCGGTTACACCCGACTGCAACGTTCTCTCTGGGTTTAGTCTTATAGTGGGGCTTAAAGCTAGCCGCGCCTCAGAAGCGCAGCTCGCCGCGCTGTATCTGCTCGTAGATGGACTGCGTGAGCGGAGCAAAGGCGCCGTCGGGCTGGGCGTAGAAGAGGTCGTCCTCGATGGCGGCGGGGTTGAAGGCCTGCTGCTGCAGCTCCACCTTGCGCAGCTTGAACGTGCCGGTTAGATCGATGCGCCGGAGGAAGCGCAGGAAGACCGGACGCGCGTAGTTGGGCAGGGTGGCGGCCAGTTGGGGGCCCAGCGTGGCGACGTCGAGTTCCCGCGTGGGATCGTAGATGGCCGCCATGCCGGCCCGGCCCTCGGTCTGGGGTATGCACACGCCGTACACGATGGTGTCCTTGTAGCTGACCAGGTTGCTCAGCTGAGCCTCCACCTCGCTGGTGGAGACGTTCTCGCCCTTCCAGCGGAACGTGTCCCCGGTGCGATCCTTGAAGTACAAATAGCCGCGCTCGTCGGCCACCAGCAGATCACCCGAGATGAAGGCCATGTCACCCTTGGCGAAGACGTTGTGCACGACCTTCTTGGACGAGGCCTTGGCGTCCACATAGCCGAGGAACTCCCGGCACGGATTGCCCCTCACAATCTTGCCGATGAAGACGCCCGGCTCGTGGGGCGCGCAGAGCTCGCAGAGACCGCGGGCGTTGCGGATGGGCTCGCCGGTGTGGGGATCGGCGCGGATGATCGAGATGGGATAGACCTGGGGCAGGATGCGCGACACGAACCCAATGGCGCCCACGGTGCTGTCGTTGTTCATGATGTTCGCATTGCCCTCGGTGGCGCCGTAGAACTCGCCCACCTTGGCCAGCTTGAAGCGCTCCACGAACTGCGTCCAAATCTGCGGACGCAGCCCGTTCCCAAACACCATGCGCACCTGATGCTGCCGATCGTGCGCCGCCGCCGGCGTGGCCAGTATATAGCGCGCCATCTCCCCGATATACTGGGCGATCTGGCGAGGAATTGCGAATGGAATTAGCCCTGAATGGGATTGCATTTAACTCCGGCTGAGTGCTCACCGTGCAGTTGAAGCGGGCGCAGTCGCTAAAGTAGCCCGAGGCGCTGAACTTCTTGCGTATGACCACCGTGGAGCCAAAGAGCAGCGCCTGCCCCATGCTCATGATGCCCCCAGCTGTGTGGTAGAGCGGCAGCGGCGTGTAGAACACGTCGTCCTCCCGGAAGCCCAGGGTGTAGTGTATGCCAGCGGCGATAAAGAAGTAGCTGCAGGCAGAGCGAAATATTTAGTGGCACAGTGGAATATTTAGTTATACTCGGGAAAAGAGTTCGTCTTTCTGTTCGTATGAATGCAATTTTGTTCGCTGCTATTGAAGCCAGAGACTTGAAACTTGGAATACCTAATCGCGTATATCCGTGTCAGATAAAGTGTTGTGATTTTTATGATACGACCACTCGGGGCGTGGCAATTAGATTTTATCTATTTATCTCACTTAGTTGGAATAATGTTCTCTAAAGATTGCGCGAGTATTTTTCGGTTACGCGCACTGGGGGCGAGGCAAGAAGATGAAATCTATATATGTTGGGTGCGGGTAAGCCGCGAATTTGCCCAGAATTATAGAGCTAGAGTCATCAAATTTTGCAGACAGTTCTTCCTTTAAAGATTGAGCCCGTTCCCAAATTACAAAATTCAATATTTTTCCAAAATAACAATAAATATTGGACCTCGTATTGTGCAGTCGTTTACACGCCTTTTTTACCTATAATAATTTAATCATATATTTAATTTAATAAGTCCTAATTCTAAAATAATAATATATTAAAATGAATATCGTCCTAAAGATTATCGTCGTCACAAAATTTGTTATCACAAATGTGCTTTCGCCACTAGATTGTTACCTCGTGTAGAGGTTATTTTTTATATTTTATAAATAAATCAATAGTTTAGTTAATCAATATTCAGAAATGAAATGAAGACCACAAGCGAACGATTTCTATACAGCTCGCATTACATTGAGCTTCAGCCTGATTATAGGGTAACTCCTAGTCGTGCCCTCTCCCCCAGAGTAGTCATCAATTGTTTTTTAAATTTACCGTGCATGAGTGATGACAGCTGCCTTGGGCAGACCCGTGGTGCCCGAGGTGTAGATGTAGACGAGCTTATCCTGGTGATCCGCGCGAGTGGCGCCCGTGGCGACCTTGTCCCTGGGCGCCGACTCCAGCAGGGCGTTGAGCTGCTGCGCCAGGCCCTGGGTGAGGCCGTCCGTGGGGTCGGCTGCGCTGGAGTCATCGTTGAACTGGTAGAGCGCCACGTGGGCGGGCAGATCCTTGGCTATGTCCATGACGGCCGATCTGTAGCTGATGCCGTAGATGAGCGCCGTGCAGTTGCCCACCTTGATGCTGTGCTGCAGCGAGGCGCCGCGCAGATTCGTGTTGATCAGCGGCGTGATGACGCCGATCTTGGACAGGCCCAGCCAGGTGGCCACGAACTCGGCGCGATTCTCGAGCAGCAGCCCCACCACGTCGCCCTTCTTGTACCCGTGGCTGTGGAACACGTTGGCCACGCGATTCGCGTGCTCGTTCAGCTGCCGGAACGTCCACTTCTGCGACTCGCTGACCACGGCCAGCTTATCCGGATGCCGCGCCACCTGCGCCTCGAAGATGTCGCCCACATTCAGATTCTTGCGTTCCTGGCGCTTTATAAACAACAGCACGCGAATGTAGGCGATCAGAGCGCTGTAAGAGCAACGGGAACAGGTCAGTAAGAAGTGGGAACGTTGCAGTCGGGTGGAACCGACTGCGCAACACTCGTTTACAGTATAATAACAGCGTAAAACAGGCGAAAAAAGCCCTTTTTTATTTTTTATTTTACAAAGTTGTTTGTTTTCAAAGGGCGGGAGTGGGCGCGGTGAAAAAATTTCGCCTCGATATTTAGAGGAGCTCAGCAGAAAATTATCTGCCTAATTTGGTGACCCTAGCTCTACAATTGTGGGAGATATATATACATATATTGGGAGATACATAGATTAAAACTAAGGAACCACGTTTGAGTCATATGTATATTGAGTATTAGTAATCTGCTTGATAAATTATTTTCTTATGGGTCTAGCTTTAAAATTGAGGTAGATTAATCGGTTTTATCAAATTGCCACGCCCCCAGTGGTCGTAACCAAAAAATCTTAACAATTTATCTGACGCGGATATACACGTGAATATATTCCAAATTTCAAATCTCTAACTGCAAGATCGGCGAATAAAATTGCGTTCATACGGACGGACTCCAAGGCGAATAATTCAAAAACCTAATGTTATCAATATATTTTTCACTTCGTTGAAGAGCAAGTGCAT
Source organism: Drosophila sordidula (assembly GCA_035047465.1). NCBI lineage: Eukaryota > Metazoa > Arthropoda > Insecta > Diptera > Drosophilidae > Drosophila > Drosophila sordidula. The sequence goes on from JAWNPQ010000290.1 coordinate 985,740, forward strand.
CCACTTGGGCTTACATGGTGTCCCGCGGACCCGTCACGGCCGCTATGTAGAACCAGCGCCAGCCCGGCTTCACCAGCAGCAGCAGCACCAGGCTGCCGTAGAGCGCGGCCAGCCCGTACCAGGTGCCCTCGTAATACCAGACCAGGGCGGTGCCCGCGGTGAGAATGAGGGCTAAGAGCCCCAACAGCAGCCAGCTGCAGCAGGTGCCTTTTTTATTGTCTTCATTTTCTATGCTGATTTGCACATCTTTTGATGCAGGCTGAAATAATTTTATATAAGTTTTAATTTATTTGCAAATAGAATTAATTTTGTATCTATAATATGCGCTTTCGATCTCGGGAACTATGGGAGTTGCAGCCAAAAAATACTAAAAGCGAATATTTTCTTTTTAAAATTAGAATATATAATAATATATTTAATTTGTAATGAATTATAATTAGAATATAAAAAAATGTTTTTTTTTATTATGATTGTGCTATATTAAATTTTGAATAATTAAAATAAAATCGATATCTCATAACGTAAAAGTTAAATTGCGTCTGACATATAAGCAAAGAATATTTAAACGCTGCTGATCAAATATATAATTAGTGCTTGATTTGCATAGGTTAATTAGAGGTTATTGAAGCTTTTAAAATCCCTCTCTCACCTCTCTTGAAACCTAAGTAAACCAGTTTTCTTAGCAACTAATTAAAAATATTTTATGTGTGGAAGAAAGAAAGTCAAAATAAATAATTAATCTAAAAATGTTTTTTATATTCTTTCAAACATATTTTACGTTAAACAGAAAAGGACTGTTTTCTTAGGCGTGCCAAAGATTAAATACCCTAACAAACATTTAGAATTTCTTTAGTTTTATCGGTTTTTCCAATTTAAGCTATGAATATAAGGTTTTTACTTTTTTTATAATTATCATATTTCATGTTTATAAAGTCTACCTTTCTAAACCCGTACGGTTAAGGCATTCAAATGGCATTTAAAAATTACCATTCAAAAAATGTTACCATATTTGTTCAAAATTGCAATTTTTAATAAAAAATGTTCAATTTTGAAATCAAAAACTTTTGATTTCAATCATTTATACAGTATTCCAAAAAGGCAAATATATTTAAAAATCGAACTAATTTTAACGAGATGTGGTTATTTCAAGTTTTGAAAAACAAATGGACTTTAGTTTTTCTCGTTGTTTTCTATAAGGCAATTAAATGTTATTGTGAATTTATAATACGTTATAATACATGTTGTCGCCTTAGCCCATTAAATTTGCGAACTTTAAGCCGTTTAAGGTCAAGTTAATCAAGTTTTATAATAACCCGATTGAGATCGCAATATTTGCGCCCGACTTTTGTATTACTCAGCTTAATGAACGAGTTAACTTTAAAAAATAATAAGTTTCTTTTGTTTGAGGCAAAGAAATCAATTTTAACAACGAAGAAGTTTATAGTTTTTTCACATATTAACATAATATTTTTTCTAAGCAAACTTCAAGCCATATTTTAAAGCATTTCGCGACCTCATCAAAGTCGTGGGTTGCCTTTTATCTTTTCGCATTTGTTGCTAATTGTCAGTTGTTTAATTTGCACATCAAATCTTTAACTCATTTGCAGTATTATTCAATCACTTAACGCTTTATTTGCACAAATGGTTATAAGCAAATATAAATATTGGAATATTTGTGGTTAATTATCAAATCTGTGACCAATGCGGTTCGAGATCTCTTTGAAATGCATCATCGCCTTGTGCTGGGCATCGGCTGCCAGCTTATTGGACAAACGGATCAGAGCACAAATGGTCAGGGCCGCGGTCAGACCCAACAAATAGAACAGTATCTGAAGTGGAGGTCAGTTCCATGAGCTACAGGTGGGCAGATTGTTGGCTATAATTTACCTTGTGCCAGACACTGAAGCGTACGTCGTGAGACGAGTACCCTCCCTCCTCGACTAATGGCACATTGTCGGTGCTTTTCATCATGGTTCTCAAATATTTGCCTGGCTTTATGGCTCTGTCAGATTCTTCATCTAGCTTCACAATCTATGTTTCGATTCGGAATTTTCTGATGCTTAAGTCTAGGCTAATGAGAATATTGAGTATGCTTTATAAAAGAATTGGAAAAATTTTTTTTAGAATTATTATAATAAAAAAATCAGAATCTTTATATCATAGATTTTTTATATAAATAAATAAATTATATGTTATACAGAAACCTTATAAGCATACACATGGCGTAGGCAGCGGAATTCAGGGGTTCAGTTTGTAAAAACAAATCCTCAATATCCTCAAATTAAATAAAATTTATTTTGAAACCCCCTAAAATTGAGCGAAAATTCATATTAAATAAACAAATTTACACAATAAATACATTCTAAATCATTAATGTGACTTAACCAAAAAAAAATTGAAGTAACAGAATTTAAGTACTTAAAATTAATTTTTTTTAATAATATTGTGCACAACCTTTTCTATATGAAGTTCTGCTTGAAAGCTTTTATTAACATATTCGGAATTTAAAAAAATTTGGAAATAACAATTTTGTTCGGTAGTTAAGTCGGCTTTTGACAACTCATTTAGCACAAAATTCTTTGTTTTAATTTCCGTGTGTCTTAACACACTATTAAAATAATTGAAGCTATATATGTGTATAAAATTATGTTTATGCGAACATAAGTTAAAAGAGAGGTAAAGTCGACTATTTGTTCCTCATTAGATCATCTTCTACTTAAGTACTCATTATGTATTCCCCTTAAATTTAGTGTTAAGTCAACAACAACTACTTCCTTATAAATGATATACCAAAATTATTTAATCTTCTAATGCCATGGTTATCTTGAGCATGCTTAACAAACACCTGGTGTATAAAATGCCTACTATTTGGCTATAAAAAGCAGCACTGTTTGGTAAGCAAACTGAATGCAAATGGATACTCTACAGATTTTAAGATAGCTCTTAAATTTCCACAAGCCGTAGAACACTCGAAAAACTTTCAACCGAAGCCAGCGTAAGATGTGCGTTATAAAAGCAAAAATAAAATAAATATATCCATTCTGTCAACAACTTTAGTGTTGACCTACGCCATGGACTTGACTTTCAAACCCAGTCAACCATTAAAAATACGACACCAAAATTTAGATGTGACTGAATCGCTTAGCGACTACATGAAACTTGTTTCAGAAACTCAAATCTCGGGCGGAGTACTATGATCGATGTTTATACTTAATACACATGTAGTATATGTGTTATACACACATATAAGGCGACTGCGCGTATAAATTCTGCAGCATAAAAAGGCGGTCAAAACAAAGCAGAAATCAAAACAATTAACAACGTGCGTGAGGTGGTTAGACTATGAGATTCCCTATAATTGGGTGAGATTTTCTTAATTATGCAAAATGTGAGTTTATACATAATCCACATATGTATTTAAACATAAATCGTGTTGGTTCGGTGGTTCGATTTTCCTGGTTTTCCACGTCTACAATAAAGACAGGTTTTGGTTCGAATCTTGAGTTGTCACTTTATTTTATATTTTAAAGGAATATATTATAATTATTATATATATGAAAATGTATTAAGAGGGAGCATATTTTCCAGACAACTCTGCAGCATCTGAGGTCAGAGCATATTATACATTTTTGAGTTAAATATTTTCTGTCCTACTGTTCTACTGGGTTGGTTCAACTCAATTTTTGGGTTTATATAATCCACATATGTAGATAAACATAAATCGTGTTGATTCGGTGGTTCGAGAATCTGGTTTACCACGTCTACAATAAAGACAGGTTTTGGTTCGAATCTTGAGTTGTCACTTTATTTTATATATTTTAAAGGGATATATTATATTTATTATATATATGAAAATGTATTAAGAGGGAGCATATTTTCCAGACAACTCTGCAGCATCTGAGGTCAGGGCATATTATACATTTTTGAGTTAAATATTTTCTGTCCTACTGTTCTACTGGGTTGGTTCAACTCAATTTTTGGGTTTATATAATCTACATATGTAGATAAACATAAATCGTGTTGATTCGGTGGTTCGAGAATCTGGTTTACCACGTCTACAATAAAGACAGGTTTTGGTTCGAATCTTGAGTTGTCACTTTATTTTATATTTTAAAGGGATATATTATATTTATTATATATATGAAAATGTATTAAGAGGGAGCATATTTTCCAGACAACTCTGCAGCATCTGAGGTCAGGGCATATTATACATTTTTGAGTTAAATATTTTCTGTTCTAGTGGGTTGGTTCAACTCAATTTTTGGTCAAGTGGTACATCATTTTAAAAATTGTAAATAAAGCATCGTACTTTCTGTTAATTATTGGATTTAAACATTTTTTATTTTTGTATTTTTTTAATTTGCTGCTCTTAGTAGATGTAAATCGAAGGTCGGTCAGGGTAGTCACCTACTGCCTGTTACATACAACAGGTAAATTTCAAAAAAGCCCGATTACCCGTTTCTTCTACATACAGGGCATATAAAGCATCCGAATGAAAACTGGTTTAGTAGATGTGTTTTTTGTATTTGTTGTCTTTGGTGGCACACAGTCAGGTTGGCTGGTTCCAGATCGAGCACAAAAACCAAAAATGTTAATAATAAGTATACGACCGTCGATAGTTTACCTGCGTGGAGTTCAAGGCTGTCGCACCGTGGCCAGGGGCAACAGCATCGTTCATTTTGTGATTTGTGTGACGGTGACAATAACAGTCGGTTAACAGAGCGGCTAACAGTGTTGATTAACAGCAGCTACCTGTGGGTAATTAAGTAGCCAGTTGTTACTGTTTTTTCTCCTTTTTTTCTGTCTTGCTTTTGTTATGTGTATTTGTTACTTTCAAAATGAAATTGCGGGTAATTAGGCGCGAGTGAGATCTGAATTGCAATTGTGACTGACACAAAGTAAAATTGCTTTTTTTTTCTACGTTGTGGATTTTGGCGTTGACTGAAACTGGAGGCTGCGATCGGGGCCTTTTGTATTTTTTTTCGTGTGTGGCTCAAGGTGAGTTATATTTTTGGGATCTGGGCTTGGCGCTCGTCGGTTGTGGTTGCCGTGTGGTTTATGCGTGTCGGTAATTGTAAAAAGCTGCTATTTTGCATAAACGGATGCAATTTTTTGGCGGCTCATTAAATGGTTTATGCCGGCAACGCGTTTACGATCTTGTGGCATCACAACTCGACTTTAAACTATTTTAATGGAATTTTTATGTTTTCAAACACCTAGGAGAGACCTTTCAGTTAAAGTGGCTTTGCTTAAGGTGTGATTATAAGAGCAAAGCAATATGAAAGTAATCAAAGTCAGCTTTTAAAAGCTATGAACTCCACGCCTTAGGCTCTCCTTAAAAAGTTGTTTTTCTTAATTAATTTGAATTGTTTTAGTATAATACTAAACTATCTGACAATTTCTTCTTATTTGAGAGTATTTGAGAATTGAAGTGGATAGAAGCATGCAACATGTTCAATACTAAAGGTAAGTGCTTCTGAATAATCTAACTACGTTTTTATAAACTAACAATTTTTGCTTCGTTTTAATTTACTTTTACTTTACTTCATTTTCAATTATAATAAAATAAATGTATCATTACTTTTGTATATTTATTTGAAAGTCAATATATTATTTTGTTGCAGTTTTAGAAAGTTTACCCTATTCACAAAAGATGTTTATAAACAAAATTTAAATTATGATCACAAACTATTAAGCAACCCTTATTATTTATATTTAAAAAAATAATAAATAGAGAAAAACAAACTTTTTTTAAAAGTGATGGATAACTAAAAAAACTAAATAATATTATTTGATATTTTTTTCATTCATTAAATTTGAAGCACTTGCTCGTTTATCTTTTACCAAAAAGTTGAAAAACTAAAAAATATTTAATAAATCAACCAAAACTGCGTAATAAACAAAAAATGTTTAAGCATTATTTAATTTATAATACTTTGAAGTAGGAGCATTTTGATTTATATTGTAATTATTTTCAATTCAAGGTTTACTCGTGTATGTATAGTACCAAAAAATTAATACTAATAAATTAATCACAAAAACTATTTAAAATTTTTATTAATAGTTTATTTTTTTTTCTATTTTGCTAAATAGTTTTTTAAGCTGCATAAACTACAAATGTCTCGATACTGTTGCGCATAAACGTCAACTGCCGCCTTTTGCCAATTGTTGACTTAAAAGTTTGTTGAATTATGCGGCTGTTTGTTATATTTGCACATGCCACATTCAGTTGTTATTGTTTCCTTGTTGCAGTTGCCATCATAATTATGAGGCCCACATCCCACTCGCAGCAGCATTAACAACAGCCGCAATTGCCACAACAATCGCTGCAATGTTGCTGATAATGATGATGAGGCATCTTCACTTTCACTGAGTTTTTTTCCATCTTTCTGTTATTTTTGTCTTGTTTCACTCTTGACGGTTTTTGCACCTTAACTGTGGCACAGCCAAACAGAGTTGGCCAGCCCAAAAATATATAAACATAAACTACTCAAAAGTTGAAATTGGCTAAAATGATGTTTAAACTTAAGTTTTTTTGCACGCACTGAGAACTTTTGTTGCACATTCGATTTCCGTTGGGTTTTTGGTTGTTGTTGCAGCCCAATTCAATGTTGCATCTTTTGTATTCGTTTGCCGGTCGCGTCTTTAGGCCAGCAGCTCAGCTCGTCAACTGCGCCCAAAAGCCGAAAGCCAACGCTAAAGCTGATGGCTTGAAAAGGCAAGCGGCTTTTGTTGCTGCCGCTGCTGGCGTCGACGTCGACGTCCGCATTGCCAACAGGTTGATACGATGTTAACTCGGGCGCACAGCTGCACCTGTGTGTATGTTTGTGTGCGAGTGTGTGTGTGTGTGTGTGTGTGTGTCTGCTTGTGCGTTTGCATTGTTATAACAAGTAACTCAGATACAATTTGATTGCTGGCTCTGATTGAAGTTTTTGCTCTTTGCCTGCAAATTTTCATATTGTTGCACGCACGTGCAAATTGCTGGCTGCAATATACCCTGTAATAAGTGGGTAATTCAGCTTGCGGTTAGTTACATAATTCTTGACGCACTGGTAGAATCCCGTTTGTGCTTCATTGTTTTTAGCATTATTCAAATTATCTTCTGTTGGAAGAATCCGTAAAACGAAAAGAAACCTGTTTTTTGTTCTTATTTTGCACATTAGAAGCATGCGGAAATTAATTTAACTGCTGCTCCATATATTGAAATTATTCTGGTTTGCAAAAACAACATTATTAGCATATTATTAACAAAATTTCAATTTCAATGTATTTTTAACTGTTGAAGCATTAAAAGCATTAAATAAAAGCTATTTTTCTCTAAATTTAGAAACATAGCCTTATATTTTTTATTATTCTATTTGAATTTTTTTATATTTCTTTATTGACTTTTTTAAATTTTTGCTGGCTTAAAACTTTTAAACAAAATGGAAGTTTCATAAGACAAGAAAAGAAAATTTCTAAAACTCAAAAAAGTACCGGATTTCTGAGAATACATTTTTCAGAGTATTCCCTAGTTGTTAATGCCAATTTTTCGCATTCTGACAGATCGTTTTTTTATATGTTTGCTGGGCAATTGCCGTTAACATTTCAGCAAGGGGCGTAAGAACGCACAATGTCGCCAATCAGTGGGAGCGAAAGAGAGAGAGAGAGAGACGTTAAGAAATTTCTATTAGAAATTCTGCACACAGCGCGTTAAGGGTAGGCTGAGGGCGGGGCGGGGCGGGGCAGGGTTCACGACGATTGCATTTAATTCGAAACACGTGTTTTGCTCTGCACTCTTTGGCATATTTTGTTGTTGTTCTTTTGATTCTCTCTCTTATACGAGCAATTCATGCGTTGCTTTGTCGCTGCTCCCCTCCGTTGGGAGGGGGCTGCCCCCCTTTCCCCCTCCACTATGATCTTGCGTTTGCGTGCAGACAAATGCAACAGCGTGCAGCAAAGCTCGGCATTTACATACACTGATGCACTGATGTACATATGTAAACTGAGTTACAATATACAGATATATATCTATCTACAGACTTGCATGACTTGGCTAAATTGTCTCAAGAGCAGAGCACAAACTGAACTGTAAGCACTTATGGAGATTTTGGAACGGGGTTAATTGTTATTGCAAAACAGTTTTCGAAGTTTTGGGGTGAATGGTATTTAAAGGTTATATAAACGATATTTATGTTACATATGTATACAACAAATAAGTAAAGTTTCGAGTTCATTTTTTTTTAATATCTAAAATGATAAGACAAAACAAAATTAGAGTTATTTTTTAATAAATTATTATTATTTTTAAAGCATGTATTAAGGGAATTATGGGAGACAAAATGTGTTAAAAAAATTAAAAGAATATGATAGTAAATAATGATAATAAGAACAAGTTCTGTCCACTTAAGAGTAGACGATATATATTATATGGAAAAGTTAGTATAAAACATGTTCTGTAATATATAACTATAGTAAGTTCTACCTAATATAGTTTACAATTCCAATTGGTATTGCTTTATCCAAAAGCCCTATCCATATATTTGTACAACTGTATTTCACATGTGCCTATAATGCGCAGCTTATAAAACATTTAAAATAATCTGACTGTTAAACGTCACAATACACGCGAATAAAGAGATTATGAATCATTTGTACGGGTTTTTTAATTCTATTGTGCTTTATCGCATAATTGTACAAGCCGTTTTCTAAAGTTCAATTAACTATTTACAATAAGTAGGGAAATCTCTTATAAACAAGTAGCTGTAATTGTGTTTACAAACAGATTAAGAATATTGATTTATGGATTTGATTATGGATGACGAAATACTCTCAGGTTTACACGCATATCTCAGGCCCTAACAAACGGTTATGCGTTTATGGACATTAAGTGGAAATTATGTGAAATTAATTGAGACTTGTGTCAACTAATAATTTTTTGTAAAATGTCGTATATATAGATTCTTTTCAGTACAAATTTAGAAATAGATTTCTTCATAATATATATGCTTGAATGACATGATTACAGAATTTTAATAAGAAATCTATATTTAACATGGAAAAAATTATGAAAATTTTATTAACGAAATACAATTTGTAAAATAAGAGTTTAATATTTACTATTAATTTCTTAAATAAATGTTTCTTAATATTATTTAAGTAAAAAAAAATTTTGTGTTTATTTTGCAAACTTGCATTAAATAAACACTCTAATAGTTGGCAGCGATTTGAAAGTTAAAAATAATTAGTCAAATTTTAATTGTTCAATATTTATTTAGTTTCTCGAATTTCCTCGTTCACCTCCCAGTTTTTTTCAATCGGATATCCCGCTAGGAAATGTACCTGCTTAACATTGGCATCATCTTTCAGCAACAACTTTCAATGGCAACTCATGCATGGGCACTAAGAATTTTTATAGCTATGGCAATCAACAGTACCCCGACCATATAGATACTATAGCTGCATATAAACACGCACACAAACAAATTTAACAAGGCAGCAAAGAAATGCCCGACATTCAACGGACTTTTTCACACATTGCCGGGACATAAATGTGTCTGTCCGTGCAAAAAAAAAGGGAAAAAAATAAAAATAAAATAAAATGCAGGAATATATATATATATGTATATGCATATGAGTGCTTATGTAGGGTTGTATATAAATATATATACCCTTGCGCCCTTGCGCTCTTCCCCCCGATTTTTGTGTGAAACACTTGAGGGCCTCCGATCTTGTTGTTGTTGCTGCTGCTGCTGCTGCTGCTGCATTTTGTCAAGTGGATTCTTTGGTCTGAGATCATTAAAATAACATCGTTAGTGCGCTTATAATGAAGTACTAAACAGCAAATCCCAAAAACTGAATATTGTCAAGTGGCTGGGCCGATGTTTAATGTCTCCGCGCTTGGCACATGATTAGTTTTCGAGACCCATTGACGCCGCTGAAGGCGTTCCAGTCCAGCGCCAAAAAGAAGAAGAAAAATAAAATAACAATAGAGAAAATATGTAATTCGAATTCATTTCTATTTCAAAGTCTTATATTACGACAGCCGGCAGCACGAATTGATGGATGCGACCGTGAAAAGCGTGGCGTGGAAAACGCGCATCAGCGTCCATCAGCAGCTCTAGCTGGAGCTATATTATATTATATATGTACATACAACTGCGAAAAAAAAAATAGCACCACTATGACATTTTTTCTTATTGATCAAAAAAATAACAATTAGTATTGCGATATTTTAAAAATTTGATATTTAATATATTGCTTAGTATTCCCCCTAAACGAAAAGGTAGTACTTCGGTGTAATGGTAATAGATTTTATTTTTTTTTTTTAATTTTAAGGGAGAAGGTCGAAAAAATGGCGGAAAAAATAATAGCACCACTTTTCAAATATTCACTTAAAATTATAAAAATGAGAAATATTTAAGACCTTCATTATTTAAAGATAATTGTGTGTCAAAACTAAGAATATTTTATCAATTGAATATATAGTTGCGATACCTTTATTGGAAATAAAGGCTGCTTAACGACTTGGCATCGATTCAACCAAGTCCTGGTATCGTTTCAGAGGAATTTTCCACCAGGACTCGTAAATTGCTTGCCAAAGTGATCCGTTGCTAGTTGGTTTAATACTAGCAACTGCCTTTTTGACATTAGCCTATAGATTTTCGATCTGCTGGCTGCACAGCGCACTCCAAAACGTTCACTGGTTTTCTTTTGAACCATTCCTTTGCTTTCCTGGTGGCGTGTTTGGGGTCATAGCCTTCTTGGAAGACCCATAATAGCGCCATTTTATACTCTACTTAGAGTAGCATTACTGCATCTAACATATTGACGCAACCGTGTTGGTTCATTATGAGTTTGGCTCAATGTATTGGACCTACTCCTAATAACAAAAACAAGCCCATACCAGTATGTTTGGCCCACCATGTTTAAAAGTCTTTGTAGTGAATTTTGGATTGTATTTTGAGCTTTAAGGGTACTAGACGTTCGAACGAGAGTCTTTTCTACCAAACATAACAACTTTACTCTCATCTGTTCATAAAATATTACTACATTTTTGGGTTGACCAATTTTGATGATTCTTTGCTAACTTCATGCGCTTGGCAATATGTTTCGCGTTTAAGGAAACGGACCTTTCTTGGGCTGCAAACATTTAAATTTTCTTGTTTGACACATATGTGAACTGTTTTCACTGTCACAGTTGTATTAAGCTCCTTTTTTTATGTCAGTTGCAGCCTTGAAAGGATACTGTGTGCTCTCGAGGATCAACACTTTGACGTAAATCTGTCGTATAGCTCCTTTTTATCTACGTGTTTCATCGTTTTCTTTATAGTTTATGTCATTTAGTATATTTTTAATTGAAAAGCCAATCAATCGACCAAGTTATCTCTTTGATTTTCCATACAATATCAATTTTCTGATGATTTTGCACTTTTCCGTATTCCAAGGCCCATTGTATCAATAATTTTGGATTTTTTTTAAACATAATGCTTAAAATAATGAAATCGAAGTTAAATCTCTTGAGTACGTGCTTTTTGTCGAAGAAACTGTACGAAATTTAACGTTTTTCATGAAAAAGCATAAGTGGTGCTATTATTTTTTCCGCCATTTTTTCGACCTTCTCCCTTAAAATTAAAAAAAAAAAATAAAATCTATTACCATTACACCGAAGTACTACCTTTTCGTTTAGGGGGAATACTAAGCAATATATTAAATATCAAATTTTTAAAATATCGCAATACTAATTGTTATTTTTTTGATCAATAAGAAAAAATGTCATAGTGGTGCTATTTTTTTTTTCGCAACTGTATATATCTGCGTGTGTGCTATAATTTGCCTTTGGGGCCGCTCCCGCGCTGTCAGAAATTAATCTTTTCGGGCAGCCGCCAGATGTTGCCTGCTTGCGGTTTGACTGGGCGCAAAGTGTCAAGCGTTTACATCAAATGATGCAGCGGACACTGTTCCCAGAATGCCCCAGCAGTGAAAAAGAGAGAGAAGAAGAGGAAGAGCTACCAACCAGCAACCATTTTGCCAGCGTTGCTCTGTAAACGGTTTTTGTGATTTGTTTTCCCTTTTTTTTTTTGGGAGTTCAAACAGCCATTTTACTTAGTTACTTCCTGGCTGCCTTCCCGAGTCACTAAAATCTTTTTGTGTAAATAAACAAAAAGTACGGCAATTGGCGTTGTTGTTGTTGTTGTTGCTGTTGTCTTTTCATTGGCGACCGCCAACGCTGACGTGACGTCGCTGCCAGCGTCGTCGTCTTTGGGCTGTGCTTTTTTATGGACGCTTTTTTGTTTATAGACAACAACTACATGGGGGTTTATGTGCTGCGCATCTTCGGCTGAAAAAATATAAAAGCAAAATATTTATGCGACCGACGCGAGGCCCGCCGTACCAGCTACCAAACGGACGGACAAATTTACGGACAGACGGACGTGCGAGCGGGCGGGCGGTCGATTCTTTTTCTGTTTGCCCCCTTTCGCGCCTCTGTGCGATTACCCGATTTTTATACACTATGCGTATCTGTAAAATGATTGATACTCAACAGGGTATATTTACTAGTGGGGTGATTTTGTGGAGTAGGTAAAAAATATATCTGTTGAGACACTTCTTAAAATGAAAACAGCATTAAGCAGATTTCATAATAAATTAATTGTAATGAAATGAATAATATACAATTATTATAATAATAACTGTTAATGTTGTATTTCTCTGAATGCTTTTAAATTGTTTATTGCATACTCTTAGGAGTTTGCAGAAAATTATTTATAATATTCAGTATTTGCAATTGCGTATTATTTTGTGAAGTTGCAACTAACAACGTTATCGTTCATTTAATTTTAATATTTAATTCCTTAAATTTGTTATTGATATAAAGTTTGATATCAATTGTATTTACCTTATAAATATATTTACACATATCTGTGTAAGCAGACCTCTATCCCAAAATTAAAAAAACAAGCACACTAAAATATTAAAAAAGGATACAAAGAATTTATGCTCATTAAGATCATTGTCATTATTGATATGGGTTCAAATTAAATAATTCAAATTTAACTCCAAATAAAATAAATAAAATAAAGCCGCATAAGTATTGCTAAACAGTATTTTGTTTTGTTTGTTATTTATTATTTTGGGCATTAAAAAATATAAACGCTTAGAAGAGTTTTAAGAAAACAACTAAAACCAGTCTTTAAGTATAAATAGACAATGTTAAAGAGAATGTATTCAATATAAGATATTCATAAAATCCATTAATTAGCTCGCTCCCATTGCTGTGAATATTTTTATTCTTTGGCAGACTGTTGCAATTATTTAAAATACAACATTATAGAAAATACTTTATTATCATTGTACATGTCTAAGTTTGCTTAATATAAACATAAGATCTATAGGGTATAACATAGTCTATAGCTTATACACTGCAATTTTACCAACAGTTTTACATGCCTTTTTTATAGTATATATTTTTACGCACATACGAATACACGGAGATACAAGTTGATGCAAGTGTGCGTGTGTGTATATGTGTGTACGTGTACACATTAGTTCGTCTAGTACATTAGCGTAACTTGTTGTTGCTTTTGTTGTTGCTGCCGGCGTTGACGGGCGATGCCAGCTCGGACGGTTGCCATTAGTCAGCTGGGTCAACTTATGAACTTTGATCGTTGATTGATCGCCAAATGCACTCGTAATGCAGGCGCAGCAAAAGCAACAACAACAACAACAACAACAACATTAACAACAGCAACGTGAAGAAGAAGCAGCAGCAGTTGATTGGATGTTGGTCCGGTTCGACAAATGTCTGAACACCTCGCAACGAGAATATTGATTTTAATTACGCAGTCTGTGCATATTTTGTCGCTCTCAGCGTTGCGTGAAGCAGATGTTCTACTTAGTGAGGGTTCGCGCGGTGGGGCAAGGGAGAGAGACACGGAACAGGAGAGGGGGCGAGGGGTAGCTTCTCACTAAAAATCAATCAGCAGGCCACAAATGAGTCCGGTTTGCCTTCTGGGTCACAATGCAGTCTCCGTCTCCGTCTCCATTCCCATCCCCATCCTCATCCCCGTTTCGGGCTTCCGTTCTTCTTAGAGTAGCTGCGCGCACTTTGAAATCCGAAACGCCTCGTATATTTTTTGGACACACCGTGTTGCCTGCAACATGGGGGCATGTGTCTGGCCCGTAGCGGCCTGCAATTGTTTTAGATTTTGTTTTAATGGTTTTGCCAATAAATAAAATCATTCATAGAAATCATAAATAAATTGCCATTAATATTCTACACGGCCGCAACTCAGTGAAAATTTGTATATATAATTCCAGTGTATTGCACTGCTCAGTTATTGCCTATATAATACTCGTATGATTTTGTACTCATTTCTAGCTTTAACTGCACTTATAATGAGTTTAAGCACATATTACTTATTTGTTCATCAAAGACATGTCATAAAAACTGAGCAAATATATTTTTTATTTGTGCTGTTTATTATGTTGTTTTAATTTAGAGCATTAAATTCATTTGTCTTTAAGTTTACATATTTACTTTCGAATGTTTAGTTTTTATCATTTTCGAGAAAAGCTTAAAAACAACTGATCTTAAAACTGAAAAACTAAGAACAAAAACTATTTGTTATATTAAAATGTAAACATCCTATTAAAAATCCGATTTTTTTTCGATATAAAATCAGATTGATATAAGGCAATAGAGTCCTTGAAAGTTCTTAAAATAAACTATTCAAAAGAAATAAAATTATATCATAGCGAAAAGTACTTATAAAAGACAGGTAAATAAAGATTATTAATAGGACTTGTGTCTCTTAAGTATCTTTTAAAGTACTCAAGAAAATACTTTCTGAAATTCCGTATACATTCAATCTATAATGTATATTTATGCACTGTTTATTCATTAGACTTACTTCCAGTGAAAAACTGCATCTAATTAAATGTGGAACTTGGCAGGCCGACAAAAAAAATACAATCATGATTTATATGGCTATTGCCTAGTTAAACGCCCATTTGCTGGAATTTTGAATGAGGAAAAAATACAAAAAAAAAGGAAAAGAAATGCTCAACACACACTTGGTTCAGGGGTCAAAGTCAGGGAAGCATTTCGACGCTGCCAGGCGGCGCCTACTTCAAGTCGGATCAAAGGACACAAACACAACACGCATCCTTCGCCAACTCCCACACGCATTGTTTTCATTTCATTTACGAGTCGAGCTGAGCCGAGCCAAGCCGAACATATGTTGGGAAAACTTGATGGTTAACGGCATGAGGTCCTTGGTCCCAGGTCCTTGCTGTGATTCGCAGTCCTGCCGCGGCGGCGCATAGCACATGCCATTGATTGCCATGTGCGCACATCGAATAACAATCGTCCTTAACAGCCATGTGAATTTGGCATGCAAAAAAACAAAGCCGAAAAAGAGGAAAAATAATGGAATAATAGAAAACAGAAAATGGCTTGTCCTTGCTGTGAGGAGCGTATATGTATATATGTACATATATGAGCTGCGCCTGCCCATTTCTAAATTTAGTTACACAATTTATGAGCGCGTTATTTGAGATGATCTTCAAATGCTTTTTACGCGCTCGAAACCAAACATGGGGGGCGTTGACAGTTCGGAGCTGGGGTAGTCTACGCTTCCCATCAAGGTGGTTTTAGGTATATATTCCAAGATGCTCCTGAGCCACAACCGCATTACGACTGCGCTTTAAGGAAACTCTAGCTCTCGATTGCATTGAGTGGAACTAAAAATGTTTTGTTGCCTTAAAAAAACAGAAGGATTTTTGGTATCCAATAACAGCAAAAGTATTGTATATTTTCTTTAATTTATTTACATAAGAAAGATCTTTAATGGATCGGCGTGGAGTTTGAAAATTAATTTTATTTTGATCTTATAGAAAATTTTATAAATAAATTTTAAATGCGAATGTAGGTCGTTAGCATAGAAAAATGCAAAATACGTTTGTTTAAAATATGAAATTATAAATAAATCATATTGATTGGTATTTAAGATTTATATAAAATTCATATTGCGAATGTAAGTCGTAAAAAAATATACTTTTTTTTTACAATTTTAATTATAAAATAAACTTTGAATGACTTAGATTATTATTATTCACAGATCTGCGAGAATTTATGATATTTCTATTCTTTATTTACAAATCGAAAGGGTGAATATTGGCTTTGCGAACAATTTTTTTCGGCGTTTTTATAAATAGAAACTTCAAAATTGCGTCAGACTAATTTCCCTTATTTCTGATCACGCCCCATACAGTCTAATAGCTAGAGCCAACAAATTTGGCAGAAAGATTGCTGATAGCTTCTTAAGAATGCAAACCACTCAAAAAATGTTTCGGTTTTGAGATGTTATTCGACTGAGAGCAGAGTATTGCACAGTCGGTGGCAGCCGACTACTTTTATCAATAAACTCTTGTTTATAAACAATCTATATGCAGCACAATTCTCAGTAATTTAGCTAAAAATGCTTTTCAAATACTCTCACATTTTATTGGAAAAGAACCCCCCTTAGCTCACACCTCAAGAGATAGAGAAAGAGAAAGAGGGAAAGACGAGACAGGGTCACACTTTACCAGCACCTCTTCAAACACTCGTAAGTATCCACGAATGCAAACGAATAACTTTAGCCTGTACGCGTTCTTGATCTAGCCCACTTTCGAGTATGCTCGAGTCGAGTGTGCGAGTGTGCCCGTGTGTGTGTGTGTGTATCTGCAACAACCTGTCAACGAGGCTGGCTGGATATTTATCTCTCTATATATGGCAAAAGGAATCGTACTTTGTATATAACTCAAAATGCTCATGCCAGCTGTCATTTAAAAAGCAATTAAGCGCAGCAACTAAAAATGATATTTGCTGCGCCTTTGATGCGCATTCGGGAGACTAAATCAACTGACTGAGCTAATTATGAGCATTTTAAATAGGCATTTTTGGCGACATAAATACTTTTGTGTATACATTGTAAATGATTTTTATGTGCCGCAGAAAACTCCAAAGCAAAAAAAAAAAAAAAAAAAAAACAGAAAAAAACGAGAATTAAACAAATGCACATAAATCACCGGATGTGGATGGTGTTCCCATCGGCAAGCGCTGTGGCTCCGTCTCCGGTTGCCATTTTCTTCTTCATTTTTCTCTGCGCTCGTTTCCCATGAACAAGCGAGAGGGCAACAGATACATTTGTATCTTTGAGATACATAAATGCTGCCTGTCTGCGGCATGACGTTACGCTCTAAGTATGTCGTCGTCGTCGTTGTTGTTGTCGATCGCATATAACTGAATTTATGTGCCTATATTGCATATAAAGTCGGACCCCCCCAATGGCGACAACGACAACATTTTCGCGCCTAATTTAATGGGGGAAAAGAGAAGAGCAAAGAGATATAAAAACAACCGCAAGTTGCGAAACAAAATGGCGATTCTTTTGTGTTTGTGTTTTGTTTTCTTTATATTTTTGTTTAATTTATACAATTTAATTTAGTTAGCGCTAGACATAAAATAATACCTAAACAATAGTTGGCTTTTTTTCATTTGTTGCTTTAAATAATGTTTTTAGCTTAGTCATCTATAAGATATGGAAAGATCTGCGAGTGCTCGCCGGCACTCGCATTGGAATTATTCACGCTCTGTGATATTATTGTTCAGTAACTGGAAGCCCCAATGGCAATCGACACTCGTCACCCTCTCTCCTCCGCCCACAACGCCACTTCCTATGCCTTCTGGTGCTGCGCATCGCCCTCCATGCGCCAGACACCAAACAAATAGCTCAGCTTCTCGGGCGGTATTATCGGTGCTCCATTCGCCTTGCGCAGACACTTGAGATCAGCCTCGGCCCCATTGGCGGCACTAAGCAGCGTACTGGCATTCCCATAGCCCGGCGATACTGGCGACGACTGCGCCTCCAGCGCCTTCAGCAGCGATATATCGCTGGAGCTCAACATGCGGCAGAGAAAGTCAATATATCTGCAAAGACAAGAGGTGAGAGAATGTTGATAAGTAATTGCAAATAATTCGTATTTATCTAAATACATATTTTTTCATAAAAATACTATCTTTTTGAGTTCCCCTATTTAAAATGATTTAATTAACATTCAGTTTTTCAATTCTCTTTCTGTTATGCTTTGAAAATATATTCTTAAACTTTTAATATAAAATATCAGGAATTGTTATTGGAATATTATTCGAAATATTTAGAAATATTCGAAATATTTATATTAAAATGCAAATGTATTTTTACAGTTTCGTTTTGTAAATTAATAAATATTTTTTCTGCTGTATTTTAAAATGTATCAAAAAGTGTTATTGAAATATTTCTAATTTCTATTGTAAGTCATTCAAAATACTTTAAAAATCTACATTCAAATGCTTTGAAAACAGTTTAATGCTTCAATTCAGCTTATAAATCTTTTCTAATAAAGAATGTTCAAAATGTTTTTATAGTTTCCTAAATTATTATGAATTCGTAATTAAAACCATTGTTAATATATTAAAAATACCAATAGAAATGTTTTGAATAAATCATGAATCATATGGATCAAGAAATATTTAAGAAGAAAATAATTAATTTACTAACATTTGTTTTATGCTTTCTTGAAAAATGTTAACTTTTTGTAAGGCGTAAGCTAATTTAATGATTTTAATAATCGAACTGAAAGATGCCTGCGTGAAAATATTAACTTGTTTATAAAATAAAATATCTACTGCTATATTGGAAATTCTTTAAAATATATCCGTATAAATCTTTATAGTTTCCAGGCTGGCAAAATCGTGAACTTACCTTGTGGCCAGCTTGAGCGTTTGTATTTTGCTCAGCTTGTCGCTCGGCAGTGTGGGAATAATCTGCTGCAGCGCCTTGAAGGCGTCGTTGAGGCTCTGGGTGCGCTGGCGCTCCCGGACATTGGCCATGACCCGCTGGTTGCTGAACTCGTCCGTTTCCTCCGTTTTGCTGGGCTTGCGTTTCAGGCGGCGTCGCGGCTTTCGAAAAGCTTTGCCGGCAGCGTCGCCGGCATCCAGCAAGCTGCTGTCGTCGCCCAGGCAGGTGGGCGACATGTCCTCCAGTTCATCCTCCTTGGCATAGCCGCCCACCGAGCTGAGCGCCGTTTGGCGGGCATATTCCATATCATCGCGATCGGAACTCGAGTAGGCGCTGCCATTCAGACTATTGGCCGGCTCATAGGCGTCGTAGCTTTGACTGTAAAGGGCAGTTGTCAAGTTAAATTGAGAATTTAATATTTGAATATGCTAAACTTAGATTATATTTTAAATGAATAATTGAGTCAGGAACCTAACATGTCTCTCTATATAGGCTAAAATGTATTATTTGTTTATAATTAAAAAAAATTAGTCGAAATTTTTAAACAATCTATCAATATTTAAATTCTGTTTGCAGTACTGCTTTTTGTAATTACAAGCTTGAGAAATACATTTAATTACAAGTTTAGGGATATGATTAATAATGTAATTTGTAATTTCTTATTTGTTGACTGACAACAAGGAAACAAATTATTTTAATAAAGTTTATCCAAGTGTTTTAGAAGTGAATTTAAAGTTTTTCCAAGTATTTTAGATGTAAGTTTAAAACTTTTTGATTAAATTTGAAAATATGCAAGTGTGTGGAAAATATGTTAAATAGTAAATGGTCTGCCCTAAAAAATATTTTTGTTAGAATTTTAAAAACATATTTTCTTCTTTTTCATTCATTGAATTTCGGCTAATACAAATAAATCAGGATAGTATAAAATGAGTGGCAACATTTGGCCAAAATAAAAAGTATAAATAATTTCGAAACATTTAAAAGTGTTTTAAATGTTAAGTTTTTTATATTAAACGTATTTTTCTTGCCAAGTCTTTAGGCCAATATGGGTCTGGTTTTTGTGTCTCTCATTATGATTTTTTTGTTCGCTTCAAAATATGTGTAAATTGGTAAATATTTAATTTTTAAATATTTAAATTGTATTTTCAAGATTTTTCAATAATAAATTTATATTGTTGAAGATAAAAATGTCTTGTGGTATTGTTATTAAGTTTTTAAATATTTGTATGAGCAATATATTTTTATATTTTATATGCATTTGTGGGTTTTTTGCCGAGTCTTTGCATATATATATATATATATATATATTTCAAGATGTGGGCATATCATTATTTAAACTTTTCTTAATCATCATTTTGAACTTCGATAAAAATGCAATTTTTTTTTGGATATTGGAATGGGGATTTAATATAAGGTTTAAACTTACCCTGGCCTATAACTGCTCTGAAAATGCTGCAGCTGCTGTTGCTGTTGTTGCTGTTGCTGCTGTTGCTGTTGCTGCTGCTGTTGCTGCTGCTGGGCAATTGTCTGCGGATAGACGCCGTATTTGAAAATGTGCGGCTTGTGATCCTGCAGCTCCTCGTCGGCGGCAAAGTCGAAATGCGAGTGGGAGTGGGAGTGCGGCGAGGCGCAGGCACTTTGCTGTGTGGGCGCCTGCGCCTGCGTCTGCGCTGCGGCCACCTCATCCACGGTGGTGGGCAAGTAGTCCACATAGAGTTGTTGTTGCTGCTGCTGCTGCTGTTGCTGTTGCTGCTGCTGCAACAGTTTCTTGTGCTCCGGCTGCATGGACAGCGCATCCGCTTGGCAATCGTAGTCGCTGCTGCTGCGCGAACGCTTGCCGTGCTCGTTGAGGATGTAGCCATGAGGCGTCTGTGGGGCGGCTGCCACGCCCCCGGCAACGGGTGTCGCCTGCTGCTGCTGCTGCTGCTCAAAGTTGTTCTGATTGTTGTTCAGCTCCAGGCTGCTTTGAGCGCTGTGATTGCTGCTGGTGCTGAGCACCTCGTTGCTGGGAATATTATAATCCGTGTCCTCGAGCTCCGTAATGCCATAGGCGGCATAGTCCGCCGCATTGGGCGCCAGCGAGGGCAGCGGCGCATATTGTTGTTGCTGTTGCTGCTGGTGTTGCTGCTGCTGCTGCTGCTGCTGTTGCTGCTGCTGGTGTGGATGTTGCTGCTGTTGCATGTAGTGTGCATTCGGCTGCTCCAGCAGCTGCATGTAGGCATGCTGCTCCACCTGGATCAGCTTGATGACATTGTGCTGCAGCTCCATGATGTTGGGCAGCGTTGGCTTGTAGCTAATGTCCAGCAGCACCTTAGGCGACACCGAGCGTGCGCTCATCGTTTGATTGGCGATGTTGTTCGAACTGCTTGCCCCGACTTTGCACAATTGCATCAAATATGTATTTCGTGTATCAATTGAATATATCACTCTATTTTCTATATCTCCACGTTGACTGTTTCACGCCCGTTTTTTCTATCTGCGATTTTGATTTGTGCCGTGTGATGTGCGCGCAGCGGCAATGACGAAACGCAACTGACGCACGATCCTGCCGGCCATTGCTCAGATCGATGTTTTGCGCTGTGCTCGATCGCCATTCGCTGCGTGCGCCGCACACTGGTTGTCTCGCTCGCACGCCCGCGACGCCCGCTTGGCAGTCTCGCCTTGGCCTATGGCGGCCGCCGCGGCGCAGGTATGACGTCAGGCCTCGAGCCCTCAATTCGCTTTCGCCCGCAATTCGCTCTTGGATTTTCTCGTGCTGCGGCGGCTGCAATTTCGTGTGCGCTGGGTTTTTGTCACCAGGCCGGCGAGAGAGTGCGAGTGCGAGTGCGAGTTGCAGAGAGAGCGAGAGAGAGAGAGAGAAAGAGAGGGAGAGCGACTGGATTTTTGAGGATTTGGGTTATTTTTTTGGCAATTCTACGTAAACATACGGCAACTGGGAAAGTATACGAAGTAGGTCTAGGGCAGAGCAATAAGCAAGCTGGCCAAAGGAATATAAGGATATGGAATGTACGAGTCTAAGGTTCGTTTATAATTTAAAGTTTTCTAATTTGGGTAAACCGGTGTTTTGGATAAGCAAAGCGAGTTTTATGTTAAGATACAAGAATTTGTTTAAGATTTTAAGCATATAATCGATGTGTATGAAAATATATTTGTTACGATTGTCAGCGAAAGGCAGTTTTTTAAATATTTCTTTCTGTGTTCTTAATACATATAATTTATATACGTATGCACATATGTTCATGTGTAACTGGGATTCACATTACCTGGAAACATATTTGGTTTTCAATCAAATTTAATTTTAATATTATAATGTATCGGCTTGGTAAGGAAACTAAATGTAAAGAACTATTCATTGAAACATTTTGAGTTTATATTTGAATATAATGTTAAATATTATTTGTTTAATATTATTATTTATATCTTTTATTATTGCTTTAAATTTAAAATATTATTTACTTACCGTTTTCGTTCTTTGAATATTGGATAAAATGTAAAATTATATATTTTCTAAAAATGTTGTGCCCTGATTATGAATGCCAATATCAACATTTATAGTACTTTAAAATTGGTAATAAAAATACTTTTTCTTGAGCTAACACTTTATCTATTTAAATTTAAATTTTTTTTAGAGACAACATGATTTTCAAAATTACTTTTTTAATCATATCCCTACAATATTATGTAATCGTTTATTTACATTTATAAATCATAGTCGTGTAATATAAATCCTCAACCCTACATTAAAAATCCAAATAAGGAAACTCCACAAAAAGGTTTCATTATGCGTAATTAGTAAATTCCCACACACACACATACACAGGCGCATACACCACAGACACTGAAAAGCAAGCAGCCCATAAATCTCATCTAGAAAAATATGAAAATCCGAAAATACGAGCGAAAAGTCAAATTTCCGGATATAATTATCCGCCTGCCTGCCAGCAAAAATACCCGATTAATGCGGCGCGCGAACTTCCGCTGGAAAACACCGCGAAAAGGACGCCGGATTCACGTCCATTTGGGCTTACCTAACCGAAGAGGGCCGAGCAGAAAAACCACGACGGGGTTTTTTCTCATCTTCTTTGGCCCTTTCTTTACCTGATCGATAAATGCAACAAAAGAAACAATAATGGCTATAAAAAGCAGTTGATTAAGCATGTGATTTTAAGTGAATAAATAGTTGTATTTTATTAATATTTTTAATTAATTTAATTTAAATATTAATTGATTGAATTTAATAAATATTTACAAAATCGTTGCATACTTTTAAGCGGTTGCGTTTTTAAGGTTGGAAAGCTTACATCGGGTTACTGTCTTGGCTAGGCAGCGATCGTTGTTGAGCGAAGGAGATAGCAGTAGGGAATAATTTACTATAATCAAATAGGCCAATGGCAGCAAGTGAAATTTTATGGTTATGCAAAAGGTTTCTAGCAAGTTTTTATGATAGCACTCAAAAGTATGCAACAGTTTTTATTACAGGAATTTATGGCACATCATTTGTTTTGTTTGTTGTTTTTGCTATTATTGTCTGCTGCTTTTTTTCGTATGTATTTTTTTTTGCTTTGACTGATTTGCTGTTTTTTACGCATTGGCCACGCTTAAGTCACGTAGTATATTGATTTCAATTGCGTTTATGTTGATTTGGATGCGCGGGCAAAAAAAGCACAAAAAACGTAACGTCAAAGGCAAGATATATTTCTTATAAGAAATGGCCACAGTTAGATATTTATTTTGCGTGCAAAACAGCGGCAGCCGCTTTCCATTTTGACAATTCCAATCCTAATCCTGTCATCTAAGAGCACACACACATGTGTGTTTGTGTAAGTGTGTGTGTGTTTGAGCGTGAGAAGAAACTTTTGGTGCACGTAAATCTCGCTCGACAATCAATTAAAATTAAAATATTTTTTGTGTGTCTCGCTCGCATTGCGGCATGTCAGCTAAAAAACAAAAGCAAATCGCAACAACAAAAACCAACGTTGTCTACATATTTGAATTGACTTTTGATGATGTATCACGATTTATTGTTACCAAAAATGGTTGTCAAAGCGCGTGGAAAAGTGGATCAGTCGCGTCTAACGGTTCAAGCGCTGCGCCAGCAGAGAGCGAAAGAGAGAGAGAGAGAGCGCGCGAAAGAAAAAAGACTCCCACAGCTGCCTTGCCGAAATGTGCTCATGTGCTTCGGCCTGTGCGCCTGTTCGCCCGCTCGCCGCGTCGCCTGCTGCGCCGTTTCGCCTCTTCGCCAGTTCGCCTCGTTTGCGTTTTGCGTGGCGCAGATGCAGTGCGCGATTAAGCTCCGAAAAAAACATAACAAGGCTGACGGACGTGCAAGCATCTAAAAAGCTGTCACACACACACAGACGAGCTTTATGCGCTGTTATATTAATTGCCTTTGGGCGAGCGCCGACAGCCAATGAGAAACGCTGGCGCCAACACCTACGCCAAACTTGTCACGCGTCTGTGTGTGGCAATGCATGTTAATTAACAATACACAGCCAGGCACACACACACACACGCAAACTAACGCGCGCGCACACACACACACACACACACACAGTCACACGGGCAGACAATGTAAACAGTTGGCCACCCAATAATATGCGCGCCAACTTGTCATTTAGCCTAGCTCCACCTTAACAAAACAAACAAACTGGCGCAGCGACCACAGAGAGCCGCCGCACAGGTATGCTGGGCAGCTCCAACGCAACATGTTCGCCGTCGCTAGTTTCATTCCAGCAGCGAACGTGGCGCTAGTCGGTCGTGTGTCGCGCTTCGTTTTCGTTAAGCTCTCTCTCACATTTCGTGCCGTTAAACGGTACAATACGAGCGCCAGCAGCTCCTTAAGCTTCGCTGTGTTTCAGTTTCGTTTCGTTTCGTTTGCGTTTGCGTTTGCGTTTTTCGTCTGTTTACGTTTTACGTGCAGCCGGCATTTGTTGTTGTTGCTGCTGTTTGCCTGCGTGTTGCGTTCTGCGCGTGCGTGCGTGCGTTTGATTTAAATGGCGTTTTAAGTGAAATTAAAATGACGGATGTGCTGTAATTTGCACACACTCACTCACACACGCGCACAGTCCTCACACACACACACACACACACACACAAATATATGTATACAGACGAGTGTCAATAAATAGTAAAGAAGAAAAACACGCGGCAGCCCGTGGGGCGTAGCATGTGCCTAGCCTTTTTGATTACAACTACACAGCGCGTGATTACAACGCCCCAGCAGCAGCAGCAGCAGCAGCAGCAGCAACAGCCGTTGATCGAATTAAGTGTGCATCGCGCCGTGTGTGTGTGTTTCTGTGTGCCGGTGTGTGTGTGTGCTGATTGCCGTTTGTTGCGCCCGCGGCTGCGTGTCCGGCAATTGAGCGGATATGCAAGAAAATGTGTAACACCCCCGCCCAGGAAGCTGGCTGCAATAAGTGCTAATAAGTGTACCGGCCGGATGTATTTATGAATTTATGCGTTTGACGCCCAAGCGCTCAATTGTGCGTTGGAACAGTGGACAAGTGGAACGAACATTGAACGCACTTCGAACACACACACACACACACACTCTCTCACCCAGTACGGTCATGCGCTGCCGCCTCAATAAATATTTGCCTATGGCCAACTAAGCAGCTCTCAAACCAACCACCCACCCACCCACCCAACCCCCTCTTGCTCTCTCGCTCGCTCGCTCGCTCGCTCTGTCTCCCGCCCGCGCTGCGTGTGCTTGTGTGTGCAGCGCGTCACGCACCGCGAAGCTTTTCGCTTTTCGCTTCGGCTGCAAGTTTGCTTTTTTTTTGTTTTTTGCAACAATGCGCTGTCGCTGCCGCCGCCGCGTTGGCTGCGCCGCCGTCGCTAAAGCGTCGCCTGCCCAAGCCCGCTAGAGGAACCAATTTCAAAACAAAAAAAAAAAAAAAAAGAAGAGAAAAATAAAAAAAATTGCAACTACCGTCCGCTTGGTGCGTTGCACTCGCGGCTTGTGTCTCGTGTTGTTGTCATTGATTTGGCGGGTAGCATGCAGCAGAAGCAAACGGTAACAGCTGCTGCGACAATAGAGACTAACTACAATAGTTGCAGCGATTATTTCAAGCACCATCGTCGTCGCCGTCGCCGCCGTTCGCCGCTGCCGTCCCAGTCCCAGTCGCAGTTCCGCAACGTGGCCAGAACGTTGCCGGGCAATTATTATTTTGTAAGACGTTTTACAATTTAATGGTTTTCATGGTAAGCACCACTCGACTCTCTAAGCCAAAACGCCAACGCCATATGCCATGTGCCCCCGTTCTCAGTGCTGCTTGCCCCCCATTTCCTTATTGCCTGCTCCCCCCGTGGACTAGTTGCCCCAGCCAAGTCGGCTTTACTCTCCTCCTTTTAGCCCCACCAGTTTGTTTGCTTTGCCCTTTTTGGACAGCAGACGCCACTGAGTGCATCTGGAGACACACTGAGACCTGGCTGACACCTTCTTGGCCAAAGCCGTTGCATAATTAGGCTACATATATCTTACATTCTTTTCCTTTTTTGCTTTTGTTTGCAGAATGGACTGGGATCCGACCCTCTGTCAGCAAAGGAGGTGAGTTGCTATGAAATATAATTAAGAATCACAGCTTTACTTAAGTTGAAGCCTCAAGTCAGGAACAATTACTTACTTGGTAGTACCTTAAAATTATTTCGAGTGTTGCCAAAATAAAAATAAATAGTTTTTATTTTACCTTTATATTTTATAATAAATGCTGCTTGGGTGCTTAAAAAGGTTTTCCTTAAATTCTGCAAATGCTGGCGAAGGATATCGTGATCTTTCATAACGTTTTTTATCAGAATAAAATTAAGGTCAGTTAAGGATTCATATTTTAAAATATATTTAGATATAAATCTATAGAATATGTGTAAATTTATAATATTAAAAACTTAAATCCAAAGACATATTAAAATCCCACCTCAATGCACAGCTTTTGTAATTATTTGTACTTAATATATGGATATATATTATATATCTCAACAGCTCAAAAAACTGTACAATCATAGAAAAAACTAAATATTTTCGACTTAAATTAAGTATAAGCGCTGTCAAAGTCAGTCCAAGATTTCCATATTGTTTAACATGCGAGTAAAATTTGTTTTTTAAGAACGTTTTTGACAATTCTAAAATTCATTATTACAAGACTCGTATACTGTTCTGAATTTAAGAACGTTTTACGCTTATCTCAATAACTTTTATTCTAAGTAATGGAACATTACGCTCGACTATAACATCAAGCATAACTCGTACTTAATTCAAAAATATTCAAACACCAAATATTTTTGATTTTTTTGTAAATTAAAGGTACAATTTATGAGTTGGTATATATTTTTGCTTATTCCATAATAAATACTTAAGGATATATACTTACGTTCCAATTTCTCTCCAATATAAAAGTTTTCATAAATTGTCTTAATATTATCGTAATAGCTTTGCTCTGATTTTTCTACCGCAAATATTAAATATTCAAGGAAGGTTATTAAAATTAGATTAATCGGGAAGTTATTCAAAGTAGGTCTTCGCAGCCATATTTTAATTATATGTTGATTTCTTAACATCTTGGTTTATTTTATTAATTAAATTCTTAGGTTTTAAAAAAAAAACTATAATAAATAAAGGTGTATAATTTCTGAGGGCGTAAAAAATGTCAAAGCTTTTAAGATGCAATATCATTCGAATTCAGTTTTCACGCCAGCTCATTTTCGAATCACATCGCACTTTAATAGCCCAACCAATTAATGTATAATTTGCACTTGGTGTATTACACTCATAGAGAATGATATAGTTCGTTCTGTGGCAGCATTAACGACATCTGGCAAACAATTCCCAGTTCTGCAATTGGTCGCCTTATAAAAGCCATCAATCGCCTCAAAGCAGAAGCCGCACAACGACTGCGATTCTTTTTTGCCCGAAAAATTCCTGCTGCAAATATCATTTGCCAGCTCACATACCAGCCGGAAAACAATCCATAAAACTGGCCATCAAGTCGGTGCGGGTAGGGTGAGGGACAGGGAGGGGGCAGCCAGCTAATGGTCAGCTCCTCGCGATCGGCGCCTATGAGAAATTTCCGCACGTCTCACACAAATTAGCGCAGCGATTGCAACGCCAATAACAATATCATAAAGAAGGGCGAGCAGTCGTTGCTGGAGGTGGGCGAAAGGGGGAGTGGCAGGGGCTGCACTTTGTCGATCGCGATCGCTGACAATAAATCAGCACAGTTAAGCGAGGCAATTAGATAAAATGGCTGAACAGTTGCTGGGCCCGCATATCAATTGCAATGCATCTCGATCCGAATCGAGCCCGGCTCTCGACTCTCGATGTGTCCGATGAAGTTGTTGTCAATGCAATCCATAAGATAAACAGCCCCAAAAGTCAACGATTGCATGCATTGGCCCCGGCTTGGCCCCACGTTAACCCAGCTCCTCCGGCTCGGCTCGCCGGACACAATCGAAGACAAACTATCTAATCTAATGTTGTTTTCAAAGGCAATGAGCATTTGTTTGTATAAATAAATGCAGCAGCAGCCGCCACAGACCAATAACAACAAACACTGCCCGAGGGGGGCTCGACTAGAGCAATACCTTGTAATTAGTTTCGTTGCCAACCACAAAGTGAGCGACTTTTAATTAACTGCTGATAAATAACGAGCACAGCAGTTAAAACAATATTATTGCAAAATTACAAGCAGCCAGTTATTGTACATATTACTTAAAAAACTGTGCCACATTATCATTAATTTCAAGAATTAAAACGAAACCATTTTTCTTTTGTGTCCTTTTATTTAACTGGTTAACAGACAATTCGCACTAATGGAAGTTGAATCATTTTTGAATAGTTAATAACTTTTATTTTCGCTGCTAACTAAAATTCCATACCAACACATTAAAATCAATATTATAGGCATTTTTATATTACATATTTCAATTAATAAAACGAAACTTTTTTCATTCTTTGCCCTGCCGTTAAACTCGCTAGTAAAGCGTATAATTGGCAACGCTGGAAGTGGAACAGTTTTGAAACTTTGTTCGAATTCAGAAAATCAAAATATTTTATATTTAGTTAGAATTCAAATAACAATTCATTTAATAACTATTTAATTTTTTAAGTAGGTAAAAATAATAATAAAAAATGATTTTAACTGTTTTAAAATGCACAACTATGTTCTAGAAAAGATTAAATTTGTCACAGACCAAGCATATTTTGAATATAATATATTTGGAAACCTACAATCTTTTTCAAATTGTCTACGAAATTTAGAAATATTATTTTATTATAATAACACAAAGATAATGATATGAAACTAAGTACAGATTGTAGAAGAACCTTTTTCCAAAGAAAAATGTAACTCTTGGCTAAAATTTTTAAATAGTCTAACGTATTTGAATATATTATTGAGGTTCTTATAAGAATTTGTAAGAATTGTAAGAATTAATATTTATTGTAGAATTTGTCTAAGAATTTTAGTGTGTTCAAACTTTTATCTATATATTATATTTTTACACAATGTTAGAAAAGGTTTCTTTTAAGAAGTATTTTTTCAATTGTATAAGAAATTTGAATTTAATGCAAGAATTTTTTATGAAAATATATAATAGCTGATTTTAAAGAAACCTTGGCAACTCCTAACAAATAAGACACTATTTCTTAATGTGTTCAATTAATACATGAAACTCAACTAAAAAAATGGTGCGAAAAAATAATGTCGTATTTTATAATTTATAATTATAATTTTATTGAAGCATAAAAAATTAAATTGTTTTGGAAATTGTATTTCGTTAGCACGAATATCTGTCACTAGCTAAATTTCTATTTAAAATAAAATAAATACATAATTAAATTAGGTTTAAAGTTACAGCACGAATTAGCCATGGTTAATTGAATTTAAATCATTGCAAATTGGCCACTTAATTTTGTATGCGAGCACACCCAGTTGGCGTTGGCATGTTTGCAGGGTATGCCATATCGCGTGGCTGTTCCAAGTGTAAAAATCTCAGCATCTAGAAGTTGGCCAGCTTGTAAATCGCCCACTCGACGCTGACATTTTTTCATAATTTGCGCTACAAGCTTGACAATTGTCGTTTGTTGCCCACTGGGCAAAGCAATGATGTTGTTGTTGTTGTTGCTGCTGTTGTTCTCGTTGTTGTTGGCAGCTTGTTGTTGTATGTAACAACAGCGCGCGCTGCATCCGTTTGGCCAAAAGCTCTTGGCTCGAAACGCGAAGTGTTGGCGCTTTCGCACCTACAGTAACTACAACAACAACAACAACAACAACAACAACAACAACAACAACAACTACAACTACAGCTTCAGCGCCGACTTCGACTTCATATATTATGGCCAATGCATATGCAGTGCTAAATTAAAATTTATCCGTTTTATGGCGCTGCGGGCAGCCAATAACTGTTTCTAGCCAACTTTTTTTTTGTAGTTTTATTATATATATATATTTATTTTTTTTGAAATTTTTTTCGCCTCGTTTTATTGCCTTTAGTTTATTGGTGGAGATTTCGTAAGCGCATAATGCGCAACCATTGCGGTTTCTCATATGGGGCAGAAGCGTTCGTCCCGGCCAACGGACGGAAGTCATTTGCGGTTCCACGCAGTTGAATTCAATAAGCCAAACAGCTACCAAGCACGCAGCGTTATAGATATAGATAGAGATAAGCACACACACACGCACACACTCACAGTTACTCCCCCCCTGGGGGCAGCATTTTGTCAAACTTGATTAGCCATAGCCGTTGCTTATGGCCTTATTGTTTACCTGCATAGCTAATAGGCTACACTGTTTATGATAATTATGTTGTTCTTAATGATCATCTGACTCACACTCTCTCTCTCTCGCTGTCTCTCTCTGTTCTTCTTTTGCAGGCAGAGGGCCCTCCGGTTCAAGTTGAACCAGTTGATTTGAGTTTGCGTTCGCCGCGCGGTAAGTTGCTAATTATATACAAACCGCGTCTTTAAGCCCTGTTCTGGAGTTCTGTTTGTCTTCTTCTTGCTGTTGCCAACACTTACCGTTTTCTCGGCCAGCCGAGAGAGTGCATTAACATATATGGTTCCGAGTAATTAATCAATGGACCAGCCATCAACTGTGTAAAGTTGACTTTTTAAAGCGGGTCAAAAAATAAAAAAATAAAAATATACATATAAAAATCAAAACCAATTTGCATGTCCAGTGAAAACCAAATGGAGGCGGGTTTTTTAATTATAACAGTTGGCAGCTTGCATAGAGCTCGAAAATAAACCCCTTTTCGTTTTTGTTTTGTGGGTGGCTTGTGAAAAATTCGTAATTGATAAGCAGAACATTTTTATAGCCAAGCGCTTAAATGCGGTTAAATGATCGGGCTTAAATTAAAGAAACTTTAACGAAAGTTGAAAGTTTGTTTATTTTTTTGTTGGGAGATTTGTGGCTGCTTTTAAGTGTTGGGCTTGTGTAAGCTTGAAAAAAATTAATTGATTAGCCGATAGCGATTGAGATTAAAATGTTTAGCGAACAGCTTATAAAGCTTTAGTGTTATATATCCATAATGATTATAAACCCGGTAGCTGTTGTTTATAATCAATTACAATAGCATTTTATCCATTTATAGTTTATTTAATGCCTTTTGTATGTAAATCTATTTGGCATGAAGTTGTAATTAATATTATTATTATTATTATTATTATATTTATTATCAGCAAGAGTGCTGTCCAAAATCTGGCTAAGTTTGAAATGACTTAGCTTGGGCACAAGAGGTTTTTTTATAAAATTAAAATTCCTGTACTTATATATGAATTGAACAAAAATCGTAATCTAAGAACGTTCAGAAAGAATATTTCAAGTTAATTTAAGGTATGCAAATTTTTTATGTTCTAAGTTCTTAATGCTCCATATTGATTGTAATTTATATCTGTTAAAAAATATGACCTTAATTCTAGAATTTAGTACTTGTTAACATTACTTAATTGGCTTAAAACTCATTAATTTGGTCTTCGGATTAGATATTACTTATTCCATACACTAGTTAGAGATTCGAACTCTAAATTACTAGATGATATAGGCAGCTTTACTTGCTGACAGAAATTAAACTAGATTAAATATTGTAAAAAAAGTTTTTTTACGTGGTCCTGCCAACTTGTTAAGATATTTTCGTCCTGATGTGTAATGTTAAAGTCTAATGTTATTCACAAATGTGACTTATATCAGTTTCGTATTTTCTGCTAGATGGCTACACTGATATTCTGTTTTTATTTACAAGATTTCTCTGAATTTGCAGCATGTGCAATAATTTGAAAGGTGGCAGCGCTGCTTAATAGTTTCTAGTTTATTTGTGATCTTAACTTTGACAACTTTGACATCCTAACAACATGTTTTAGTGGTTGTCAACTTTCAGTGACTCTGCACATAGTCAGAGATAAAGTCAATAATATTAGGCTCACAAATTAAACAAACTATCTAAGATCAAAATTGTGTCAAAATTGAATGGAAGTAGCACAGACTAAAAACTTTATTATAATCAAGTAAAAGCGTTGCAGTTGGACGTAACCGACTGCGTAATACTCGTTCACAGAACACAGTAGATACTCAGTCATATTTATTGCCAATGATCATGCCAAAATTGACAATAAAGTTGACATGTAAAGCTCTCGGATCCATAACTCCTATATTTCAAACGCCCATAACTTAGTCAAAGCTTAACCGATTTTCATTGTTGATGGCATTTTCTTCATGATTTGTCCTCTACATTGATTCTATATTTCAAATATATGCATTTTTAAAAATAAATTTTTTTTTAAATTTAAAAAAAAAAAGCATCTACTCCCCCCTTACTCATTTTCGAAAATTTTTTTTTTCAAAATTTTGAAATGCGAGTTTACATTTTTAATCGATTGTGGTGGTCACAAATAGCACAAAAAACAACATTAAAACCGATTCTGAGGGGGTCAAATTTTTTGTCAAAAATCATGCACAAATTGACAAAAATTTTGACAAGTAAACCCCTCGGATCCTTAGCTCGCATATTTTAAGCGCCCACAACTTTGTCAAAACTGAACCGATTTTCATGTTTGATGGCATTTTCTTCATGATTTGTCCTCTACATTGATTCTATATTTCAAATATATGCATTTTTAAAAATAAATTTTTTTTTAAATTTAAAAAAAAAAAAGCATCTACTCCCCCCTTACTCATTTTCGAAAATTTTTTTTTTCAAAATTTTGAAATGCGAGTTTACATTTTTAATCGATTGTGGTGGTCACAAATAGCACAAAAAACAACATTAAAACCGATTCTGAGGGGGTCAAATTTTTTGTCAAAAATCATGTCCAAATTGACAAAAATTTTGACAAGTAAACCCCTCGGATCCTTAGCTCGCATATTTTAAGCGCCCACAACTTTGTCAAAACTGAACCGATTTTCATTGTTGATGGCATTTTGTTCATGATTTGTCGTCTAGATTGATTCCACATTTCAAATATAAGCATTTTGGAAAATAAATTTTTTTTTGAATTTTTTTGAAAAAAGCATGTACTCCCCCCTTAGTCATTTCGAAAATTTTTTTTTTCAAAATTTAGAAATGCGAGTTTACATTTTTAATCGATTGTGGTGGTCACAAATAGTACAAAAAACAACATTAAAACCGATTCTGAGGGGGTCAAATTTTTTGTCAAAAATCATGTCAAAATTGACTAAAATTTTGACAAGTAAAGCTCCCAGAGCCGTGCCTCACTTATTTCAAACGCCCATAACTTAGTCAAAACTGAACCGATTTTCATGTTTGATGGCATTTAGTTCATGATTTGTCGTCTAAATTCATTCTACATTTCGAATATAAGCATTTTGGAAAATAAATTTTTTTTTTAATTTTTTTGAAAAAAGCATGTACTCCCCCCTTAGTCATTTTCGAAAATTTTTTTTTTCAAAATTTTGAAATGCGAGTTTACATTTTTAATCGATTGTGGTGGTCACAAATAGTACAAAAAACAACATTAAAACCGATTCTGAGGGTGTCAAATTTTTTGTCAAAAATCATGTCAAAATTGACAAAAATTTTAACATGTAAACCTCTCGGAACCATAGCCCGTATTATTCAAGCGTCCATAACTTTGTCAAAACTTAACCGATATTCATGTTTGATGGCATTTTGTTCATGGCCATTTCCCATTTTTTAAAATGTGTGCGCTGGGAGGGCGTGGCCGGGATATCAAGGTCGCTATCCTTGAGGGGGTTCACCAGCAATCTACATAGTAATATACACGCTGGTATATACGAGTGTATATTCCAAGTTTCAAGTCGCGGAGAAAAAATTACCTTCATATGGACCGACGGACGGAGATACGGACGGACAGCAAGACGGCCATTGCACAAACTCAATATACTCTTTTCACTTTGTGAACGAGTACAAAAATATGTAGATAGAAAATATGCTGTATCTACAGAACTTACCTAAGCATCTATAAATACCGTCTCAGATATTATTCAAGCTCTAAATCATTATATTTTTAGCACATTTTGATGGATTAACAATAGTCTAGTTTTCTTAATAGAGTTTAAATGTTATAATCAACATATTTAATCAATTTATGCAAATCTCGATTCCAAATTAATTACATACAAAAATCTTTTATCGCTTTATTTATTATTTATTTCTTGTTGTCCTCGATCGACCGTAACCAAAAACTCATTCAGAAGCAGCCGGTTACGGTTTCACTTTCACGGATTCGGATTTTGAGTGCGATCCGGGTGAATCGGGTGTGAATATTTGAGTGTCGGGCATGAAAATATATATACATATTTTTTATATTTTTCACTTACGTTCTATGCACTTGTGGACAGTTATTAAATTTTATAATGATTTGATTTTGGATGAAAAAATGGTAAATAAAAAAAATTGTTTAACATCGCAAAAAAATATAAAATTAAGATTTAGCAAAAAATTACAAGGATTTTTTTAAATTTATTATTTATTTTTTTGCAAGGTCTCTCTGCTTTATGAACAATATGGTTTAAATAAAGGACTTTTGTGAGACAAATACCTGTCAAATCACTATTTTTTTGGTGAAAGTGTAATTGGGAACGCGCCTGCAGGGTTTAATGTTTGGGCATTTACACGCAGCTCATTTGGCAAATGAAAAGCGCATAATTATTCCAGTTACCAGTCGCATTTGCATTCAATGCGGCATGCAACTTGTTGCAAGCAAAGCGCGCGGTCGTTATCTTCAAAGAAATCACTTGTAGGCCCATAAAAACCGATTCACGCTGATTCTCTCTAAACGCAGCTCCATTTCTAACGCAACGACAATGGGCCACAGCTGTTGGCTACCCACTGAGCCAGAACCCAAACTGAACCCAAGAGAGGGGGGTGGGGAGGGGGATGTGCAGGGGTCAGGAGGGGGGTACAATCTAGCGCAACTAACAAGCCCATAGAGAGCGTGTGTCGTTGTTGTTGTTGTTTGGTTCTTGTTGGTTTTACCACTTGACCGACCACCAGCTGTTGACCATTTGACCTTTTTGGCAGCCTTTCTCTTTGACTTGGCGCGGAGTGTGTGTGTGTGTGTGTGTGTGTGTGTGAAGTTAACAGCAACGCCCCAAACTGTTGCCCACTGCGTGGTACTTACCCGTTCCGGGTCTCAACTCATCAGCAGCGACATCATCAGCCCAGCGACTATCTCAAGAGATGGATGGTTGCTTTGGCTAGATAGATAGATAGTTATATGGTTATATGGCTGCTGACGCTGCCGCTGGCCGTAGGGTGCCCAGCGGTACACATAATTTAATTAAGAAGCAGAGCTTGGGCTCAGTTTTGTGGCCGCCTTAAATGGCTATACAGTAAGATTAACAGCTAAGAGCCAAAACGCGTTGCGTTCATTAGACATCGACTAAGAGAGCTTCTTTTTTTTTTCTTCTTCATTTTCTCGAAATAAAAAATAATAATACAAAATACAAAATAAAGACTGAGACCCAGTCGGCAGTTGCGCATATTAATCAATTAGGCATGATATTAGTGAGGGCATCATTAATTTTGTCAATACGGAATGCTTTTGAGAAGCGCAGAGAGAGGCGCGCATGTTAATGGTCTCGGTTTTTATGGCGTGCTACTAGAGAGCGTGCGAGTTGTCTGCGGATCTGTGGCAAATGTGTTAAATAGCGTTAAAATTTGTAAAACAAACGGCACATAATGGGAGACCCCGGCTTAATTTTCAAGTTTAACGGTCATTCAGCGTTGCCTTATATATCTAAATATATATATAAGTATATAAATATATATATACGTATACACTTGACTATTTGGCTACATAAATTATAGCTTTTAAATAATTATGCAATTAGGCAGCGGCCACGATAGCCGATAGCCGATAGCCCCAAACGGCGAATGAACTGAATGAAGCGAAGGAAAAGACGAAAAACATATATTTCTAAGCGAGTGACACACTGCAAAATACCCTCTTTTAGGTTATAGAACAAAAATCGTTTGACGCAAGCAATAACTCTTACTTTAGGCACAAATGCTTCTGACTAAAGGAGTACCTCTAATGTTATCGATAAGAAGAAATGCTTGAAGTTGTTTTCACAAATTAAAATGCTTGAAAAGAAGAAAATTATAGAGAGAGAAATGGAGATAAAATATGAAAACTTACTTAAGTATACATTTATATACAGAAATCTCGAAGAAAGTAATACACAATTTAATCTAATCAGTATCTAAATTTTTATGGTGTTCAGTTTTATATCTCTTCCCATTTATAAATATCACAACATTTCTCGCATAACTGAAAGATAACATATTTATGCATTCAAAATTTTAAGATCATATCTTAATTTTTACCCAATTTGTTATTCTATGATTTTGTAGTATAGAAATAATCAATGATCTAGATAACAAAGGAATGTCTTCAAAAATGTAAATTTTAATTGACAATAAAAATTTGAAACACAAAAAACAAAGAAAGAAAAAAGTAAAAACAAAGACGCGTAGAAAGAGAGTTGACATAAAGATCAGTCATATATTGTAAATATTTGTTATAAATGTTTGAAGAAAAATTCTAAAAATGCTATGATTTATTCTTTTAACGAAATCAGCAAATTTAAAAGCAGCTCAAATATTGCTTCGCTTCCGAGTAAACTTTCTAACAAACTTTGCTTACAGGGTATAGCCAAAATCTGCCAAAGTCTAAGACAAAAACCAAAAAAAAAAAAAATTGTTGGCGAAAAAAACGTTCCGTAGAATCCCCACAAGTTGAGTGCGAATTCCCACCAAGTCTAATTGCAGGCTGGGAAGCGTTGCAGCTAAAGCGAAACAACTACAACTTGATTTATTTAAGCTACCCAAACAGCCCATAAATAAAGCTGTTGAACTAGCCGCAGAGCGCAATAGAAGGAGCGAGGGGCGGGGCGAGGTCTCTGCGGAGAGGTGCAGCAGAAGCTGGTGCAGGCGTCGGTGGCGATGGTGACGGTGGTGCCGGTGGTGCCTTACCCACAGTCGCGGGCCTCAGTCTCGAGTCTCTGCGGCTCGAAGCCTGGTCTGTAGTCCTCTTCTCGGCTCGGCTCGGCTCGGCACTTGGGGGCATAGGCTTTCAGGTTAAGTAGATGCGGCGACACGCGGGTCGTTGCCAAAGCGAACGACCTTAAGACGAGGCAGCCAGGCAACGGGCAACATGGGGCAACACTCCAGCCCAAGCATCCATTGAATGATATGCAAGATTTGTGTTTCTATACCCTGAACCCATTGAAAATGGGCAAAAAAGGGTATAATGGTTATGTGCCAGTGTATGCAACAGGCAGAAGGAGGCGACCCCATAAAGCGTATATATTCTTGGCCAGCATCAAACGAAACGAAACGATAATGCCATGTCCTTTTTATCTATATGAAAGCGACGGTCTCGAAGAGCTAGTTAGTTGAACTTGGACTTTTTAAGTTCCTGTATACAATACGCAAATGAAGTTTATTTTGATAACTTGTCTTTTGGTTTTTTCTTATTATCGAGAACTATCGGGCTTTTGACCCAACTTTTTAAGCATGTCTCAGAAACTATAAGAGCAACAGTTAGCACATTTGGTTTAATATGTTCTCTTGAAGCATACGCAGAATACAAATTGTTCCTATTTTTGATACTTAGTTGCCCCAAAAATCAGAAAAACGCACTTCAAGTACTACAGTCTGGCGCTTTGGTTCGTACATAGATTTGGATCCTCCTTTTAAGTGCTGAAAATTGCATGAAGATCATACGTTTAATTTGGATTCAGGGTATCCCCTAGTCGGCCACTCTCCCCACTCAAGCCCCCGTCACTTGTTTCTTTTTGTCTTCGCTTTATTTTGTTGCCTAGTGTTACCGTTGCTGCACTTCATCGATGCTGGGGCTGCTGATTTTTGGCATCTCGAGCGATAGAGTGCAATCTCATAACTGCAGGCAGCGCCATTCCGGCCGCTCCTCGACGCGAATCCGACTGGAAATGTTCATATCTGGGCCCGCACAATGCGAGTGCCAGGGCGATTGTTTTTTAATTATGGCCGAGCTGCGGCTGACACCCAGCTCCAGGTCGGCTGCAGGTCCAAGTGCTCAGTTATTCAAGGGGGGGGGGTTCCTAGAGGGGGGCTGCTGTTTAACATGGCGCGTATGTAGCGCGCTTGTCGCTGGCTCCTTCGCGTTGACTTGGACTCGAGTTGACTGAGTGACTGCCTTTTTGAGGTTATGTGAAAGGTCAAGTTCGTGATCGCATTCAAACATTTTTGCCAACCACTCATCTTGCTGCGCAGATCGGCGCACCGACTGCCGCCGCCGTCGCCGCCGTCGCCGTCGCCGTCGCCGCCGCCGCCTCACCCCAATTCCTTGGCCAACTGGAGTCGTGGATTCGGGTTCGGGGGGCGACACGAGTGTGAGCCCGACCCAGGCCAAGAGACGTCGTAGAAAAATTGAAGATGAGCGTGCCACCACCACGCCACGATTCTGCCATTGCCACACTGCCTGCCCCGGCCTCGCCCCTCAGTGTTGCTCCTTGCCTGCCTTGTCGCACCAAATTGAGTGAATGTAAACTGTGGTTTACTTGTTTCCAGCGTTGTCATAGTAATTTTTCTGCACTCTAACAACGGGCAGCGTCGCCTCCAACTTCAATTCCAGCCTGAGCTCCAGCTCCAGCTCCGACTCCAACATCGAGCCCAACGACGGTGGCAGCAGTCACCCGAAAAAAACACAGAAAACAGACAAAAAATGGAGATGCTGATGACACTGGAGACACGTTGTCTCTCTGGCAATCGTGCAACTGACACACCGGCAACAGCAACTGCAACAGCAACAACAACGAAATGTTATAGCCGCATATGCCACACGAACCAAAAATTACACTGGACAACACAGGGTGCGGCTGGTATGCGCCGGGCGGGGAGTGTGCAACAATGCTATTTTTTTCTTCTTCTTCTTCTTCTTCTTGTTTTTTTTTTTTTGGGTGGGGAATCAGTTTCCTCTGCTTCGTCTGAGGATGATTTGAATGTCGGCTGCTGCTCATGTGATTTCTCAGGCACTTTGATTGCGGATTAGCTGCCTACCATAGTACATCAATTTGGCGTTTTTTATACCATAGTACATCGATTTAGCGGTTTTTGTTTGCCTAAAAATGTTATAAATTTTAGTGTTGGAGCTGCTTGATATTTATTGGGGAATTTAGTATCGGGTTGGGCTATAGAAAATTCATTAAATGCTGTGGGATTAGATGATTAAATTTGACGACACTATAATACAAAGTGTTCGGGTCGGCTTCAGCTCGAAAATGACACGCAAAACTTACTTAAAAACCTAAAAAAAACTGAAACAATAAAATTATTCATTTTCAAAATTATGATAGTATAAATATGATGCTGTTAAAACTATTTGTGTTTATAAAGAAAGCTTAAATTTAATTAATTACGATTGCGCAAACACACTTTAATTTACTCAACTGTTACTACGTATAATTTTGCTTTTTTTTTTTTTTTAATATTGTTTATTGTTTTTACATTTAGAGATAAAGTTAGTTTTGAACTCAAGATAGAGAAATTCCTAAAACTTAGTTTTATTCATAAATTAATAATGAAGAATCCCTGACAAGAAGTCGCAAAGTTCTTAAATTAAGTGCAAACAATTGAAAAAGCAAACAATTGAATTGAAAAGGAAGTATTGGAAACATTTTTGTAATGAAAGCTCAATGCATCCCTGCCAAAACCTTATATTGAGAAGTTTAGGTATAAACAAATTCCTTAAATTAAGAATTACTAATTTTTAATTTTCTGAGGTTAAGACAAGTTCACTCTTGGCGGATTTTGACATGCACTTGGGGTACAAGATATTTATTTTTTCACTGACTCAAATATTAGCTATTATAATACATTTTTGAATTCTTTATATAAAATGATATAGTCTTCAACATCTTGTTAAGCTGTTTAAATAAAAGGTGATAGTTAGTGTTACAAATGATAGTAGAAATGAATAAGATTTAAAAGTAAACTGTATTATAATTATTAGTATTATTATCATTTTATTATTATTGATTGATGATGACTTTGATGTCATTTTTATTGTTCCATCATTTTATCTATTATCTTAAATACCTTACTATTTGTATCAAAATATAGCTTGGCTTATTAGTGTTATAAATAATATATTATGCAAACAAGGTATTCAAGCCATGGTCCTAACTTAACTTGTTGCCACTCGGCCATATTCGCTGCTGTTCCTTAATTTATTCCGTAACCCGAGACTGATCACGGACATGCGTAGCTTTTGGCGTCAGTTAACGCCTAACAAGTGCCCCAGTGTCCGGCTGCCTCCCTCAGGCCGCGCCACTTGGCCGTGTGGGGCCATAAATCAACGCCCATGTGGCGACTCGGGGCAACCAAAAAACCTGCTGCACAGTGTTTTGGCTCAATGTGAGCGCATCTTCCCAGTCCCGGACACGGGGCGCAACCAAAAAGGAGCATGCGAATAAATACTAACAAAAAGCCAACAAATATATATAAATAAAAAAATAAAAAAAAAAAGAATCAGTAAAGAAACCAACGGCGTGGCTGCTGTTGTCTGCAGCCAGATCCATCCCAGGGCCTGGGCATAGAGCAGAAGTAAGTAGATCCACGCTTTCGTGAGCAAACAATTCGAAAGCTGACAAAAGTGCTGTGCAATAACATGTTAACGACGATCTCTGCTGACGATCGATACGAGTGCGAGTCAAATGCTGAACAAGCGAGACGGGAAGGGACAGAGAGAGAGAGAGAGAGAGAGAGGGCAGACAGACTACAGCCCACACGACAACGAATCATAAGCCACGACGACGGGCTGCTCCTCAAAAAAAAAAAAATAAATAAATAAAAAAACAACAAATATTTGTACTTTGATTTTGTTGCTGTTGTTTTTTGCCAACCAAGTTATCGAGCCGATATAAATCGATCGCATCTGCATCGAAAGCTCTTTTTTACGTTTCGTGTAGCTCATTAGTTGGCAGCTAATTTCGCAAGCGTTGTCAGACAATGCCACAGGCAGCATGCAACAGAAAACTGTAGCCGCATATTTATTGGTCATAAGTGCGCCGACAAAAAGCAAAAAATTGTTTGAAAATTTGTCTCCAACTACAAAAAAACAAATAATAATAAAAAAAAGCCAAAACCGCCGCTGAAAGCCAAAATGCTTGCATATTAGCAATTTGCATTGTTTGGGCGCAACATGTGTGCAGCACAGGGACCTGGAGCTGGAGCGGGAGCGGGAGAGGGGAGGGGCACGGAGCGGGGAATTGGCTGGTGTCTGCACTGGTTTCTGGCCTTTCCAACTGCACAACTGCTGGCCTTATATAAAAGCCAACAATAGCCAGGCAGCCTGCAGCCTGCAGCCCAGCTTGTACGTAGCTGTGAAAGAATTCTTGCTGCTGCTGCTGCTGCATCCGCCTCCAATTCGTGCCCAGACAGCGGCGGTGGCAGCGACGGCGGCAACGGCACCCGCGCACATGCTCCTAAATGGAGCCTTCGTGTAAACAGAAAAATTTGACTCATGACTTTGTTGTGCAGAGACCCGCAACAACAACAGCACACATTCACATCCTTTTTTGGCGGGGGCATGCAACACAGTGCTACACTTTTAGTTTTGCTCAAATTAGTCAGCGGGATTTTTGCGGCTGTGTTTCTACAAATTAACGCCAATTTCGTATCACGTTATTAATAGTAACCATTAAATTGCCCGCTCCACGCTCTGATCATTATCTGGCGGCTAACAAGACAACAACAAAAGCTAGCCGCTGTTGCTGCCACCGCTGCTGCTGCTGCTGCCGGTGGTTGCCGTGGATGCTGCCCCATGCTTGTGGGTGAGCTGCACCACTGTGATTCCTTGCGGGGCCCGAAATTGGCAGCCGCAGCTGGCTGGCAACGTCTTGCCTTAATTATCTGCATGGCCAAAAAGAAAACAGCAAGAGCTGCAAAAAAATGAAACAAAAAAAATAAATAAAACTAAACTAAATTGTTTATGTGTATTGTAGGTATAAGAAAAAAAAAACAGCTGCAGTCGCGTCACCTTTGTTTACCGTATAGAGAGCGATAAGCTTGTTAACTGTTAACCAAATCTGTAGCAGGCCAAAAACTCACTGTGCACATGTGTGTGTGTGTGTACGCCCACGTTGGCCATTTGTGCAACGCGCCGCACGGTGCACTCATTTTTTTGTTGTTGTTTTATTTGCCAGCTAATCAATGACCCAGTGCCTAATTAACATTCGTCTTAGAGATGGCAACGTGAGCGTGGGCAGAATCAGAATACTATATGTGATAAAGATTACTATCCCTATCTTATGATATTTAATTGCAAATACAAGATAACTTAGCAATTTGTCAAGTTCACTTCCTTCTATATTCTTTAAAATTTATGTTCTTTAGGGTTTTATTAAATTCCAGAAAAATACAAAGATGATGTTTATTCTTCATAGCTGCTTCAGGCTTTTATCAAAATACTATATATTTATACATATACTAAATATACATACAAATAATTACTTAATTTGAAATGTTTCCATTCGATAATAAAAAATTAAAATTAAAAAATTAAATTTAATATTTAAATTATATATTAAAGCCCAGTTTGTATAGTAACATTTATTTTTTTATTTTATTGAATTGATTTAAAATAAAATAATCCAATGTGCTAAAAATTCCATGGAAGTTCTAAAATAGTATCAATTTAAAATACATGTAACAGTAGATTTTGTGAAATAGTGCAGTTAAAAATTTTAAATATTTAACATTTTTTTTGTATATGTAATTTGTCACTGTAGATTTATTAAATTCCTTTTAAGAAATTTGCTCAAGTTGTTATATATTCTGATTTTGTAATCTTTTATTAATTGCACAATAAGATTTTGTGAAAATTATATTTGTTGTTTATGAAATCATGAAACTTTTTATATACTTTATCAAAACAAATTTTTTCAAAGGGCAAATAAAGTGAAAAATAAGTAAATTTATATATTATTACGTGTTATTCGCAATTATAAGGAATAAAACGATAGTTCAACAATTAGATTACGCATTGCATAAAACGATGACAAGAGATTTATTTTGCAGTTTTCACGATTTTAATTGAAGCCATATCAAAGCAAAAACTTTTAGCTTTTTACTTGTTTTAAATTTATGTCTATATTAATTGAACTAATGGGATTTACGATTGCTTTGTGCACACGTCCATCTCTGAGCTGTAGATACTTGGCTGAGATTTGCAACTACTTAGAGCTAGCTGGCCGCAGCGATGCCAGATAGATAAACAAATGCGAATCGGATAATGTCATGTAGCCATGTCATATGTTAGCAGCAAAAAAAAAAAGAAAAAAGGAAAAAAAACTGGAGCAGTAAGTCAAAAGCAAAGCTGA
The DNA here is from genome assembly GCA_035047465.1 of Drosophila sordidula. Lineage (NCBI taxonomy): Eukaryota > Metazoa > Arthropoda > Insecta > Diptera > Drosophilidae > Drosophila > Drosophila sordidula. Next base: position 1,029,379 of record JAWNPQ010000290.1, read on the forward strand.
AAAACATTCTTATCGATTACACCTGAGACCTCAATCAATAAATTGATTGTTAGCGATCAGTTTAAGGCAGGCAGGCAGCCCGGCCAAGTGGTGCAGCGGTGGTGCAGCAGCCACCATGTGCCTCGCATACAAAAGAGTTTAGCTGTGGCTGCTGCTGCCGTTGGTCGGCTCTTAAGATAAGCCGCCGTGGCTGCTCTGCCTGGCCTGGCCCGGCCAGGTCTGGTCGCCGCCTGGTCGCAGCCTCTGTGGCAGCCTGGCCTGGGTCCAAGTCCAAGCACTTTGATCGCTGCCATGCGATAGGCGGCGAGCGGCGTTGTTAGGAAGTCGTCGCTTGGCCGTTTGTTTGTTTTGTTGTTGTTGTTGTTGTTGTTGTTTCATTTCGTTGAGGCATAAAGCAAGATTTGTGTAAATGTCAGGTGGTAATAGTGACACTGTGCGCCACTTGATTGGTTTTACTTCTGACCAGCACAACAAAACAACAACAACAGCAGCAGTGACGACGACCGTGTGTGCCAATTTTATTTTATTTTTTCTATATTTTTTTCTTTTTTGGTTTTTTTCTCTTTTAGCCTAGCTGCCGAATTGGTCGCAAGGTTGTTATGGTTCTTGTTGCTGTTTGCATTTCTTTAATTGGCTCATTTTCGCGGCACATGTTGGCCAAAAGAGTAAGGAAAAAAAAAGAAATAATAAAGAATTGGTAGCCAAATATTTATTACAGTTTAATGAAAATGCAGAACAGAGCGCACAGAAAACACGACTATCGCATCTAAGCCATCAATAAAACATGTAAATCAATTGCAGCGCATACATGGCGTATGAGTTATGTTGATTTCCACAACCAGTGGCAGTTGTCAACTGGCAAGAACTTTAAGTATATTGTGACAGTTCAAATGGAATTGAATTTCAGCATATCCATGCGGTGCTTGGAGCGGGCTAACCACGAATTTAAATTATTTGCAATTTCCCAAATTCAAGAAGTAATATTAACAAGCTTTAATTTAACATTACAAAAACAAATATTTATAAATGTAGAAGAACTATTGAACTATTGTAGCACCGCGAAATGAAACTATTTGGAGTTCAAACAGTAAAGTTAATAATTTGTTAACTTATCTGAATAATGTGCAGTTTAATCCTTTAATAATAAATTTATATCTTCTTGAATTTTGTTGAAACAAAAAGTATATGTTTTGCTTGCCCAATTTAATAAATCTTGTAGTAATGTATAACAAAAAAATTCTATTAAATTTTAAACTAAGAGCCAAATGTAAGTAAACGTTTAAATTAGTTATTTTAATTTATTTTAGGAAGCCAAAATTGACCAACTTGTTTTTTTTTAACTAGCTGAATTTTTAATAATTTATTTTCCTTTTTATTTAGAGTTTTTTGTAAGTGAATATCAAACGAGTTAGTTTAATTTATTTTAAGAAGCTTAACAGTAAATTGTAGTGCTTAATTTGTTTGCATTTTATATCAGTTAGTTTTGTTACACCCAAACTCATCAAATCGCAACTGGTTGCCATTGACAATCTCAAATCTGCAGATTATAAAAAAAAATAAAAAAATACTTCAGGCAGCCTTAGCAACGCCCACCAAAAAGGCAGCGCAGCAGCGGCGACACCCAAGCCCAAAACTAAGCGGCAGTTGTGGCAGTTGCAGTTGCATTGGTGTTGCCTTTGGTCGTAAATTGAAAGCACACGCTGCGTCATCAAAGTCATTAAACTGTCGACTGCTTACGGAAGTTTCACTGTAGTTTTTGTTTCTTTTTTTTTGGTTTTTGGGGTGTGGATCTGCGTTTTTGTAAGCGATATGTGCGGCAAGAACGTCTCGAACATGTGTGTTTGTGTGGGTGTAAACAATGTGGAGGTGTAGAATGTGGCAAGCTAGCCAAATAGTCAGTCAGTCAATCAGTCAGTCAGTCAGTTGGTCGTTGTGCCAGAAGCTGCCTCGCAAGTGATTTAAAAGAAATAATAATAAAAGCGCCAAAGCTGTGCCTCCTCCAGGCAGCGCGGCAACTCCGTCGGGTGTGTCAAACACTGGCGACAATTTCGCAACGCCGCCAAATGATGGAAGTTGCGAGCCGAAAGGTGTGTTCTACCTCGCTTGCCACAGGCCGTCGTCGCCTGTCGTCGGTGCATATCAAACGCGCTCTAATGACACGCATGTGGCAAGGCAGCTTGCAACTAGCGTAATCACACGTAACAAAAAAGAAAACTATTTTTTTTTTTTTTGTCACCTTTTGAGCCAAACCGACAAATTTAAATACCCAAAACTTCAATCATAATGATTCTGAGTACATTATATATGTAACAGCTTAAATCGAAAAAAAAAACAAACAAGCAAAATAAATAGAAATTAAAAATAAAAATCAAGTAGTGGGAAATACAACTAAAAACGACGCCTCCTCCGATTTCGATTGTGACTCCTCCGTTAATCGTGACTTTCACAATCAACCTTCAAAAGGTTTTTCGCTGCCACAAACGAGTAGCGTGTACCAGGCGCAAAATGGGCTGCAAACAACAAAAGCAACAACAGCAACAACAACTGAAAATCAAGAAGAAGCAGCAGTACCAGAAAAAAAGCTAACAACATTTGAAGCGTTTACTTTGGCGCTTCATCGAATATTATTTCTCACGTTCTATTTTTTGTTGCTGCTGTCGCCGTGCCTGCCCCTTTTGTTGTTGCTGCTGTTATGGGTGATTTTTGTTGTTGTTTTGTTTTTGTTTATCATCGGAACTGAGTCTGAGCCGAATGCAGCATCATCAGCAGCAGACAGTTCTCATTGCCTTAGTTATTATGCGCCTATTTTTTACTGGAGCAGTTTTTTTTTCTGTTGGGAGTTTTGTTATGATTATCCGTAACGATACTGTGTGGAAGTCAGCGAACGCGTGAATTAAATTAAACACACATCGGTTCTCAGTTTAATTATTACCAAATTGGGTATATTTTTGGATGGATCAAATGAAATGGAACGCGATTCACACAAGCTGCTACTACTCATATTCATTGCTTTTGTTTGGTTGGATTCATTTAAAATATAAAGTCCCTTAACTTACCTAGTAAGGTATTTGGTAAATTATTTATTGTATAATTAAATAATGATATACAGAAAAAATAAATAAATATATAATATAATAGAATGGATAAACCTAGCTACAAGAATGAGCTTAATGCATTGAAATTCTAAAATCGATCTAAAAGGGAAATTTAAAACATGCGTATACTATAAGAAACTAGAGAAATATTTCCTTGCTTTACAAAAATGTATTTATTGTTTTAATTTAATTTAAATAAGAGCCACATTATAGTCACTAGCATTGAGAACTCGGCAAAATTCTTGTATAATGTCTCAAGGCGTTAATCACATTAAAAAAATATGTATCAAATTATAATTAATATATGCTTTACAAATAATTTGAAATCAATTAGCATAAATATAAAATAAACTCGTGAAGTGTGTTCAATCATGGCAACACCAGAGCTACAATCATTTAGACACGCTCATAAAAGAAGTAATATAAAAATTACAAATAAGACTAAAAACTATTATTAAAAACAATTTAGTATAAAACGTGTGGCATGCAGCACTGCCAAGATGCATGTTGCCCCGCACTTGCTTTGTGTACAATTTCCATTTCCATTTACAATTAAATACTTCCTGCGGCAGCTATTTCAATCGATTCATTAGTTGGTCATTTCAATTAAGCCATAAAAGCCAAACATAACCAAAGACCAATTTTCCAGCGCAGTGAAGAAATGCTGCGAGACTGAAGACTGAAGACTAAAGACTGTAGACTGAAGACTGTTGCCTGAAGCCTTTTGCCAGTTTGCATGTTAAAAATCATAAAAATGTTAAATGACAAGCGGGCGCATGTACGTTTGTCTGTCCGTCTGTCTGTCGGCTGTTGTTGTTGTTCGCATTGTCAAATTGCGATCAAAAACGCAACAAACGAAACATGCCACACGGTGCCAGCTCGGGAGACGTAGTTGCCAACCAGCAGCATCATGAATCAAAGCCAACAGCTAACAGCTAACAGCAGCAGCAACAACAATAACAACAACAACAGGTAGGCCGTCTGTTAGCCAGGCTAACTGACTAGCTGGGCAGTCGGGCTGAATGCGTTTTAACGGCTACTTGTCTTTGGCTATTTATTGAAAGGATTTTCAACACTCACACTCACCGCGCCAGTCAGCAGTCATTCATGCATGCATTCAATCATTCGCAAACGAATACGAACAGAGTTTCGAATCGTACAACAAGTCGCACATTTGCGCCTGCCACATGTCCGGCAAGCGGCGTTGGTGATGCCACAGCAGCAGCAGCAGCCGCCGCAGCAGCAGCAGCAGCAACATTTGATTATGAAAAGCCGACTGCGTCTTTGTGGCTGCAACAAAATCGATAAAAATAATTGGTTGACTGCGTCTGCAACTGCAACTGCAACTGCAACACGGCGACGGCGCTCGAATTCTGTTGAATTTGCAGCTTGACATGAATTGCAGCTGATCTGCTTGCCAAAAAGGCGGAATGGGGGCATGGGGGGCATGTGGGGCAAACAAGGCAACATGTCGACCAGAGGGGATCAGGAGACTGCTGTCTGGGGAGCATTACAACATGAACACTACGACTGCAGACAGTTGAGCTTTTCCCACGTTCGTGAAAATATTTGTGCGCAAATTATTGGAAAATAAAACACAAAAAAGTGCAAAAAAAAAAAAAAATAAATAAAAAATTGAGCGCATTTTGGCTAACGATTTGAATGTGATGTGCTTGTAAAGCATATTTGCCGGAAATTTTCTTTGTTTGGCAACTGATCCAACCAAAACCTTTGCAATGCAATTGTATTTCCCATATAGAGCTATATGGCATGCGAAATATTTTACTATTAGTTTTTATTTTGAAAGAGAATTTTTAGTATGTGCTCCAAAAATGCTTGAAATGCAGTTTTTTATAGCAGCAAATGACAAAAATCGATATATTAATATCGATAATTGAATTGTTGAATTTAAAGTGTAGAGTACAGGAAATGATATTTTATACAATCTGAATGTTTATTTTATTATTATATTTAGATAGAAAAAACAAAGGCGTTAAAAAATGGGAAAATGTTGGATTTAATCAAATAAATCATAATCTTTTGAGGCCGTTTATTAAAAAATATCCTTTTATACTGTTTATTAAAAAATTGCGGTGGAAAATTATTGATTATAAATAACAGAAAGAATTCATCATTCATCTTGCATGGTATCACATTTATTCATAAAAATAAAATGCAAAAACTTAGCTAAGTTAAGTATATTTAGAATTTTATATTTGTTTTTATGCAATAAATTATATAGTAAAATTCTATAAATATAAACAATGCTCAAGTATTAAGTTTAAGGTATTCGAGTATTTATAAATAGATCCAGGCCAGGTAGAAAAGTCGTAAAGTTTCTTCTGCTTCCCGATCCATTGATTTCTGGAATTATATGGGAGTTAAAGCTATGTCGTTATGTGTGGGCTCGTAAACGAAGCCCATAACAATTTTGTGGCCATCTTAAATAGTTTGCGGCCCGCAGCTGCAGAGAGTGGTAGAAACAAGTCTGAAGATTGCAGGGTATCCGCTTGTCACTTGGTTAATTAGTGTTTCGGGCAGCATCACTTTTCGTTTAACGGCCTCTACGCGCCATTTAATTAAAGTCTGCGCAGTCGTTAATTATTACGCAAAGCGTCTAAACAAATGTTAGCAAATTTGATAAACTTGCGGGCAACTCGAATGTTTGCCACTCGTGGCAAGTAGTTGCTGACAGTTGTCACATGGCAGCAGTTGCAGTTGCACTGCACAGCAGAGTTGCCAAAGCGGCGACAACACTTTAAAAATTAATTGCCGAGATTTATGAGCCCAGTCGGGCTCAGCTCGGGCCCGAGAGCCGGAGAGTGCGTGCTCAGTCCGTTAGTTGGGGCTGGTCGCCATATAAGGCGCTTTTTATGCATAAGCTGAACCACATTTCAGCCACTTCACACTTTTATCAGTTTAAAATATGAAGCGGCAAACTATGGGAAAATCTTTTTTCAAAAAGAAAAAAAATGAAAAAAGCGAAAAAAATGTGTTTTTTTTCTTCTTTATAGTCAATTGTGTGCGGAGTCGCCGCTGGCGAAGATCAGCTGGCCGTGATAAGGCGCCGCTTGTGCAGCAGTTGGATGCACTCGTGAGCGCGGCAGAGTAACGCTCGCAGCATGGGTGCCCCGGCCAGGAGATGCTCGCGGCGCGATTTGCCTGCTGCCGCCAACCAGTTGTAGTTGCTGTTGGCCAACCCGGCCGGCTATAATTAGACAATAAACAAAGCCGCAAACAAAGCGCAACTTATTGGGGCGTTGCCACACTCAGCGAAGAAAAAAAATGAAGAGAAAAAAATAAAACACACTCAATGCGGCCAATCCGAGCTGCTGTGGCAATCAAATTGTGCCGCGACAAATTGTGCATTTTGTGCTCACAAATTGAGTTAACGCTGCCAAATTAGCGGCATAAATTTATCGCTCCAAACGAATGGCGAAGTCGCGGCGCGGCTGGGAGACTGCCCCGGCTCGAGATTGGGGCTTAATTAAGTCTTTACGAGGCAGCGGCAACAATTTCAAATGGGTGCACAACTTGAGCGCTTAAATAAATAAATCTGGTTGTTGTTGCTGCTGCTGCTGCTGCTGCTGGCCAACAATTGGCGCTTGGCCGTTTGCCGCTGTTTGTGGCCAATAAAAGATCGCAGCGCGCTGATTTGACAGGTGAACAATTTTGGGTTGGGCTGCGGTCCGAGTGCTCCAACTTGCCAGACAGCCAACCAGCCAACAACAACAACAACAACAGCAGCAACAACAGCAAAAACAGCAACAACAACAACAACTGTTGGGCATGTGTCGCTGCTGGTTGCTGCTTGTGGCCACCACCCACCTGGACCTGGCTTTGTGGATCGCTGTTGGCCCCCGGGCAGGGGCCACACATTTGTTTCGGCCAAAGATTATTTCAACAAGCGACTGGTGACAACAAATTAATTTAAGCGATTGCCCGATATCTGCTTAGGACCTGCGTTTAATTCGCTATATTCACCCAGCCTGCATTGTTCGCTTGTTGAAACTGTGGCACTTGTGTGTGGCAGCAGTTTGCGTCTTATCGAAGTCACTTGTTCCGCTGGCATATCTTGTCCAATAACATATATCACAGATAGGCTATATCCGAGACGACAGGACGACATCGGTTTAAGTGCTGTAAAAGTCAGCGAGCCGATTGGCTGAACAAGGTTCCAGGTTCGAATCCCAGGCTATTCACTGACTTTTGTAGGCAATGATATTTTTTAGTTGCGTTGTTAGCTGGATTTCAGCATATTACAAATTTATGATCTTATAACATTTAACTCTTATATAGGCTTACCATTTTGTTTCATATGTACAGGAAAGCCTCATCTTTATTCTTTCAATTCCAAAACTCAATTAGGACTTAACAGCCCAGTTAAAAAAAGTGTTTGAAATTTTAATTATTTTTCGACTCAAATTAAAAAGGTTTTTTTTTAAATAAAGTTGAGCGTTTGGTTTATTGTATGTACAGGGGGACCTTTCCCATTGAGTTAATAATAATAATTACTCAATTGAGTTTATAATAATGATAACCTTTTTATTACTCGACGGATGGTTCGAAACTCCTCAGCTTTAAGATTTCCGTTAGCAAAAGTCCTTGCATGAATCTTATTGTATTAAGGGTTTCTTTACTTTCTTTAGCTGAATATGAAGCAAAAATTTGATCGTAAAGAATTATTGGAAATTTTGGTTACCATAAAAAAATTTTTAAAAAAATACACACACACACACTAGTTAACCGTTTACAATAAATCCAAAAATTTTAAATCTTATTTTTCAAAATTTTAAGACCTTTTACACAGGAAAAAATGGATGCATTTCTGAACTAATAGTAAAAATATTTACATTATTATTTTTTTTTGGTTTTTTATAGTATGCTTATTTACTATAAGATTACTAATATAACTGTTCTTGTAAATATCATATTGGCGCTTTTGGCTAAGAAAATACTTTATCCATAGGCTAGCCTGGAATTTACGATGATCCTTTTGGGCAGCTAAAAAAATTTCTCTTAAACAACTAATTGGCCTAGAACAAACATTTTTTTGGGTTCCTTTTTTTGTGTATTAGTATTATAATTCCTGTTATTATTATTTGTACTGTGTTTGTTTGTTCAATTTTTATTTGCAATCAGCTAACTCAACTTACTTAATTATATTGTCTTATGGCCTTTGGCTAACCGATCATAACAGACTCCATTGCAAAGTATTTTTAATGAGTCTGCCATTACCATAATTCATCAAGGTCAGCGAATTGAAATCATTTCTGCAACTTTTAATAGCATAATTGAGTTATCAATCAAAAATTGTACAAACTAGACTAAGTAGTAAGCGGATTCATAAAAAAACATTTCAAAGCCTTCATTCGATTGGAAAAATATATTGCAGTTAGATGTATAATAAAAGCTAAATAGTTCTCAAAATACTCAAGAAGAAAGCGATTGACTGAGAATAGGGAGAAAGGCAGTTTGCATTTAAGCGAGATATGATTGAATCAATTGAATGCTAAGCTACCGCTTTGAATACCCTGCAAAACGAGCATCCTTCAGCCTTGCCAAATTGTATACATTTCACTCGATCAGTGTTCGTCTCACTTGATTACTTCATTTATAGCTGTCTGGCCGTTTTTTCTGGCTATGTTTTCATTGCTTATTTTTCTTTTCTTATTTTTTGTTTGTGGTTTATGCAAATCTTGGCTGGTTTAAAATTGATTGCACACTTCAGTGGGGAAGGCGCATGACTGATGCGATCGCAGCGACCGTCAAGACGGCCACAAATAAATATCACAATGCGCGCAGCCATAAATAAAAAAATAAAAAAAAAATATATAAAAAACTGTTGCCGAAAAAAAAATAGCGGCGAACGTTGAACGTCGATTTTGCAAGGTCAAACGGAGCGTATGAGCAATGTGGCCCATTGGAGCTGGCCGGGCTACGGTCTGGCTTGGCCCGGTCTGGCCTGGCCTGGGTCTGACTGGGCCCTTAGACTTTTCAAAAGTCAACAGCAGTTTAAACTCGTTTGCAAAACACTAACGGGCCGTCCCCCCCTCGTGCTCCTCCTCTGCACTCGCTTCCACTCAATTTGTTTGCCCAGCGGCATTGAGAATTGGAGTGTCAAACTTTCAGCTTTCAATGCACGCCAGGATGCCGCAGTCGATGGCGATGTCGATGCCGATGCCGATGTTGATGCTGCTACAGCCAGCAGCAGCAGCAGCAGCAAAGATGTTGCTGCAGCCGCAGCTCGCTTGCTGTTTTTGTATTGACATTAAATGAAATAATCTGCGATGATTGTGCATTAGTTGCAGTCAGCAGGAGGAGGCTCATGGTCAGAGAGAGAGAGAGAGAGAGGGAGATAGAGAGAGAGGGTAATAGTTCTAGACTGCTGTATTTGGGAGAAGCGACGTCGTGGTTCCCATGGCATGATTTTGCATGAAATAATGTGGCGCACGAGTGGGCGGGCAAATGCTGGAACTGTAGCTGGAGCGCCGTGCGGGGGGCCACTTGTCGTGGCAATCGTTGCCAAGCTGAGACTGCCTGGCTGACTGCCTGGTTGGCTGGCTGGCGGGCTGGCTGCCTGGCTGGCTGTGTCGGGCTTGGATGCTTCATTCAGCTTGTCTTTCGGTTTCTGTTTCTGTATTTTTGTTTTTAGTTACCTTTTTTTTTTGGTGTCCGCTGCCTTAGCCAAATTTGCGACGAAACAGGAACCGTTAACTGCGGCAATTTGTGCTGCCAACGTCCCTCAGTTTGTTTCCCACGTTATAATTCGTTAGATTTTCAATGCCCTCACTTCAGTTTTTTTTTGGGCCTTGTCTCGACTTGATACAGTTTTTTTCCGTTTTTTTTTTCGCTGCTGAACTTCTAATGACACTCGCTTAAAATGGTAGTTAGGCATTTGTAGCAGTAGCATTCAATGTTGTGTAGCAGTACAAATATGCGAGCGAGAAATTTGTCAACACTTGAGCGCACAAAGAGATTCAAAAGAAAAGCAGCTTTAATAAACATTAAGCAGATATTTGATGTAGAAAAATAAATGAGCTTAGTATGATTTAATTTTGACAGCTGGACTAACAAATTGCTATTTTCGTAATTCTGCAGAAATATTTTCATTTTTTTTGGGGGCCCAGCTTTATCTGTAGTATTTTCGAAAGACATTAGTTTCAAATGGATCTTAGATATTTGCAAGTGTTTTTTTTATTATTTATTATTCCTTTTAACAACAGCTTCAAAAGCACATTAAGGCTTTAACTTGTAGATGAGTTGAATACATTTCTCAGCATAAACAACGAAATAAATCAGTGTTGTGTAGCGGTAAGCATATGGTTTAATTAAAATTTTCAACACTCAAACCTTATAATAGAGCTGTTATTCGTGATAAAATCTAATCAATTAGTTTTGTCTATTTTTTTAACCAATTAAAAATAGTAGTTGAAATAAGTGTTGTGCAGCAGTCAACATATGACATAAGGGCATTTGGCAACAAAGAAAATTTATTTGCTTCTCAGTCTAGTTTATTTGACTGGGACATACATTTGCTGTTTTTAATAAATAAAATAAATTTAATTTACTTCTTCTCTGTGGAAAGTATAAAAACCAGACGGCTTATTGACTGGGAAAAACAGCTATTAAAAATCAGTGTTGTGTAGGAATGATCAGTTTCTTTTCCAACACATAAACAATATATTTCCCATTTACTTTGCAAATGCTATTTTCCCAGTAGCTTTAAAAGCACATGAAAGCCTAAGGTGTGCTTTTTTGTAGAGAGTTAAATAATTGTAGTTAGTTAATAGCTTTTTTGACTAGCTCATTACAAACTCTCTAGTTTTTTGCAGTTGTAACAAGAATATTGAAGCTCTTAATTTGCGCAGCTTTACGGCTTCTGCTTTGGCTTTGACTTTCAAGCTCTGGGCCGAGCTTTGGGCTCGGGGCCTCCCCTCTGGCTGAGCTGCTGGGTTGACACTTGGACTCGTGCGGGCATTGCGTGAGGCCGCAGCCTTTCTCTTTTTTCTGTTTCTGCGCCTTCTGCTGCTTTTTCGTCTTCTACTTTTTTGTTCATTTGCTAAGTGCGCATCACGTGCAAGCAATTATTTTATCAATCATTTAGGCGCTGTTGTTGTAGTTGTTGTTGTTGCTGCTGTTGTTGTTGTTGGTGTTGGCTCCTCGCCTGGCTGCCTGTCTCTTGGCTCTTTTCTATGGCTCTGTCCCGACTTCGGGGCTGGTGCTCAAACAGCGAAAACGCATTTAATGTCTGCTTAGTGTGATTACGACGCATTAATGCCCGTTCGCCAGGCACCCCTCCCCCCTTGTGCCCCCTCCGCCCCTTCTGCCCCTGCTGCATATTGCATCTCTGCGTTGTATTTTGTTTTTACTGTTTTACAGTCACCGGCGGCGCGTCGCGACTTGTTGTTGTTGTAGTTGTTATATGTGTGTTAACTTTCAAATAAATTAAACATGAAGCTGGGATCATTTATTTCACTCGCTCCACCTAACTTGCTAGCTCGTTTGGGCCTGGCTCAGCCCGGCCTGGCCCGACGCGGCCCGGCCTGGCACCTGGTACGAAAATATACCCACTCCATCCGTGGCCATCCCGGACCGCGGTCTGGCCGCCTAGCAGCGTCCAAGCTATGCGCAATGTTTCTTCATTTTCACATTAAATGCGCAATTCCCGACATTTGTTTGAATTAACACGCAGCAATTACCGCTCACCAGCTCCAGACTTTAATTCATGGATACTATCGCATATTAGAGACGCACGTTTTTCCTTTCCAGAGGTGTTTTATGGCCGAAGGATGTGTGCGATATGCCGGGAAATTAGTAGCTCAAAGTCTGCTTTCAAACTCGCTTCGCAAACGAGGGATTTTTAATTACATTGTAGATAATATTTAAATGCATTAATGCGCCCAAAGGAATCTTATTTTAAAGTGTTATTACCATATGTTATCGAACACTGCATTTTCAGGCAGAACATTTAACCAATACTATTGACTTTAGCCTGAGATGACAATTTCGATCTATTGAAAATATATAAAATAGATTATCATTTTATATAGATTAACCTTAGTTTTGTATTAAAATCAAGATCACATAATATAATTTTTAATACAAGAACAAATTATTTAATATTAAAAAATGTTGCTATCAATTTATTAAAAATAAATAAGAACAATTATCATTATAAGTAGATTATCGACTGTATTTTATAAATTAATTTTTTTCGATAAGTTATTTTGATATAAGAAGTGTTATTAATTTAATATTAACATCGATAATCCTAATCCTAAGGATAATAATTATCGATGAAATGTAATAGTAAAATAAGATCTGGATAACAGTTTATCGACAAGCGGAAAATTAAAGTCGTAATTTATTTTCTCTTGATTTCTCTAATCGATAATTTAGCCTATACATTATAGGGACTTTAGGTAAGCTTTAAGCAAGCACTTAATTTAAATTAACTGCACGAGGCTTATTAAGCCGTATAGACAATTTATCGATGGTCGCTTGGCAAATCGTGTCGTAATCCCTGTTGCAGCAAGTTCCCTAACATCTAATCAATAACAAATACGCTCAATTAATCATCACACTAAGCACTAAACGCCTTGCAGGCTAAAAAGGCCAGCGAACGTGTATTCTACTTAGTACAACACACACTCACACACACGACACGACACACACGACACATACACACACACACATATGTGGAAACCACTTTAAGTGACCGTCGCACCGTTTATCTGCTGCAGACAAAGAAATGCATAAATTATTTCTCAGAGGCATTTTAAAACGCCTGTTGGGCAACTTTCCGCTGCTCAGGCTGAAGCTGTAGCTGATGCTGATGCTGATGCTGTTGCTGATGCTGACTAACTGCTCCGCTCCGGCTCTGGATGCTGCCTACTTACGAGTGCTGACCATTTGGAAAGCCTTCTGCTTCGTGTCCACGCTTTTGTCCATATTTGTACACAATTAGCAATGACACAAAAAAACTAAAAAAATAAAAATAAAACGAGATACAAATACAAAACGAAAAGCAACAGAAACAAACTTCACACACCATAAATCGATTATCATTGCGAAAATACACGCACACACACGCACACAAACACACACACACACACCTGGGCATTAAATCAAATAGCACATTTTACGCCTCTTTGGCTGTGCATAAATTTATTTATCGACTTGTCCGTCGCCTTATCGCGGCACGCATCGTCAACGCGGCTATCGTCAATCGGCGTTGCGTATACGCCATGTCTGCGCCGTCCGTGTGTGCATAAAATGTATAACAAAATTGTCATTAGCGTAAAGCATTTGTTAAGCGCTCCAGATCGCCCGATAAGCCAGCAAGGTGTCCGATCTGGGGCCGAGCTGGGGCCGAGCCTGCCGGCAGCTGGCTAGTGGCACATCCATCAACGCCGCCGCTCGGCTGCCAGTGCATCAATCGGTGGGCAGCGCTGCAACACGCGCTGACAATCAAAAACGGGTCCAGCTCCAGTTGCAGTTGCAACGCCAGCAACAGCAACGCCGGCAACAGTTGCCGCAGTCTTCGCATTGCTTTTCACACCTTCGCGGCTGCCGTTTGTGGCTTCTCCTCTTTCCTTATTTCTATTTTTTTTTTTTTTTGTGATTTTGGCCTGGCCTAGACCGGGTGTAAAATGGCTGCATGATTGGCATTGCGTTTGTATCTCTGCACCTTGGCAGCTGCTGCTGCTTATTGACAATGCGTCTGGCGTTTCGCTGGCTTTGGCTTTAACAGTGGCTCTGGCGGTGGTCGTCGCAGTTGCTTTGATGGCACCACCCGGCCACCGGGCTGGCCATGGAGGCTAACTAAAAACAAGTTGCGTTGACATACCAATTAACTTGACAAATACATAATTGGTAGCAAACAATTAAATGTTTTTCTTTTTATACTCAATGTATTTTTTTTTCTTTTTTGCTCCGCGGAGAATGCGCCTTCACTAACGTGGCTAACTGCGCTGCCAGCCCATTTTGCTGTCAGCTTATGAGCGCAGAAATTCATTTAAATTTATCTAGTTGTCAGTTTTGCTAAGCTTTAAGATATTTGCACAATTTGCTCGTAAAAAACAAATCGAGCAATGGCAAAAAGAGCAAAAAAAAAATGAACAGGGAAAAAAAGAAATATCCACATACAAATAGAAATACAAACAGAAATAAAACGGCAGCCGCTAACGAAGCGCCAACAACATAGAAGTCCAAGTCGTAGTCGTGGTCGAGGAGGATGACGACGATGCTGTGGGCAGCGCCAGTTTATACCCTTTCATATAGGGTACACACGAACAGACGGTTCGCCTGTAGTTGCTGTAACATCTGTAGTACTTTGCATAGATTGTAATTTTTCGGGAAAGTATTTGATTCCAGCTAATATTTATTTGGTTTAACACATATTTAAGGTCAATACATATTATTTATATTTGTTTTCAAAGTTATTTCTATACGCTAACATTGCCATTTTTTAAGGGCTTTGAACAAGAAAGTTTTAAAATGGCAGAGAGTAATATTTGATGGATATTTTGTGGGTAAGGGAAAAATAATATAATGATATTTTATTAATATTAAAATAACATCTATAAGCAAATTTGATTAAGATCGTTTTTAAAACAGCAACTTAAATTTCCAGTAAATGTTCTTTATTATTTCATTATTATTATTATAATTATTTATATTAAATATATAATTTTTTAAGTTTTGTATAATTATAATTTAATTTAGGTTAAGTTTAAAACTAGGGAAATAAACAATTTCATAGAATTAGCATTGATGTATTCTTGTATTTTTCTTTTAAAATTAAAAAAATATTTATGGAAATAAACTTAGCGATTTTTATCTTCAAATATGATAGCCATACACATATGGCTTAAGAAAAATATTAAATAAAAACGAGTTCTGTATTTGGTAGACGACATTTTTTCAGTGGGTAGCTATAAGCTTATAAGAAAATGGACTCTGCTCCTATGTAGTGTATATAGTGGATAAATATGCGACTTAGGTATTTAAAGGTATAGTTAATAAATTTGCGGTCAACTTAAATTGAATAATAATAAAATCAAAAATAATAAGTTCTAATTGTGGTTCAGAAATGTAAGGGTTTATTCTTAAATGTTTTTTGTTATGTTTGATTTTATTTAGTATGTTAATAAAAAATGTAGCCTGCTCTAAAAATGAAGGTTAAATTTTGGCCAAAAGCCTGGTGAATATACTTAGTAGAGCATGAAGAATTCGTTGCATTAAGGCTTAAATGTTCTGCTCAAATGACTGTTGTTGTTGTCGCTGTTGTTGTTGGCTGTTTGTTTGCCCGTTTGGCAGGTGCAGTTTGCATTCGCCAGTGTTTGTAGCTGTTGCTGTTGTTGTTGTTGCTGCTCATTAGTTTTTTCCTGCCACAAAGTCTACGTCTGTTACCATTTTGGGCTGGCTGGGAATCAGGCGCTGGATTAGCCAGCTCGCCAGTCAGAGCCAGCGTTAGAGCCAGAGTCAGAGTCAGCGTTAAGAGTTAAGTTAGGAGTTAGGAGTCAGCGTTCGGCTTTCGGTTTGGCTAAGATCGATAGCGAAGCCAAGAGGAAAATCGAAACATTTGCCCAGCTCTATCGCAAGTGTGGGAAACTTTTATTTCAAGGTTCAAAAGACGCCCGCAGAGTGTGAAAAATGGCTAAAGAAAAAAAGCTGGCTAAATATGTGCAAGCCTGGCGGCGGGTTTTAGGTTAGCTGCCCCACGGCGTATGCGCAATGCCATAAATTCAGATGTGCTAACGCCGAAAGTGTGTACGTGTGTGTGTGTGTGTGTGTACGTGTGTGTGTTGGGCATTGCTCATACGCCATGTTGTTTCATAATTATAACTTAAATACGACAGTTTTATATAAAAATCCACTAGTAAATCAATGTGCGCGCGCCTGGCAATTAACTGCCAAGAAACGTAACAGACATAACGACGAGTCGGCTGGTGGTGCTGGTGGTGCTGTTGCTGCTGCTGCTGCCGTGGTGGTGCAGCGAAGCACGTCGCCAGGCAGACAGAGCCAAGCCAAGCGAACTGTCAATTATAACCAATCGCACACCAAGTGCACATTAAACCCTATCAACTGTTTTTGTAATTTATTGTTTGGTTTTGCCAACAAGTCGCATTTGGTGCGAGATCCGCATTGCAGGCAGGCACCACACACTGCACCACTGGGCGCTGTCTTTGGCAAGTCTTTGGCTCTGGTCGTCAGCCTCATCATAATTATCGCTGGCTGCTCGGGCGGCACGTTCAACGCAATCGCAGCAGCTCCCAGCCAAAGTCAAATGAGCAGTTTATGGCCAAGACGACCATTTTGAAGACGCGCCAAAGGAGCTGGCTGCTAACCTGGCTCTCTGCCTGCCTCTCTGCTGTATGTGTGTGTGTGTGTGTGTGTTTGTGTGTGTGTGTACCACTCGGGGCAACATTCACTTTTTTTATTGCACCACTTTGGCAATAGGCACAAGTGTGATTTCAAATCTCTGGGTCGCCCCGTTCCCGTCCCCGTCCCCGTCCCCGTTCCCGGCCACTAAATTGGCAGAAATATGAAGTCAGCGTGCGCATTTCGGTAAAAGCGGTGATTATATGCGCACTGAGTGCCAGGAGAATGGACATTTTTGGACACAAAATATATGACAGTCAGTCGCCTGCTGCTGTTGGCCACATAATGCGCATTAGCATATGCATCGCAAGCTGAGGCTGAATGCTCCCTTCTAAGCGGCGCAATTGCAAATGGGGCAACACACCGCAAAATGGCTAAATGGCAAGAAACGGCTACAAACGGCACTGTGGGCTGACGTTGATGGCCAGTTCAATTAAATGCCATCAATTTTAATAACACGAGAGACGGGGCACACACACACACACACACATTGACTGGGCTGCTGCTACCTTGGGCGCTGTGCAGCCAAATGCTGGCATGGAAATTACAAATGCATCAGAGTCTCGCAGCTGAGAGTTGGCGGGTCTAGACAGACCTGGCTCTAACGCACTTGAAGCACTTGAGGCTAAAACAAGCGACCGGCCAGCCCGGCCAACCCGGGCGACCATTTCACAGGCCCGCGTTGACGGTCAGCGGCGGAGCGACCGGGTCTGTGGCCCTCGGTCATGTTGTTGCAGGGGGCCTCAGATGAAGCACTTAAGCATGGGTCACTTGTACGCTTTGGCAGCAGGCAACAGCAACAGTAACAGCAGCAACAACAGCAACATCAACAGCAACAATAACACTAACGGCGACAGGCAGCCAAAACGAGCAGAGCTTTAACAAGTGAAAATTGAAAGCAGTAGCCGCAGAGAAGGCAGCCAAAAATAAAAACAAATTATTTTACACATTTTATTTCTATTTATTTATTTACATAGCATACATATATAATTTTAAGTACGTATAGAAAAACAACGCACTACAACATTTTTTTAAATTTCAATTCGTCTTCTTGAATGGCAAATTTGTGAAAAGTAAACGTTTTTGTTTTTATTATTTTACTTTACTGTACTTTTCTACTTGAAAAAATTTTAAAGTACATTATTATTCATCAGTATCCGTTTTATTTTCTTACATTAAATAAAACTTTTATCGTGGAAATATTAAAAAATTTTAATAAAAATTTAGGGTTTTTGTTTTTAAATTAAAGCAATCATTCTTAGCATTTCACAAATTTAAGTTTTCTTTTTTTTTCCAAATGAATTTGTTGTTGATCTCTTCTATTTTATGGGTTTTTATCTAACCTGTTTCCAAATAACAAAAATAAATCATTAATTTGTTTCCCAAACTAAATTTTCATTATTTTAAATATTTCGGACTTACATAACTTTACATAAAGATACATTTAATAAATAATGTTTTAATATTTACGAAATATATAAATATATAATATATATATTTTTTTAGCCTTACATTAAATTATATTTAATAAATACTATTTTAATATTTAAATGTAATGAATTATTCGATAAATTACCATAAAATAGCTAGAACTTAAAACAAACTAAAACAATTAAGCACATTTTTATTTAAATATAAACCACATTCAAATTATAATCGTCGGAACATAAAGTTATAACAATGCAAATGGGCCATAAATATGCACATACTTTCGTTAAGACGATCGGCTATCTTGCGATACCATAAAATTCAAAAAAAATTTGTATAAATTCGTAATATTCGATCCATTTGGCATTCATTAATATGTATAGGCCAAGGCTAAAATAGGAATATTCGTCATTCATTGAAATTTGGCAATGATGGGAAGAAATGGGTGGAAGCAAGAATAATTTAAATTTAGAGCAGAAGAAATGGATGGCGGTAAAAATGTTCCAAAAAGCCAATTAATTTGGTGATAGAAAGAAATTAATAAATAATTTAAAACCATAAAATTTAAATAACTTGTGGCATATAAGGAAGAATAAATAAATACATTTTTTGCCGAGTTAAAAAGATTTTCAATAAAAGTAGTTTTTTCCTTTAGAGAGAAGAGTTAAATTCAAGAAAACATGATATTTAAATTAAAGACATTTTCGAAACTTATCGACGATTCATCGCTAGACGAGTATGTTGTCATACAAAAAAAGTTATTTTTTATGCAATATTAAAAAATAACAATAAAAAAAGAAACTTATCTACATTTATATACTTTTTTTAAAGTAAAACTTGTTTAAGTAAAAGTGGTTCGGCATAGTTGAAACCTAATTCTTTTTTGCTTTATATTGAATTTGCAACATTTAAATATATAATAAGCCACTCGTGTTTGAAATTCGTTTTATTTTTTTTTTTAAGTAAAACTTATTTATATATATAACTAAACTAAAACCTAAATTCTTTTTTGATTTATATTAAATTTGCCACATTTAAATATATAATAGGACGTGCGCATTTTAAATGCTCTATGAATTTAAGATTTCAAAGTAGAGTCTTTTCAAAATTGTAATCAAGTTTTTTATTTAAGTACTAACTTGAACACATCCGTTTGCTAAGCAGGGCCTACTTCACAGATATCAAGACGTTAAAGCAAATTGAATATACGATTCTATTAAAAATGTAAAAAGAAATATAATCAATGATTCTATTAAGCCAAGCAGCCTGATCAATATTCATTATTCAATCGGAACTAAGAAATATGCAGCGCACAATTCCACAATTCCACAAGTCTACAATTCCACTCTTGATCATTTTTTTGTTTTAAACCAGTCAAGTCAAGTGCTTCGTGGAGCAAACTTTCATGTGGAGCACGACAAACCCTTCGCAAGAAGCGGCTACAAAGGAGCGAAAGGGTTGGGGGAGTTGTGGGGGGGAGGGGAGGGGTCTTAGATGTAGCTGGAGGAAATTGGCAGCCGTCAGGCAGGCATCGTGGCAGGCAACTGCAGTCGTCGGTTGCCGTTGTGGCAGCTGCTGTTGCCGTTGCTGCTGCTGTTGGCAATTGATGTCGCGGGCGCCAAAATCGACACACTTGTCCCTCTGCTGGGGCCGTGTGTGTGTGAGTGTGTGTGGAGCTGGCAATCGGCGCCGCTCAAGTACAGGTTAAATGGATCACGACTGCACGGATTTGATGTCCGTCTGTCGCCAGCGTCCACGGGGCCCATAAAATACGCGACATGCAAACGTTTTTGATGCAATGACTCGGTTCGCCCGGGCCTGGTCCCGGTGCCGGTACCAATGCCGATGCCGATGCCGGTGCCGGGCCAGGCAAAATTAGGAAATTGTCTACAACTGTTAACTGACAAGCCAAAGTGTTCCAGACAGTTGCTGTTGACTTGATGGCGACTGGCGCGTCTCGTCTGTTGTCGCTCCTTGGCCAAAGCTAAGCTGATTTTTATGCCAATACGCGGCGCATTTAACGAGTCTCATTAAGCTTTTGCGACCATAAAATACTCAACAGTTGGCCATTTTGTTTAACTGACTTTCAATTGCCTTTACAATTGCAGCGAGCACCTCGCACGCCACCAGCAGCAGCTACAGCAGCAGCAGCAGCAAATCCGCCACCAAAGCAGCCGCCGGCAGCAAGACCTACAGCAGCAGCAGCAGCAGCAGCAGCAACAACAACGGCAACTACAGCAATGGCAAGCAGGCGGGCTGCTCATCCTCAGCCGCCGGCTATGCAACTGGTGCTGGTCCCACGTTGGGCGCCTTCGGGCGACAGCAGCAACAGCAGCAGCAGCAGCTGTACGCTTCCGGCGTCTCCAAGTTGCCATTCTCGCCATTCTTTGCCGCATCGCCATTCTTCTTCACCTATCGACGCATCAGCAAGCAGGAGGACAACAACAACAGCTGCAGCTACAACAACGGCAGCAGCAGCAGCACCAGCAACAGCGCCAGCAACAGCGCCAGCAGCAGCGCCCTCATGCAGGACTACGATCGCAAGTTCAGCCTGCTGAGCCTCTTCAAGAATCCCTACAAGTTCACCGACGCCCAAGCCGCCCGCAAATGCTCCACGACGAGCAGCAGCAGCGGCGGCGGCGGCAAAGTCGCCGGCGGCGCGGCAGCAGCTGGCGGCGTCTGCTCGCCCAGCTGGAAGAGCTATGCGGGCGCGGGCTCCCCCCACGCAGCACTGAATCCGGCCTTCGGGGGCATGGCACTGGGCGGCGGCGGCGCGCGCAAGGATAGCAGCAGCTTTAGCGGCATCAACTTTGGCGGCAGCGGCGCGGGCAGCGGCGCCTCGTTCAGTCGCGACGCCGCGTCCAATGGCGGCGGCGGCTACAATGATCTCTCCAAGAACCGCAAGGTACACAAGTGCGACACCGAGGGCTGCGACAAGGTCTACACAAAGAGCTCGCACCTCAAGGCGCACAAGCGCACGCACACAGGTGAGTGTTGGGAAACGGAAAGGGGGCGGGATCCCTAAAGTCTATTAAAACGCAAAAATATCCTTTGAAATTTTATTTAAAATTTTTTTTGTTTTAAATATTACAATCCATTGTTTCACGATTTCTGTTCCATTTCATTGTTTTGCTCTCATCATTCTATGTTTCCGGACTATTTTTCCATTTAATAAACCCTTTTTCTATTTTTGTTTTTAATATTGATATTTATATTGTTAAAGCTGTCCATTTGGCATTTCATTTTTATTGTTCCGTACTTACTATTTCATTTTTACAATCCACTTTAACTCTCCCATCATCACATTATCATTTATAATTATTCCATATTCTGTGTTTTTCCATCCCAATTATGCAATATTAACAATTCCTTTTCCTTAAAGTGTTAATGTTCCATTTTCACTGTTTCTTTACAATTTTCTATTTTCACTAATTGGTTTGTTGTTTTCACATTCTTGAGTCTAATTTTTCTACAGCTCCAGTGTTCTATTTTCACTGTTCCTTTTTTGCTGTTCCATTTTTGCTGTTCCATTTTAAGAGTTCCATTTTCACTTGTTGTATTATCCCTGTTCCATTTTTATTACTTTATTATATTTTTAGTTACATTTGAATAGTTCCATTTCCAGTGTTCCACTTTCAGTGCTTCACTTTCACTGTTCTATTTACACGATTGCATTGCTTAATTTGCATGGTACATTTCTAACAGTTCCATTTCCACTGTTCCACTTGCAGGTGAGAAACCGTACGTGTGCACCTGGGAGGGCTGCATTTGGCGCTTTGCCCGCTCCGACGAGCTGACCCGCCACTACAGGAAACACACGGGCGTGAAGCCCTTTCGCTGTCAGCTGTGCACCCGAAGTTTCAGCCGCTCCGATCATCTGTCGCTGCATATGCGGCGCCACTGAGCCGCCGGCCATATGGAAATACTCACTATAGCCACGCCCACACCACGCCACGCCACGCCACGCCACGCCCACTTCGACATCATTTCTAGGAAAATGCCCCAATGAGGCCGCTTTGTTTTGACGTTTTCTCCTTATTATTTATAAAAAACAAAAACACTGTTTCATGCATCATTTCGTTCAGTTTTTATGTCGTAACGCTTAAGTAGCTCAATTTAGATCGATAAGCGGGCTCAAAGCCCAGTCTAGCCGTAAGATTGTAGCCTGTAGCTAAAGCAAAAAGAATTTGTAAAATTTTTTATAACATCTAAGCAGACGTTGCCTTCAAGAAGCCAAGTTAACAAGCGGTACTACGAGTATAATGACAATTTACTACTACACTACCTAAAAAGAGAACAATAATAATATCTATATATACGGATATTTGATATTGATACGGTTAGTATGCCTATATAAGTATATATTTGTATTGGTGCTAGCAACTTGTGTGTACATATACTAAACGAGATACGTTTTACATATCCATTATATATTATACATTAGCCAGTAATAAGGTTTAACTAATTTTAGCACAAATTTTTATATTGGATGTTAAGTAGAAAATTTTATACAAAAACAAAAAACCAGAAAATAGAAAACAAGAAACAGACAGACACAAGAGGCAGCATATTTATAAAAGACAATCATATGATAATAATAAATTCTCATATAATTACTTATAAACTTATATACATTTTGTACCATACGATATGGCAGTTGCAAAGCAGTCGATTGGTCAGTTTATATAGAAACTTGTTAAACTTGTGCTTAACATGAGAAAGCATTGCTCCAACTATGCAGCATCCTATTATTGAATCGATCATTTTATTATTTTCAACTTAAAAATGCAAAATCGTTTATTAATAATTTAAATTCAAATAAATTTATGATCAGGTCTGAGTACACAAAAACTAAAATGTTTAATATCTTGCTGAATAACAAATTTGTATCGCCTTCTTTTCGCTTCACATAATAAAACCATCTGTAAGTAAAGAATATGAAAGGGAAGACATTTCAATTTGGTTAAAAACATAATTTTTATTAAAAACATTTAAAAATATCCTTTGAGTAAAAATGCTATATTGTAAAGCTGATATCAGAATACCCAAATACTATTTAGATGTCAAATGTCTATTCAAAAGCCCGGCGAAATTAGCGTATACCTTGTTAGCTCTTAATTAAACTTGCTTTTGACTTGAAAGCTATAAACACAGATCGGAGTCGATAAATTCTTAAGACCAAGTAGTATGCCGCATACTCGTGCAACCACTGCAGCAACTGAAGACCTGCAACTGCCACATAGATTTAACAAAAAAAAAAAACCACACAGCAAAAAATCCAACTGCAAGCATAAAAAAAGAACAAAGTGTATTATTTTTGTACGCCAATACCTTATACATATCTACAATACATATTTTTTTCGCTGAAATAAAAATAAAAATAAAAACTTTTTTGTACCATAAACACACACGCACACACACACACACACACACACAATCTTTGCTCGTGGCTGCTGAACAATAACAAGAAACGGGCAGCTCATTAAGCCACACAACGGGCCGGGGCCAAATCCGCTGTGGATTTTCATTTAAATGAAAAATCAATTGAGCGCACAATGGCTACCAAGTGGCTGTCCACTCCACTGGCCACTGGCCACAGTCCCGAGCTTAGCCAAAGATGTGTGGCAAGTTGTCAACGGGCAAACGGCAGCAACCGGAGCCGCGGCCTTTGTGTGCTGCCTCTGGCCTGGCGCGTACGCGGACACAGCCCGGCCACGGCCCCATGGATTGGGGGCCAGCCGGCACGCACCCGCCAATTGTCCAGGGGAGCATTGTCGTCGTTTGTCGTCGGCTGCGGCGTTGTGCGCGTTGTTTGCAATAATAAAGATGACAAATTTCTCGTCATTTGTAATTTCAATGCGGGCCTTGGATTGGCTTTTTGCTAATACGCGCAACTGGTTAGAGCACATTCTCGCTCTCGCTCTCTCTCTCTCTCCCTCTTTGTCGCTCTCTGCGATGACACCTGCAGCGGAAATCAGTGCATGAATAACGTTTCGGTCATTAAGCTAAAATTGTGAAATATTACGTATACGCAGCGGCAATTTATTGGTAAATTAATAACAAACCCAGCCGACAGACAGTAGCTACCGCCGTTGCTGCCGCTGCCGCGGCCGCTGTCGATGCCGCTGTCGATGCCGCTGCCGCCGCCTCGATGAGGCCGCGTTTAGCATAAAGGTTAGACATATATAACATACCGGTTTTTTCGGGTTAATTAATATACTCCTCTGTCTGAATGTATGTCTAACGAATATGCCTTTTGGTCAGGTCATCTTGGCGAGGCTAGTTTAATGACCCGCAGCATGCAAATGAGTAAAAGTAAACAATCGAGCATCAAACAACACTGAGTGCAATAATTATGTAGACGCGAGTGCGCTCTGCAATAATTAAATTACAGGTAAATATATATTTTAATAGCTGGTCAAGCATTTTGATGGATATTAAGAAGGTAATATTTAAAATAAATTTAGATAGTTAGATAAAAATAGAAACCAAATTTTCTAAGCTCGTTTTCTTCAATTGATTGTGAGGTGAAAAGTGAAATATCGTGTGTTGCGGAATTTTGATTTCTTAAAGTTGCAATTGTTGTTGATAATGAAGAAGCATTAAATTAAAATTTGTATATAAAACACAGTTAAAATTTATATTTAAGAATATGTTTTTTTGAAACAATTTTATTAAACATTTAAAAGGTTATATTTATTTTAAAAAATGCAATAAACAGTGACTTCTTAGTCCGGTTGGACATCTCTATTTAAAAAATATTTATATAATTAACTATTATTTTTTTCTTACTGATTTGTTTTATTTGCTTGCTTTCTGCTTAAATTCCGGTCGATTTTATTTATATATATTTTATGCATATTTTTTGCGCAGGTCCCAAACTTAAGGCCTTGATACCTTAATTTAATTGAAACGCGCTTGTTGCGAAAAAAAATTAAGAACCTTTAAACATGCCATAAAACTTGCGCAACTTCGATTAAAAATGTTATGCGGCAATTAATGGGCATTAAAATGCAAATAATAAAAATAAAAAAAAAACTATTATTAGAGCGCTCCAAATGAAAAATTTAAGAGCTGGTTGCATGCACTGATCGTACCCTTGACATGAATCTGACAACACACACACACGGCGATCTCATTAAAAGCCAATAAAGTTGCAGCTATGCATCAGCAAACGTGTCCATCAAATGCTGCCTGCCACTTGGAGTTGCAGCGATCGGCAATTGAATGCGGATTCGGGATCGATGCTGTCCATCAGCCAAAAACGCTCCAATAACCAAATCGCACGGCAGGTGGGCAGCCGGGCAGCCGTGCAGCGAGGGACCGGCGAGGGGCAGGTAGGAGCTCGTGTGCGCCTAGGCCAAGCCAGTTGGCCATTTTTAATTTATTGTTATGCCTTTTTGCTGCCGCTGCTGCTGCTGGTCGGCAGGTCATGTGCAATTTATGAAACTGTGCGGCTTTAGCGGCCTGATTTTTGAGACACATTTGGACGACTGTCGCAACGGCGGCAACTGCGTGTGCCCCTCTGCCCCCCCCCCATCGGTCTATCTCGCTCTGTTGTTGCTGCTTCTGTCCGTTTGATTTGTGATCGATTGTGTGTCGTTACTTTGCGACATGGGGCATGAAATCTTTGACACCTAACGGTAACTGCCAGCCAGATCGCAGTCACACAATCGCCCCCGTCGCAGTTTGCCTTTTAGCTTCTGCATTAAATTGGAACAGCCTCCGTTGCTGCCTCCCTGCCCCTGCCGCCCTGCCCCGTGTGCCCCCAGCTTTGTGTGTCGCCGCGTGAGCCTCAGAGTTGTCAGCGCGTTGCCAAAGTGTTGGCAGTTTTGCCATTTATTTTACAGGTGAGTGAGCATAATGGACAGCTGGCCGCTGTGTGTGTGTGTGTGTGTGTGTGTGGATGTGTGTGTGTGCAACATGCTGTGCGCATTGGCTCAATTAAAAATGGTCTGGGCCACGTTAACGTTAGCTGCCTCATTTGACAATTGGCAATTGCCTAATAGAGGCAAATGGCCAATGGCCAACGGCCAATGGTCAAGCGACCGTTTTGTTTCTTCAACTGCCTTTTCTTTTAATTTTGTTAGCAAAAATGCTTAAATTAAAATTCCCATCACACCATAAAACCCATAAATCATCTTTTATCTAAGCGAGTCCATCGGCGCATGCGCGCGCGCCAACATTCAACTTGGAGCGAGGCTGGAAAAACTCTCCACTGTGTGTGTGTGTGCATGTGTGTGTGTGTGTGTGTGTGTGTGGAAAATGATGCTGTCTGCTTTGCCAGACTGGGCACTGGGAACTGGCAGCTGAACCTGCTTCGTTGCCTTAATGAGAATTTAATATTTTTCAATAAAAATTTGTAAAAGGCGCGTTTGCCTGTTGCTCCACCGGCTATTTCCGTGGCCTCCACAGAAAGATGTGGCCAACTCCGCTGCCACTCTAATATGTGCATGTGTGTCTGTGCCCGAGTCTGTGTGTGCGTGTGCTTTGTGGCTATTAACGCACTTATGTTTCGGGCCATGGTTAGGCGTCTGTTTGGGCCGTGGTCGTGTCTCTTGTTTTGGCTTTGCCAGTGGCGGCAGTCGCAGGATTAATTGATATTGGTCAAGGCGGAATTGAGCTTCAAAATAGATCGGCCAGACAACTTTATAGCCATAACTCAAAGCATTTGCAGATATTAGAGCTCTTAAGCGGAGTTTTAAGCTTTTTATATTCAATAAAGCTATAGCCAATTGAGGTAAAAAACATAATTAAGTCCATTATATCTTACCCATTTAATATTTATGCAACTGATATAATTTGCCAATTTACGGCGTATTTCATATGTGTAAATTAAAGCAGTTACATAAGCGTAGACCCTTTACACACCAAGTTATTGTAACTGTAAAATAAAAAATAAATAAAATGTTAAATAATTTTCAATACTATTCGTATTAAGAAAGAAATTAAAATTTTCATTTAGAATGAGCTTATACATTTAATCTTTATCAAAACAGAAAGAAAGGTATATTTAAAATAAATGAATATATTTAAATATATTTAAAAATATATATAACATAAATTTACTAATATTTTGCTTTCGACCAGTTCTGTAATTTCTTTTGAATATTATATTTAATTACATGGCTAATATAAAAATATATCAAATAGTTGTATAAAATGTTTATTAGAACTAATTCATTTTTGTACTTCGGTAATTAATAAATTCTGATATTGTCTAATTTTTTGTGTTTACATAGTTTAAATCAATAAATTTGTCTTAGCTTGATGGTGTATTAAATAATTACAGTTATAATAATAGTTATGTGTACTAAAATATAGATAAGCAATTATATAAAAATACTGCAAACCATATTTAAATCAATTAAAGCAGACCTGGGTATATGATGAAATCAAGATGACGTCATAAATATCGCACTTATTTATATTTGCAAATCACTAGCTATTGCGAATAATTCTAATCATAATCTGGAACTTGAAAGGCAGCGGTTAAACTGCATGTGATTTGAAAGCGAGCTCGATAAGAACTTTAATTAAGCTATATAAACCTTTATATATGAATGCTCATGTAGTAAATGCTAGCCTAGATTAAAAGCTTTTATTAGCTATAAATCAGGAGGTAATTATGAATTATGGTTAAGGAACTACACTTAGTTTGTGGCTACATCTGGTTATGATTTTATAGCCGTGATTAACAGTTATGAATGAATAAATTAAATTAAACAAAAAGTTGGCGGAACTTGGCCTTTCTGGGTATCTGGAACTGGAATATCTTTGTACGTGTATACCCAAAAGATATATAATTTAGTAGTTTTTTGGATTTTGACTCTGTTTACACTGAAATCTCTAACATGTCAAATAAAAGAATACTTTTGTGACTTCCGAATATTATTGTCTAATATTTGTTATAAGGAAATTGAAAAGTAAAAAAAGTGTAAAAAGAGATAATTAATAATTGTTTTAAAAAATGGCATTTAAATTAATGGGAAAACGGAATATATATGAATAAGAATTCTTAAGAATAACTTTGTTAAAATAAAAAATAATGCAAAATCGTAAAAGATTGCGTTTTATATTCTAAATTTTCCATCTAAACAAAAATAAATATTAAATTAAAACTTAAGATGCTGCTATAGAAAGGATTATAGATGCAGCAATAAGAAATTGCTGGTAAGTGAGAGTTTATTGTTCATACTTTAAGTAAATAAATAGAGAGGCTTTGCCATTCAATAGGCGCCCCCTTTAATAATTGTTCATTACCTGACAATGTCACTGCGTGTGCGGACTACCACAAAAGTTGTTGCTGTTGCTGTTGTTGTTGTTGCTGTTGCGTGTTGTTGTTTGCTGGCCCTGCCCCTGACAAAACAAAAGCCAACTCTTGCATACACAATTGGCAGGAGTTCAGGCCCAGCCAGCCGGCCAGCTGGAAAGAAATAGAAAAACCGGCGAGTTCAAGACTTGGACATGCGTTTCTGGAGCTTGGAGCCGAGTGTCGCCAAGTGTCGAGGCGAGGTTCTTGAGGTCTGTGGGCTCGTCCGCGTCGCTGGCGGCGCGTGCAGACAGCTGAGCCTGTTTTAATATGCCAACAATGA
Organism: Drosophila sordidula; assembly: GCA_035047465.1. Taxonomy (NCBI): domain Eukaryota; kingdom Metazoa; phylum Arthropoda; class Insecta; order Diptera; family Drosophilidae; genus Drosophila; species Drosophila sordidula. Next base: position 1,057,886 of record JAWNPQ010000290.1, read on the forward strand.
CAATCAAATGTCACCTCTGGTGCGCCATGTCTAGACGCAGCAGACGACAGCAACAGCAACAGCAACAGCAGCAACAGTTGCTGTTGCAGTTGCAGCCAAAAGAAATTGCATGCAAGCGAGTGCTGATTGCAGCAGCAACATGAGGCACAGCAGCAACATATAAATATGTCATTTGGCTCATTATAAAGATAGCAAACAGCGCTGGCCAGAACGGGGAGAAGGCAGCGCCAGTTGATGCTGCTGCGCCCCCAGTGCGGCAGCAGCAGCCGCGGCAGCGGCGTCGCATTTAAACGTTTAATGATAATTTATGAATGTTGTTGTTTTTTATTGCAACAACAATGCCGTAAACCAATAAATCTTAAGGATCACATAAATCTTGACGCTAACTGCGCGGCCAGCGTCGCCGTCGCCGTCGCCGTCGACGTTGCAAGCTCTTGGCAAAACGTTGCAACGCTGCAACGTTCCACAATAATTCGGCATTTGGTTCTGTTGGCAACTCTGGGGCACACTTGATCAAACGGCGGGAGTTTGCAGCATTGACAGCTGCAAAACCTTGATGCGAATGATGGTTTTGTGTGGTGCGTGGTGGTGCTGGTGGTGCAGCGCTCCTGTGGTGCCACCGAGTGAATGTGTTAATAGGCCAGCCTGATGCCAATTGGCTTTTTAGAAAGGCTGCGCATAGGCTAATTTTTTGCGGCCGCTGCTGCTGCTGCTGCTGCTGTTGCTGTTGTTGTTAATTTAATTTTTGCTTTTCATGGTTCGTTAACATATTTTGCTTATAAGGATTTCCCGCTGCCGAGCAAAAAGAAATCACAAGCTGATCAGTGGAAACATGCCGCCAGGTAGCACACAGGTTGCAGCGGCGGCTTCATTGTTGCAGGTGCATGTTGCCGCAACAATGCCATAAATTGTGACATTGGCTGCTTTTTTTTCTCCTTTTTTCTCCCCCCTTTTGCAACTGCTGCTGCACTACAAAAAAGAATTAGCCAAGGCAGCAGCGGCAGCAAAAAAATAAAAGAGCAGAAAAAACTTAGAACGAGTTTTGGCATTTACGACTCACTCACTGTGCGGGTTCTGTGGCTGCTGCTGCTGCTGCTGCTGCTGATCTCTTGATGCAGTGCAGCCAGCAGCCAAGAGCCGAGAGCCGAGAGCCAGCTCTGTTTTATATATATATATGTATTTTGTTTAACTTGCCGCATTATGTTGCTGCTTAATTGGTTATAAATTAATTAAACGTCGATTAATAATCCGGCTTCTTGTCAGTTAAACGCCGCCGACGCCGTCGCTGCCAGTTCTTAGGCACTGGGAACAAGAACAGCAGCAGCAACAACAACAGCAGCAGCAGCAGCAGCAACAACAACAACAGCCAGTGGCCAAGAGGCAGTCTGGGCCTGGGCTTTGGTTTCAGCCACGTGATGAGTTGGCAATAATGAACTTGTTGTTGTCGCTGTGCTTGTTGCTGCTGGCTTGAACTTTTCCCTAGAAGCTGGAGCAGCAACAGCAGCAGCAGCAGCAACAACAACAGCTACAACTCATTAATGGACCCGGCCAGAGCCCAGTCGAAGCCAGCTATTACGGGCTGCCACGGCGTATCAATGACCATTTGGGCGTTTAGGGTTAGCAGCGGCTGTCAGCTGCTTGTCAACGTAATTGTTGCTGTTGTTATTGCTATTGTTCTCTAAACAGCTGACGGGAACGAAACGAAATCATGTTTAATCACACTTCAAAGTATGATATGTTAAAAGGTTAGCATTTGGTTAAGGTATAATCTTAACTAGAAAATAAATATTAAATACTTGTCTTATATATTAAGATTTCATAAAGCTAACAATTATTTACGCAAAATAAATTTTAAATTAATATAAAAAAACAAATATAATAATATAGGTATATAATATAATTTGTTGACAGAGCGAAATCTTTTTACTTCGAGTTTTTATACTCATTCAGACGTGAAAAGAGTATAGTCGTGAATATCCGCGTCAGATTAAGTATTAAGATTTCTTGGCTACGCCCATTGGGGGCGTGTCAATTCAATAAAGTCGATATATGTATCTCCCTCAGTTTTGAAGCTAGCTGCATAAATTTCCTGATGACCTGACATAGTTATTTTTTGTTGCGCCCACTGAAGGCGTGGCAAATCGATAAAATTCATATTTAGAGCAAGCAAATTGTTCAATCTGTTTTCTGATGGCTTCCTCTAAATAGCGAGCCGAAAATTCACGGTCACGCCCACTCCCTCAATGACAATTTAAACATATTAATGAAATGTATCAAAGCTTTAAAATCTGTGTACAAATTAAATGTCGTGGTTATTTAAATGTTTGATCAATAAGCTTTCAGCTCGATTCAAAGCTCAATATTGAAAATTAACGATTACATATTTCATCGATTTTGGGCAATTCACAGCTCAGCCAAAAAGTGGGAAAACCCAATTTTAAATTAAGAAAAGAGTTGGCAATTCCGGCTATTAAGTTGAATTATTATTATTGACATATTAGTAGTATATGAATTGTAGTAGTAAATTCACTTAGTAGTAGTAGAATTTAATATTAATATGAGTAGACTAGCAGTATAGGAAGAGTCAAGTTATATAATATAGTACTTGTATATTGATAGTATAGTAGTAGTATAGTAGGGCTTTAATAAAAATAGTAGGAGTATAGTAGTAAAAGGTAGTATAGTGGTAGAAAAGAAGTCGAATAATAGTAGCATAAATATAGCATAGAAATCAACCGCACCCTGAACCGAACCTGTTTGAAGAAAGACAGCCGAACCTGAACCCGAACCAAGCCACACAAATACTTTTTAATATGAAAAATGTATTTTTATTAGTATAATAGTAGTATAGTAGAAAATAAATTCAATAGTAAAAGAAGTAGTAAAATAGTAGAACAGTAATATAGTAGTAGACGTTGGTAGTATAGTTATATTAAGATAAACAGTATTAAACCAGTTTAGTTGTAGTAAAGTTATTGCAAATTAAAGAAATATAGAAATCGTTTGATAAATCTACGTCATGGGTATTTGAAAGTAATATAATCTCAATTCGAATAAATCCAACGCGTGTTAGCTTAGTGTGTCATATTTGCCAGCACGCGTGAATTATTCATGAGATTTGCAATGATTCACTATCGATTAGGCATTAGCTTGCGGTTGGCAATACATTTTATGAGGTTCCCATGTAATCTATACGGCAGTATTTAAGCACACTTCTTTCCAGAAGTGCTTTCAGTTCGAATTAGTTTTTAAGACGAAACACTTGCCCTATACGATTTAAGCGACGAATACGAGAAGCTATGGCGAATTATTTTTTAAGTATATTTATGCTTTTGGCAACCCTTGCAATTTGTTGTCAAGGCTCACGACTCAACAAGGATAATGCAGTAAGTGCAATCGGGGATATTAGTTCTGCTAAATAAAAAGACTTTTTTATATACAGCAAGAGGAAAGTGAAGCACAGTCGCAACTCTGTCAAGAGCAGGATGCGCAGTTGGCAGCTCTGCAGGACAAGTTAGCGCAACTGCAGGAACAAATGGAAGCGGAACACGCAACAGAGACGCGAGTGAAACTTCGGCACGCAGGCAACAATAAAATGCGGAGCGCTAAACGCTTGAAAGACGCAAAACGCTCCACCCGCGAGATTCGCGACCAACTGGAGACCTGCCAGTCCGAGTCCCAGTCGAAGACGACGGCCATAAAGGAGCAGGCTCAGCTGATCTCCGAGCTGCAGACAAGAAGCGAGCTGACCGAAAGCGGGCTGGATGAAATGACGAAGAGGCTGCGAAGGTGCAGAGCAGGCAGCCGAAGTCCGACAACTACGGAGAACAGTTGTTTGTCCTTTGCGGACTCGCGCCTCCATATGGTACGGCTGCCCGGCGGAAAGCCCTTCCAGGTGAGCTGCGATAATCGCACCGCCGGAGCCGGCTGGATGGTCGTGCAGCGTCGCCTCAATGGAGCCGTGGACTTCTATCGCAGCTGGAGAGAGTACCGCCTGGGCTTCGGCGACTTGCGCCGGGAGTTCTTCATCGGCCTGGAGAAACTGCATCAGCTGACGACGCTGCAGCGTCACGAGCTCTACATCCAGATGCAGGATGTGCACAATGTGACCACATACGCGCATTACGACAACTTTCGGATTGGCGGCGAGAGCAACGAGTACAAACTGCTCTCGCTGGGCGAGTACGCCGGCGACGCGGGGGACGCGATGCGCATCGACGAGGCCATGAAATTCACCACCTACGATCGGGACAACGACCGGATGCTGGACAGGAACTGCGCCCAGTTCGCCCACAGTGCCTGGTGGTACAAAAGCTGCTCCTGGAGGTAATCAAAGCGAACGTAATTCGTAAAGCGAACGTTAAATTTATATTATTTACCTATTGCAGCAACTTGAACGGCGGTTATTTCAAGCAGAAGGGCGAGGAAACCATTTGGTGGCAGGTGAGCTACAAGCTACAAGCTACAAGCTACGGTCATAATGCTCATTAGGCCCAAACAATTACAGGAATTCGATTTAGACATGTCAAGTTGAGAATTAATTTTAATTATTTATATTAGTTTTATTAATTGAAAATTAACTTAACGTACATTAATTTAAGCTTTATGAATATAAATAAAATAATTGTGTTCAATAACAAAATTCCTTTCAAGTGTGAAAATATATTGCCTCAGTAGCGTAGGCAGATGGCGGAGGGGGTTTAAGCCCCTTTAAAATATATTTTTAAAACATAATTCTTAGTTATTTATTATTGTGAATAGATTGCTTTGCTTATTTACAATCTTTTTAGCTTTTGCTGTAAAACAAAGAGATATTCTAATTGAACACAGTCCCTTTTCTGATAATAAAACTGTGTGAATGAATTTGAATATCGCCTTAACGGGTTTTCTTTAACGCTCTACTTTGAAAAGATGAAATTTCTTGAAAAATCACCATACTGAGATTAAATGTATTTCAGTTCTCGTTCTAAGAATTATTTTATGCTGTGAAACATTAACAAAGTTATTCGTTATTTTAATTTCAAAAAAAATCGAATAAGACAAACATATTGATGCTGTAAAAATAGCGATCTTAGCTAGCTTAAAGCCTGACGGAGTTATATCGATTATAACGATTTACCAAAACAAACTATTCTTTTTTGACCTTATATATATTCCGAATTTCAAGTTCTTATTTTCTCCTATTTTGAAGTTCCTCAGTTTTTTTTGACAGTTCATTTTGTTTTAGCCGATGTCATGTGTCTGTCAAAAATCAGGAAAACCGCTGACGTAATAGAACCTTTCGCCCAATGCGGTCACAGCTCGTTTGGCCGAATCAAAATAATTGAAATGGACTTTTAGTAGCGCGGCTAACAAGCCGTGGTAAAAGTGCTTGATAATACCCTAAGATGATACGCACATTAGTTGAGGAAGTAGCCGGCAGATTGGAGCTTCGAGTTTTCAGATGCTTTTTTTCCATTTGCCAGAGGAACAGCTGATGCTGATGCTGCTGCGGCTGCTGCGGCTGCTGCTGCTGCTGATGCTGGGGCGAGTGCTCTTTAATCTGACAGTTACTTGATTTGATTGTTGTTGCTGCGAGCGGGATGGCGATAGTGCGTGCGTGCGCGAGCGAGACGCCGCTAGCCGAGTTGTTGTTGCTGTCGCTGTAGTTTATTTCAACACTTTGCGCCGCATATCCACTCGAGGCGACAACCAAGTGATGCCTTTTGTTGATCGAGTGCTTGCTACGCACTCCACGCACTTCAGCAACAGCACAACAACAACAACAGCAACAGCAACAACAACAGCAGCAACAACAACAGCAACAACTGCTACATATTCCACGCTACTTTAGAGCGCACGAATCGAACGCAGAGAAAAACAAGTCAGGAGGCGCTAGACGGGAGCGCCCGACTTGGGGATACCCTGAAGCCTCTCTTTATATACATTTCAATCCTTCCACTATGGAAACTAAATTCGATTAAGAAGAGCTTTGAACGAACTAAAGCGCAAGTCCGTGGTATTTGAATTGCTCTTTTTGAGATTTGGAGCGAGTAGGTGAAAGTATCCAAAATCGGAATTATTCCTTGACCTGCGTCTGCATTACAAGAAGATTTTGAACCAGATGTGATGGCTATAACTCCTATAGTCTGCGAGATATACTAAGAAAACCAAGTCTTAAAATCGATATTTCCCGTAATAGTGAAACGGAACAAGATGTCGTAAAGAAATGATGTGATGGCTATAACTCCTATAGTCTGCGAGATATACTAAGAAAACCAAGTCTTAAAATCGATATTTCCCGTAATAGTGAAACGGAACAAGATGTCGTAAAGAAATGACAATCCATAAACCTAAAAGTTTATGCGCCTAGCTTTTGTGGTTGCCAAGATCGCTGGGTTCTTACAGACGGACAGTAGGAACGGTCAAGAATATATACTGACTGAGGTAGGAGATGCCTTCTTTTGCCAGTTACATACAATTGCACTAAACCATTATACCCTTTTTAACCATTTTCAATGGGTTGAGGGTATAAAAAGCAGATTCAAGTGCTCGTAATAAGTTTTTGGGCAGTGGCGATTAAATCACGGCCCGACCCAAAAACAAGGCCAAAACCGACAGAGCAGCTGCTGGCCAAGTTGGCCGTGTAGGCAGCCGGTGTCGAGTGGCGCGCTGAAGTGATTGTTAACCCATAGACGGGTCGCATAATGAACCTGGAAAAATCGCGACGAGGCGCACTTTCTCACGTTGCGCCTGCGCCTAGGCAACATGGCCAAGACAAGTGCCAAACGCCAACTACCAAATGCTCACACACACACACACACACACACGTAAATTAAAGTAAAGGCTGTAAAACGTCAAAATATACGAGCGCACAGCGATTTAAACTGTCAACGCGGCCGTAAACATCGCCAGAGCCAAAACTGGAACTGGAACTCCAACTTGACCACAGTGCCGACTGCCAACTGCCGACTGAGAGTTGGCCATTTCCCAGTTGCCTGCTGCCTGCTACTTGCCACAAAAATTTGCTTATGAGCAGCGCAAACTGTTGCTGCTGCTGCTGCTGCTGCTGCTGCAGCTGCCGTTGCTGCTAATGCGGCTCGTAAATCCTGGCCAGCAAACGCTGGAGGAGCTTCGTGTTCGTGTTTGGCTTGTGCACTAGTTCACGAAGTGAAAAGGGTATATTGGGTTTGTGCAGTTTCTGTCTGGCTGTTCGTATGAACCCAATTTTTATTTCCGCTATTGTAACTAGATACTTGAAATTTGGAATATATACTCGTCAGATAAAGGGTTTAGATTTTTTGGTTACGATAAAATCTATTTCCCCCAGATTTAAAGTTAGATAAAGAGAAAGTTTAAGGTTAAGATCCCATTAAATTTATTTGGTATACTCCACTGGTTGCCACGCCCACTCCTGCCCCCACAAATTACAAAAATCTATATTATTCCAAAATAAGAATAATAATTACGACAATTTTCGCCTGTTTAAAGCTCTTATCATACTAGGAAGGAGTATTGCGCAGTCGGTTACACCCGACCGCAGCATTCTACTTGCTTTTTTTCTTCTTTTTTTGCTGTTGTCTGGTGTTTTAGCCTTTTGGCCGGCGCCTGATGAATGTTGTGATGTGGAGCGGCGGCTGTTTGTTAGATTTACGCGCCACAATTAACGTTCTAATCATCGCAATTTGTAAGCCACACTGCAGATAATCAGGCTACAAGTCTATTTAAATGCAAATGCAGAAGCTGTTGATGCGCTCAATGGGCCCAATGAATTTAGCCAAACTAAGCAGCTCGAGCTTTAATTGCATTTTGCATATTTTGCAGAGTTGGAAAATAATAAAAAAAAATATGTATTTAAATTAATACAATTATATGATGCATGTTTCATATGGCATCATTTCCACATGTTGCAAAATAAACTCATTTATGGTATCAATATTTAAGATGTTTGCATTAATAAACAAATCAATATAAAATACAATAAATAAACTAATGTCATAATTGATTTTGATTTAAACTAGAATTTTAACTTAAAATTTATTTTTAAAACTTATTAAAAACTGAATGTAAGCGAGAATAAATAACTAAACATTTTTTTCCATAAATATATAATTTTTATTAACTTATTATTAAATATTAACAAGGTCACTATACATTATATTAGATAAAACGTACGCATTATACTTAAATTTGTACTTAGTGTTCTCCCATAAATCATTTTTAGACTTTATTAGAGTACAGAAAAAAGAAAGAAATCGGGATTAAATGCATTATAAATGTGCAGACTACGAACTAAAAATTAACAAACACATTATTTATTATTTTTCATATTATTTTTTGTATATTTTTAAATAAAGTTAACTTCTAGTTAACTCTTCTAGTGCAATACTTTTCTTGAATTTATTATTACATACTTATTAAGATTCCAACATTTAACTAATAAAGCACCCCCAAAAAATGTCCAAATTCCCCGGCACGCAACATAAAAACATGCATATTTCGTCGCCATAAAAGCTTAGCATAGACAACAACCTTCTGCCATAAAAAAGCTTAACTGCAATTGCGTTGCCAAAATAGTTGCTCATTCGCATAGCCGCCTTTTGGGCGCGCTCTTAACTTGCCCCCCGGTGCTCCCTACACCAACAAACCATTCGCACACACACGCACACAGACACACTCGGAAGTTGGCGCTGTCATTAATTTTTAAACTTTTTTCTTTTTTCTTTCGCATTGTTGCTTAACTAATAAAACTAAACTAAGCGTAAATACTTGGAAGTAAATGTCATCTCTAGGACAATGGTCCTCACAGCTTAGCCCAGCCTTTTACATGTGTGTGTGTGTGTGCGTGTGTGTGTAGGTGGGTGTGTGCTAAACTTTAAATTGTCCAATGTTACGTGCTTCGCATGCGGAGTTCATAAATCCAAGCGCTAAATGTAAACATCAACAGTTGGGAGAACTTACGACTCGCCGGCCAGTTAGCCAGCAACAACAACAACAACAACAACAGCAACAACAACAGCAACAGCAACAATAACTTGCAAAGTTCAAACACAAACTAATGCAGCAGCAGAACAAAAGGGAGCCAAAGCTGACTCCCCCACCCTCACCCACTCTCTCTCTCTATTTCCCTCTCTCTCTCTCTCTCCCTTTCTCTCTCTCCGGCCGGCGCGCAACTTGCCAGCCACTTTCACCGTTATGCTGAAGCTTTTGTTGTTTGCCCGTTGTTTGCTGCTCGTTGTAGTTGTTGTTTTTATTACGCTTAACGCGCGACTTTGCGTGTGTGTGCGTGTGTGGGTGTGTGTAGATGTGCGTGTGTTGTATGCCAGCCAACGCAAATAAAATAAACTTCATTTTGTTTTCAATGGCCGCAAAAGGCAACGGCTTTAAGCTTTTGCCTCCCGTTCTTACGCATGTGGCCGAGTGCCCCCCCCCCCACACACACACACACACACACAAACACAAACACCTACTCACACACCCTCTCAGAAGGCCTGACCTTCTGGCTGCAAAAAACGCTTGTTGCACCAGTTTTAGCCCTGGCTTTTATAGAACGTCGGACTAAGTTTCCTGCCAGGTGATAACGACGCCAAAGTGGAGCACAGCATATATGTATATACACATATAAACATACACGCACACACACACGCACATCTGCAATTCATGAACCAATTTTACGTAAATATAATAACTAAACATAACTAAGCATATAAAAATAAGAACATTGAACATCCATTTAAAATACATTAAAATTAATTTAAATTTGAAATGACTGATCGATTTAAAATACTTAAATATTTCAAATTTGAAAGCTATAAGTTTGGTTACTTATAAGTACAATAATTTTTCAATTAAATGCAGAATCAATCTAGAGGACATACAATGAGCAAAATACCATCCAAATTTAAAACTTAAATATGGGAGCTTCAATACCTTTATAAGTCAACCCTTGACAGTTTTAATCTATCCATAATTATCTTAATATTCTATCCGACACGGGTAAACACTGATCTATATTAGAGTAAACATATGTACAATTAAAGTTTATTTACAAACATTGATAGAAATCCCAAATTCTTTTACTAATATACTATATATTAATACCAATATATCATTGTTTTATAGTTGTCATATATCTAACAGTCAGTTATACCAATATTTGAAATTAAGTCAAAAGTGTTTTAATCGCCTCTCTAATTATTCTCTACTTTCTACTTTGATCCCATCACTTGCATGCATCTTGAACCATTATCAAATAATTATAATTATAATTATCACTTCAAATAGTTATAAGAACATTCCCACTTCAGATGTATCTAATCGTTATAAAGTACTTGTCTGGATGACGAATTTCCGTGTGTATATCTGTAGACTATCTTTCAAGTTGAACCATTGAAGTACAAATTTAGACATACATATTTCCAATGTATGTTACAAGTGGATTTATATTTAAAAGTACATTTACATTAAATAACTCTTTGGGTTTTGTTTATACCATTTTTTTTAACTTTTTAATAAGTAAGATAAGCTAAAATTATCCACATTGACGTCATTTTTATTTACTTACGATAAGCGTAAACAAAGCAAACAACCGGACGTAAGTTCTGAAGATACTATTTCGATAAAGTTAATCAGATATTAAATTGGCAAAATGAGTTAAAAAAGAACTAAAACTATCACTAATCAAAAATAAATATAAATTATGTTAACTGAACTATAAATTATCTGACAGATTTTCCACATTTCATTCCTCATTGTTAATTTCATAATTGACTTCAGCTTTGAAATGCAATATCAAATTTGCCGCCTTTGATTTGTTATTGTGACATTAAGGCAATTAATAATATTTACACAAATTGCGTTTGTACAAAAACATTAAATTTGCTACACACATACAATTCTATATATGTTCTCCAGTTGTTCTTGGCGTAAATATTGTCATAAGGAATTTATTAAATGTTCATCAAGAGGAAATATGTAATCAAATATTTTGAGATAGTTATCAACAATAAACAATAAACAAATGACAAATGTAAGTCACAAGTTTATGCATCTCGGTATTGCGGTCTCTTGCAAGGAATTGTTGGTAAATACAACGCCACAGATACGATTATTTATAAATCTAGATCTAACGTGAATAACTCAATTTAGCCTGCCCTGACATTCATTTATTGGCCCTGAACCTTTCCACCCAGCCCATGTGACATGAAAAGGAATACAAAAAGAAATCGCTGCCTAATTTAGTTATTATTTACAACAAATACACAAACGTTGCGACAAATTGGCACATAACAAACAAAGCTCAACTCAACGGAATGTTGCATATTAACTAAATACAAACAATGGCAAAAGCAAACACAAAAATTGTGCTCGACTAGCAAATACCCTTACTGGGATGGCGCTTAAACCATGAGATTTCTTTTTTACTAATGTCGTAAACCTTTTGGATACAAATTCAATTAAATAACTTGATATAGATATAAAAACATTACTTTTAAATTTTATTTACGCTTAAGCATCAGTGAAATCGTTAAATATATAATGAAGTACAGATGACAATAATTATAAATATTTAATTATATATATATATATACTATATAATAGTAACATTTTATTTACTTACTGAAGGTAAATTGAGTCTAATACTAAAAATATTCAAAAACGTTTATTTTCTAGTGAAGAAATAAAGAAAGAAATAAAAATGAAGAAGCCATGTTTTCAATCTTCAAAAATATGAAAAAAGGAAGAAGAATATGGAAGTTATGTGAACAATTCTTTTTACTGAGAACATTAGTTAAAATAAATATACAATTGAGTATTTTGAAGCTGTTATTAAAGTCAAATAGTAATATATCCTTTTCTATCCTTCATTACAGTAGTCATTATATATTCTGGATCAAAATAATAACAAACTGTTTTTTATATTTTTGATAAAGGTCTGCTTCCTATCTATAATATGCAGTTTGTGAGTTTGTCCTTATTCAGGCATTGAAACTACCCTTCTGGGTGCGGGTATTATAAAAACAAAAACCAGCGGCCACTTCACAGGCGCTTGACTAGTGCAGGTGCGAGCGAGACGGCACGAGCGTGACAAGGAAAACAAAAGGACACACGTGTAAATTTCGACACTTGAATTGGAATGACGCCGTTGTCTGCTGCTGCTCTCGTTGTCATTGTTGTTGTTGTTTGTGTTGCGCAAATATAAACAACAAATATTTTACAAACCAAAATGAAATTATTATTGGCAACAAATTTCTAAGGCTTATTGGCTTATTGACGAGGCCATCAGCTGGCCAGATAGCTGCGAGTAAATCTTATCGCGCCGACAGGAAATTCAATGGCTTCGGCTTATTCAATTAATTAAATAGAGGTGCCCAGCCAATTATCAACTGTTTATAATAAATCAAGTGCATGCAGCTAATAAAGCTAAAGGCAGATAAAACAAAAGAAATATAAAATGGGTTTAGGCAGCTGTCGAATCAGCTGAGTCGATTGTCTTATCAAATGCAGCTGTCAACGCAATAACAACAACAACGCGATTGCTGGCAACATGCTGGTGCAAATACCTGTTGTGTCGGTGTTGCCAACAGCAGTTGGCAACATTTTGATATGTTGCCAGCAACATGCACGACAAGTGTCACACGAATGTTTGGCGCTAGCCATTCGTGCGCCAACGAAGCTGCTGGCTCTACTCTGTGTGTGGGTTGGGGTGCCGCCTGCTGCTGCTGCCGATGCCGCTGTCGCTGCTGCTGCACTGTCTGCTGCGGTTGTAGCTGCTGCTTCTTCAGTACGTTTTTGTTACTCGCACGTTGAACAACGCGGCGCGCTTGCGTCTCGACAACTGCTGCTCAGAACTTGGGAAAGTGCTATTGAAGTTTCGTGGCCGATCGTCGCGCAGGTGTGAACGCTCTCTAGTTGTATATGCAATAATAGTAACCATTAACAGCTACTTTATTTGACTTCAATAAGAGAAGAAAAAAAACGAATAACTGAAAATACGAATATAAATAAAAGCAAAAACCGGCTGAACGCAGATCGCATCGCCTCGCATCGCACTGGCGGGCGAGAGGCTCGTCCGACTGCATTCTTTCGGTATCTTTGCACTCTTTGCGTCACGTGCTGCCCCGCCCAGCCGTGCGCCCCGCCGCCGTCCACTTTCAAGGCAACAGGCAAATGCAATCTGCGATCTGTCTCTCAAATAAGAAGCTTGCTCAATTTCATTTTCTTTTTTCTTTTATTCATTTTACGTTGGCATCAAAAATTGTTCTTGAGATATGTTTAAGTGTTTTGTTTTCTTCTTCCATTTGTCAATTGAGGCAACAGCTGATCATTGAAAATTCAATTGGGACTCGTAAAAATACATTTCATTTATGCGACTTTGTTTTTCCCTATTCTGTTTTTAAATTGTTGAATTTGTTGTCGCTGCAGGAAATTGCATTAACAAGATTTGCATTAGTTAACGGCTAGCCATATGATAATTTCCTTAAGGTAAGCCAAGCCAGCTTTTTCCCTGTGATTTGAATCTATTAAAAAGCGAAGCCGCAGCAAAAACGCAAACTGACCGCGGTCAACAAAAAAAACTTCTCACTGACTCGCATTTATAAACATTGAAAATAAACAAAACTCGCCAAGAACTATTTAAAGAAATCGCAAATGTGCCAATATTCGTGAATATGTTTTTTATGAACACTTTAAGTACTTAAAAACAGATAAAATAAATAAATATTCGATTACACACACCCACATATACATATATATACACACACACATACACATGATGCATGATGCATCAGCGCAGTAACAACAAATCACAAAAAATAAAAATAAATAATAATTTGGCACAAAAACCAACTGCAGAGCAGAATCTTTTTTCGCGCTTTTCTTTTCGTTTTCTGTACGTTTCTTTTGCATATTCTCACGCCTACGCAATTCCACACTGCGGCCGATGATAAGCTGCAGTCAAGAGCATAATTTAGTTGGGCATACCGATTATGAGAGTCAGTTTAACAAAATAAAAAAATTTAAATTTTATCTTTAAAAAATTTTTGTGTAAATTATATATTCTACTTCCCTGTTAAAACTAGTATCAATCGTTGCTTGTATTATTAACGACTCGCTTAATGATCTTTCACCAAGCTAGATCAAAAGTTAAATGAAAAACTGATTACAAATATTTGCACACTACATTTACATTTTAATTTCCATACCTAATGGTTCCCTGCATGACTATTATAATACAAATGGCTGTGCGAATTGTGATTGAGTAGAGCGTGCGAATTTTACAATGTTAATGATAATTCAAACCGCTTTTTAATTAGGACCTTCTATTGCACGAGTCTATAATAACATGTTTACACAAATTGAATCGTTTTATTCTAATTTTTTTAAGGTTTTAAATACTATAACTATTATATATATATTTACATATAATAAAATGTTTTTAATTGTATTTATAATTTTATATATTGAATGATTGATTTTATAAAATTATGATTTAAATTTTATTTTGAAAATTTCAAAATTATGAATTAATTATTTCCTTAATCTAAGTTATAGATGCTAATATTTATTTATTTTTTTTTAAATTTTGATTTAATTTTTATATAATTTATATTTTAGTTAAATGTTGACTTTTATATATTTTAGTATTCACTTTAATTCAATTATTTTTTTTTTTGCATTTATCCGTTAAACTCTAAACTCATTAATCAATTATTTTTCTATTTCCGTGCAATCAATTTTAACTACCTAACCTAACCTACCTAACTGTTTAGAGAGTGGGTCGGCAAATCGAATTGAATAATCTAAATATTTATAACATGCTCTATAGAGAGCAGTGTACTTTGCACCCATTTACTCTCTGACAATACCAAATCAAGTTTTCAAAGGCTCTCACCTATTCATGATGTATACAAACAAAGAGTTGCCAAAAGATCGAAAACAACAACAACAAACATGTCGAAGAACCCAAACAAATAACATTGACGCTTTTGGCTTTCGCTTTTCTTTGATGAATTTTTATAATATTTATTTTGTTTTTGTTCTGTATATTAATAGAATTCGTTGTTTTTACTTAAGAATCTTGGGCTAATGATTTCAATTTACACGAATATAATTAATGTAGCTCATAAAATGTCAAATATTACGCATCATAAATAGCGAAATTTCGAATTAAATTCTGATATAATATAAGGTATGGAAACCGAATTTAAAATGCTCTCACTTCAGTTTATGCGAGCAGAACAACTGTTAAAATACGAGAAAAAAAATTGCAATGTTATTATTTTTATTTATAAATATATATTTGTCTTTATAATATCAAATGAATAAATATATATAATATGATATGAAGAAAATAACTATGTACGTAAATATATACATAGGTTACAAAAATTGTTTTGCCTTTATGGCAATTTTGAAATACCCTGGGTAGAGTATAACAAAAATTCACTTAATATTTTTGCATTTAAGGCGAACTTGTATTTCTCTTATTTTTGTATTTAATTTATCTATGTGCATATGTATATTTTATTTTGTTTTTTTTTTTCGTCTTTCGTTTCAAGCAGTTGTTAGACATCACACGGGCGAAGGAAGGGCAAATGACGAGAACAATTACAAGGTAAAAAGAGTGCAAAGTGTGAACTGGAACTAAAACTGAAGCATAAATAAAAAAAAAACGAAGAAGCACACAGAAAACAAAAGCAAATTGCAAAAGGCAAACAAAATGCAACGTTGCTGTTGTTGTTGGACGAAGACGACGCTGCTGGTGGCGGGTAAGTGGAAAATATGGCCTGACTCTGAACATAACTGCAACCGAATCGGCAACAGAATCTTAGTCCGAGTCCGAGTCCGAGTCTGAGTCTGGGCACTGTCACTCGCTTATCGCAGCGATCAGGTGAGCGCTGTCAGTCAGTTTAATTGGCAGCTGCGTGAGTTCCGCCAATAGATGGACGGAAGTGGGGTTGGTGTATACCAAAAAGCGAAAAGTTTAAATTTATGAAATGCCAATTTCACTTACGCCCAACTTTATTACCCCTGACGCACATTTGCAACTTTGTGTTGCAGCTGCACGAACGCGCGAGTGGGAAGGCTAGAGAGGCAGCAGTGTGTGCGTGTGTGTGTGTGTGTGTGTGCGAGACTCAGTCTCAGATTGCCTTTTAGCTTTCAACTTGAGCACTATCCCACTGTTTGTTTGCCAGTTTGTTTATTTGTCTCCTGCCCCTTTGTAACATTTTTGTACTCGAATTTCGCAACTGAAAATGTGCATTGTGCCAAACAGCGTTGCTGATGGCGGTCGTAAGGTCAGAGGAATGCGGCCAGGAGGAGTTCACCAAGTGCGCCGAACCACTTGAAATGCTGCATTTAACGTCGGAATTTTCGATTGGCGCTGCCAAGAAGGACGAATTGGATAAACTTTGTCAGTAAGTTGTTGTAGACTGAATTGAAACAATAGCATTAACGCCATCATGTTTGCTATCCATGTCTAATGTCCCACCTCCTCACCCCCTCCAACCCACCTCCTTCCACTCAACAGTGAACTGCGAAAAGGCGTACGCTGCATTCAGAGCTATACGCGTCGCTGCATGGATCTGCAGCAGCGGAACCAGTTCAATAAGCTCTACCACGGCACCAACCAGTTTATCCGGGATCTCTGCAACAAGGGCGAATTCCAGGAGGGTGAGTTCCCAGCCCATTTCATCCTTTACACTAAACAACTTCAAGTCTTGGCGCTTCGCAGAGTATCTGAAGCATGCGCCCTGCTCGGAAATGGCCAAGAAGGATTTCGAGGTGTGCGCCAATCGGTACAAGGAGACCATGGTCTTTCTCAAGCCCAACAAGAACCAGGAGAATCCTGAGAACGGAACGTTGAATGAGAACATTAAAACCATTTGCTGGTGAGTGAATCATGTGTGTATTTGTTTCTATAATGCCCTACTCATTTGGCATTCACATTTTTTTTTATCAGCTTTACATGATCTAGTCTCTGATAATCCCCCGAAAAAAACTCGTTTCTCAGTAGCTCAAATTCGGCTTAGTTTAACATCTTATAAATTTTAATTTAAAATGTTTGCTCTCTTAAACTTGTTTGCAGCGAATAGATAAGAGTTATAATTTTGATTGAGTTGAACAAATCTGAAAGCGACAAGAAATAAACTAGTTTACCTTGAATCAGCATAATCTGACAGCTTACTGCACTTATTCTTACAAGTTTTATAAATACATATGGCCTACATTTACTTTATATTATATGGAAAAGAATTATTATTTATTTAATTGTTATGTTAGTTAAGCAAAGATATATTTAGCTCGCTTTTTTATAAAACTATGTGAAACTTCCTTGAATTTTTCACAATTATACCCAAATTTTAATATTAAATTGTAAAATTAAACAATTTAATATTTTAAAATTCAAATTTTAAAATAAACTTTAATATTGTATTCAAATTGTAAAAATGCGTTTATTACCATTACTTTTTGCTAGCTGAAAAAACTGTTTCTTTATTTTAAAATGGAATCATAAAAATATTTGTATGTGTGCAATCAATATAAAAAAGTTCGTCAAGCAATATATATATAGAAATAAAGAAAATTTATTTACTTTGTAATATACATTTTTAATTTAAAAATATTAAAGTTTTACAATATCTTATAAGATTATATATTAAAGAAATGTAATTTTATTATCTATACTACTATACTATATCTATACTATACTAGAATATAAGCTGTAAAATTGTAAGAAATTTATATTATATATAATTTTTGTTTTCTATTTCACAGTTCTATAAATGAGCTGGTGGACTGCTCCGAAAATGCAGCGCGCAAGATTTGTGGCAATGAGGCAGCCAAGTTTACACGAGAGCTGGTTGACAAATACGCCAATAGTTTGACCAAGGTGAGTTGAGATTAAAAAAAGGAATAAAAGTCAATATAACCAATCTATAAGGTACAGGTTGACACTCGGCTTACATTTTCATTAATTGTCAAGAAATGTTTGCTCTTTATTTCAGATCTATTGCGAGGACTTCACGCGGCATCCGCATATATGTCGTGATGGAGAGGGCGATGGGGCCGGCGCCCTGAAGCGAAACAGTTTGGGAGTACTCATATCAGTGTTAATGCTGCTGCTGGTCAGATAGATGGACAGGGGTGCCACCAAAAACAGTTAAGTTTATTTTTGAAGTTCGTTTATTGCAAGCTAGCAAAAAGCCAACAAAATACACACACCCACACACACACACACACATAAATTAAAGTATACAATAGTTAAGGTTTCTAGAACACAAAGGTACAGCGGGCAAGAGGTACCAGATCCCCTATCCACATTGAAAAAACCAAAAAAAGTAAAACCAACTAATATTTCGGCAATTTCTTAGGCATGTTATTTGTTGCATAAATTTGCGGGCTTTGTTTAGAGTTGCCAGCAACATAAATGAGAGTTGGGCAGGGTTGAAAGAGTGTAGCCTACTTATAAAGTACATATTAAAGTTAAGCGTATAGTCAGTGTTTATACATACTATATATAAATAAACATATATATATGTGTAACTGTACAGTTGCAGCAGGTTAAGTAAGTCGAAAGTCTTCATAGGTTTAGGTTAGTGTCTACGAGTATGTTGAATGTTTCTTCTAGAGCATAGCAAATATTGTTGGCAGTTGGCAATAACTAAGGCATTGAGTGCAATAATATGTTACTTGAGTTGTCACAGCCTCTAAAATGGGCAATTGTCTATATATATATATATGATTATGAAATATATGTTTACTGAAAATTGTTTTGGCTTAAGTGCGTTGCAATTGTGAGTTCGATTCTAATCAAATATTTTAGCTAAAATTTCAGCAGCTGAATTATAACACAAACACGCACAATATACGAGCAATAAATCCCCCCAGTCAAAAACAAAAAGAAACAACCATATCACCCAAAAAAAAAAAAAAAAATCCCACACACATATCGGCAATGAATTAAAGTGCATTTCTTGATGAATTTTATAATTATTTCTAAAAGGGAATACTTAATTTAGCAACTACGTACATTATGTATTACTATTTATTCAAACTTTATAATAAAGTTGAGCACTTATTTAAAGACACCAAAATGTAAATACGCTAAAAATGTATTAAAGTTTATAACAAAAAAAACCGAGTAAAAAACACACAAAAAAAAATCAATATATGATAATGGCATACAAATATTACAAGCATTACAATACAAAATAAAAACATTAGTTTAACTTAAAAACTGTGAATATATTATAATTAAAGAGAAACATTTATTTTAAGTAAAAACTATACACAAATCCACACACACACACCAAAAAAAAATACCAACACACATACAAAAAGTAAAAACAATAAAATGAAAATAAATTAACAAAACCAAGAAAAAATAAGCACAAAAGCCGTGCCAAAATGCTTTTTACTGCAACGTGTTCCGCAAAAAAGGGTAAGGCTGAACGCTGGGGGGGGGGGGGGAGGGTGGCGAGGCAAGGGCAGCGGGGCCTTAACCAAACCATGTGCAGCCAAAAAGTATGCAACGCTCCTGCTGATGCACAGCAATTCGCGCTTGGCGCCCAGAACTATGCTGCGCAAATATGCGAGCATAAGCCGAGGGACCCCAGCCGGACCACGCCCATAATTTATGTTTTGTGTGCTACCTTCATTAGAGCCAGCGGCGTCGACGGCAGCGCCGCTTCAGTTGTCGCCAAGTAGCTAATTTATAGGGTTGCCACATGGCTCAAGGACATCTATGCATATATAAAATAATCGACCATCATAATTATCTTGCGAGAGAAACGCTCAAGAAATCGCAATTTAAAAGCTGCCGGCGATTCTGGGCCTTTGTGGATTATTGGAAACCAACTCTTTAGGGGCGTGGCTTATTATGCTAATATCTGTGCAAATAAAAAATATATCTATAGAGTTAAAAGTTATTTTAAAAAAGCTACATTTACTTGTAAAAACTACTGACAAAATATATATACATATTTTTTGTACTTTTACAAATGATTTTTTTTTTACCTATTATTTATGTTATATTAATATTATTTGAAACATTAAAATATATTTTATTTATTTTTTTATTTTTTTTTTTTTTTTTTTTTTTTTGTTAAAAATTTTGTATATTTTATTTAAACAAGTTTTCTGCTACCTTAGTGGCAACTTAATCTAGTTGTACATGGTATAAAGTAAAAACCTAAAAAGAAACACGATAAGAAATTAATTCTTGAAAACAATTCATAAAAATGCTAAAAAGCTTACAAACACTATAGGGAACACTCAGACTTTTATTGTTTATTTTGAATGTATTTGTAATAAATGATTACTAAATAAAGATACATTATTTTATAAGTTGCTTAAAATAATGCAATGTAACATGATAAGGGGCTCTAGTATGTCAGCAATAACGTCTGCTTCGTTGTCGAATTATTTTTTCTTGTTTTAATTTAATATTTGTTAAATTATTTTGTATTATGTATTAATTTTTCTATATGAGATATAATAAATGAGATAAAATAAATGCAATATACTATATACTATATATTATATACTACCAGATCTGATGGGTTTGCTATTGTGTATCAGGTTTTATAAAATTAAGAAGCACGGAAATAAATGGAAAATCAAAGGCTTTAAAGTTTTGTATATGCTGTTTTTGCAGCAGGATGAACAAATATAATATTAGTAAGCAGACTGGCCATAAGCTGTCGAAAAATTCAAATATTTCTTACAGCCAAACCTCAACGAAGCACCAACATCAAAATCGAAATAAAGCAAACGTTGATTAATTGCAGCCTCAAATTGGAGTACGATTCCCCAAAGACAAAATATCATTCAAATGCGAGCAGCATCTTTTTAGTTTGGTAAAATGAAAGAGGTACAGGGACAGCTGCAAATGCACTTCAATAGCAGCATCTGTGAGGTTCAAGCTGTTTTCAATTTCGGCTAAAATTGAGCAAATCAATATGGAAAGGTGAGGAGCTGTGACTATTACCTGGCGGGGAGGTGGGACGCAGCAACTGTCCACCAACTGCCTGCCAATGCAGCTCAAATATTTACGTTCCATTTAAAGTGGCCGAAAAAGCAACAGCAACAACAACTTTCTGCTTAACCCACACAGATAGAGAGAGAAAGTAAGAGAGAGAGAGAGAGCACATGGAATACATACTTGAAGCCATTTTCAACTTCATTTGTTGTGCAAATAGGCGAAACGCATTGCTGACTGCTGCTACGACTGACAACCTGTGTGTGCGTGTGTGTGTGTGTGTATTAATTTAAAGTCATATTTTTGTCTGGTTGAGTTGGTGGCAACTTGAACTATGCCAGCGCTCATAATGTTGAGCAATTGGTTGGCCAAAGCTATTTCTGAGTTGCTTCTAAGCTACTCGTTCTTGTTGTTGCTGTTGCTGCTGTTGTTGCAGCCACAGAAAACGTTTTCTATTTTCTCTGCCTCTTTTTTTTCTCGTGCTGCATTTTAATTGATTGAAATATCTTTGTGGCAATGCCAAAAGGTAAGTGCCACAGCCAAAGGCCAGCATCATGAATACTCAAATACTACGGATTCAATAGGTAAGTGTCGAGGCATATACAGTTGCCGTTGCACCGCTGCACCGCTGCACCACCCGCCTGCAGCTGCAGCTATCCGTTTATATACTGTTCGCCTGTCTGGCAGCTTAATCCGCGCTTTTTCAATCCCTTTTAAGCGGCAACAGAACGATTACAATTTGTTTTCGTTCTGTTTTTTTTTCACATTTCCGCTGCGACTAATCTGCAATTATGTTTTACATAAAAATCGTATCACATGCCGCGCCAAACAACAGCAGCAACAGCAACAACAAGAACAACAAAAGTTTTTCGGAAAGTTTTGTCGAGTTTGTTAGACTGTTGGACTCTCAGCTCGCTGCTTGATTGTTTGCTTGTTGTGATAGTCATGAAAAAGCAAAAAACAAAATATTAAAACTACCAAAGCCAGCTGCAACAACAACAACAGAAGCAGCAGCAGCAGCAATAGCAGCAGCAACAGCGTCAACTGTCAGTTGCACAGTTGGCTAACGGGGCGTATGTGTGCTTTTTGGTAAGCGAAACTGTTGCTATTGTTTTAATAGTTGTTGTTGCTTTACATCGTGTACAAATCAAAGTTAATTAGAGAATTGCACACGATTACAGATGTTTCCAAGTTTTGTCACACAGCTAACGTTATACGGAAAATTCCATTGTTTTTGCACAATTGTTGAGCAATTAAAATTGCTTAAACACTCGTTTAACTAACCACATAACTATTTCTTATTGATGGCATTGCCATTTTCATTGCCGTAACTGCAGTTTTGATATTAGATGAAAATTAGTTTTTGCCGGCGCCCGAGCAGGAACTATTTCTAATTTGGTCTCTAATTTATTGTTATAAGAACATAATTAGATATAAAATATATAATACAATTTAAATAGTACAAATTAATGTGAAACATAATATTTTCCATTTTATAATGTCGCCCGAGCAGCAATATATTTTTGCAACTATTCAGGTCCTGGTTTATATTTCTTGTATATTTTAATCAATGATGTAAAGTAAATTTAAAGCTCATTCATTTTGGCATATTTTTGAATATATAATAATTTATGCAAAAATAGGACTTTTTATTGTGCTCAACGTAGTAATTGTAATCAAAGCAGAATAATTTAATATTTAGTCAAGCCAAGCAAAAAAAAAAATTTATAGCAACTCGAGTAACTATATAATATTTTATTTGGCTATATATTTGTTTGACTTCAAACTGTTCAGCTAACCAATGCTTAATTGATTTTTGCACAAAATAATTAGAGCAGAAAGTGTGGCAAGCAAGTCTGGCGCCCGAGCAGGGACGAATTTGTTATTTTATATTCGAGAGAGCTTTGATTTCAATATGCCACTTGTTCACTTTATTTTCGCCAAAAAAAAACAGAATAAAGAACTAAATACTCATGCAAAAATTGTAGACATTGCAATTCTGTCGCGTCAATCCAACAAAATGTTTTCCATTCAATGCGGTTTTTAGGACAATCCATTCGACTGGTATTTTTGCGCTTGTATCGCATTCAATTGAAATAGATCTTTGGCAGCAGACCACCCCCTCCACCATCCACCCTCCGCCCCGCCCATCTGCTCTAACAAACTGTCGCAAAATGTTGCCAGCGATCAAAGCGAACGGCGGACACTTGAAAACATTTGCAGCAGTGGCAAAGCTGGAACCGCCTTCAGTTATGGCACAGAGCCGCAATCAAAGCCACGGCCGGGAGCAGCTGGCGGGAGGCGTCGCCGCTTTTGCACCGCCGCTTGACACCTCGCCGGGCGACGCGGCAAGTAGCCCGCGGGGCCAGCGAGGCAGCCAACAAGTGTTTAGCATTTTGTTTTCAGTGCAATTAAAACGCGCAGCTGGGCTGGCAGTGCTCGAGTGTTGCCGTTGTCGTTGCCGACAAACGAACAAGCAAACAAACAACAAACAGCCACAAAAGACGCACACAAAGCCAACAGATCCAACAGCAACAACAACGGCCTCTCAAAGTGCCGCGTTCAACACCGCACCCAAAATGCTGCTAAGGGGTATATATGTACATATGTACATATTTTCCTAAGAATTAAGCTCAAAGCTGCAGTTTGCTAACCGGTTCAAAAGTGGTTCAGCTTCATATCTGTTGAAGTAGTTAAGTTTTTAATGCCTAATTTGAATATAAATATTCATGAATTTGGTTGATATGAATCGTATGAGTAAAATTTGTTCAAGCTTTCACTTCAGTTTATGTTTTAAGTATATGAACAGGTATGAAAATTTCAGTGATATCCGTATTGCTCAAATTTAAATGCACTTGTTGTGAACTTGGTCTAATATTTATTATTTTCGATTGCTTGAAATTATTGTGATAAGCAATTTATTTCTAATGTTAGTGAACTTATATTATAATCTGTTCAAGAAACGGTAAACGAAATATTTTAGTTTGTGAATTTGGCACTTTTATTTATTGTTCATATCTTAATCTAATTAAAGTTTTTTCTAGGTGTTATGTTTTAAGTAAACCGGTTGAAATTTGCAATTTAAAATAAGATATTATTAGATTAATGTTTAAAATAAATATATTAAAATAAAATTACTCAAACTATGACGGGTATTTTTTAGTCAGTTGAACTAAAGCAAAATGTGTGCTAACTAGTATTTGGCCGGCAGCATGACATTTTTTGCATGCTGCTGAATCAAAAGGCGGCGACGATGATGTTCTAAGTGCGCCTGGGGATATGCAGCAAAAATGGCATTTTAAGCACAGGCATATACGTAATTTATGAGCGGGCTGTTGAACTTGCCAGCCGCCCATCCAGCCATTGGCATATGCTAATGCAACACGCTTAATATGCAATAATTGCAGTTTTTGCAACAATCAGCAAAAAAAAAAGGAGCAAAAAATAAAATGGAAAAAAGGAAAAGAAAAGTTGATCAAAGGCGCAAACAGAAAAAAAATTGCAATTGCAATTTGGCAGGCAAAGAAATGCCTTTTTAGGCTTAAATACGGTATATAACCCAAATAATATAATAACATTGTGTAGAGCAGGAAAAAATAAAAATATATATGTATATGTATTTGTATCTGGGAGTCGCTCGACAGGAGGCCTAAATATGCTTCAATTATTCAAAGCATGTAACTGATGAAGCAGAAATGCAGCAGACGAGACTCGGCCTCATGGAAAGCCCGAGTCAGTTTTAGTATTTTTGAGTGCACGTGTTATAGATATGCACATTTACCGCAAGTGCGTCAGATGTGGATGCTTGTGTGTGTGTGTGTGTGTATGGACATTGCCTATTATGCTACCAAATGAAAGTGGTAATAAATTGGACAAGATGTTGCAATAAACCACACCATGACATGCCTTAGCAGGCCCAAATGCAAATGCAACGCATGCAACAAAAGCAACAACAGCAGCAACAAACAGGCGCATAACCAAACGTGATTATCGTGTACGCAATGCATATGGCCAACAGCTGACGTGGCCGCTTGCACTACAACTTGCCAGCTTCGATGCCCTTCCATCCAAAACCGAATAGCCCCCCAGCCCCTTAATCCGCAGCCCGCAGGCCATTCACTGGCCCATTTGTCGAGCCACGCCCACGCAACCGCAAGCAGAAGAGGCAGCAGCAGCAGCAACAGCGGCAGCAGCAGGTTGGCCATTTAATCTGCCCAAGTGACTTGAAATTGAAAGGAAAATATCAAAGTGAATATGATGACAGCATGACAGCCCGGAACATGCATCTAAACGCATCAGAACTGCAGCACGAAAAGGGTTTTTAGCCAAAATAGCCAAGGCTCGTACACTCTCGGCCAGATACACAAAGGCAATCATATTTGCGGCTTTAATAGCTAAATAGCCCAAACCGTTGGCTTCTGTGTGCAATTATTGGTTGCATAATATTGAAACTACTCCCTGGGCAACATTTTGGCCAACAACTGGCAATAACATGGACTTAATGGAAGCCAATTTATGCTGTTCGAGCTTGAACTAATTGCGAATTATAAGGAACAGAATTTTTTTTATTTTTTAATGTGTTGGGTTAATTTAAAGATCTGGTATACTGTTACTGTATGTTAGCAACTTTTATCAGAGTGACATGATGAATTAACTTAACGAAAACTAAGGGTTTACAATTAGTTTAACAGATTAGACATATATAAAGATATTTAATGTTGTTGATGTTTGAGACCTATAAGGAACAGAAGCAAATTATTATGAGATCTTAGCAGCTTAAAAACTCGGAATATTTAAACAAACAACAGGAATCCTAAACATGAATTTTTGATAATTTAATTTTATGGGACATTATTTTATCTATTATACCTTGTTTAATTATATGCCCAATTAACAAGCATGGGCTGTGGGCATAACTATAAATAAAACATTTATGAGCTAAATGTAAAAAAACCTAATGTAAGTTAAAAAAGATTATGATAACTAAGCCGAGAGAAAAAACAAGTAAGCACGTTGCAGTCGGGTGTAATCGACGGTGTAATACGCGTACATAGTGTAATGACAAAAATCCGAGCATTATTTGTATACATGAAAAATTATAAAAAAAAAAAATTTCATAAATGGTAGTATTGGTTTTTTACTAAAAAAACCAAAAAAAATCACTTTTTTCTATAATGCATGCATTTTAAATGCAGATTAAATATGGGAGGAATGGAACGGAGAGCTTTACATGTTCCATTTTTGCAATTTTTATCTGTCTATGTGGGATATATAGAGATAGTTTTACGGCTCTAACAGACAGACGGGCAGACAGCAAGACGGACATTACACAAACGCAATAAACTCTCTTCACGAGTATAAAAATACAAAATCAAAATGAGAAAAGTGAGTTAATCTACTTTGCTACTAAAAGCGAAGTAAAGAGAGAGAGGGAAAGTGAGGTAGAGAGAAAAAATAAAATAAGAGGAAAAAGACTACGATAAAGAGTGAGAGTGGGAAGCAAAAAAAAAATTAATAAAACCAATATAAATTCAAAATAACAAATAAATAATATATTTATATTAATTATAATGATTTATAATAAAACCAATAAGTAATGGTAGTCAACTAGCTAATCTATGCGTTATACAAATATAATTTAAAATAATAATTATTTATTTATTTTCGTTTGAATCAATATTAAAAAAAAAAAAACAATCAGTAATAGCAATGAACTAGCTAACTTATCCTTTATACAAATATGGCACTGACTTTTATCGCCTTCTTCTAACTCATCCCAAATTCCCGAGTTCCAGTCTGGGCTTCAAGCCCCGCAGGCCGTTGTTAAATTGCTTTTATGATTCACTCAACTGGCCTTCTTCTCGTATTCTCGTCCTTTAGGTGCTCTGTTTTTATTGTTTATTAAATTATCTGTGGACTTTTATAAACTACAAATATTACCACTATAAATTCACTTAGTTAAAACTTTACAAAATATTCCACAACTTTGTGCATTTTGTTTAGTTAGAAATCTTAGCCGGAAAGTTGTCAAGTTTACTTGGGACTATTTAATCTTTCATTTATAAGCACTTTAAAGGGCCAGATAATGTTTTAAGCAATCTGTAGACTTAACTTGATTACAACTGTGATCTGAAGCTGAAATTTAAATATTTATGAAACAATTGTTAGAAGCTTCATTAGCTGGATGTGTATAATTAAACGACACACAAATACACACATTCACACACACACACACAGCAACAATTTGTCACTGGTATTGAGCGGAATGTTGGACTCTCTGGCGACATTTGAAAGTTCGAAAATAATATAATTTTCAACGCTATGGCAAACTAACAAGTTCGACTTTGACGCTGAGACGCGCTCAACTTTTGCCCAAGACCGAAAACTTTTTGGCTGCACTGTTGCAGCAGCGGTGGAGTTGGATACCCACACACACGCGCACACACACACACTCATTGTAAAATATAAAGAAAGTTTTCTTAGCCCGGCTTGAAAATGCTGCGTTTTGGCAAAAGGCAACAGCAGCAGCCGCATCGACGTTGTCTTTGGGGAAATTAAACATTTTCTATTTGAAAACTTTGTGTGTGTGTCTCTCTGTGTGTGTGTGTGTGTCTGTGTGTGCTTAACTGTGGCCAAAAGCAACAGTTGCCTGGCACTGAACTTGTGTGTGCGTCGCTTTATATTAGTTCCTGATCCGCATCCTTTGTTCGCCGCCAATTGCGGAAATCATAATTTTTTCTAATTTTTTGCGACTTTTGCTTGACAAATTCAGCTGCAAATTGCTGACAAACTTTTGGGGCACAAAGGTGTGCGGCATAAAGTTGACAGTCAACTTTTCGCCGCTGATCCGATCCTGGTCAGGGTCGCCACCTTGTGCTCAGCTGCCAGCTGCGCCCTGTTTTATGCAACACTTTTCCGCTCGGTGTGTCTCTCAGCACGCTGGAGGCCGCGATTCCAAATGTCAAGCGGGCGCCTGTCATAGGTGTTGCATATTGAATGCCACTGCCTCCGTGGCACGGCCAAGTGCACCCCAAAGTGCATGCAAATATTTTTGTCAACGATTGTTTGGCTGCCACCTAAAATGCCGGCCTGCGACCCTTCGCAACTTGCAGCTCGTAACTGCAAACAGCGCCCAGGGTCGTCCTTGCCGTTGAGTAATTGCTGCGCTAGTGAAAATTGGCAACATTTGCAACAATCGGTGGCACAGCGAACATCTATTGGCATACAATGCATATGCAATGAGAGCGAGCAGGGCAAGGAGGAATACGAAGAAGATGTGTTTTTTTAATTCACAAACATCAAACATTAAAAGTCAAAATATCGTTAAAAAAAATACAAAATTATGTATTTGCAAAACTAAAGATTTAAATTTTAGAGTGTGTACTTCCGATTAATAGATAATGAGTTAATTAATAGCTTTCAGAAAGGGTAAGGAATTAAAAATCGATTAAGAAATACCAAATATTACACATTAAAAAAAAAAATTGTGTTGCCAAAGAAAAGTTTTGCAGGGGTTTTTGTGATATAGAGCTCCATATGTATCAAAAAAAGGTTTGACAAACAATACAATCTGGCTGTTGCCCAGTGCAATTAGCGTTGTTGAGAATTTAAATAAAAAGAAAAATTTTTATAATAAAAAAAATTCCTAACATTTGCCGAAATTCTTAAGGCCTTCTCGAGTTTTTGAATTTAAATAAAATACAAAAGAGATAACATATTTAAAGCAAACACAAAGCATTACTTTGAATGACTTAAACTGAAAAAAAATAAGTTTTCCTTTCGAAACAAAGAGAGAGATTTGGGAATGTGTAATAAGCACACAGATCAATATACTGAGTAACGTTCTGAGCAGAAACAATTACGAGGACACGAGTATATACCCTGGAAATACGAACCTAACGCACATCTCTATAACACTTACTTAATTAACAATATGCCTGATTTCAGGGTTCATAAACTAACAATGTGCGAAGCCAAATGGACTCAATCATGTGTTTGTCAATGCTGTTGGTGTCACGGCTATTTCACACGATGCTTTTGAGAGATAAAATACAAGAAAAAAGGAATATATAAAAAATAAATATCCGAAATACATTCCAAATGAATACATACATAAGAGATGCATGCTGACATCAACATCGGAAAATAACCAGAGTAAATGAAAAATAATTTCCAGCATTGATGAAATGCAATGCAATGCCATGCGACACTTTTCTGTCATTTATTTTTTTTTTTTAATTTTTCCCTTTTTTCGTTTCTGTGCAGGTCCATGGGCATTATCAAATAATTCAGATGTAATCTGTTTTAATCTGTCGTGTTGTTTGTGTGTGTTTATGTGGAAAATCATTCGGAAAACGTTGCCACAGGTTGACTACACGAATTACCCAGTGCCAGCGCAGTGCAAAGCAATGCGCTATGAATTCATTTATTTCGCCATTTTACTAAACACCATGCAGAATTAAATCCGCGACGCACACACACACACACACAAATGAACACACACATACATACGGTTAGTCGCATTGATAGAGCTGTCAAAAAATATTTACTTTACTCCGATTTTTTTCTGTGTGAATTCACAGCAAGAGGAGAAATATGCAGCTGATTAAATGCACTCAAAGCGGCTTAGTGTAATGGACAAATCTAAGCGAAAAAAAACAACAAAATCTGTGTGCGGTGGCTTATATTATAAAGTATAATTTGACCATGAATTAAACAAGCGCACTGCCTATAAATACGTAATCAAATTTAAGCCACTGCTTAGCATCTTTCTGTTTTTAATTGCACACAGCGATGGCCTTTTACAATTTGCAACAGATGTTAAAGAGACCTAAAAGAAATTGCGTCATAAACAAAATAATTCCATGTTTGGATCTATCTAAAACTATTTGAATTACATACTTGTTAATAGAAGTTCAAGTACACTTCGTTCTTGAAAGTTCTTTAATTAAGTTTTAATTAATAAACTAACCGGTTTTGTTAAATAATAAAACAAAACTTATATTAAGTAAAATATATTAAAAACGGCTTATAACAAGAATTTGCAAATTGTTTTTCGATCTCGCTGAAAGTATAACAACAATGTGTTGGGGCATTAAATAAATACATATATCAATATTTGACAGCTCAAATTATGTTGTTGAACTTGAGGAATGTTATTTTGATAAATAAAATTATCTTTTGTTCACTTTCTTTGTTCATACGAGAAATTCTTTTTTCTAGTTTTAAGTGCATTATTTTATTAAGTAGTAATATTTTATTAGGTTTTCTCTGCCATCTGAATAGCTTAAAAATTGATGTATATAAATAATATCACAAATTAAAAACATAAGTTTATATATACAATATCACAATATGAAATGTTTATGATCTTTATCGCTAGAAAAATAGTTTGGCAAACAGAGGATTCGCTTTTTCCTAAATATATAGTACTTAATAAAATAAATTAATTAATTTATCGCAAATTATTATTCCCAATTTCCAGGCGATATTCTCATTTCATATAAACAAGCAAATCATATTGTACAATTGCAGAAGAAATCGTTTTCTTATATTCGGGAATAAAAAATATATGCATTTAATAATATTTATTTAGTATTCCAACTAGATCTTTGAATTGCAATTGATTTGAATTTCCCATGTGAAATATATTCAGTATTTTAAATCTAACCATATTTGAAAACGGTTATCTCTCCTCTTTTTTGGCACTCGTGCACATATCATTATCGCATGGAGCAAATGTGTTTGCTGCTGTTTCTGAGCCTCGGGCTGTGCACTCCATGCGGTCAGCTGGGCAGCATTGCTTAGCCCCTCCCCCGCCCTCTTCCCCATCACCCCTTTGGTGCTATGCAAATGTGGACAGTTTCAGTGTCCTTTGCATTATTCATCTTGCGGCGCTAACGAAAAAAAAAAAAAATGTCGCTCGTTCGCACTTTGGCAGCTAGTTCGATGCGGGCCACGGGCCTGCGGGCCGGGACAACTTGACACTTAAGTTAATTAAAGTTTGTTTTTCTTGCAGGAAAATGGCACTGAAATGTCAGCCAAAAGCCAAAGACAAATCGGTGCAGCCTGGCTAATATACGGCGCGGTTGTTGGCCATCATTTATAAGCCCAGAGCTGCATTCATTTGTGTGCAACCGCGCGGCAGGTAATGAAGTTGCAGCAAGACAGCTTGCCACATATGAATCTGTTGGCGGTAACCAGCAACTGCCAACTGGCTACAAGTATTCTGCTTAGCTTTTAGCGCAAATTGAAAAGTTTTTTCGGATTATTTGTTTTACTTATTAGGTTTTGTATATATATATTTCTTTTTGCTGGGCATTTGAGCAGCTTCTTGGCCGGCAGTCTGTCGCAGCTGGCACAGAGACATCGGCACAAAGCCGTTTTGACCATTTATCAGTTCTATGTTATTGGCCCAAAAAAAAAAAAAAGAAGAAGAGGCAAAGCAAAGAGAAGGCTGATAGTCGGCAACGAGAACAAATGCAATAAAATGCAATGTTTCTATTACAACGATTTACGTTCCACACACGCACACCAACTATGTCCAAGTGTGTGTGTGTTGTCGTCATGCTTTCAGCTAACAGCTACCCCAACAGCCCCCCTCCCCTCCCCTCCCCTCGCCTACCCTATTCGCGTGTTGCAACATTTTTATTGCTTTGAACAAATTTTGGGCGGCCAACCAAATGTTAGCAAAGTTTCACGGGTTGTTGTACTGGCTATGGCTCCCACTGTTGTTGTTGTAGTTGTTGTGTTTGTTAACTAGCGCAACTTAAGATAAGCAGCCTTGTTGTTGCTGTTGTTGTTGTTGCTGGCCACTCGCATTTATTTTCTTTTGGCAATTTTAATTGCTGTTGAACTTGCTATTGGCTGCAACTACAACAACATTAATGACAGCAATTACAACAAATGCAACAACAACAACAAGGCAGCAGCGTGAGTGCCATATATTTGATTTAACTTGTTGGCGCTAAAAGTTTACACAATATTTTGTTGCAGCGCACAAATAAATTTGTTTTGCCCTTTAAAAACTATTGTGGGAATTTAGAGATTTGTGGCGCACATTGTTGCAACAATGCACATGCACGTGCACACACAAACACACACACGGACACAAACACACACATACCACTGCAATAAGCTTCAATTTATGGCACTGCACAAATAATATAAAAAATTGTATATATCACAATAACTTGAAAATCGAACTTAATAGTGATTTAACAGCATTTTCCGAAAACATATTTGGAAAATGTATATAGAAATGAACAACAAAATAACAGCTACCTTGAAATCCTTGCAGATCCTTGCATATTTATATATTTATTGTCATCGATTGTTCCTATAGCTTGCTATGTCATATAGCATGTTCAATGTTATGATATTTTGCTAAATAAATAAAAATTAATAAATAACACAATAAAATATGTTCCCCATAGAAAAATCATTTCCTGCCGTATTGTTTCATTCTTAATATAGATACTTAATACCCTGTATTTGCGCTGTATTGGCGGAATAGGGCAGCTGCGATCCTATGAAATATATTCAAAAAGCTTACACTTAGTTTTAACTTAGAACTTATATCTGTAACTATATTCATAAAGTTTATTTTCAAAATTCAGAGTTTAAACTTAGCCTTTTATTCGTAATTCGAATTTCTCTTAGCTATCTGCAATATTATATTACATTATATATTTTTAACAACCCAAAATTTCTTCGATTTTTTATTGCTGAAAAATATAGTTTATATTGAAGATAAATTTGATCAATCACATAATTCATTTATCTTGACCGAGCTTTTCAATTGTTTTCAGCAACCAGTCGTGGAAGTATGCCACATCAGCGTAAACTCCAGGGTATCCTGGCATGCCACACCCCTCCCCGAAAGAAACAACACCAACAAGTCGACGATTGGACACTAGAGGTCCACCAGAATCACCTTGGCACGAATCTTCTGTTTCACCCCCCGCACAGATCATGTACTCCGTTATATTCCAGCCCAAGGAGGAGATCTTCGTCAATCCGCAGTCGACTATTTCAAGCACTGTGCCGTGCAATATAGTCGGATATGAATATTTGGAAGCTAAGGTCGAGCCCCAGCCTGTCACAAAGGCGTCAACTCCGTATTTAGGTGTTCGTGTTGCCAAGGGAATCGACTGCACCAAGCTACCCAGTTTAAGTGGCTTGGCCAGTCGTAAAACACCGATATCGTAGTGAAGAGCACCCTTAGGGTCCACATGGTAATCTTCATGGTACTGCATTTTGGCCACTTTAACAAGCTGGCCACCTGAGTTCTGCTTGGCGGATCCCGCTCGCACTGTTAACTGTTCTTCCGAAACACCCGTCAGACAATGGGCGGCCGTTATGATCATATTCGCGCTGTAAATTGAGCCACCGCAGTGACCTTTCTTCTTATGCAACAAAGCCACCTGAAAGGGTGCATCCTTAATGTTGACGGGTGCTCCATTTATAATGCGTGGATTCCATATGTCCCAGGATAGTTTGCGTGCTTCCAGGAAACCAGCTGGGGCGAGCAGCAGCAGAAGTTGAGCCAAGTAGATCCTCATCGTGTGCTTGAAATACTTCTGGGGAAATGAAGTCCAAGACGAGCTGCTTTTAAAGGCCCTCTGCTTGTGGGGCACTTGACAGGTCGTCAATTATTGGCAACATTGTAGGGCCTTGTCTAAATTTACTTCTTCTTTACTAATTAGAATTATCTGCTCTTTAATTTCGAAGTTTGTTTATAATTTAGCTAAACGAATATTTCATCATCACCTAGTATAACTCAAGTTTATTTAAATTTTTGCAAAATCTCTATGTTGTAGTTTAGGTAATATAGTTTATGTCCACGTGCAAATAGGCTATAGGTAGTAGGTTTTACTTTTGACTTGCGACAATCGATATCTCGCAAAGTTCTTCTTGTAAAATTCATTGTACTTAAAATATTTTCGTTAGTGAACTTTGTTTTGGTAATTTGTTTCCATCGGAATTTAACTATAAACTGGAAATCAAGAGATTACGAATCAAGAAAAAACAACAGTGCAAAAGATCGTTTAATTGTCGAAAGCAACGAAAGAGTTGTGTACGAATTTTTACTATATTTAATCAAAAAAAAAAAATTAATTTTGATTCAATTTCAATACTCCTATATATTTTTTTCACGCGTTGAAGTATATAGGATTTGTGCAGCGTTAATTAAAGCTAGTGTCTTGAAACTTTTAATATATACTCGTATATGCCCGCCTCAGATTAAGTGTTAAAATATTAAGCCCACTGCGGCAATTCAATTTAAACTAGAGTTACAAAATTTGACAGAGTTTTCTGATTACCTCTTTTAAAGATCGAGGTGAAAACATTTCAGCCAAGCCCACTCCCAATCCCAAAAATTACACAAAATCGATATTTATCCAAAATAACAAAAATAATGAAGATTTTCTTCGAATGTTTTAAGCTATTATTATACGCTCAGTTGCGAATTGCGCAGTCGGTTACACCCGACTGCAACGTTCTTATTTGATTATTTAATAGTCAAAGCAGTCAGCAGTCAAAAGGGGCGTAACTCTGGCGTAAACTCCTAGATATCCTGGAATAGCCAATTTCTGCTAGTTCATCAGATTTGTGATATCCGAAGCTGAGTAATTTGATTAATTAATTAATGTTGAGGTTTTCCGATGATTTGTTTGCCGCATATAATTAAAATGTTACTGAATGGATATGAACTCATTACTCAAGAAATGTAATATTTGTTACGTTTATTTGCTTTGTAAAATAATGTAGCATTTACAAATTTGATAATTGCAAAAATCAGATTAAACCATTAACCAAACCGGTTTGGCTTGTCTTTTTTTAGGTCTCCAATTGCAGCCGCCAACCAGTCTCTGAAATAGGCGACATTGGCGTAGACGCCTGGAAATCCGGGCTTGGCACAGCCCTCGCCCCAAGAGACAATGCCGACAAGTTGCTTGTTGGAGACGAGAGGTCCGCCGGAATCGGTGCCGCATGCATCCTTGCCCTGATCGCTGGCGCAGATCATGTCCTTGGTGATCTCCCAGCCAATCAGCGAGTACATGGACAGGGCGCAGGTCTTGCGATCAATGATTTTCAGGGCCACGCCGTGCAGTTCGCGTGGCTGAGTGCACACTCCTTCCGATTTGAGCGCACCCCAGCCGGAAACGAAGGCCTCGGCTTCATTTGGCGGACAATCGTCGGCCAAGGCAATCTCCTGAACATGGGGGCCAAGCCGCAGCGGGCGCACCAGCCGCAGGACGGCAATGTCATTCTCATGGGTCTCGTGTCCGAAGTGTTCGTGGACCTTAAAGTCGGCCACCTTCACGAGCTGGCCGCCCGAATGCCAGTTCGCGGATCCCGCCCGCACCGTCAGCTGTGCCACGTTGAGATTCGCCAAGCACTGCGCCGCTGTAATCACGATATCGTCGCTTAAGAGGGAGCCACCACAGAAATGTTCGCTCGCATTCAACAGCGCCACCTGCCAGGGCGCAGCCGTTATGTCGATTGGCCTGCCATTCACGATGCGGCTCCTCCAGGCGAGTTGGCTGGCGTCCAGGACGGCGGCCGTCGAGAGCAGCAGCACCAGCTGAGGCAAGTAGATCCACATCGTGTAGTTGAGTTTCTGTCGAGACACAGTCGAGCCCCTGTGCTTTTATAGCCGCTTCCTGGAAACCAGTCAGCAGACAGCTCTTTATTTATTGGCTCTGCGCTTGGCGCTTATCGAAATTGGTCGACTTTGTTGGCATTTTCTAATTAACATTTTTTATTTTTTATCTAATTTCAATTTTTGCTAAATAGTTTTCAGATTACAAATTACTTGCACGTGCCTGACATTGAAGTGCATAAATAGTGGCTTAACATTTGAAAAATCCAATTTTATTTATTTACACATCCAAGTCGAATTCCATTCCCGGTTTATCTAAATTTAAATACCTTCACTCTTTTTTCAGAATTTTTTCCAATTATATATATTTTATAAAAATAGGTCAATTGGATAATACAACTGTTTTGTGGGCATATTTGGACTTCACCACTCTCAAGTATTATTTTTCGAGTTCAATTTTCCCCGCTTACTTTTTACCTATTGTGACGAATTTGAAAAAATCTATACCACATTTTCATAAAGCTCGCAGAACTCAAGTTAGAGCTATATGAAAAAATTAAATTATATACAAATTAAACCTAACTTTTCATCTATATTTAAGTAGAGTATACAAAAACAAACGCCAATTTGTTTGGAATATCTTTATACTGTGATTGATATACATTACTTTCACATAGACGTTTCTTAGTAAATGCATTCTGGGTCCGAACTCAAAATTGTTAAATTGTTTTATTAATTCATACTCTCACAGAAAAAATCATAGTAATAATAATAAATAATAAAAATAAATAAATATTAAAAAACAAGCTGAAGGTTTACCAAACTCGTCTTTGCATGCAGCGATAGATGTTTGTATCTGTTTAAATTGATTAAACTTGCATTCTAAAATAATTGCTTTTACAGCGTTTTTACTAGTCATATAGAAGTTCATATTGGAAATTGCTTGTTACGATTATTGCAGTTTTTTCTGTGCCAAGAAACTGGGCTTGTAAATCACGCGGATGTCAAACATGCCATGGTATTTATAATATTTTTAGGAAAATTTGCATTTTCCAATT
This sequence comes from Drosophila sordidula, assembly GCA_035047465.1. NCBI lineage: Eukaryota > Metazoa > Arthropoda > Insecta > Diptera > Drosophilidae > Drosophila > Drosophila sordidula. The sequence continues at coordinate 1,094,514 of JAWNPQ010000290.1, forward strand.
AAGTTAAATTTGATTTTAATATAGGCACTAGATATTTAATTGAATTTGTTCAGCAAAAATGTTATACATTTTTCTTTATTATTATTGCATTCGTTTTGAATATTTTGCTAATTTGTGCACAACAATTAAATTGTTGGTTCATTTTGAATGTCGCGAGCTGTCGCACACGGCGTATGCGTAATGTGAGCAAAACATTTAAATTAGGATTAGTTGACTATGAGGATGTGCGTGCGCATTAAAATCGAAACATATGCAAAATGTTAATGCAGCACACATGGCCAAATCGGCAAACGGGCAACCATTTTGGCCAGTTGCCGAATGTCGTACCATACGCTGCGGGCATATTGATTTCGGACGGGGCCACATAAATTAATGCCCAGTGCGTCTAGCGACAGTTGTAACCAAGCAGCGGCAGCCGGTGACCATTGGCCATTGACCATTGACCAGTTTGCCAAGAGTTGGCGCTCCAGCCCCCCTTCTCCATCCCCTCATTATAACCCCCCAGCTTACAGGCACGTCAACGGCTAGCGCGCATTTTAAAATTATATTATTTTGAATGGCTTTTTAGAAATTAATAATTACATATGACAGCAATGCGCGTGTGTGTGAGTGTGTCTGTATGTGTATGTATGGGCGTGACTGCGTACGTGGCATTTAATTTTTTATCTGATGCAACTGTCTGCGTGCGTGTTGCAAAAGCTTTAATGGCAATTTAAATTGCCCAAACTGGCAAAGGGCAAAGGGAAATTAAAGTTTCTAAATGCGATCGATGCAAGGAATGGGTGCAAAATTTGAGAAAAACAGACATGGAAAATCAAATATGTGACAAAGGGTACATTCATTAGTACCTCAAATATTTATGTATAATACCCTTATAAAAAAAAAAATCATTTGTGTAATTTTCAGTCGAAAACAGTGTGATCAATTGATTGAAGAAAACTTAACGTGACGTGTCTTATTTAAAAAATACTCAAATAAGAATTGCACTTAAATAATAATATAATATATACTATATTATATAATATAATATAATAAATTTAATTAGCATATAGCAATATTTCTTGTAATAATAAACATACAAATAAAGTTGACTTCACTGTAAATTTAACTTAAAAATTCAATTTCAGTCAAAATTCAATATTCATATTACTGTAAAACTCAAAATTTTAAAATTACAATTTCAGTAATTTAATCCTTTTCCGGCAGCTTATTTCGCATCTTTATTAACTGCAGAGTTTTTCACTTCGCTTGTGGCAATTTTTGCTGGCAATTTCAGCCATTGTACTTGGCCAACAACGGTTAGACAGGCTGCAGCTGTGGTCTTTCGGCCATCTTTTGTATGTGTGCCCATATCACATTTGCAGATTTTTCCCTTTTTTTTTTTTGTTTGCCCTTTTGCTGGGGTCCCCATACGCAAGCCGCCAAATGTCTGGCCGTTGCTTTATTCCCACTACTTTTGGCCATTATTAATTGCTAACGTGCGCTGATTTCTTTGGCTACACTTTTTACGGCTTTTTCTCGCTGTTGTTGTTGTTGTTGTTGCTATTATTTGTTGCTGTTCGCCTTTGCCTTCTACCAATGTTCCCTGTTGTCTGCTCGCCATTCGGTGTTCGCAATTCGCAGTACGCTGTAGGTTGTCTTGTCCGTTTGGCTCAGCAGTGACATTCATGCACCGGCGAGCAACTGGAGCGGGAGGGAACACAGTTGGCGAGAGGGGGGAGGTGTGCGGAGGTGCCCCAATACGGCAATAAATCAATGCGAAGTTGTAGTCAATATCCTAGCGGCGGCGGCCTTTTAAAGTCAGTCGTTGGCAATTTAATGCAGTCGCCTAATGGGTATGCAACACTTTTGTGAATACCTGCACCGGCAAGGTATATAAAGTGTATATGGAATTTAAGGAAAACAAAAAATTTCTTTTTTTTTAAATGAAATTACAAACCCTACAAACAAAAATGTAAAAGTAATTTTCGAACACTTAAACAAAGCCATGACACACACACAAAACAAACAACAAAAATATATATATATATACCCACTTTGCGACCTTAAGGACCTGGTGGCCGTAGCTTGTCTACACAACAGTTGGCTTTTAAATTTTAATTTTTTAGCTAGCTTTATATAAATAAAATAAATACATTTTATGGATTTTCAAGTCTAGGATACAATGTTCATTTTGCCTTTATCTACTGTCTTTTAACACATTCCTAATGAAAGCTTCTATTTTATATTAAATACTTGATTGTGGTTTTTAATTATAAAAATAAATGCAGATGCCTTAAAAGTCAATCAAAATTACAGACAATACACCGAATCATTTTTAAACTGATTGCAGTTTATTATCTGCAAAATTACAATGGCAATAAAATTGATATGAACATTTTCATCACAATGAAGTATTTTATTCCAAATCCCGATTGTTTAAATTTGACTTTGGCAGTGATTTGCAATATTTGAACTAAGACCGTGGCAGCCACATGTGGCAGCACTTTGTTCACCAAGTACAAAGGCATTACACAAACCAGCACAATAATAACATAAGATCGGCTTTAAATGGTATTAAAGGCCATTGTTTACATGGGCTTAAGCTCAAATTTTTCTCGTTGCATTTAAAATGTACGAAACAAGAGCTTAATTTGCAATGCCGCACTTGCCTTTATTTGAAAATAATTATTTGGCAAATATTACGCATAATTACACATTTTTTAATTTAGCAGCGCAATATTTAAACTGCAATTATCAATTGTAAATGAATGAGTGAAAATACTAAACTAATTTAATAACATAAGCACAAAATATATATAAATATGTGTTATTTAGACAGCTAATGCTGATATAATAAAAAAGCAAAATTTTTTTAATACAACTTCGTTAAATTTCATTATACAACACGAAAAGTGCTGATAAGGAATCGATGGCCAAAAATCTCTAGGCGTATTTCAAATATGTACAGAAAATATAAATACATACCTTAATAAAATATATAGTAACTTTAAAAAAATAAAAATTTAGCTAAATAGTTTTATAATACCAAAGATAAGCATTACAATCGCTAGTTTCTCCAATTGATTTCTCAAGCCCATTTACAGAGTATCTTTGAGTCGAGCAGAGCATTAAGCGAAACTTACTATGTGTCACCAATGTCGTCATGAAATTATAATACGCTCTGCAGGGATAAATTTCAACAAACAAATGAAAACAAAAAAAGCATCAATGTATATCAATGTATATTATTCAGTTGATTTTTTAAAGCTGAACTCAACGCTATCATATATTTATAGGGCAATTTAAGCAGCTGCGATCTGCATATTCGAAACCGAATCCGAATTCAACTTCGCAATTTATTAATTATTCTCTTTTAATTTAATTTGTGTGCTGAATCGGATATCAAAGTAGAAAACGCAAATCTGAATATTCAACAGATATTTAATGCGATAAGAAACTTTATCACTTTATACAGGATAAAAGGCTGGTGAAAGGGGGGCAAACAAAAATAAAACCGAATGCAACAAGCTGTGTAAATTGTTATTGAAAGCAGGCCGACGGCCAACAGCAGCCCAGAAACAGAGCAAACAAAGCGTCTGCAACTGCCACATCCACTGCAACTGCAACAGCCACTGCGACGGGAACAACAGCAGCAACAACAAATGCAACAGCAGCAGCAACAACAAACGCAACTGCAACTTAGTTACAGTGGTTTTAACGTGGACAAAAGAAAAAGCCAAGGCCAACAATGCCCAATCTCCAAATATATCGAGAAAGAAAAAGAGCAAGTAAAATGCTTTACTCGTGACTTGTCGATTAAGGGATACCCTGTACTTATAAAGCAAACATTTATAGACTACATCTGTGCTTATAATCCGCTAATTAAAATAGTTTCCAGGGAAAGTTATATACCAAAAATTATTGATTATTTCAAAATTTATTTTAGACCTATTTTTCGACTACACGAACTTTAAACAAAAAGTCCCTAATTTTTTTATTATCTTATTTCTTTTAAATATTAAAAATCATAGTTTTTATTGTTTTTTCTAGTCTTAAAGCGTTTATTCAAGATTGAAAGATTTAGCTAGACGAAAACCTTTAGCCAAAAGTTTACTTATCTACCTTTTATAAACCTTGAGATATTGTGTAAAAACTGATATTTATCGATTTTAGTATTGTGGGAAATATAGATAGTTCGAGGTAGTTTCAAAAATATTTCTGTTTGTTACACATATGTGTTGTAGCCAGTTTCAAGCAATACAGGGCATAAACATAGCAGTATGGTAAACACACACACACACACACACACTCACAAAAACGCCAACTGTTTTTCCTGCAATAAATCTGGCTACTGTAAATGCAGTCAGTGCTAAGTGGGCGGTGGCTGTTCGGGGCGTGGCTGCTTACAAGTTGCCATGACATTGTCATGCATATGAAGTGGCAGTGTACACCAACACACACACACACTCACATACACACACACACGCACACACCCTCAGAGAGGCCTCGGGCTTTTAATTGCTGTTGGCTGGTGGCCCCTTCGCCTTGTTTACAAGCTGCGCCAATTTCGCGCTGCTATTAAATTGTATTTAATATTTGCAATAAGCCGACGCGCTGCACGGGCCCACCGAAATTCCCCAAATTGGTTGCACAATTTAAGCGTCAATTGTTGTTGTTTGCACTCATTTCAGTTTAATTTCTATTTAAATTCATGTCGTCTATGCGCGCGCCAAAAACTTCGCCCAGTAACTGTATCAACATTTTACGGCAGTGGCAACGGCAACACTCAGCGCTTAATTACCCCAAGCTTATCAAAACATCTACGAGGCGATGACGCTGATGACTGCCGCAACGTTGTGGCGTTGGGGGCTGGCTTCGGGGGCGGGGGCTGGATAGTAAAGGGCCCTCGCCAAGTTTTCTTAATGAATTATTTAATCTGCGCTGCATCTTCGCTCGGCAAACGAATTTTGCGCTGTTAACCAACATTTTTTGCGCTCGACTTGTCAACCCTATCACAAAGTATTGCATGTTTAAACAGCACAACGACTTTCAGATACACTTGTAGCTGTTTATTTTAATTTAGTTTTTACAATAACAGTTTTTTATCCAAATCTAATTTTTTATAAAATGAGAGCACTTTTTCCAAAATCTTCTTTGTGTAGCATTCGTAAACGTTTTAAAAAAAGATCTTAACAATTCGAAGCAAAATATTATATACAAAATTTAGCACAATTCTTGATTTTCTCTTAATCCTTACTATAAATCAGTCCAAACTAACTTATGTAATTATATTTAATTAATTACATTACAATTACATTTTTACGGTATTATATTGACTATAACGAGCTTGTTAACGTATTCATAGCTAATAATTAAACTTAAGAGCTTAAAATAATTAGAAATATTTCTAGATCGTTGTATGTACAAAAAAAGTACTCGTAATAAGTATTTTGTACGTACCCTAAACATTTTTAATTGTTTACTTTTTTTTCAGCATATAACTATAAATTTTAAACACAACATATATAATATAGTATAATATAGCTAAGAAGTAATAGATAGTTACGCACACCCTCAGCATAGGGTATTAAAAAGCGACGAAATGTTGCGGCTAATGCAAATAGGCCACAGAGCTGGCCAGGCTAATAAGTTAAACGACACCGTGACACAGTTATGGGGGAGTGGGCTGATATTAATGCCAAGACGGCGTGCTGCCCGCCAGACGCAGACTCCGCCCGTAAAGTCAGCCCACGAGCCAAAAGTCTGAGACGGAATCGGAGTGGGCGTGAGAGTGGGAGTTGGAGTCGGAGTCTGGGCCGCAGTGCGCACACGGCTGGTTGAGCGTATTTGTTCACCTATTTACCACGCAAATGAAGTTGAAAATAACTGTGAAATGAAGATGAAGTGCTTTAGTCAACAGCAGCAGCGGAAGCGGGTGAAGCGGGAACGGGAACGGGAGCGGAAGCGGGAGCGGGAGCAGGCGCTGAGCCGGCCCAGACAGCTACGGCGCCTAAATGGAATGTAAATATTTGAGCAGCGCCAAGGAGCGCGTTACGGTTACGGCCACGTCGAAAGACTTCTTGCCAACTGTTGTTTGTACGAGTGTGAGTATGTGTGAGTAAGTGTGAGTGTGACTGTGTTTAAGTTGGCAGCGTGTGTCTATGTCTATATGGCAGCCGTATGTTGACTTAAGCGCATTCGCCTGACTGTCAGCCAGCTAGCCGAGAAGGCCTTAGGCGGCAAAACAATGGCCAGGCCAAGTCATCTTCAGTTGGCTACGTGCGGTGGCCGCTGGTGTTGAAAATTAAAGGCAATTAAAAGGGCTAAAATGTGTGCAAAATTGAGGCTTATTAGCAGCAGCAGCAGCAGCTCAGGGCCAGAAAGCCTGGCAGCACACATTCGCACATAAATCAAAAGCGAACGAGCGAAGAGCTTAAAGTGCTTCCGACTTGGTTTAAATACACATGCATGTATGCATGTATGCATGTGAGTGTTCATGTGCAGTGAGTGGGTGTCGATTGGAGAGCTAAACAGCTTTCTGACTGCTGAGGAATTAAAACAACAACAACGAGAAAGCAAAACCACAATAAAGGGATTATCGATATTGTTTAACCTTAAGTCAAATTTCAAATCAGGATTTCAATAGAAAATATATTTATTTAAGATTGATATAATGCACATATATATCAAACTTTAATACCTACATTTTCTACTAAAATCTTGACTTTAAATTTAACTTGAGAAATGTTTGTCCATTCCTTAAAAAATATATTAATATTACTTAAAATGGAGAAAACCCAAGAAGTAAATATTGGAAAAACAATATACCATCAAACTTCTTGTTGACACTGTGCCCTTAATATTTCCATATAAAAATTGAAGAAAAATGTTAACTACCACTACTTAAGAAATTTCCTCTTGTTGTCCATATATGTACATAATTTAAATGTAAATGCTTGTTGAAATTGTAAATCAATATAATAAGTAAATAATATAAACAATTTATCCCATTGAGACACAGGTCCAATAATTAATCTACCAAAACTTTGCCAAAATTAGAACAATTTTTATAAAAAATTAAATCATGTAACATAAATTCTGGTAAAATTGTATTTTAAATTTGTGGGCTAAGTAAATTTAAATTTAAATTTAAATTTGTCGCAACAAATATTTTGCTGTTAAGTTCAAGCATAAGTTCGAATCAAATGCGAATATCACAATGAACATAAATACTTAAAGATAAGCCGCTCATCTCGGACTCCTGCATAATAAATATTTACAATATAGAGTCAAAGGCTGAACTGCGTTGGATCAGCCTAAAAGCATGCAACAGTTTTTTCCCCGAGCTCAACACAAAAGCTGCCCAAAATCCGTTCGGAGTGCAATTTGCAACGTGCAGCCGGCAACGTGCAGCCAGCAACTTGCAACCTGCTGCACGTGCATTTAACAACACTTAACGGCAATTGTTTTATGACTGGAAAAACAATAAGAAAAACAGCAGCAACTAGCTAAAATCACAGAGAGAGCAAAAGCCAAAACAAAAGGCATTGAAAAGCGCAGCACAGAGGAAAAAATGATTTATTCAGCGCAAATAGGAAAAGGAGAGACAAGCAGAAGAAAAACAGCACAAGCGAAAAACTTTTCAGCACAAACGAAAATTTGCTAAAGTTGCGTTTTCTTTGCGGCAACTAGGACCCAAACCACCCTCCCCCCCTCCTTCTGCGGAGTTTATCTTGTGGCAGGCTGCACCTGGCTGCGGCTGCTGCCTTGACTTTAGCTGCAACTGCCGCTGTTGCTGCCGCTCTGTGGTCACGCTTTTCTAAGCGTTTTCCTTATCAACTGTGCAAAAAGGCGACGTGACCGCGCGCTGGCGCGAGCCGCTTTTCAGATTGCACTAAAAGATTTGCTGGCCGTCGGTTTTGGCCACTTTGGCTTTTGTTATTGAGGCTGCCAGGCTATTCATTATACTCGTTCACGAGCTGCATAGAGTATATTGGGTTTGTGCAATTTCCAAACTGCTGTCCATCTAACGATTGCATATACCAAAGATAGATACATGTGGAGTATATATTCTATTATATATAATATATACTCGCATATTAAGATTTTTTTTATTATTATTATTATTTTTATTATTAATATATATAAGCTGTTGTTGAACTGTAAGCGAGTATTGAGCAGTCCGCTACGCCCGAGTGCAACGTTTTTACTTGTTTTTTTTCAGTTCTTATATCTTTCTTTATTTGCTGAGCCTTTTGTTGTCGCCTTTTGCGCTGCAGCTTCAACTGAGGTCGCCTAATGGTCGACTGCGGCCTAGCCGCACCTTAAAAACTTGAAATCCTTGAGCCGCCGCTGCCTGCACTTGCAATTAATAACCCTCAGTGCATTTGCATAATTAAAAGGCGAACTGGCGGCGCGTCTTAAAGATTTAAGTTGCAACACGTGCTGCAAGGAAGCGGCAGCTCTCTCACATAGCTGCTCGTAAAAGCGGGTTTAATTTCATGCAACTCGAAAGTGGCAATAAACGCGGCTGAGGCATGCCCAGAGATGCCAGCACGAGGCCGCATAGCTGCAGGTGCAGGACGGTGCTGCGTCTACACCCCTGTCCAAGATAATAAAGCAACTCGCAATCGCATTGACAATCGCCTGCGTGCTGGCATGCCAGCAACAGTTTGCTAAATTCCCTTTAAACAACAGCGCAAATCTTTCAATTTGCCTCGCCGGGCTAAGAGGACAAAGCGAGAGCAAAAATAAAAAACAAGTAAAAACGTTGCAGTCGGGTGTAACCGACTAATAACTTAAAATAGTCAAAAATAGTTTTATTAACTAATTTTTTTTTTTTTTAATATCAATTTTTGCAATTTGTGGGTCATTAAAATCGGAAAAATACAAATTTTGGGACTCTAGTGCAAACAACTTTTTGCGATTTTCAGAGGAGGTCATCACCAATCTAAGTGAAATAAATGTATATATCTAACTTCAAAACTGAGACGAAGATATATCGATTTTATTAAATTGACAGGCCCTCAACCAACTTTTTGTGCGATCTTTAGAGGAAGTCATCAGTAATCTGCATGGAAAAAATTATATGCATCTAGCTTTAAAAGTGGGGAAGACATATCGATTTTATTGAATTGCCACGCCCCCAGTGTACGTAGCCAAAAAATCTTTAGACACTATCTAACACGGGTGTAAACGAGTATATATTCCAAATTTCAAATCTCTAGCTACAACGACGGCGATAGAAATTGCGTTCAGACGGACGGGTGGAAACACGGACAGCCAGACGGATCCCAATATACTCTTTTCACTGCGTGAACGAGTAGAAAAAGTGCCAAGTGGCAGCGCATAGCAAAAATAAATACTCGGCTAAGGACAAAATCAAGCGCAAAAGGATACAACTAGCCGGGCCGTTAGCCGAAACTCCGCCGGGCCCCTTGGCCAGCTGTCGAGTCAGTTGCGTTGAGGCAGCTCAATTGCAGGACAATCAGCACAATTGATTTCCCCAAAGTGCCTGCAAGTTGTCGGCGTCCCGCCCGCGCGGCTGGCACCCAGCATTAAAAGGATTTAATGCCATTTAAGCCAAACAATGTGAAGACAGCGCTCGGAGCAACCGTCAAAGAGTCGTCGTTGGCCACAACCCTTCCCCACCAGCCGCATCCACCTGCTCTGACCCGCGAGCCACTCCACGAAAAAGTTTATCAATAAAATAACTTGTCGACGACGTCGACGACGACAAGGACAAGGATGAGTGCGAGTACGAGTTCCACTCCTTGCCAGTCAAGTCGAAAATTGCAGCAAGTTTCTGCACAGTCAACGAGTCCTTCTCGACGGCTCGTCAGAGTGCGGACGCACAGGATGCACAGCAGGGCGCAGCACAGCGCAAAGGACATCGAGTGGCGCAATCTTGAGGCTATGCCAAGGAACTTCAATTGCACTTATAGTTCGCCGACTGCGCGGCACAAAGAGTTATAACATGCATCTACGACATATGACGTATACGCAACGTGTGCACGCCCCCGAAACCAAAGCGAAATACGTATACCTTGACTAACGGCAACTTCTCGGCTATCAATTAGTGCGCTTGTTAAAAGGAAGCAAACATGCGTACGAGGAAGAGAGAGAGAGTAAAAGAGAAAGCGAGAGGTAAACAAATCAATTGTTTAACAAAAAAGTAGTTTCAGTTGATTTAAAAGGACTTAAAGCTAAAGAAAGAAAGGCTAAAGAAAAATACAATTTTAGTTTTTTACAAGCTTAAAGCTTATTCACTTAATTTTGTAATCTTTTTTCCATAGATTTTATTCTCTTTTGCAGCATTTATGTTATTTATTTAATTCCCAAGGTAGCTTCTACACATAAAGATTTAATCAGTGCATAAGCCACTTATAAATAAATAAATAAAAAATCATCGAAAAAAGGTTTCCAACAAAAAGAACTAAAGTGCTCGACACTTACTTATTACTTTCTTTATTTATAATATTACAAAATAGTTGACAAACAAAAACGACTGGTTTGGGGAATTTTATTTGCCCATCTGTACAAAAAAAGATTAACCTAATAGTAAGGTTTTAGAATTAATAAATTAATTTATAATATTTGTCTTACTAGAGATATCACTGGATATGTTTGCCTCTTGCCCAAGAACTGATATGAAAAATGCCATATACTCCGATAATTAGCGTTCTGACATAATTCGAAAACAAAACAGACTTTTCCACAACCATTTACAATTACCAAATATAATTTGATTGCCATTATCCACTTATATTTCACAATGGCCAGACCTCGAACAACATTTGTGTTGAATTTCTTGTAATTATTTCGATGCCAACTCTTGATTCAACAACAGCTACCAACTTTTCAGCACAGAATTTGCTGCTGACATTATTTTCTCACTCTCTCGCTCTCTTTCTCTCTCTCTCTCTCTCTCTCGCACTTTCCCAGTAATTCTCCTTCCACACAATTGTCTCACACAAATTGTGTGTTGGATATGCACAGGCGTCAACCCGAAAATTTTCACTTAAGGCATACATCAATTGCTATTGTTGCCATTGTTGTTGCTGCAGTTGCTGGTGCTGCTGCTACTGCTGCTGTTGTTGTTGCTGCTGGCACCCTAAGCCAAATGCCAAAGTGGTAAACAATGTCCAATGCTTTGGACTGTGTGCGAAATTAAAACAATAAACGGGCCTGCTAGACTTCAAACGGCAATCGCAGTGTGCTGCATAACGTCAAGGCAGTCAAGAACTTTTGAATACCTCAATACGCAGGAGGCGAGCAATGTCTGCGTGTGCGTTGCATGCAACATGAGGCAGCAGCAAAAGCAGCCGGTCAACTGGCATTTTACCTTTTAAGCAGCTCTCATGCATGAAATTGGAAGAGTAGCAATTGATTGAAAATTTGCCGAGAGCTGCCATCAAAAATCCAACAAAAGCAGACGGAAGAATAAAGATGGAAATTGCGGAACACATGATATTTTTTGACGTAATTCGAATTTGCAAAACTGAATTTCGCTAAGGCAGCGCCAGACGCCGCCCCAATGTAAATTGATAACGCAGCATTATTACGCATACGACGCTTAGGCCGAACACACACACACACATATATATAGACACATATGTATGCAGATTTCAAACGACTATCGTCCAGCCCACTTAAGTGGGCATGGGAGCATGGGGGCCGGGGGCCCGGCTAATGCCTTCAAATCCGGCAGCCAAACATTAGAGTAGAGCGCAATTCCAGCGCACGGAGCTGCGCATTTTGGCGCATTTCACTTTTCACAGGATTATTTAGAATTTATGCATAAACAAGCAAAAGGACGTTACCCGAAGTCATTTGTTTAAGTCAGCGTGTGCTCACATGCCGGCGCCCGCGCCAACCCTTGACACGCCCCCAGCCGCGAAGAAGAAGCAGAAAGCCATTTATAGCCATCACAATGCTACAACGACGCTGACAGTCAGTCCGTCAGTCTGTCAGTCCGCCAGTCCGTCCGTCCTTCAGTTTGCCAGTCGCGCTGCTTGTCTGCCATTTTATTGCCACTAGTAAAACAATTTCACAGCGCCACTTGCGAATCCTGCAAATTGGCGACACATCGCCCAAGTGGCATCCACATGCAGTTCACAGCGCTTTTTTTTCCTTGGCGCCCCCAAATTAGGCGCAAGCCTACGAAATGCAAAGGCCTGGCAAATCCAGGCAGACAATGTCAAGTCTGCGTTTCAAGTTGCAGCAGCAACAGCAATAGCAACAATAGCAGCAGCAGCAGCAGCCACTTGGCCGGCAATGTCAAGGGACCTGCGCCGGCCGCCAGGTAAACCCATTAGCGAACGCCCCGCGGCGCACTTGAGCCATGGAAACAGGTAGAAGCAAATTGAGAATTGCCAACTGTGTACTTACTAATGGGTGCCACTGTTTTGCCTTGCTCTCTTAGGCCACTTTTATTGATTAACATACGCTTTAAATATTTGAGAGTTGCCCACAAATATAGAAAAATGCATCAATAAAGTTATAGAAAATGTTGATTGTTTGTTAAAGGTACTTATCTTTCTTTAAAAATATAATAAATGTACTCTATACAAAAAAGCATTGATAATATTGTTATTATCAAGAACGCTCTATTGAAAATATTTATTCATATATCAATCGCATTTAAACGACTTCCAAGTATACAAAAAAATAAATACAATTTTGAAATTGCATAGGACATGCAAAAATGTTCTTATTTATTTTACCTTTGATATCGCGAAATATTGAATTTTGCATCTTGTCAAACTTACTAAATTAATTCACCTTTGTAATATTATTATTATAAGCCAAATTTTGATAACTATAATTTTGACATCGAACAATATCGAATTTTGTAGCAGCTGGAGCCTTTTAAAAAAAAAGGTAGTTGGAAATTAGCATAAAATGTACCCATTATTGTTGTTGTTAACACCTAAACTTAACACGTATTTACAAAAAAAAAATTTAAGCAATTGGAAATTGGATAAGATAAAATAAATATATTTATATATAAATAAAATTATAGTACAGTATTATAGTATGTTGTAATAACTTCTTCTTCTATTCTTTAGCTCATTAGCTAAACAAGAAATAAAAAAATCAACAAAAAAAGAAAAACCATTTTAATGCAATATAATATATATTTGCTTTTGTTTAAGAAACATTATTATTATTCTGTATTCAACAGTAAATATCTATTTCTAAGTATCAAGCATTAAAAAACAGAAAAAAATAATTCTAAATTTGTTTAATTCCGTCTTAACATTATTTAAAAGTGAAATGGATTCTTTGAAAACGAAACATTGAGAATTGAAATTTACAAATGCCTATCGCAACATGCTGCCAAAGCATAGCAACATTTTGTGGCGAAACATCGCGCTTAGCAGCAACAACAACAGCCGCAACCGCAAATTTCAATGTTGTGACAGTTAATTTTGACAAATTTGTCACTTATTGATGGCAGTGGCAGAGCTGTTGACGCCGCAGCCTCAGTCGCAGTCGCAGTCGCCGCTGGTAATCTGCACTATTTATGGCCTGCCAATCGAATTTCGGCGCATAACTAATTATGAGGTTGCCAACTAATTTTGTTTCAGCGCAGTTGCGTTAATACTAAATGGCAACGCCGCAACACATTTTATGGCTTTGCAATATACCCTAGTTGTCGAATAAATAGGTTAAAGAAGGTATCATAAAGTGAAGGGATAACGGTGAAAACGTAACTAAATTAATAAAAAATACAGGGAATTTCGATTCAACCTGTAAGAGAAGATACTAATATATTAATATTAATATTTTTATTCGCCCACTTAACTTACTTTATAGACTTCATACTGTTAATGCAAGAAATATCAAAATAATTATATAGATTTACGGCTCTTTCATACATAAAGCATATTTATTAAAATTATATTATGTTTTCCCTTCACAACTTGTTATTTCAATTCAAAGCTAGGGCATCTTCTGGTCGAGCACTCGCGACTATTGCAGACTGGATAGGATTTTTTGTTGCTTTTATTGAAAATCGCTGAGGTTTTTTTGGCCGTGTGTGGCTGTTGTTGTAATTGTGTTGCAGTTACGGCTGCAGCTTTGCAACGCCAACTGTATTTGGTTTACTATTTTTGAGGTTATTTGCCAGGGTTCCCATAAAGCCTGATTTTATTGTGTTTGCTCTGTTGCATGTTGCTCTGTGGCTGTGTGCGTAGCGAAAAGCAAAGGAACAACAAAAAAATCAAGTGGGAGTGTTCTAGGCACCAGACACCGGCTAGGAGATATCCTGTACAAAGCTAATAACTGACTATTATTAGAATGTTAATTTGAAGAAGAGCCTATAAAATGGCCCATTTGGACTTAATTTCACAAAAGGTAATTAAAGTAATCTAATTAGAATGCAAATTATAACTCCGGGATATCAAAACTGTAAGGCGAATAAAGGAATATGTGAAAGAACATCAAACTTAAAATTATAGCCTTATTAATAGCTTTCGCCTCTTAAAAACAATTGCACGCAATCATTTATACTCCTCTCAGGGTCCAGGGTATGAAATGACAGAGGAAAAAAACAAAACACGGCAGATTAAAAACTTTTCCCATTACGTAAAAATTAACAACTTTTTGTTGCTCTTGTTGCTGCTGGACTAGAGAAATAGTTGTGCTGAGTGCACAGCCAAAGGCAGTCGCTTCTAAATTCTCTAAAATACAGCAGGCTTTGTTGCAATGTGTGTGTGCCACAAGGCACATGGTCAGCGGGTTGCAGGCATTGGGTGCAAGTGCAACTGTAATGCCAGACAAGGTCCATTTAACAAGCAGTCAGGTTTGAGCTTCGCCTTGAAACGCATCACGCAGGGCATTAAATCACAGCTTAAAGTCGGCCAGTTTTCACACTAAACAAAATTTACAACATTATCACCTATAACGCATATATACCCTATAAAGTGGCTATGCCAATTATTGAGTGAGTTTTAATATGGAAATAAGGACTATAGGCCTAGGTGCCTTGTTCTATTATAAAATGTAACCAAATAAATAATAAAAAAAAAAATTTAAATAATAATGAAAATGGATAATATAATTTGAAAATTTTTTAAATTTTTTTAAATTAAATATGTATTTTACATTCGCTATTATTATTACATATTATTTATTTAAATTCTATTCAAATCTGTTTGTCACTTTATTACATAAATAAAATAATACAAATGTTTGAAATTCAAAAAAAAAAATATATATATATCTATACAGTAATTTTTTGTTTTTTAATGATGATTATTTTATTTATTTTTATCTATTTTTATTTTATATTTACCAATTTATAATACAAAATAATGATAATTAATTAATGCAAAGCTATTTAGTAATCGCAAATTTTGCTGGCTAACAGCTAAGCAGTCTATTTACTCTATTTAAATTATATATATTTTGTAGGTTATATAGTGCATCTGGCAGTCGACTTGCGTAGTCTGCGCAATTAGTTAATTGCAAAGTATTCAATATAATAAAAATTTCACATAATTTTTTAGTAATTACAGTAATTATAGCGCTGCTGATATGATAAGCTGCCAATCATGGCCAAAAGCCTTTTGTAAACTTTGCCGACAGCAACATGCTGCTGCAACACAGGCACATAGATACACACATATACATACACGCACAGATGCGAACAGTCGCATAACTAATCAGCACGCGCAGTTTTTGGTTATTGCTTTCTGGTGTGTGTTTGGTCGTGGGTGTGTGTCCGAGTGTGTGTTTGTGTGTTTGGTGTGCCTTTAAAACTTCCTCCGGCGCATAAATTTCAATCCCGGGAGGAGACGCAGCGAGTTTCAGCTGCAAAGTTTTGACTGCCCGAGACCGACGACACTTTATGTCGCATGAAATTAGGCAGCAACAGATACACACACACACACACACACGCACACACAGTTGGCTGTTGACTGTTAGCTGGCACTGTTGATGCCACTTGTTACCGCTGTTGCCCCGGGATCGGCAAAAGGCTTCAGCATGGACAGCTCTAGCCAGCAGCACACAAAGTATTAAAAGTGTCCAAATGATGATTGTTTTGGTTATGGCGCTCGACGCGCTTAGCCAGAGCGTGCAGGGAATTGCGTCCGGAGTCGCCAGTCGCCAGTCGCCAGTTGCCAGTCTCCTGGCTCCTGAGTCCGGCATCCTCCTGTGCTGACAGCATCCGCAACAGCCACAACAGCGGCCAAGACAAATGTGTCCTGTCTGCAGCGACTTCTTGGCCAACATCTTTTCCAGCTTTTCCAGGATTTATTTCAATTTGCACGCTGTCTTTGGTCAACGAAAAAATACCAACGTTTTCATGTTTAAAGCAACAACTTAATACTTATGGCTGGCCCTGTAATTATGCGCTTATTGATTTTCAAGCCAGTAGTCAAAGTTAATCGCCATAGAGCCTCGTTAAGCATGCGCACAATATTAACAACTATCAAAAGCCATAAAAGTTATTCAACCATGAGATACTCTGGTTCAATTTGTTATTCTTTTTAGTACCAAATTGTGCAGTGTATTATTAATTTATGTGAAATACATTTAGAGAATAAACTGGCATAATAAAATGTAATTCTTTAGTTTTTAAACAACAAAACTATAAGCTGCTAGAATCTACAGATAGTCCTCCTAAGAAAATTATTTCCTATTTTTTGCTATGCAAAAGCGTGCCTTACAGAAAAGTCATGAATCTATTATTATATAATTAAATAACGTTGCGCCTTAGCTTCCAAGAAAAAGTTGAGAAAAGGAAAGTAATAATGCTGCTGCTTGAGTCTGCTAAAAAAAAATACCGCGCTGCACCAAGCTAAGTGAATCATTTACAACTAGACAGGATGTTAACTAGCTGGACAGCAGCTGTTTTCAGAGATGTGGAAATCATTCAAAATAGGGGTATAAAATGCTGTGACAGACCACTAAAAGGAACACTACATCAGTCTATACCGATGACGGATTTACTAAAGTACTTGCATAAACAAATAGTTAAGGTCATATAATAAGAGTCACTAAATCACATATTATCTTTAAATAAAATTAATTGAAAAATATTGCATTTAATGAAAAATATTGCAGAATTATAAAATTTGTTGTATTGTTATATAATATCTGAAAATAATCTAGCACTAAACAATTATATAGGTTAACATATTTCTTACTAAAAATTATCATTATAAAATATTTTATAAGATAGTTTTTTCTAACAAATTTGTTGTGGTTCATTAGATTCTTATAACATAATAAATTACAAGCTAGATAAGAAAGATGAGAAATTTAAAAAAATGTATATATTATAAAAACCAAACTTATATTAAAAACGTTAAATACTTTTATAGATTGTGTTTACATAATTTTTGTGATTTATGTAATTTATTTTAAAGAACTAAACAATTGGTACCTTTACTATAAGAAAAAGGAAATCAATTAAACTGACGACTCTTGTTTAAATAATGAATGAATTGAGAAAACAAAATTTAATTATTAGACCAGATTTAACATGTATGAGATTACTTACCTTCTAAATAAACATTTCAGATATGTTAAAATGTCTGATGTTTATCGGAAACTAGCAAAAAAAAAAACAAATTCCATATACCCTTTGATGAAAGTTAAAAAGGCGTTAATATAAGTAAGTATACACAAATACATTTTTAACTGTAAGCGGTGGCCAAAAGAGTTCACGAGAAATGTGGCAAAAAAGAGCCCACAAAAAGCAATTATGCTTAAATTAAAACTCATTCATTTGTGCGGAAAATGTTAAAATTCATATGAGACGTTGGCTTCATACGCGTGCTGTTTGTTGTGTGTTATATGTGTGTATTTGCATATAGTAGGTGTGTGAATGTGTGTCTCTGTGCTTGATGAATACGAGTAGCAACATGCTCTATATAAACATACATATAAACCTACATATATATGTACAACAATGCAGACTCTATGAAACGAAATGAAAATTCAATGCCAGTCCAAATAAGTGAAAAATTTATGCTTAATTTTTTTTTATTCCAGAGTGGGGTCTTTTGGGGAGCTACTGTGTTATTGTTTCAGGGGTTTTTATTTTGTGGAGCTGCTTTCATTTTCGAAATGCTTTGCATGCCTGACGCGCTGTTTATTTTAGCTGACGATCCAAGCAATCCAAACAAAATCAGCATCAGCAGTAGCCGCAGCGGCAGGAGCAATGCAAAGTCGTTTACATGGCGTATGCTTGATTTGTCAAACATTACGCATACGCCGTGGCTTCGCTCATTGCAGCCAATTAGCGGCCGCACGGGCAGCTTAAATTTAGCCTGCCTTAAAGTTTGACAATACCTGCCCCTTCTCCTAATACCCCCACCTCATTTTCCCCGAATCCACGCACTTCCGTGTATCACAAGCAGAATTTTGATTTGCCGAATGCAGCTTGGGAAACGGGGAGCGTATTTCTTTTATGTTTGTTCTGCTTGGCGCCTTTGCTTTGCCTTTTATTTCTATTTTTTATTTTATTTTTTTTTACTTTTGCTCTCATTCGTTCGTTCTTTATTATGCAGTAAAGTTTCGCAGCAAAAGTTTTCTTCAAAAATAATTTGTGAAAAAAAAGTTTGCCGGCCATATCTAGGAGTACGTGCCTGGTACCTTACTCTAAATTCAATTTCATTGTTGTATTTGGATGCGGCGAGTGTGTGTGGAGGGGCAGAGCGAGAAGAGAGTGAGAGAGGTTGGGAGAGTTGCACTGTTGCCTGGTTACGTGAGCTTGATAAGTCAGATTCTGGCCTATGGGTCTATTTTCAGCCCACACATAATCTACTTACGGTAAGTACAATTGATTTAGTCCAAGGAATGCAATATTTTGATTGTTAGAAAGCGTCTTTTCATATATTTAACTGAAAGTATTTTGAAATATTTTATTTAAAATAATCAGTATATATATTAATAGCTAACACTTATCGTTTTTTAATTTCAAACAATTTTTAGATAACGTTCTCTTTGCAAATCTTTATTTTATTAAAATGTTCAGGCTTATTAATTTCACTCATATAATGAATTTTCTGCACACTCAACTATCAAAGAAATTTTCAAGCCAACTGTACAATTATTATTTCATGTGTTAATTTTGACAAAAGCATTTCTAAACTGATTTATTATATTTTTGTTGTCAACCAAATTACTGTCCGCCTCAATAACTCAAAATATTTACTCTATATTTAAAACGATTCGTTATGTATGATAAATATATCAAGCATAAAAAACAAACTTCAATAAATAAATCAAGCAAATAAGCTAAATTATTTTATAGGTGGCCTCACGATTCTGGCTTCGATTAATTGCTATAGATGCTTTTGTATATCTAACTTCATTCAACTATTAAAAGTGCAACTTAAACACATTCTATTGCTTTGGATTTTCATTTGCAATTTTATTGTGTTGTGTATATACTATATGTTTGATTTAATAAATTGATTTTATTTTAAATTTGAGTAAAATTCAACATTATTGAATAAACAGCATTTGCTATTTCATACTGTTTACTGGAACTCAAACAGTCTTTTAAGCATAAATCGATTTGATTACTGTTAAAATGAAGATCGCAAATTTCAATAAAAATGATTTTAAAACCAATGTATACCAGAAATAATTAGTAATATATTTAATTAATAATATATGTGAATAGATATAAATATAAATAATGTGTACTTTTATCTTCACGCATACTTTAAAAGCAGTTAGCTAGTTTTCACTTGACTTTCTCCAACCGCATGCTTTAAACTTATATATATATATATTTAAAACTATCCAACATCAGGCTTACAAACTTGCCACGCGCCCAACTCAATCATATTTTAAACTGAACTTGTGACACTTGGCACTTTCTTAGCGGTCACATCATGACTGTCTTGACACAACATAACTCAGTCAAGTTGCCCATTAACCCATCACCCCGCAGCCCGATGCCCCCTACCCCCCTTACCCCCCTTACCACTCCGTCACTGGCCGCGTGCATTTTTAGCATTTTTATGGCGCTTATGCTATGCTCAGCTCCCAGCCTCAGTTCCAGTTCCCGTTCTCGCTCCCGTTCTCGTTCTCGTTCTCGTTCCAGTGCCAGGTCGAGAGTTGTTTGCAGCTGCTGCTCAACTATTTAATAATGTTGGCTACCATGTTATGTACTTCACGGCGGCGCCGCGAGCATCATTTATATGCCGCACCTTGCTGCAGGCGTAACTCTACCTGGCGCCTCTGTTCATTTGCAAGTGTCCTTGTCTGGGCGCATTTATTTATTTTCCATTTTCTTTTTTTTTTTGCCACAACTCTGCCTCTCCTGGCTGCAATCCACTTTTGCACTTAGCAGGGATAACGTGCGGCTTTTTGTCAAAGCGCAAGACAGAGGCGACAGCACGAAGGAGGAAAGGGGGCGGGGGGGTAAGTTTTGGGAGGTTTTGGTGCGGGCAACCACAGGTTGTCGCAAATATCACACCAACTTGTCATGTCCAACAGTTTATGGCCATGTCAGGCTGCAGTCTGGCCATTGTCTGCCACATAATGTGGCACGTCAGGCAGTTGCCTCAATGTCCGTGGCAATAGATGTTAAGTAAATTTCAATGGCTTCTATGATAGCTCATATCACATTGCCCTCTCGCCTAGCGCCTTTGGCCTCTGGCCATTTGCCAGCCATGGGGGACACTAACAAGCGCTACTAATTGCACACACGCACACACACTCGCACACACACACACTCAGCACCATAATGAGCCGTGGCCACAAAGCAAAGCCAGCACTAGAAATAGTAACGGCAGCAGGAGTTGATGCAGAAGCTGCTGCTGCTGCTGCTGCTAGGATAGAAACTGTAACTGGGGAGCTGCTGCTAATGGCTCTTCGCTTCCGCCGCATCAGTGCAATGCGCAGCACAAAAATTTTGCAGCTTCTTTTGGCGTTGGCAAAAATTTAATTTAGAGCCAAAAACGTAACGCAACGTGCCGCTATCCGTTGCACATTGCAGCAGCAACAGGGGCAGCTACCCCGGCAACCAACACCCAACGCTCTCTGGCGGCCGCCTCGGACTTTGGACTCGCTTTGCCGACAACGTTATTTATGGCATTCCAGAACGGCCTTTGGACACTGTAACCGCATTTCTTGCTACCGCTGGAGCTGCTGCTGCTGCTGCTGTTGCTGCAGCTACCGTTTGCCACTTGGACCGTTGCCCTGTTTAGAGCTGGAGTTGAAACACACACAGCTGCCGAAAAGGGGGCCAGCTGGCCAAAAGGGTTGGCCAAAATGCATTGCCGTCTACGATGTTGTAAAATTAAAAAAATGTGCTGGCAAAAAATTAACGAAAATGGAGCTAAAGGTTCGCTTTTCTCATTCCCAATTTTTTTTTTTGTCCTTTTTTTTGCTTCAGCTATGGGCTGAATTTGTGGCTCTGTACGAGTTTATCATCAGCTGAGTGCAAATGAAAATTGCTCATAAATGCACATTGATATTAAAGGTGTTTGAGATAAGGCCCCACGAAAATTCGCTGGTAATTTTCTAATGAACAACTATTTAACGACATTAGGAGAAGAGAGGAGAGAGCTAAATAAAGAGGAAATTGAAAATGTTTGTAAGGGAAAAAGAAATAAGTATTAGATTTAATGCTGCAGTATTTTTCGCTTATTTTAAACTTATAAGCTATTATCCCAATTTATTTTGGCATAAATAATATTCAGGATCTGGAATTCTTTTTTTTTTTTATGCAAATTAAGCAAAGTATAATACATTTTAGATTTTCCATTTGCATATCAATCTAAATGGCAAAATAAGCAAAAAACTTACTTTTAAATAAAGTAACTAAAATTTGGTTATTGTGTTACTGGTAAATTATGTTTTCGTACATAATACCTCGTTTAACATAACTTTACTTAACTTCATTTATAAATATAAAAATAATAATCTAAATATCGTCAAGAACTGAGTACTACATCCTATAGCTATTATAGGAAAATAGACAAAATCTGCCACAAAACCTTTCCGGATTGTTATAGAATTAACGAGCTTGAGAGTCGGTGAAGATTACTCTAATTAAACATTCCATTAAATTATTATCTTTAAATCAAAGATAAATATCTCGTTGTCTTGAAAACTAAGCTCTCTAAAAGCAAGTAAATAAAAGTGAATAAAAATAATTTAATAATAATTCAGAAATATATGTTGCAGACAGCCGTTTAACTGACCAATCATTAAATGAAAGCAATTAAAAGTGCAAAACACTTTTATTACTATTATTTATTAGCTTGAAATTTGCATAGATATAGCAAAAGTTAATTAACAATAAATTAAATGGAACACAAGTGGCAACCACATACGTAATGAGAATTTGCCACACGAGTTTTACAGTTTGCTTGTTTAGATTTCAAAGAGCACCACAATGGCAAACTGTGGGTCAACCCGCAGCGCTTGGCACCTCAAGTTCATAATTATGTGCAAACCCGTTGGCACCAAATATCAACTGAGACCTTCAGAACTATGCACAGTCCGACAAGTGGGTGGGGCCTCTGGGCGTTCCAACCGGACAAATGGCCGCCGCACACTTTTTCCAATTCGCTGCATTTGTGGCAACCATCCCGAAACCTTGCCCCAGTTGCCCCCTCCAACTTTCTGACCATGGCATACAAAAGAAAAACTTTAAATGTTATTTGCTGTTGTGCTTAGTTGTATTTTTATTACATTTGTTGTGCATTTGAGTGTGCAAAATAATTTGCCACTGGGGTGGATCGAAAAGTTATTTATACATTTTTGGAGTAGGCAGTTCGGAAAGTTGTCGAGGTTTGAGAAGGAAAATTCATGTAAGAAAAAATTTTATTATGAAATTTTAAATTTCTACATATGTTTAATATTTTAATCACTTTTGCAACTGGTTGCTATATTTGAACTAAATATAAAAATTGTATTAATGCAGTATATTTATTTTTTCTTAAATAAGGCACATTATTTTTGTTGCTTTTTTAAGGAATATTTCGAATTTTTAATGTAGAAGCCATATACGTAATGCTATTATGTAAAGATTTGTATACGTTGAGAATTTCAAAATTTGAGTATCATTTGAACTACCATAAACTTTTTGAGTGACCTTCGAAACACTTTGTACCGTTGTTTAGCTTACCCCCAACGTGCGCAACAGTTTTATTTTTGATTTTAATGTTTTTTACTACTCTTTATTTGTGTTTCATGTGAAGCAAAACTAATTTTGAAGTCAATTAAAAATGTAGCTGGCCTGTGTTTAAGCAGATGAATCAAACGGGGCGGCCGGATAACTTGGCTTAGATCAACCGCAGGCCCGGCAGAACAGGTAAGCTAGCTGAGCCCGGGAATTGCCATAAATGCAGCCGTATCGAGGCTATGGTATCTGTGTAGTTGTGTATTTGTATCTGGGATATGTACTTTTATTTATGTGCAAGTGCTCAGCTTATTTCCTGCGCTTATTGTCGATTTCTTACTTATTTTTTGCGCACTTTCCGCAATATTTGCCAGCGCATTTTTTGCGATTTATGATCCGTGCGCGCTCCCTGCCGGCAATTGCAACGGATATAAACATTTTTGAACTCATTTCAACTTCACATATCTGGGGCTAGCTATCTGCCATCCGGCGGGGGGCGGGGGACGGGGCTCAGCGCTTATGCTGCTGCCACATAAAATGGCACGTGTCGCTGCTGCGAATACCTACGTAGATACGAGTATACGAGTATATATAAGTATATACTTTTTTTTTGTTGTTAGCTGGGCAAAGTCGCTGCAATCCAGTGTGCTTATGTTTCACTTTTCACAACATAAATCCCCCAAGCAGGCGTAGCCGCAGACGCAGCTCAGCCCAAGCTGCAGGCAGTCAACTAAACTGCTCCTAGATACAGATACGCAGATACAAAGAGACAAAGCGGGAGCAGCTACAGCTGCTTACTTAGCAACAACTTAGACGAACTTCAGTGAGCCGTTCAGCAAAATGTAAAACGCTGAGCTATTTATTTAGATACCCGCGCGGCTTTGTGCGACTTTTGTCGAATAAAACTGTAAAGGAATCTGAGCCATGCATTATGCTCACTTATTATTATTTGCTGCCAGGCCTGACAGGTAAAGGCTTAAGCTCCAGCTCCAGCTCCAGCTCCAGCTCCAGTTCCTGCTCCCGCTGTGAGCTCGCATATAAATCTGAAGAAGCTGCCGCTGCGTTCCGACGCAAAGTCAAAGTTCGCTTTGCCAAACGACAAAATCATTTTCTTTTTTTTTTGTTTTTCATGCTTGGCAAAGTATTATTTAATTTTTAGTCTGCTGTCGGCCTTTCAATTTTCCATATTTTTGCGTTCTTTATTTAGCGCAAAGTAATGGCCACGCGGCCATATTAAAAATACAGAGTATACATATTTAAGTGCATCACAGGCGACCATTGCAAGAGTGCAACAGCGCGCCAGGGGGCGGGCGGCAAGAGTTGTGGGCGTGGCATGTTTTGTAGATAGTGGAAGCAACGTCAGAACTTTGAAAATTATTACTTTGCTTTGTTTTCGTTGCATTTAACAAACGCGCGGCTGTTGATGCTGCTGCTGATGCTGCCGCTGCTGCTGATGATGATGTTGCTGCTTCCAGGCCTGTTCCATAACTGGCCTGTGCGGAACCAAGCCAAACTCCTACAGCTGCAGGCTAAATGTGGTTAAATCTTGAAGCACCTACAAACTCATAAATGCAACTCAACAACTTATTATAGAGTTAAACTGCTATGAATACTTTTTCTTAAATTCACAAAATCTATTTGTATATTAGCAATGCTTGAAGGATAAAATAAAATTATTTTATTTTTTTTTTAAATTTTTTTTAATAAATCTCTCTATATTTTGGCAATGCTTGAAGGATTTTTCTTTTATTATTGATTTGCATATATTTTTTTAATTTTCATCATTTTTATTCGATTTTTTATCCTGTCAAAATTTGTTGTTTTAGACCTTACCTTTCAATTCCTAAAGTTTAATAATTTTTATTACTTAAGAAAATAAAATAATAATTAAATATAGGAATAATAATTCTATATTTCTATATAATTTATATATATTTTATTTAATTATTGTGTTTTTCCATTTTTAAAATTAACCAAAACAATTTTGCCGTAATTGCGCTTGAATATGATTTAACGTGGTTAAGATGCGATTTTTTTTACTTTTAATTATTTTCTTCTCGGCTTTTAATTGTTTTGATATTTCCTAAATTTATAATCAATATTTAAAAGTTGAGGAGAATTTTCCCACTTAAAGTCTTTTCCACACTTTATATTAAAACAAACGAAATATTTTGAAGCAACTCTCTACAAAGTAACCATTAAAATATATTATTAATTATGTGTATAATTCATGCCTGGTCCTGTAGCTCATGCTGTTGTCTGAGTGCGCTACAATTCACTCTAGATATCTCGCTACCTATCTATATATTAAACTGCCTCTCAGTCAGAACTTAACTGCTGCTCCATTTCTGTCTCATCTCGCGCTGCAGTTGCCGTCTCTGTTCAGCTGTCTGTGGCATGCATTTCTACTTTTGCTCATTAATAACGTAAACCAAGAGGAATACAACACAAGTTGCAACAGCGTCAAAATAATAACAGCAACAACAACAAGGAGAACTTGCAGCGTTCACTGCCCACAAAACTTCTACGAAAAAGCAAGTCAAAATTGAATTATGAATATTTAAAACGAAATTTAAGCATTGCAGCTGACGCAGACGCTGCGTTCTTAAGCGCTATGAAAATCCAATATAGATACAACTTAAACATATATATAGGCTATATACCATATACCAAACGTGTCGAAACAATTTGCGACACTGGAGCAATTAATAAATAGTAAATGCGCCCAAAAGTATGCACTAAAAAATATGCAACAGTAAATTGCGTTGCACGGGCGACAGCGTTGCCTAAGTAAATGTCAAGCCGGGCATAAATAATTCACCAGCAACACAGCTTCAACGGCTATGGCAACATCATCAACATACACAAACACACACACACACACACACACGCACACGCACACACATTTGCATTGTCCTTGCAGTGCAGCGGCAACATCATGCCTCATAAATTTCAACAAATGCAGCCATGTCAGTCACTCAGTCACCCAGTCAGTCATTCAGTCACGAGTCCCTGCTGGCCTGTGCCACATCCGTGTTTTGCTGTCCAGCCGTCCGACTCAGGTAAAATCGCTCGAGGTGAAAATCTTTGCACTAATGGCGCTGTTTTACATAATTGCCGTGACATTGTACAAATTTATTCACCTGCATGCGAGCATGTGAGCACAGAGTGACCTCGAAATATGTGAGAGAAAAAAGAGGAGAATACCTTATGAAATAAAAAACATAAGAAATAAAAAGTGTAACAACAACCTGGACTTATGCACTCATGCCGCCAAAGGGCTTGGTAAACAAGTAACTATATCAAAAATGAATAGCTTACTGTGCCTTTACCCCGCCAGCGCCCGCTCCTCTCGGTCCCTGTCCCTGTCCCTGTCTCATTGTCTAACAATGAAAAGACTGCCACAGAACGCTTTGTGCCGCATGCGACTGCCTCAGCAATATAATAAGGCAGCAGCAACAAGGGCAAACAAACAAGCAGCACACACACACGAGCCAACGACCAGACCCTTCTACCTCTGACTGACTGACTGACTGACTGCTCGTTGCATCCTTTTTGCACAACATGCTCATCCTTAACCTCGTCGCCGTCGTCGTCGCCGTCGTCGTCGCCGTCGTCGTCGTCGTCGTCTTCATCATTGTCACCTTGAGCTTTGGGTTATTGGGTTTTTGCACACTCGTCCAAGCGTGTGCCTTGCACTTCACTCGATCTCGGTGTGAAAAACAGCAGCAGCAGCAACCAACAGCAGCAGCTGCTTGCAGTTTGGCCACAAGGAATCCCAAATATTCTACACAAAGCACAGCATTGACGTCAACCGGGTTGACAACAATTTCTGTGGCCATTGGAATTTTTCAATTTGGGAATTTTGTCAAATATTGCGGGATTTTCTAAATTCATTTAAACAAGCTTAACATATTATTTAAATGTTTTTTAAACTCATTTAACAAGTTTAATATTTTATAAACCCATTATAATAAGCTTTGTATTTGTTTTGAATGTTTTTAAATTTCTTTTAACAAGCTTCATTTAATATTTAAATATGTTTTTAATTCATTTTAAAAAGCTTAACATTTAAAACGTTCAAACATTCATGTAAATACGCTTATATAACATTAATTTTTAAAATTGTTTAAATCTTGTTAAATAGTAACAAGATTAAATGCAAATGCATTTCAAATTATTTTAACGAGCTTAATGTTATATTAAAATGTTTTTTAAACTCATCTAACATTATATTTAAAGATTTTTAAAAATAATGTTTAATACATTATAAGTATTACACACGATACATATTTATTTATTTTACACGATACAGCATGCAAAGGGTTTTTAAACTCATTTTAAATTGAATTTAAGTTAAATACAAAGAAAATTAAATTGCACATACAAATACATAGAAAATAAAATTGGGTTTTAATCTAAATATTAATATATTTTTATATATTTTTCCCAAAAAAAAACTAAATTCAATTTAAACGAGCTTATGTACAATACAAATTTTTAATATAACAGAACATTGATATTTTCGTTTATACTCTGAAACCATTTGCATATATACTGAATAAGGCCCATAAATGTAGACAAATAGCATAAAAAATTCAACTGCTTGGGCAAATCAATACGCCCGCACATTTGTAAGTGAGCGCAGCACAAAAAGGCTGCAAACAAGCAAACAAACAACTTTGACTTTGACTTTCTAACTCTGCCTTCACCCTGCACTCTAGCCGCCCCTAATCCCCCTCCACCCCTAGCCACTCTGTGCAGCTCAATATATGTGCGTGTGTGTGTGTGTGTGTGTGTGCGTGTGTCTCTCTTAATCGCATACAAAGGCCAAAGAGCATCCAGTTGATAAATATTTGCTTTTGTCAAAATATTTGTGCATACTTTCGGGCGCAACGCTTTCACGCCTCAGTTTGTTCGGTTTATTCGTTTTATTTCGAATTTTTTGTTTAGTTTTAATTGTGCCAATGTAACTCGAGCCATTCGACTTGAACTCTATGGTTAACTGAAAGGGGTTTTTGGGCCCGAGCCACACTTGAGGCAAAACCCCAAACCTAAACAAGCCAACTCATGTTTGTTATTTATGTGTGTGTGTGTGTGTTTGTGCATTCGCAATTTTAAACAGCGGCAACTACTTGACCGTGCTATTTGACAGTGCCCGCCCCCCTAGGCCACGCCCCCTTGCCTGGCGCCATCGCGTATTTATTGTGCACGGCACATGCAGAGCTGTATGTATGTAACATTTTATGTTCCTTGCCCCCCCCCCCTCCCCCTCTCTCTATCTTAAACCCCTTTACCACCTACCAGGGGGCTATTTATGCCCCTGGTGTGTGTAGCTCTGTTTAGTTTCGGGCCACGTGCTCGGCATAATAAGCGCTGCCGGCGGCATCTCCGGAGCATTGCGAAGCTGCAGGTTAAAAGCGCATTACGGCTGCAACTTCATAAATTGCGGGCGCCAAGCCAAACCCCGCCAAAACCAAGCAGCAGGCAAAAGCCGCAAAGGCAGCGGCTACAATGTTTACATGCCAAGCAGTTGGTTAAGCGTACCCATTGCAGATTCTCATTCCATTTCAAATCCCATTCACATTCGCAGTCCCCTTTCGATTGCAATTGCGATTTAAAACTGTGGCATTGCATTAAATGCAAATTTTGGCTTACAAACGGCAAAAGGGCTTGGGCCACATGTCAAAAGGCCTAAAACCCAGCACTTGACTGCGCCACAAAGCCAAAACGGCACAAAGCCCATTAGAGAAACAAAAAGAATCAGGCTTGAGCAATAAGGCGATTATGTCATTCGGAATGCACTGGGATTTGCCAGGCAAAGCGCATTTAAGAAGTGGATTACAAAAAACCTCATTTATCCTAGCTTAAACTTCTTTGTAGAGAGCACAAAACTCGTTAAAACCGGAAGAGAACAATTTTTGATCAATTTTGAGATTACTTCTGTTGGAATTCTGGATTTAAATTTTTAAATAATTTACACTTTATAGAGATTTCTAATTCACGTTTCTGTAGAGTTCGAGAATAGCTAGGTATATGAAATTGATTTTTATGAAACGACCTTATCCCCTCTTAAAAAACTCCCGATTTCTTGTTGTTGCTTTTGATTTTAATAACAATACTCATAACAATATAAAAATGAGTTTTAATATATATAGTAAAACTCCGGATTTCAGCTTCTTGCTTTTCACTTTAATAACAATTTTGTTGACTATTTAATGACAAGAAAAGTAATAATAATTTTAATTCATAAAAATGTTGGATTGCGAGTAAAAAGCAAATATCCGACAACTTTTCGTCATTTCTAATTTTAACTTTAAGTCCTCTGGAGAATAGAGCTAGATAAAGTCAATTGAAGTGAGTTTCTGGGGTTGAGGGAAGGAGTGTGTGCATAACAAAAAAGGAAAACGGCTTCTTAGTAATGGCTGATTGTGTGTGTGTGTGGAATTCAACAGTTAAACAATAGCATCTTTCCTCGAATCTCGAGCTCAACTTGTGCAATTGAACGACTCTTGACAAACTCTCAACTGGGCCAAAATTGTATGCAATTGCCATCTTTGTGCGCTTTGACAGCTAAAAAGCAGTTGCAGTCAATTGGACTGGCAGTCGTCTGGCTGAGTCAATCGACATGGGCGAACACATCCGGCGCACACGTCTGACGGGAGCCGGAGAGGAATTGCCAAACGCACACGCATAATTGACAACATTTCCGCGCCGGCTTTTGTTGTTGCCGGCGCCATTGAAATCATTTTAGCTGAAACTGAAATTGAGACTCGCATTCCCATTGACAGCAGGGACAGAGATACACAGGGATGCGAGTACACGGATACGGATGCGGGCGTGGACATGGCATCGAGTGGGTGTCATTATAGCTTGCGGTGCTCTGATTGCCGCCAGCTGCATTTTAGCCATCCATTCATCCTGCCATCCTTTTATCCAGCCATCCAGCCAGCCAGCTTGCCTCATCAGTGTTTAGAACAATGCCATCAATTTTCGTATTGAATTTTAATCAAGTTGACGTTAGGGGAATATGATAATTAAAATGGCGGGCACAGTTCCAGATGCTACTAAATGCAACAAAATGATGTTCAACAACAAGTGCACTGTAATTAGACTTAACTGTTAGATATCCTATAATTTTAAAAGCACATGGAGTCAATACTGCCATAACATACTTTGTTTTATATTTGCTTACATTAAATTGCATCAATTTGTCAATTATTATTTGCAATCCATGTTTACGCCGTATTTATGCTAATTGAATTTGTAGACTTTAAATAAAAATTAAAAAAAGCACAATTGAAATTAACTAATTCTCAAGGCGAACAATTCTTGTATAACATTTTAATTTCATATTTATATAAATCTTAAAGAAAAAGAAAATATATACTTACGCAAGTATGATTAAAGTTAAAATTGATATTAAATTAATTAATTTTAAAAATATATATAAATGTATAGACTCTTTACCATTAGTAATTTTGTTATATACCGATTGTGATAAATTTGTATTCCAAAGTGAAGGTTAAAGCGATTAGATTCTACCACAAGTCTCATATTCTTATAAGGATTTCAGATTAATTCATAAATTATAGGGAGCATTTAGAACTTGAAGTTAACTCTATTCTCAACCTTTTTCCCAGGGTATTTAGCATACCAACAAATCAAGACAAGTGCACTTGATTTGCGCAATTTGTTTGAGTTTGTCGAGCCGCAAAAAATGCCGTAAACCTGATGCCAACAATGGTTAAAAGTGAAAATGCTGTAAATAGTGCAGCATTTTGGTAGTTGCGTTAAATTTGAGGCCTCGAACCGCATAATTTGAATTTCAGGCGAGGCAGCGAAGCGCTAATTTGAAATTGCCGCAAAGGTATCGGCAACGTCTGGCCATTGATTGCAATTATTTTCAATTGCGGATGAAGGTAAAACTCCAACAGACCCAGCTGGAATAGGGAGCTTAAATCTGGGATAGGCAGCGGAGTTTATCGAGGGCTACATCACATACAAAGTACAATTAGTTAAGAGGCGTTCATAAATCTAAATCGAAAGGCATTTAATTATGCAAATCAATTACTTGATATTGCGTTTGATAGTATTACATTTCAAGTCCATTACAAAGAATGTACAGTAAATAATCTAGACAATTTAAAAATATTAATATTAATTATCATAATAATAATAAATGTTACATTGATAATAATTATATCAATGTTAGCAATAAAATAAAAATAATAAAATTAAATGAACCTTTCTCAGTACAAATAAAAAAAAAACAAATTAAAGCTAACACATTCTATATTTCCTATTCATGGTACATAAAGTAATTGTCTTAATATTTTTATGGCGTTTTATACAATATTATAGATGTACAATTTTTTTTTAAACGAGTCGCTTACTGTTTGTTAAGGTTAAGCTTTGCAGTCACAATTAATGTTTTAATTGGGGGAGAACAGTTTCCTTAAAAACAAAAATTACGAGCCACAAATAAACTCTCAATCCATACAGAGTCAACTAAATCGAGGAATTTGAATTAGCTGAGCCCTATGCCATTTTGGGCTGACAGCTGAGCCGCCCACAGCCTAGATTTTGGGCATCATCCAGCCCTATTTGTAGGCAACAAATAGTCGAATTTCGCCGCTGCTGCTGCTGATGTAACTGTCTCTGGTGTTACCTGGTATTACCAGTTCTCCGGCAATCGCGGGGCAAAAAAAAAGCAGTAGCAACCTCAAAAGCCGTAACCAAAAATGCACTCTTTCACGCGCAGTACAATCGACTGGGGGTGGGGGGCGTGGCTGGGTTAGTGTGGTAGGCGGCAATTGCACCGTTAATTTGGTGTTATACACGCACACACACTAGCACACACACACACACACGCAGGTCCATTGGCGAGTTTTGGTCGCTGGCAGCGTCACCAAATGAATTCAATTAATTAAATTAGTTCAACTCGCAGCTGCAGCCACTATCCGCTGGAATCGAGCAAAGAGATCAGCCCTGGGATAAGGGCGGCGGGGGCGCGGGGGCTGCCAACTGGCGGCCGGGGACAGTTGTCGACGCGGCCATTACGCAGCTGAATAAAAATTGCGCGTTGCGGTCAGCGCTGTGCGGCGCAGTCGACGCCGCCGTCGACTCAATTATCGCTTTTATGAATGGGCAGCAAATTTTGCAAAGCGCCAACGACGCGACGTCTGCCTTGACTGAACTTTTTTCGAACTGCCCTTTGATTGGGTATTAAGACTTTCATAGCAGGCTTGCCATATTTTAATGTGCAAGAATTCACTTTTACATTTAAGTTTGATTTAATTTAGCTTAAAATGCTAAATATTTGTAGGAACAAGTGAAATCGAAACACTTGCTTAAATTTGCTAAATTCCAGTTTAGTTTACATGTTGTTTGAATTGCACAAAAGAACACACAATCTATGTTCCATTTCAATGTTTCAGTTAAATTAATGTTTTCTTGCAACAAATACTATGTTTTAACCCTTGAAACATTTAATTTTAAAAACTCTATGTATATACATATATATCTAGGTTTCAATAGGTTTCACATTACAACAAATTTGCATAGCCAAAGTAGTTACAGTAAAGGAAAAAATAATAGAAACCATGCACTTTAACTTCGATTCATATTATAGAACAATTTCTTATATGAATAATAATAAAAGAGTGGTATTAAAATTTGTGTAAAATCTAAGTTATATCCATATAAAGCATATTGCTGAATAAATTCCAAATTCAAATATTAAAACCGAATACATTTTTGAACACAGTATTGTTATTAAATAAATATAAACTGCAAAACCGAGCATATGTAAATAACCTACTTATATTCAACAAGCTGTTTCATTCCACCATTCCATTGTTTAAAGATTTTAAAATATTTTTAAAAGGAATTGAGAGTTGTTTGAAATTTAAATTCTACAAAACTATTTAAGTAAAGTGCACGTTATTTGCAGTCCGCACTTTATGTAAGGGTATTCCTAAGTCGCCCCTTGGATTTTTGTAATTTGCTTCTTGTTTCTGACTGTGTTTGGCATTTGCGCAATTTGTGCTTCGATTTTTCGCTTCGTATAATTACGTTAAGCGAATAATTAAGTTGGCCGACTGCAGGTAATAAATTATGAGCAGTAGAACCCTTTACCAATATTACAGTAACATTTTTCGGTATATTCTTTTTTAACTTTTTTTTTTGTCAGGCGCCGCTCATTTGATAAAATTGAATTTGATGCGCCAGCGAAATGAAATTAGCAACATTTTAAATATGTTTTATTTAATTTGCTGTAGCGCACAAAAAAACATCAGGGATAAAAAACCCATGTTAAATGCTAACATATGCTCTAGGCTCGCTTTGTCACAAGTAAAATGTCAGCAAAAAAAAAAAAAACCATCAACAAAATATGGCTAAAAAAAAAGGGGTTTTAACTGTTGGCGTTCATCATGCCATGAATTACGGGGCGTCAAACTGTCAAGCACGCTCCCAGTCCGGCGCTTGACAGATGAACTAACGGTCCTGGGCACACTAACTGCCTATATCAGTGGCCGAGGGTGGGTTAGGCTGTTAACTTGCCTCCGACTCCATTTGTGACTATTGCTATTCATAAAAATTGCTCAATTCCGCACGCGTTTGCTATTTTTGTTGCAAGCGACGCGACCGTTGCTTTGTTGCCCTTTATCATCGTGCCAGTGCGACATCGTGAGTGGCACCACACAGATGTGGGCGCCACCCACCAGGCAGCCACCTCCATATACACCACTCACCATTCAGAATTTAGTGGGTAAAAACACAGCCGCCCATCCACCGGCTGAGATTTCCATGCAAACAAGTGATATTTTTGTTGACAACTAAAACCCCAACAGAGCCTGCAAACAAATAAGTTAAGACTTTAGCAATTCAAATGCTAGGCTACCAGATACCCTTTAAATACGCACCATATATTTGTCAATCTAAATATGGTTGACAGAATATTTTAAAACAAATATAGCTTTTCAGATTAACTAAAAGCTATTGGAACATTTGCACAATACTCAATACTATAATCTGAAAACCTGAACAGTTTAAAGTGATGGAAAAGTTTGCAACATGTTCCACACACAAGACATCTCAACAAAATTTGTGTCTACATCAAGCGAAAGTTTAGCTTGAGAATGTCTTTTATATTAAAAAAAAAAAGAAAAATATAATGTTTTTAATTGAATATTTTTAAGTATAGACAGTATATTTTTAAATTTAGTTATAATAAAATTAGGTTTCCATTCTTTATTTAACTAGAAGGTACACCTCCTCCCGGAGTTGGGTTCTAACCCACACTCAAGTCGCTCACACCTCTCCCATTTAATAGCCAGGATACAAACATTTACGCTCAACATGCGCTGGAAAAAACTCATGCGATGCGAAGACAACAAAAACAAAATGTTCCTGAGAGCGGGTTAAGTGGCAGTCAAGCCCCAACCCGCCCACTGACACCATCGGGCTGCCTAAGCCCCCACCTAATCCTCCGTTCAACCCCTCCCCTTCCTTCTACGTTCGCACTTTACAGGGCAGGCAGGCTTAAAAGGCCGCCAGTTGGTTTTTCAAATTATACCTCGAAATTATGCAATTCCATGTGTGCAACTTTGCCTAACAAAAAACTTGTTTTGCGACGCTTGCAAAAATGCACGGTCATAAATAATATTTAATTCAATTTTTAGCGTTGCGAAAAAATAACAACAACTCTCTGTAGTTTAAGCAATACATTAAAAATAGTTGCATTTGCTAAAAATTTTATGCATCTCGTGCAGTTTTTACACCGCGTACCAAATATTAAATGCGGTGTATCAAAAAAATGATTATTAATCCATATTTAAATAAAATCTGAAGTCTTAAACAAATATTTTGTTAAAGTAAATTATATAATAATATTTACTTGAAGAATCCCTTGGCATAAGAAAAACGCAGAAAAATGTTGTTCTTATTCACTGATATGTATAAAGTATCTAAAGAGTAAAAATTTTTTTAAAATTAATATTATCAAATGTTTAACAATTTAAAAGTTCGTTAAAATAAGCAAGCTTATATATGCACTAGCTTAAAAACTATTTACTGAACTATATTTTTAAGTTCATATTTAATCTCAGCTTTAATTTCCATCTGTTTGTTCACGTAAATTTCTGGCGGAGTTTGTGTATGTTAGTATACAATTTTTAACCATTATAATAAATTAACACAGCTTTTTTCTTGTTCCTCCCTATTAACAGTTCAACTGTAGGACGGGTTCGAATCTGGGCGCCATTAATTTCTTTTTAACGCAAAACGTAATATGCATAAAATATTCTTTATATAATTAGATTAAGCTGAAAGAAAGTAACCTCAACTGGAACTTTAATCAAATTTGATCAGGGTTCAAATCTGCCAGTACTATTTTAGTTAAATATTTTATTGATAGTTTTATAATTATATCCTATAGTTTAATAATAATAAAATTCTGTATTGTAGAAGTTCTGTAAATTTATTAGTTAGCTCTCAGCCAAGTCTTTAAATATCTTGTGTGTGTGTGTGTGATATGCACGTAACACCATATTTTACCCTTGCCATAGCTAATTAGCTAAAACTAATAATGTTTAAATTTAATTTTAAATAAACTTTCATATAACTTCAATCCATTTGAATATTAGAGCTGCGGCAGTCACTTTCAATTCGGGAAATTTGAACTGACTAGAATTCCAATTAAATGGCCAATAACTGATGCACTCAAAAATGTCAGACTAAGGGGAGCAGAGGAAACTGTAAGACCAAGAACTGCAATCAGACGCGATGTTGTTGATCTGTCTTTTGCACCTCCTGGTCCTGCTGAGCTCCACGGATGCGCACTCAGTGCCAGCGAACTACCATCGCATTGTGAATGGGATGCCAATTGATATCAAGAGGGCACCTTGGCAGGTGTCCTTACAATCTCAGGAGGGCCACTTTTGTGGCGGCTCTATTCTGACCTCTGAGTATATAATAACTGCGGCACACTGTTTAAACCAATTTGGGGCCAAGCAGATTAGAGTTCGAGTTGGATCGACGTACCGGAATAGAGGTGGAAAGCTTATTCGAGTGGCCAGAATAGAGAACCATCTGAACTTCAAGACCTCCACTCTGGCCAACGACATTGGCATTGTGAGGCTGAGCGAGAGCCTTCAGTTTGACCGCACCATTGCCGCGATTAGACTGGCGAGAAAAACTCCCGACAACGGTCACGGCGCTTCTGTTTCAGGCTGGGGTGATATCGTCTCCGGCGGCTTCCAATTTCCCACACGATTGCTCATGGCAAGGGTCAAGGTAATCGATCGCAGGACCTGCCAGGCCACATCCAAATATGACCAGATCAATAAGCAGATAACCAGAGGCATGTTCTGTGCTGCGGTCGATGGCAAGGATGCGTGCCAGGGCGATTCTGGTGGGCCGTTAGTTGCGGATGGTCGACTTGTTGGCATTGTCTCCTGGGGCCACGGGTGTGCCTTGCAGGGATTCCCAGGAGTTTACACCGATGTTGCTTATTTTCACGATTGGATACTACAACATATAGGTAATTGAAAAAGATAGATAGATAAAAGTTAAAGTCAAATTTACACTTACGATATTAAAATAAAAATGGAATAATGAAAAATAATAAAATCAACGCACAGTGGTTCCACTCCCCATAAAAAACATATATATTAAAAATATAGAAATATAAAATATATGGAAAAATGTCGAAAGTTTTGCTGTTTAATGTTTGTGCTTTTGGTTTGGGCATCTATGGAAAGTTGACTTATTTTTGTAGTTGGCAACAAACTTGCAAATTGATGGTAAGAACAATTTCAATTTAATTATCACTTATATCGATTGAGAAGTTTATGTGTCTATTGAAAGATGAGCAAGTTTTCTAATATATATAGGCTCACAAATTTTAAGGTATTACTTGTTGACCAATTTTACTTTTAACTGCAGCAGTAAACTTTTTTTTAATAAGGATTAAAGTTGGCAACAAATTTAGGTAAGGTAATTAATACAAATAATAAACAAATTTGACTGGATTCCTAACACCTTGTAAAATGGGGAAATATGTTTAACAACGGGAAATCAATTTCTATTTTTAAACTAATAAGTGGTAAAATGTGAAATATATTCAACAATGCATTTTTTCGCAGCAGGCGAAGTTTTCTAAAGTTATTTTTCAATCAAATGTTTACTTTCAGCTAATATATGCAAACAGTAAAAGCAGTCGGATAGCTTAAATCAAATTCGACAAAAATAATAAAGATGCGCTTTCGCCTGCCGTGCCAGCTGGAAACGCTGGATCCGAAGATACGCTGTCTGCTGGTGGATCGCTATCTCTTTGGCACCTGGCTGTGCTTCCTCACCGAGTACCAGCTGCTGGCCATATTTTTGCTCTATGTGCGCTTTGAGTTCGAGCAGCCAATTGATGGGATTATGGTCATTTTGGGCTGGATTCTATTTTCGCTGTACACGATGACGCGTTTGCAGCTGATTGGCATCCATGTGGGCGTCTACGGCCTGCTGCTGTGCTACCTGCACGAGCGGCCGCCCATGTGCCACAATTCGCGGCAGGAGCGCCTGCTGCAGGAGCTGCCCCACAAGCTGTGTCTGCTCACCGTGCTCATCAGCTGCGGCTACTGCAGTAGCTGGCTCTACCTGAGCTACGTGGACAAGCTGGACATCGCTCTGGACGTCAGCTATACGGGCGGCTATTTGCGCATTTACGGCGGCCTCTGCGGCCTCAGCTATTTCCTGCTCGAGCACGGCAGCTTCGGGGGCGAGTTGTGGCCGGTGGCCGTGGTACGTTTGGATCATGCCACGGCGCAGCTGCTGCGCTGGCGCCTCTTCAACTTCAATCTGCCGCGTTGCATCTGCGTCACGACCTTCCTGTCCGTTCTCTACTGGCCCAACATGACCGGCGACTACTCCGCCAGCTGGCAGCTTTTCTGGCTCTCCGGCTGCCTGACCACGCTGATCACGGCCAAGCTGTACGCCGTGAAGCGGATCTACGGCCTGGTGATGCAGCGCCAGCTGCCGCTGAACGTGCACCTGGACCGTGGCGGACTCCCGGTGGCCCTGGCGCTCAGCGGCGACTGTCGGCTGTTTGGCTTCCAGGTGCAGGCGGCCCGGGATTTCTATGAGGCCGTTGCGTGCCCCTGCAACAAAGATTGCCCGATCTTCCAGCTGCAGGGCAACGTGCGCAAGCTGCCCAAAAACTGGCACGCGCTGCGCGACGTGTTGCTGGGCAGGATTCGCCAGTTCACCCAGAGATTAGAGGATTGCCTAAAGCCGCCCAGATGCAAGGCAACGACACCCAAACGCTCCTATGCCCGATTGCGTCCGCTGGTGGCGCCATCGCGCCTTCCGAGATTCTGGAGCTGGCGTTGCGGCAATCTCCAGCCGCCCTGCCGGCCGCTCCGCGAATGCCAGACGCTGGAGCAGCTGGTGCAGTGGCTGGGCCGCCTGCTGCAGGACAGCGCCGCCAGATGCCGCCAGCTGATTCTGGCCAAGTGGCGCTCGCAGACGGATCCGCTGGAGCACGAGCTGTGCTGTGGCCGGCCGCTGGTCTGGCTGATCCAGGGACTCGCCTGCATTTGTGTGCGCTCGCTGGAGGAGGACAAATACGGTTCGCTGTACGTGGACCTGGAGACGATCTTTCAGTCTCTCGTCGACCTGGAGAAGCTGATCTGCTCCGTGCACCAGTTGCAGCTCCGACAGCATCGCCAGCCCTGCGAGACCCTCGAGCTGCTCGCCCTGGCGGTTCAGCGCGCCCTGAACAAGATGATATACCACTTCAGCAGCTACCTGGACGACGTGGTGCAGGATCGGCAGCTGCTAAACATACTACGAGACGCCGATCAGAAGCTATAACGTCTACGTATCTATCTGTTAATACATTGTTCATTGCTTATTCAAAATAATTTTTGCATGTTCAAATTGCGTTTGTTTATTCAAAAGATATTTTTCAATTAATAATAAATCGGTGAAAATAATTAATATTATATAGGGAGAGATATATAGATTAAATTGATTTACCACGCTGCCCGCCAGAAAATCTGAACACTTTGTCTGTCATGGGTGTACACGAGTGTGTATTTTAAATTTCATGCATCTAGCTTCTATAACGGTGAAAAAAAATTTCGTTCATACGGACAGACGGACATTGCACAAACCAAATATTCTCTTCAGTTCGTGAACGCGAATAAAAATGAAAACCAGAATATTATACTTTTTTTAATGTATATATGAAAATATTCTTTAATGACTTATCAATCAATCAAGAGAGTTGTAAAGTTAATATTCTTTAGTAATAATTTTGTCACGGCGTGTGCGTATAAGGAAAAAGTCTACGTTCCTATAAAGTATATAAACTCATGATCAGTATCAACTGTGGAGTCACAGACAGACGTCCGCTTTTAAAATATCGTCCTAAAACTTTGCAAACCCTAAGATTACCTTAAAATTATCAATTATTACTTCCAGCCAAATTGTTACCCAAATAAAATTCGAAGTGAAAAAGTGCTCTCATCAGAAATCTAGATCTCTATGACATTACATTCAATTTTCGAAATCTAGGGAACTGAAAAACCTGAAAGCCTCAATCACTTCAAAGCTGAAACACCAGGCATATAGTGTAGTATGAAACAAAAAAATTTGTGCTGAAAGATATTAAAATTATAATGAATTCACCGACCTACATGGAGCTCAGAAATCGAATTGTGCCACTGAGCCCAATTATAAAGAAGAACCGTAAACGCAAAAGCACTTCATCCACTCCCACTCCAATAAAAATGGCTAAATTAAGTGAGGGAATCGCTGAAGAGGTAATTTCAACGGATTGTGAACAAGATGGGTCTGTGATTTTTGTGTCCAATTCCCGCGATCCTCGGGAGTTTATAGACTTGACTAGTGCTCAACCACTCAACGTGGAGCAAACCTAAGTGGGTACCTTTACGAACTAGTTCATGAACTGACATTTTAATACACACACCTTAGGGCTACGGCCATATTTTTTTCGATTTAATTATGTTGCTAAAAATTTTGCATTGTTTTATTGAAGTTAAATTATATATTTTTTGCCGTTAATTACTTAAGAATTTAAGAGGTGTTTGGGAGTACAAATATTTGAAGAAGACAAGACTGCACGGTGCAAGAGTTGGGAGTATTCAATATTTCGCTGCTTTTTAATTAAGCAAATCAAGGACTTTACCTCTAGGCACACAAGCAAAAAGGACCAAATTTGCGGTGGTAAATGTGGCCAAAAGAAAATGGAGCTCAATAGCAAAAAAAACATTTGACACTCTAACTCTTCTCACGCACTTAAGCTCAATAATATGAAACTCAAGCCCGCAACTAATATGGGATTGAAAAGACCGAGTGATCGTTAAAAATTACCCCTCTTAAATTTCGAAATAAAATTTAAATATGGGCATTTCATCTTGAGCTTGCTTGCTCGTCACGCTAAGTAACTAACAAAGCCATGGCTGATAGCCAAGTTTGCAGTCAAAAATCATGTAAAGCTCTTGGATCCATAGCTTCCATATTTCAAACTGACATAACCTTGTCAAACGTTAGCCGCTTTTCATGTTTGATGGCATTTTATTCGTGGGTTGTGTTCTAGATTGATTCTACATTTTTATTTTTACCCTCAACCCATTGAAAATAGACAAATTGGGGTATAATGGTTTGTGCAAATGTATGTGACAGACAGAAGGCGACGTCTCCGCCTCCATAAAGTATATATATTCTTGATTAGCATAAGTAGCTGAGTCGATCTACCCATATCTGTCCATCCGTCTACAAAAGCTAGATAGCTTGGCCTTTTTAAGTTCGTGTATACCATACGCAGATCAAGTTTATTTCAAGCCATCCTCTCATTTTCTTATCGATAATTATCGTTTTTTTGAGCATATCTCAGAAGCTAAAATAGCTAGAGCCACCAAAAGACAGCGTTCAGGGCCTCCCCTAGTTGGGCGCTCCCTACTAGAGCATTCTCTCTTAACTTTTAATTTCTTGGTAAAATAAAAAAACTTAAAAAGAAAATTAAATTAAAAATAAAACAATAAAATGAAATTACTAATACCACAATGTGCAAGTATTTATTGTTATTACACAGAGGGCGAGTATCGCGCTGTCGGTGACACCCGTTCTGACATACAACCCTTGATCTCCAGCTGGCGCCATCTAGCGACGCGCAAATAACTTTTAGGCAGTCGCTTAGCCAGCTTAGTGTGGTGTCTCCCTTTTCCGCGCTGCGTCGCCTCTGCGTGTGCAACAAGTTTATGCAGCTGCACGCAGGTTGACGTTTGGCGCGGTCCCATAAATTTCGGTTGGCAGCTCCTGAAACGCCACGCCCCCGCGCCCGCCCCTCTGCGCGCTGTTCCACAGATAAAATGTGCAAAAACACAAAACGCTGCCGCAAGCCGCAAACATGCTGTGGAAAAAAAAATAGGCAACCGTATGGTGGGTTGTACCACTGGACATTGGTGCGTTGCGGCTGGCGGTTGGGGCGGGGGTTGAGTGGGGTGGCGTTGCAAGTTCTAAGCACGTGTCAAGTGTGGGCCAAACTTTTAATTTGCACAACGTCCCCAACCGGGCAGCCGGCCTAGAGCCTGACTGACGCTGAGTGACTGTCAGGCTTGTTAGTCCTTTCATAGCCCGGGCTGCGCCTTGCTGTCTGACAATGTCATCAGTTGCAGCTGACGCAGCAGCATCAGCAGCATCAGCAGCACCAGCAGCACCAGCAATGCCACCGGCAATCCCCAGTAGCAGTAACTGTAGCAGTAGCAGTAACTGGAGGAGTAGCAGTTGCAGCTGCAGTTCTTTTTTCCTTTTTTGGTTTGTGCGTTTCGAGTGTGTGTTCCCCGCAGGGTATCCCGGGGTATGCTTAAAACAGCACTCCGTTTGCCACAGAACGCTTAAATTATGATAGATTAAAAACACTCAGAGTAACGACCAATATGATACATCCAATTCTCATTTTATACAATAGATTCATTTCAACAAATAAATAATTTGGTTGATTGAGAAAAATGCCAACTTAAAATAAAAAACATTAACAAATTCTTGTTCACTTGAAAATTTATTCTCCCTGCCTAAACATTTTAATTCATTATTAGAAATCAGTTTTAAATTGGGAAAAGATATTAATATCAGAAATTATTTAATATAAAAATATACAAAACATTTTATTATTATTATCACTTTCTGCGTAAGACTAGAATATCACTGCTCTCACTAGAATTATATTGTTCATCATTTTGGACAATTATTTCTGTATTGTTGTCTCAAGTTAGAAAGTCCTTAGCTTGAAAGCAAAATTCTTATTTCAGGCACGCTTTTAATAATCCCAAAATTCAAATGATTGAAATCAATACATTAACTTAGAAACATTTTACTTTAATTAAAAATTTCAGCTTGCTTCAAGATATTCTTGGATTTAGTATTTTGTGCTAATTTAAAGAAAATGTTGTCCTTTTTTATATAACATCAACGTTTTCCTATGAAATTAACAATTATTCATACCTAATTAAAATATATTCAAGAAGGAAATGTACTTGACATTTTTATAACAAAAAACAAAACAGTTTAAATTCTATAACAGTGTTGATTTTCTCTGAGTGTACATAATACATGGGTCGCTCGGGAATAAAAAATATCCAGGAGTTCGAGTTTCTATTATTTATAATTGGCACTAGTGAGTAAAAAATTATAAATAGAAAAAATTAATACTAAAATATAGTATATTATGTTCATTTATATTTTATTATTTAATATTAAAAATTAATTCTTGTAACCACCAAAACGATAATTATCTGTTTATAAATCGTAAAAATATAATAAACAAATTTAAATAAATATGTATATACGACTTTGCCCGTGCAAAATTTCTTTAATAAAGCTTTAAATCGTAGTAAC
The DNA here is from genome assembly GCA_035047465.1 of Drosophila sordidula. NCBI lineage: Eukaryota > Metazoa > Arthropoda > Insecta > Diptera > Drosophilidae > Drosophila > Drosophila sordidula. The sequence goes on from JAWNPQ010000290.1 coordinate 1,137,517, forward strand.
TAGCTTACATCGCTAGCTAGTGGATTCGACCAAACCAACAAGTTCGGACCTGAACCCCCAAAGCACGAACCACGTGTGCTATTTTAGTGTAAACTAAAGTCGTTAACTGGAAAACTTGATTCGGAGCCGAGCCGAGCAGCGGGTGTCCATGACAAGTGGTGTGTGTGTGTGCGAGTGTATGTTTTTGGGTGTGTGTGGCTCAAAAGCAGATAAAGCGACGCTCAGCGCTCACTAGGACGCTGTCAGTTAGCCAGGACTGGTCAGTCAGTCAACCAGTCAGTCAGTCAGTCAGTCAGTTAGCCAGTGGGTGGTGCGTTCATTTACAGTTGCCCTTGCACCACCCACCATCTCGCAGCCTACTCATGCGTCATTTGCGCCGCTTGGTGTTAAATCCGTTTGGATTTTTGTTTTGTTGATTGCCGCACGCCCCAATGACATTTCATTTATTAAGTGGCGCTGCCTCCGTTTCTTGTTATTTATTTTATTTATTTTTATTTTTCCATTTTGTTTTTGTTTTTTTTTGGTTTTCTTGTTGTCATTTCTGCAACTCAGCGGGCCCGGCAATTAACTATGCAATCCGCTGACGTCACCAGGCTTCAACTCCGACTCTGCCTTGTCGAAAATGCCGCATCATGTCGCCGCTGAATGAGGCCTTTGATTTGTTTTGCAAGTGTGTTCTTGCTGTTCTTGTTATATCCGCTACAAAGGAATTTGCATTTCAAATGAATAACAATGCCCCGAAAGGAATATCGGAACCCAACAAAAAAAGAAAAAAAAAAATTGAAAGAGAGAAAACAATGTTGTGTACAGAACCTGCGCCTGCTGAAATATAAATGTTAATCCAGGCGGCGTCAATTGCAAAACGTTCAACGCTGTTGACAGCATTCGCCCAGGACAACACCCAGGACACAATCCGATCAGCGACCCATTGGCCAGGAGCAGGGCCATGGTCCGAGCCTGGGCAGTGTGTCAACGGCTTTTTAATTGATTTTCATGGGCTGCAGTTTTTGATTGTGCTGATTGACGCATCAAATGAAGTGACTTCAGACCGGGTGCTCAATCTGCGCCGGGTCCGGGCCCAGGTCCTGGGCCTGCTCCTGTTGCCATATCAGTAACGGCGCAAACAACAGTCCCTACCCCACACACACACACACACACACACACACACAGGCGCGCAGATGCGAAGCCAGCAGTAATTAAATTTGTCAGTCAGACAAAACGTTGCAGCCGGCGCCCAAAGAAGTGGCAAGCTGGCAAAGTGCACAACGCGTCGTATGCGTGATGCGATTTCATGCGATGCCATGCGTGTGTGTGCTGGTGTATGTTGGTGTGCGTGCCAAACAATTGGATGCCAAACAGAGAGGGTTAAGTAAGCTGGTTATAAGTGCAAGTTAAAAGCATGTCGGACTACGATATGTGCGCATTTCTTGCATACTTTTAGGAACAACGTGAATAAATCTATGTTTCGCTGATAACACAACACCATCAACGGGTCGATTAGTTCAAGCTATCAATCTCTGTCAGTCGAAAGTAAAAAAATATATATATTTCATAAATTTTAATTTTATTTTTTTTTTGTATTATAAAAAGTCATTTATAATGGTATAAATCAATTTCAGTAAATCAGCTTTTTGCTTCAGGTTTTCCATTTTTATTTGGTATTTAATCTGCATTTATTTTGAATTAGTAAATTCTATTGAAAATTCTTAAGTTTACCTTAAGGTGGCTTTACATGTACTTGATAACCTATGAAGAATTATTGGAATTGAATCTCAAGTGTGTATTATTTAATTTCTAGATAACTTTGATAAACCTTGACAACTTTAATCAATTTGACAAATTCATAAATATTAGCCATAAAGAGAAAAGTAAATTAAAATATATCGTTATATATTTGTTTATACCCACTTTGCCATTAAGCTTAAATTTAAAGTTAGTTTAATATAAATAAAAAAATTTTAAATATATAACCAAATAAAAATATAATTTTAAATGAAAACTTTGTTAAGTCTCAAAATATTTAAATTGTCCGACTTCGAAGCAGCAAATTAGAATATGACGAGCGAACATCTGTGTTTATGGATGTGAAAAAACAAGTTCATTAATCGAATCGAGGGACATGGGTCAATAGGTCAAGGTTTAAGCTGCGAACCGAAACACTGACCTTAATTTATTTACCAACATATTAAGTCTTTAATTAAATTGAAAAATTACCAAGATAATAGTAAATATAAATTTAAAAAATCAAAAATATTCACAAACTCAATTTTTTTATTTATTTTACCATTTAAATTACATTTATTTTTTACACATAATAATTTAATTTAAAATTTTGAAATGCATATACCCTGTTAGCCAAGTTTGCACTAGTATGCGAAGTAAGCTTAACAGGCAGTAAGAACTGAGCGCTGGCTAACAGATTCTTTTCGTTGTTTTTGCCGCCTATTAAGCCTCCTGTGTGTTGTTGTTGTTACTGCATTTTAATTATTGCATTCGGCATTTTCTTTCGTTTCTGCCGCTGTTGGATCAACTGTAAATTAATATGGATACAGACGAACACCCAAAAGCTCAAACACAAACACCCACACCCACACCCACACCCACACACACACACACAGACAGACAGTCAGATACACATGACTCGCTAATGAGCTGTTTTTTAACTTTGACGTCCACTTGGCTCAAGTTCGGTTTATCCTCAAATCAGGAGGAGATAGGAAACGAGGCCACATTCCCAAATATTTCGCACAATGCTTAAAAACCGAAAATTTGAAATCTGAGAAGCAATTTAAAAATCATTAGAAAAACACATTAAGCGTAAAAAATTAATGAGCAGGTTGCGTCAACAATGTGTAGGCAGCCAGGACGCCAGGATACCAGCACATGATACCAAATAAAATCTTCAGTTGGGTATTTCCTGCCGCAGCTGCAACGCGGCCGAGCTGCAACGGAGCTTGTAAGCCGGCAGCCGCCGTGTCCTGGCTGAGGTAAATATAAAAAAATAGCGGTAAAAAAGGAAATTTCTAATAAACGGCAGCTAAACAGCAGCACCAATGGCAGGATGACGACTTCAATGGAGCCGGCGTTGTGTTTCACGCTAATAGGCTCCGTAAGGATGGGTCTAAGCGGCAGCCAGGGGCGTCTCCACAAAAGCTAAAATGTTGTGGGATGAATTTGGGCGAATGCAAAATATTTGGAAATTATTATGTTAAATATATTGGCGAAATTGTATGAAATAAGGGGTAGCATTAGGAGGGTTAAGAATTAAAATATATTTAAAACCATTTCAAACACTTTAAAATAAATTTAATCAAAATGTAATTTTCTAATTCTTCTCTTTTAAATGTTAACGTCTATTATTATTTCAATAAACGAGCTTAGAGAAAAGAAAAGCATATATATTAGACATTAGGTTTACTTTTAAGTTATATTATAATCTTCTATTATTAAAGAAAATCTGCCCAGGATGTGGGGATGTTGAGAAGACTTAATAGCTGGATTAATAGTTTTGAATACAAACCTTAAGAAAGTTTAATATAATATAATAATTAAATAAAGTCAAAATAAAATAAAAATATACACATTGTCTGTTGGCCTACCCAATTTAAGTCTTCTAGCTCTAATTACGTCTTGCACATTGGTTTTAAAGCCACTTAGAGTAACTATTTTTGGGTAAATCCTAGCAAGTATCGACAGCAAAAATAGTTTGCGAAAGTTTAACCAACACTCAGCCAAGCTCCCTTTCCACGCCCCTGTTTAACTACGCCACTGGCCGCAGATTGCGGCTCTGCCGGTCGCTTGCCAATGTCTACAATGTCGTTTACTTTGCCTAACAATATTTAGTTAGCCAACAAAAGCCAGGCACACACACCCACACACACACACACACACACCTACACCAGCAAGGGCGGCACGCAACAGTCTGCGGATGAGCCTCCGCCCGCGTCTTGCCTTGGGGGCAACTTCTCTGGAGAGCCGTCTGTAGTTTTTGGTCTAACAACTCATTTGGCACTCATGAGTAGGTCAGGCCGTTAAGGCCGGGCTCGCACATTTACGGCGACATATCCTGGCGCTGCGAGCCTTTTAAATTCGCCGGCAACTGGCCGCTGATTCGCAATGCTTGTCACGTTTTGTCGAGCGTTGAAAAGTCAAACTAGCACGATCCGCGCGGGGGGCAGTCGGAGCTGGGGTGAGGGGTCAGGGAGGGGTCGGGGGCAGCTACAAGTTTTTGTGCTTTTGTGCGTGCCTGGCCGGATGTGCCTAGGATGTGCGTCTTTGTCGTAATTACCTTCAAGTTGCAACACTTAAAGAAAAGTCCATGTTTTAAAATCCAATGTAAGTAGGACAACAATTCAAACCTTTTTTTAATACATTTCGGATTAAATTTTGTAAGATAATGTATGATAATGTAATGTACCCCTGTTAGTGTCGCAAAGTAAAAAAAAGGTATTTGAATTAAAATAAAAAAAACAAAAATTAAATTTCAAAATAAATTCTAAATACATATAAAAAATATAGTTTTTATAGAAAAAAGTCAACGTTTTGTAATAGATTTTATTTATCTATATTATATAAATACACGGCACTTTGAACTATGACAAGAAAGATGCAAGAATAAATAAATTGTAAATTATGAATTGCTAGAAATACATATATTTTAAGTACTATAAACATTCATTTAAACTTAGGTGTGCAATAGATCTAATAAGAAAAAAGTTAAGAGCAAATTATTTATTTTTTATGTTTAAATATTTAACTTAAGTTGAATTCAAATATCTGATAGAAAATATTAAAATATATAAATAATAGTTTAGTACAACTTTTTATCCCAAAAAAATTAAATAATTTAGGCGTGAGTAAAAGTTTACTAATTTAAAATAATAAATAAATAAAACTTGAATACATAATGCATTTACTTTTGTACATAAAGAATATCTAAAAAAAATAGCTAAATTAAAAGTGAGCGCCGTATTTTTTTTTTTTTTTTTTTTTTTTTTTTTAATGCCAACATTTTACTAAATTTGAAAGCTCAACTCCAATAAATAAATACAAATACATAAATAAAATTGTAGTTAAAAAACAAATAAATACCAGTCAATTACATAATTCTTTTTTTTTCGACATCCTTTTTTTCTCTAAGTGCAGTCTTGACTCTGCTGCCACATTTGATGCCGCTCGCTGGCGCGCAAATCCCAGACGTTGACAACGCCCCCGCACCACCTCCTCCGGCTGTGATTGCGGCCAGCTACAGGTGTGTGTGTGTGTATGTGTGTGTTTGTATGTGTGTGAGATACTGCTTCTAATTGCCGCTAAGTGCCAACGAAAGCCTTGGCATTGCCATTTTGATACTAGCATTTTGTCATAAATAATAAAGCCGGGGCGACAATTTAAAGGGCTAACTGAGCGCAGCGGCCACGGGCAGCACCGCATGGTCAAAGTGCTTTTGGTCAGCTAACCACTTAAGCACAATGCTTCTGCATTGTGCCCGGCACGCCCATTTCGGTTTATTTTGGCGGCCCGCTGCACGTTTCCCACCTGCACCACGTGCAACATGCAGCTGTGTGTGTGTGGGTGTGTGTGTGTGTGTGTGAAGTCCATTGCCATGTGGACCATGTGGACTAGCTGAAATGCAGCTAACGAACCGCAATTGCGGTCACATTTCATGAGAGCGCGCACGTCGCCCTCTGGGCACACACATACACAGACACGCACACACACCCAAACCGACTGATTCAATTTGCAGGCTGCGACAGGCTTTTAGTGCAGCTCAGCATACAGAGACACCCACCCGCACCACCCCGTATGGACCCAATGTCTGCTCCACTGTGGATATCATCAAAATTAGCTCGTTTGGCGGCTGGCGGAAAGGTTTGCCCTACAGTCAAAAGCTCCTGTGTGTGTGTATGTGTGTGTAGACCGCACATACGGGCTTGCCCCATCGACAACTAGCAACAACAACAACTACGATACAGCAGCAGCAAAAAAAAAACAACATCATATAGCAACAGGTTTATGACAGGCCAATTAACTAGACTCGATATTTACATATAGACACATATATATACATTGTCCAGCTGCAGTTAGTTGTTTGGACAGTAAGCAACAACAACCTGAAACACTTGGAAAATAAACATTATTTAAAACGCCCCTAGACAAAATTGTTTTATTAGTTTTTTTTATTTTTTTAAACGTCAATCAACTACAAAAACTAAACTGGCTGCATTTTATTTTTTCAAAATATGTTTTAACATGTGTCAAAAGCGTAAATTCAATAATTTGATTACATGAACAAACAAATTGTTTAAATACTGTGCAACAATAGCTCTATTGTGCGAGAATTAACACTACAAATAAATACAAATCCGAAAACTTCATTTGGGAAAGATTTTGCTGTTTTAAACGCATTAAAAAAATAAGAAACAAATTGTGGATATTCAAACCTAGGCTGCACACGAACTGAAGCACGTGATTTCAATTTTTTTAATAAATAATTTACTCAAAAATTAGTCGAACCTGAACCTAGCCATATTTTGTTAAAGCTGCAAACCAGTTAGAATCGACCCTTGTTGAGGCGAGCTTTAGAAAATAAAAAATAACATGGAATTAGAATTTAATTTATTTCTTTTCAACTTATAATTAAAACCTTGCATTAGATTAGCTGATCTAAGAACCGTATCTTGGCCTGAATCTAGCCAAACAAATATTTTTTTAAGACTGCAAATCAGCTTGCACCAAATCAGCTGCAGCCAAAAATTAAACTCCTTAAAAAATTAAAAACATTAAAATATTTTTGAAAAAATAAATAATCACCATAATTTTTACGTATACTTTTTTGCGACCTCAATAGAACGAAAACTTTCGACTCTAAAATTAATATTGTTTTTTAAAAGAAATAAATTGATATTAATAATAATGTAATTTATTCAAACTTAGTTTCTTAGGCAGCTGACCAGGACCCGGATTCAAATCTAAAGGTCTCTTCTTAACTGAATATCCTATTTAAATATATAAATAAAGTGCACAATAATAAGAATTCAAAGGATAGCTTAACCAAAGACAAAACGAAGCACACATTTACACCTCCCAACTCTTGTCTGCAAACATTTACGCCGCCCAACTCGTGTTTGACAGTGTAAACAGTGTGTTTGTCTGGCTGCTTGTTGACACACTCGTTACACAGAATGTTATGACCTATTTAGCCCAGATAAAAGAGAGGAAAGCACATAGCAATAAGATGCCCGAAAACTAGTTGCTATATTAAACATTAATGTCAACGAAGCTGGCAATAATTATGCAAATTTTCGATATATGCATGGGTAGGACCATAGCCAAGACACGAACCCCGACAGAAGTGACACTTTACAGTCAGGCAATTTGCAGGCTGCGTCTGCTACGTGCAAAGGGAAGTCGCTTCTTGCATACGAACGGCAGCAGGCACCCAACCACCCACCTGGACCACCTTTCTTCTATCAAACCCGCCCACACAAACGTAAGCGCATTTTAATGATCTCATTTATGCTAATCTGCAAACGGTTAAATCTGTGCACGCCACAGCCACAAGGTGGGCCCCAGACAGCAGCAGCAGCTACAACAATAACAGCAACAACAACAACAATAGCAGTAGCAGCTGCAACAACAACAACAACCATGTGACACCGGCTGCTAATGCTAATGAAGTCTAATTGAATTTCGGACACTTGACACGTCGCACAATCTGATCTTTTTAGTGGGCGGCTATGTGCACATGGGCGTGGCACACACTTTAAAACCTTTAAGAAACAAGTAAATATATGCCACCAGGCTAGGCAACAACACCAGCACACATACCCGTATCTTTCCATTAAACAGAACTATTCCAGCTATTGACAAGAATCGACAAAATTTAAATTTGTTGAACAGTTCCCGTTTAGAATTTCGACAAGGAATCGTAGGAGAATTAGTCGTCACTTTATCAGCGAAATGCTGGAATGAAACAATCAGCACCCATTGCGATTGAGAATATTATTAACTACATTTGTATCTATTAAATATATTACAAAATATTAACAAATATTACAAATATATAATATAATAAATATAAAAAGGAACGATGGAATGAAACATGCACCTTAAATTAATAAGTAACTCCGAATTGGATTTTCCAAAAGTTTTGAAATAATTTTGGCAATAAACTTTGTTCCACATGAAACAGAAATTTCCACACTATTCTGCGGAATGCTGGAATAAAACGTTCGTTGACATTCGTAGAGCCCAGAACAACCCTAAATTTACATACAATATTTGCGAAATTCTAGAATAAAACCATCAGACACTTAATTTTAAAAGCTATATTTACAAAAAATTGAATTTATATTTTTAATAACTCGATCAAATATGACAAGCCCGAAATAAATCAATCAATTTATGTTCATCTCCCCACAATTATCGAGACATCAATAGCCTTTTACGGAATGCAATAAAACTACCAGAAATGATAATTCAAATAAAATTTTTAAATAATTTTGAAAGTTTAATTAATATTTACATTTACGCAGTGAAGAACTGTGAGCCCTAAAAGTTTTCAGCGAAACACTGGAATCGAACAAAACAATTATGAAGCCCAGTAGAACGAAAAATATTTTTTAAGTAATCCTTAGCTATAAAAATACTCAACATTTTAAAACAAATTGTTGCCTTGTCTTCTTATGCGGAACACTGAAATAGAACACATGCTTGAAATTTGTCAAACCGGGAACAACTCAATATTTTCATGTTCGACGTTCCCGACGGGTGTCGAGTCAACATTTGCGTTTTTGCGGTTGCGGCTAGAACAGGGCCACCCTCCCTCCACCCCTATTCCACATGCCACACATCGGGCTTGGGGGGGGGGGGGGCATAAAATTTGCTATGCATTTAACCGCATTGAAATTTTCTCGTAATATTTGATTTGATTTTTAAACAAAAAGCTGCACGTTGAACATTGGCCGGCTCTCTCTGCGATGGTTCGAGATATGCGTCAAGTGATGGCCACCGGACAGTTTGGTCTGTCAAGTTTAGCCGGGCATCGAGCGGGCCCGGGCCTGTGTTATGGTTTAGAGGGGTTGCAGGGGCAGCTCTGCTTTTATTAGTCTGCCAACGAACCAACAACAAATCAGCATTATTTGACAACGCAGCTAATTTACATGAGTGACCAGAGTTCAGAGGCAATGACAGCATTGACCAGCACATCGCCTGCCGCCAGTTCCCGTTCCGAAATGCCTGATGGTTGCGGGTGGAAATTGCCGGGGCACAAAAACGTCAACGTCAACTGCGGCATCATGCAAATCGCCGTTGAGCAACGTATTCAAGTCACACACACAGACACACACACACACAAAACAAAAGGTTTAAACAACTTGCGACTTGTCTTTAATTTAATTTAATTACTTGTTAACAATAAATTTCGATACTTTATTGCCTTGCGTGTCCGAGCATCGCACTCAGCCGCAGCGCCAACAACAGTGCGACAGGAGGGAGCGATTGTTACAAACACACAACAGCAGCAGCAGCTGTAGTAACAGCAACAACAGCAGCAACAACAACCGATCGTCTGAAGGGCGTCGGAACACGATTCTCAGCTAAATGGGCAAACGAGAGAAAAACAATTTTGAGTGTCACTTTGCAAATTGTTGCTGTTTTTTACTTTTTCTTCATATATTTTGCACGCCTAGCTGTTATTGTTATGCGCATTTCATTTAAGATAGCAGCAGAGAAAGACTCAGATTCGGGTTTGAGTCGGTGCGGCCATAACACCCAGCAATGCCCTACATTTGATTCTTTTAGTGAATATACTATTTATTCAGAACTTTACATGTGTTACTCTTATTATTATAGTTATGATTTTTAAATGCCTATAAAATAATGTATATGTATTTATATTTATTATGATTACAAAAATCAATATTTAAAAGCGTGTCATATTATTACTTATTATATATATATATCTATATATATATACATATATAACCTAAGAATTTCAAAAAGGTTGAAAACTGAGAACAAATTACAAAATAAAAAGCAAATTAAGCTAGGATACAAAATCAATTCAAAGAAGGATTCTTAATTGTTTTTTGCAAATGCTGTATAATTTTTTAACAATCTATTCAATAGTTGCTAACCATAAGTAAGGGTAGTCCGTTTGTTAAATGATAGTCCCTTGTTAAATAAGAAAAAAAAATACGGGTTCGAATCCTGGGCTAGTGTATAGATGAAGTTATTGCTATTTAAAATATATGTATGTACATATATACTATCTTAAACTAAATATATGAACAGTGTACTTTATTTTTAATGTTTTTTCTTAATTATTATAATTATTTTTATTATAAATAAACTCAAATGTTAAAATTCATTGTGTTTTTATATAGCTTTATTTAATTTACATAGAGAGTTCATATAGCTGCCCTTTTTTAATATAGCGCATCACGCAACACTGATCCTCTGGGTTATCAGAGAGCTGCATATATATACATATGTATATATACATGTCTGTACCGATGGCTGAGGCTGGTGAGAGCATCTGCTGTCCGGCAGTTGGTGACATTACAATACTCGTCAAACAGCAGCCATATAGATAACATAAACAAATTCCGTGTTGATACACGAATCAAGAACAATAAAGCGGCGTCAACAGATCGCGCGAACGTAACAAAGAAAAACATAAAATATCATAAAAACTCACCAAAGAGAATTCTATATACACGCACACGCACATACGTAAGTGCACATGTATGTAGATGTATGTGTATTTGCATATGTACACATGTCGGGGCGTTTAATTTGGATAGATAGCGGTCGCGATAACGAACTGATTCCTATCTAAACTGTAACAGGTGCACAGCAGCGTTTAGAACGCGACGCGTTCTGTTACCGAGATATATTTCATTGATAAGGCGCCCTCGGACAAGAGAGCGAGCACACGGTGAGCGCGCAGTGAGCAAAGCTCGAAGAGAGCTTACAACGTGACAGGAAAGCTTCGGGTTCGGCTTCTGTTTCGGTTTCGGTTGTGTCGCTCGCGGTCGGCTCGCCATTGGCGCGGCTCGAGTTTCAATTTATTCAATTTACCGTTATAGTTGCAATTGATGAAAGCGACGACGACGACGAAAGCAACAACGACAGCGACAACGACGACGGAGGCGACTACAACAACAGAGGCAGCCACAGCCCAGCTCAGTGAGTCGCCATCGCTGCTGCGATGCAGCCGCGCCACATCCGCCACCTCATCCTGGCTGCACGAGCTCGCCGTAAGTTTTTCGCCCACTCGCTCGCTCGCTCGCCAACGCCAGACGAACGTTCAGTTGTTGCTGTGCCGGCGTTGGCGGCGATCGTCTTCCATTCGCTCCATTTCCAGTCATTGCCACTGTCAGCAGCTACAACTTCGAGCCGTTATGTTTGTGTGCTTCCGCCTGCGTTGTTGTTGTTTTTGTTGTACTGCTCGTTGTTGTTATTGCTGTCGTTGCATGTAAACTTCTTTGTCTACGGCCGTCATGTATCGTAATAATGCGGATAGTTCTTTTTGCTTTATCAATCGCTTGAACGGCGGCCTCCACGATGAACAGCAGCAGCCCGGCGAGCACGAGCCGACCTCGGCGCTCCTCAACTACTGCAAGCGCAAGGTACGTAACGCGGATATAGTCCAAAAATCGAGATAAAAAAACTGGTGGCTGTTCAGTTGTTCCCCATAAAAAAGTGCATATACAGTGTGCAATCGATATAGTGATCGTTTAGTGCGCCTGTTTATATTTGAGCGGAGATAAGGCTGTCTGGTGAATATAAAAAGTTTATTTTATGTTCGCTGCGATTTTTGCGACTTTACTGGATGACTACACAGAAAAAAAATATTGTGAATACACACGTAAATACTGTAAACACGATAAATTGCACTTGCCGGTATTATTGTTACAATATACGAGCGCATCAAAGTGTTTTAAAAATCAAAAGAAAAATGTTCTAGTCTTCATATTAAATATAAATAAATGTAAAGTGAAACAAAATTGTCCTAACGGGTATATTTCTACAATCATTATTTATATTCAAAGTCAACAAAGTTTTTTAAAACCCGTGTCTTTAAATCAATAAAAAAAAAACACAAAATTAAATATATATCTGGTCAAAATAATAAATTTCTTACTAGAAAATTTGTCTATACACCTTTATCCAGGAATATTATTTTTTTTAATGCTTTGGAGGACTTTTGATTCTTGATGTAGAAGCTTTAATAGCTATATGACATTGATTTACAGTAAACAATTTATACAAATTTTAAAATAATATGAAAAGAATTCTCTGAAATCAAAGCTTGTTCAAAAATATCAATATTTTCTTTGTTTCTGATTTAAATAAAATATTCATTATGAAATGTTATTGAATAGTGATGTATTTTCATCTTAGTGCAGTCAATGCTTGTGCTTCTAATTCTTTAAAGGGTACAAAGGGTACATACAAATTTTGAAAAGATTCCAAATGAATTTCAAAAAATAACCTTTCCAAAATCACAAAAATATTATTTAAATTGTATCTCATACAAACTTTTAAAAACCAATCTTTCCTATATTAGAGCGCAGACTGTTTTTATACTCGTTAATGAAGTGATGTACTCTGGGTTTGTACAATGTCCGTATTGCTGTCCGTTCGTATGAACGCAATTTTTACCGGGGCTGTTGAAGCTAGAGACGTGAAACTTGGAATATATACTCGTGTATATCCGCGTCAGATAAAGTGCTGAGATTTTTTGGCTTAGCCCACTAGCTAGTATATCTATATAAATACATCAAATTTTTGTAGGTAGATTACTGATGACGACGTAACCTGACACTATGAACGAGAATCGTGCTGTCGGTTACACCCGACTGCAAGGCTCTTGCAATAATATTCAAAAATCACGTTGCAGTTCCTGCGCCCATATGTGGCCATACTGACGCTGGTTGGCCTGAACCCCATCTCCACGGACATGAGCAACGTGCGCGCCTGCTGCAGCTACGTCCAGGCGCTGATGGTGTTCTGTGTGCTGCTCCTGGGCTACTTGCTGCGCTATCTCTGTGGCTACCGGTGAGAGCGTAGATAAAGTTTACAAATAAAAGAGCTAATGGAATTTGGCACTTTTTGCAGTGGCGATCGTGGCTTTAGCAGCTATCGGGATATACGACCCGGCGGGTATGGCAATGGCAGCGATGTTTGCGGCTCCGCGTCCGCCTCCGTCACGTCCAATACGATTGGGGAGCTCCTGTTCGGCTATGTGGTGCCCAGTGTGCTCAATCTGCTGAGCTTCGTGTCTGCTGTGCTCGTCTGCAAGGTGATCGAGCACGAGCAGCTCCAGAACCTGATCGAGCGGGTGTTCCTGATCTCCGCCAAACCGAAACGCCTGTGCCGCATGCTCTGGCTGTATCTGGGCGTGGCACTGGCGCTGCTCCTGTTGCTCTTCGGCTACGCCTGCTGTGTGGTGATCATGCAGCCGGCGTCGCAGATGATCAAAGTCGCCTGGCTGGCCGAGGCGCTGCGCGACTGGGAGCTGTGGCTGCGCATCGGGCTGCTGTGCACCATACTGCTGCAGGACCTGGTCGAGATCATCGTGTTGAGCAGCTACTACATTGAATGCTATTTGCTGCGCGTCCACCTGGAGACGCTGTCGCACAAGCTGCTGATGCACTCAATCGATTCCCTGGACTGGATGCGCGAGATTCTCGAGTTCCGCAAGTTGCTGGAACGGGTCAATCAGCATGTTTCGATACCCGTCTGCTTTCTGATCGTCATGAATCTGGCCTATGCATTCGCGGGACTCGTTTATCTGTTCAAGGATTTCGATTTCCATTACTGCGCCCTCAAGCTGGTCCTCCTGAACATAGCCAATGTCATGTTGTGGCTGTTTTTGGGGCTGCTGCCCTTTTTTGTCGCCGGCTCCGTGACGCGCGTCTGTCAGAACGCCCAGGCAAATGGGCACCAGATACGCGTACGTCCGTTCGTTTATCACAACACCTCCGCCGAGGATCTCAATTCGACACTGCTGTTCGCCTCCTCACTGGACATGTCCGCCAAGCTCTTTCGCATGCCCATTCAGTCCAACTATTTGTGCTTTGCCATACTCGTGGTGACCATCGTGGTGCTCACGCTGGGCATGTGCCTCAATCTGAGCGCTCTGGGCAAGTTCTAGATACAGTGAACACCACACATATGTACTTAGCTTTAATAAAGATTTATGCATAGTCTATTGTTCATAGCTTAAACCTTAACCAACTGTCTTTTGCTTAGCAATTTTATTTACAAATTACGCTTGGTTTAAACTCTTTTTTTTCATTAGGGAATTGCTTTTGTTTACAATTTAACTACTTAAATTCAGTTCAGTTTCAGTTTTTTTTTGTGTTTAGTCAAGTATAAATAACAAGGCTGCAAACTTACGGAAACTATCAAAAAACTGTAGAAAACTTCGCTGTACTTAATATTATTTTGTTTTCTAAAATAATTGTAGAATACAACTATTGCGGGTTTGTTAAATAAAATACATGGTAAAGGATCTAATCAAATTAAAGTAACATCATTTTAAATTTAACATTTTTGACTGTATTTTGTCTCTTTTTATGGGGTTCAGTTTTGTAAACCGGTTCAATTAAAAATTTAGAAGTTCGAATTTTAGTTTAAAAAATAGTAGTTTTGGTGATCTTTGCATTGCGGGATGTTATAAAATCAAAGGAACATAATATTAAATTAAATATTTCTGTCTGCAATGTGTTTTTATGGGTTTTACAACGAATTGGAGTCCGTTTTGTAAACCAATTCAATAAAAAATTTAAAATTTGACAAGTTTAGTTCTTTAGCTTTTGCGGAATATTTAAAAAATTAAAAAAAACACGTACAGCTTGTACGTATTTTTGAAATGTTTTAAATATTCAACGAAAGCTAAAGAACTACGATGTTTCGCATTAATACAAATTTATATAAAAAGAGAAAAAAGTACGTGTAACTTTGACATACTCTAAATTATTTCTAAAAACAAAAAGGTTTGGAAATAATGCATTTTTTCTAATAAATTTATAGCTACAGCGAATTGTAAGTGCTTAATTATATATAGGAAAAGAAACCAAAAATTTTTGTTATTAAATATAAAGAAATCATGCACTAGATCAATTTTAAAGCTTTGCTAAGAATACTTTACTGAAATGACTAAATTAGCTATTTTGGCCCAATGCTCGAACTGTTTAACAGAAAAATAAATTCAATTGGTTTGCAGCCTCGAAAGATAGCATATCAAAAAATAATATGGAACTACGCTCTTGCGAGCTCCAGTAATGCGCGCGCTGACTAAGTATGCACTTTGGTTTCAGGTTTCGGACCAAGACGGTCTCCGTTCCTCTCACCAGCCCAGCCAGGGCGGATGATTGATTTTCGCTGGCGGGGTAAAGGTCAAGTTGACAGGTATATTAATTAGAGCATGCACACGCTTCAGCCGCTGCAGCGTATTGCGTATGATCATGCCATTCTTGCCCAACAGAAAGCCTGCCGGTATTTGTGCATCCCGGTTCGTCTTGTCGTGTATCATCTCGATATAATGCTCGAATTCCGGTGATTTTGAGTTGTATTCGGTGATAATGGCGCCAACAGCGCCGGCGGCCTCCGCGTGCAGAGTTTTTGTAAGAAATGAGCATTCGCTGTCAATAGATAATGCAGATAAGTATAAATTTGCCAACGTTTTTTGATTGCGCGCTACGCCCCCCGTTTCCACAGCTTACCCCCTGTCCATGAGCGCAATGCTGCCATGCAGCTCGCGCGCATTGCGTAGTTTTTGGCAAGCTTCGGGCGGATCGGCCAGCACCATGGGCACACCCTCCAACTTTTGGGAGAAGGCCGCACCAAAGTCCTTGGCCGGACGCAGTCTGTAGGTGTATTCCAGATCTTGCGGCGAGATGATTTCAAAGAACACGTCACCTGCAATTATGTCCTGAGTGGTCACGGGCATGTGTATTGTGGTGGCGTGGCATTGGCTCAGTGTGGCAATTGCTACCAGGACAATTAACATTTTGCGCACATCACTAGCGGGAAATTTGTAATTGGCAAAAACACAAATAAAAATACATTCGCAAAATATTGCCAGAAGTTTAAAGACTGCCAACTCGTGTAAGACGACCGCGGGTGGCAAGGCTACCGGCGACAAGTCTGGCAGCACACTGAACACTGCGGACAGTGGTGCGAGCGTAGCAAGAAAAAAACGAAAGCTAATTCTATTTATAGATCGCTCGGCAGAACGACTGTCGGCAATTGCCAGCCGAACAGTGGTCGCTGATATTGAATTTGATGTGCTCGCAAGAGAGTCAAGTTGCGTTCAGTATGCCCTGGGTTATCAACGAGGAACATAAACTAACAACATAACAGAAATCTAACCAATGAATTATCTATGACAGCTTCTCGATAATAAACATCAATGAATATGCATGAACATAATTGTTTATCGAGAGAAAAACAAAGTTGTTGTTTGGTTTTGAATCGAGTCGAGGCAGTGTGTTTACATAAATTCGTACAAATTGAAATTTGGGTTCGTATTGCTAGTGTTTTGTACCAATGTATACCGCGTGGAATTGCAGTGTTGCAATTGTGTAATCAAAACATCCCTGCGTGTGTGCTCGCGTTGTTCTGTGACTGTTCAGCGGCGTTTTTTCCCATACTCGATACCGAATTTCTGTCGATACCATTGTACTAGTTTTGTGCGGTAGCCATTTTAATTTTTGGCGTCGAAAAAACTACGGCGAGCGAAATTCGCATATCCTGTAGTTTTGTTTTAATTGCATTTAACGCAAGTCAGTTAGCTCGTGCAGGCAGCAGGCAGCAGCAGCTCAGCCCAGCTCGTGTTTGTGCGTTCGAGAATCGTCCGAGAAACGTGTGGTTAACCGTTGTACACAGATTCTCTTAATTAACTCCCCAAGTACAGTACAATGTCGATGTCTGCCACGTGCTACAAGTGCAACCGGCCGGGCCACATTGCCCGGGATTGCAGTCTCGGCGGTGGACCAGGTGGACCCGGTGGTGGCGGCGGCATGCGCGATGGCGGTGGTGGTGGTGGCGGCGGGGGTATGCGTCGCAATCGTGAAAAGTGCTACAAATGCAATCAATTTGGGCACTTTGCACGCGCGTGCCCTGAGGAGGCGGAGCGCTGTTATCGCTGCAACGGCGTCGGCCACATCTCTAAGGACTGCACTCAGGCTGACAATCCGACGTGCTACAGGTGCAACAAGCCCGGACATTGGGTGCGCAACTGCCCCGATGCGGTCAACGAGCGCGGCACCGGCCCCGCCAACGTCTCATGCTACAAGTGCAACCGCACCGGACACATCTCCAAGAACTGCCCGGAGACGTCAAAGACTTGCTATGGCTGTGGCAAGAGCGGTCATCTGAGACGTGAGTGTGACGAGAAGGGCGGACGGAACTAGAAGAGAGAGTGGCGCGAGCGCTCTCCCTCTCTCTCACTGAGAAATCAACGAAAATGTTTTGTCAAATAAAAGAAAAATGAAATGAAAAGAAAAAAAATTATGAAAAAATCAATTGCCAGCCAACAACAACAACAGCAAAAAGCAAACAAGAAAAAGAAGAAGCGACCAATCAGTAAAACCAAGTCAAGATCAACAGAAACACACACAAAAACAACCCCAACCCCAAACACACGCGCACACACACACACACACACGTAAACATACATACATACACCCACACTGACTCATACCTACATACATATATCTAACCATCATCTAAGCAGCACATCTCTAATTCCAAAGCTCTGAGCCTGCAGTCAAAGAAGACAACAACAACATGAAGAAGAATAAGTAGTAGAAAGCACGTTGAACAGCAATCCGGGAGCAGAGAGAAGACAACGATGGCGCTGGCAGCGCTGTGCAGCTGCTGGAAGCAGTAGACAAAGAAGAGAGACAGACGACGTCGTATTTTAGTAGCTACTACCACAATAGCAACAACAACAACTATATTATTATTATGCTGCATACGTGTTTGAATTTACTAAACAATTATAACGAATGGAAAGAAGAAAAAACTATATAAGAATATATAATTTACCTTAAAAAAAAAAACAAAAAAAATATAAATATGTATGTACTACAAAGTATCCTATTAGGCGAGTTCCAACACGCAGAAGATAAATAACAACAAATTAATGTGGAAGCAAAGAAGCGAGCGAGCGAGAGAGATAGACACGTTACTCCATTAGCTGCAGCCGGCGAGCTTTTGCACTTCACCTATCATCCAACAAGCAAGATCTCTAGCGGGTTAGCAATTCTAGCTAGCAGCAACAACAACAGCGAAAACAAGAACAACTCAACAATGGCACATTAAAATAAAAAAAAAGAAATGCGAAGCTGCATGAGGATGAGGATGAGCAAACAAGACAAACTCAGTTGTAATAACCTTTTTCACTTGAATGAGACGAAAAACAAGGCGAACTACGAAGATGATGAAAATTCAAATATCACTGTGATTGTTTTTTAATTGTAAATTAAAATGCTGGAGCTGCTGATTTGAGACAAGAAATAATAATAACCCCACAATAAATAAAATGTGTTTTATTTAAATTTTTTTTTTTTTTTTTTCATTTCTTTTATTTTTGCAGATCGCTCTCTTTTTTCGCTCATGTCCCGGCTAAACCAGTTTTAGGTACCAGTTCTTGTTCTCTAAGCCGGCAAATGCAGAAGCAGCAGCAGCTGCCCCCCTCCCCCCACTCCTGATTTTTGCGCGAACACATGGCGCGGCAGCTGATGGCCCGGCTGGCTCTCCCTCTCCCTCTCTCACTCTCTTCATCGACATTGTCACTGAGTCAGCTTGGTGGAGGTGCCGCCACATAAAGCAAAAATTCTGCCATTGTTTCTAGCGTATATTTGCCGTGTGCAGGCGCGCTTGTGTGTGTGTTCGCATTTGTACGCCGCTTTCTTTGCTTTGCTTTGCTTCCTTGTGCAACGATACCTACAAGTATATCGGCACACAGACACATACACGTGGGCATAAAGCATATACTTGCGTATATGTATGTATGTATGTGGTTATGTGCTGCTTCTTAAAGCAAAGTACAGTCGTCGCCATGCGCTGCTAATGGTGAAAACTTGCAAGCGACACACACACACGTGTATGTATGGACGTTGAGCTGTCGACGCTTGCGGTTTGTGTGGGGGGAGGGGGGGCAAAACTCCAACTTGACTGCGTCGTCTTCGCTGCTGCTGCTGCTGCACTTGGCAACAAGTTTCGCCCGCCTGGCGCATCGCGTTCAACCGTTGTCTGCGCTCTCTGCGCCGCTGATTGAGGGTCAAGGTCAGCGAGCATTCGCATCAGCTGCTGCGCATGTGCGGCTCAGACGCGAAGTTTCGCGCAGTTGAGCAAAAGCTGCTGCTGCTGCTTCTGCTACTTAAGCTGCAGTCAGGCGCACTTATGCACTGTACCTATGAGAAACTTGCGTGTGTGCAGTAGGTAACACACATGCATGCATATTTGTATAAACTGAAGTCACGATTGGAAGACTGAAACTGGAAGTGCAATTTTTTCCAGTAAAATGAATGTATATAACAGCTGTATTTACTTTTTAAGTTTGCATTTGATGTGCAAACAAGCCCAGTTCAATAACATTTTAGCGAATCATAGTGTTTCACAAGTGAATTTTTAAAAATTACATAATTTAAAAGCAAAAAAGTATTTGAAATTTAGAAATTTGTTTAGAAAAAAAAACGTAAAATAACTGTATCGTCTATAAATTTACGTGTATGGCATTTATATTAATATATTATAATAATTTTATATTTACTATTACTATTCACTATTAATATCAGCGTTTTAATTTTATAAGATACTCCTATGCTGTTTATAGGGCATTACATAGTCGATCACTAGCGCTGTTTGGCACTCCTACACGTTTTTAAAAGCCGGGCATGGTTGTGTGCTATTGATAAGTAAATATACGCATACATGCATGTGTATATACATATGCATATGCAAGTGTAAGTGGAAATAAATGTGCTCGATTTATTTAACAGTGTTGAGCAATACTCACATATAAGGTGATCACATTTTAAGTACTCACGATGTTTATCCTTGCTAAACGTTTTATAATATATGTATTTATACACATATATACATGCTTATATACAGATATTGAACTAAGGTTACATTTACCTGCAAGTTTCATTTTTAATTCGTTAAATAAACCACGGAAGTGGACTTTTCGTCAGGTTGACAGTCCTAAGCATATGTAGTTTCTAGGCAGCAATTCTACCTGGCTAGGTTTTCGACTTTAGTCCGTAAAGAAACTAGTAAACTTGTAAACATACTGTCTAAACAATACTCATTATAAACATTTCATTAAATTTTTTTATTTAGACCTAAAATAACTGTTTCCCTTTAGTTTTTACCATGAATTTTGTATGTATTGTTACATCAACACAATGAAAATAAAATGGAATTTGCAATTTTGGTTATTTTGTTATGCAACGTTTTTAGAGTTTTTAAAAGTCTAAGTTTAGTTTGCATAAAATCAAACTCAAGAATCAAGAATATATACTATATCAAAATATTTTTCATCTCCTATAAACATAATTTAAAAATTTAATTTGTTACCTGGTTGAAATAAGCTGTGACATTGTTCTTTGTTGCGTTTTTCGTTTTAAATTGTTATAACATATCAAAGAAACAAAAAAATGTACAGAAAATAAATTAACTAATTTTTGAATTAACTTATAAATAAATGTAAACGTTTTGAAACGTTTTTCCTTAAAGCGGTTGTTCGGTACAGGTTGAAATAAGCTGTGAGCCACTGTATACACTTTATAGAGTCGGGGGCGCCTGTAAATATAAGCAGTATAATAAAACTGATAAATGATAAAAATTCTCAAATATTTTTTAAATTTCTATAATGGCCAAACACTATACCATAGTATTCAATACAGAAAATACAAATTTTGTTAATTTACATACGTTTATATAAGTTTTATTGATTTATCAATTATAATGCATTTAATTTAAGCTACAAATTCAGATAGATCATTCAGTTTTCTTTTTGTGTTTGGTTAGTTCTTTAGTTGTAGAACCTGGTTGTAGCATAGGACAATCACTTAACGCTAAACGCGGCTACGAAATGGATAATTATAGTAGGATCAATATCAATATCAACTAGGCAAATTTCGAGGGAAACTTGTCGTTACAAAATCACAAACAAAATTCAAGATACACCACAAGTAGATTATCAATTATTATTATGATAATGCTGGATCACTATAATATCAGTAATTACAATTTAAACTAAAACATGAGGTTTACATTTATTTATACTTTTCTTTATCAATGCCGTCCACACGATTAACACATTGGCCAAATTTGAGCACCGAGCAACTAATTTAAAAAACACATTCTCAATAGGAATAGCTGTTAAATACGCATACATAAACGGTAGTATATACGTTAATTTGGTTGATTTTGAATAGAGCACGCACTACTTGTCCGCCTTGTTGCGCGCTTTGGCCTGCCCGGAAGCAGTCGTTGCCTGAGGTTTATCCGCCTTGCGGCTGCTGCGCGGCAAGGTTGTGCAGCTAGCGGACATGGATTTGTCCTGCAACGAGATAGGGAAACATAGATTAAATTTAATGAAAGTCTTCGGCTTCAGATGTACTATATAAAAACAAGTAAGAACGTTGCAGTCGGGTGTTGCCGACTGGGAAATACTCGTTCACAGTATAACAAGAGCTTAAAACAGTCAAAAACGGGTTTTTTTTTTCTGCGAGAATAGACGTGGCCAAATTTTTTTCGGGTCGATCTTTAAATGAAACCTCCTCTAGCTCTAAAATTGTGGGTGATATAGATTTCCAGTTTACCCTGCCCTCAAGATATATAGATTTTATCGATTTGCCACGGCCCCAGTGGACGTAGCCAAAAAAAACGTTACAATTTATCTGCCACCGGTATACACGAGTATATATTCCAAGTTTCAAGTCTCTAGCTTCAATAGCGCCGATAGAAATTGGATTCATACGAACGGACGGACATTAGACAAACCCAATATACCCTTTTAGACTTCGTGAACGAGTATGAAAAACATGCTGAAAATGCAAAACGTTTGTTAGTAGGCAACACAAGGCTCTGTACAGTGCATAACGAGGGGGGTGGGCGGATAGTTAAGACGAGCGATGCGACAAACAGTTGGATGAGCTGAACGGGTTTTTTTTTGTAGCGTCTGGCTGCTGGAGCTTACATCAAATTGACGTTTCTTTGGCGGCTCCTGGCCCGCTGAGCGGCTCATCCGTTTGCTGGTTAGCTTTGCGCAGCACATTATCTTTGATGCTTTTGAATAGATGGCCGATACCTGACTTGCTGCGCTCCGATTGTGCGGACGAGTTCGATGCGAGGCTAACGTTGTCCGCTGCATGGGATTCCTTGCGCGGCGGCAACGGCGGCGCCGGCGCACGGCCCTTGCCATGCTGCGCCTTGGGACGCTGGCTGGAGTTCGCCTCCGGCTCGAGCTGCGCACGAAAACTGTGCTTGATCTCCTCCAGCGTGGCCAGCAATTCGCGCGGCGACACGGGCTGTGCTCGGTTAGCTGCCTCTGCAGCGCCAGCTTGCTCCATTTCCAGACTTGACTCGGTCATCACCAATAAAAAGGGATCCACGAGTGCCCTGAAGTCTTCTGTTTTGTTAGCAGCTTCAGTGGGCTTGACTTGAAAGGAGCCCAAATTGATTTCAGCTTCAATTGGTGCTGCAGTGGAGGCTTCTTGGAAGCATTCCTCGTTTTCACTGGGCTCCTCGGTTTTCATTTTCCGGGCAGTTTCTACACTTGTCAGTTTCTCTTCTTGGTCAACAGGCTCTGGCGCAAGGGGTTCCATTGGCATTGCCTCATAGAAGCTATCCTCATCCTCCTCCTCCACCTCGTCATTGTTATTCTTGTCATTCTCTTCTTCGCTCTCATCGATCTTGGACTGTTGCGCTCTGTTTATTTGAAAGTAACGCTCATTTTCCAAATATACCTCAGCGCGCATATCTTCCAGCATTTGCTAATCGAATCATTATCAACAATATCAAATGGGGAACTCTATGGGATAACTTTTGGACAGCTAAACAGTTAGGCCGAGGTGTTTCTAATTACCTTAATCAATCTATAAACAACAAGAGTGCTCATGCAAAAGATCTCTTTCCGCTAGATACATTTCTTTAAAATATATATTCCAATATTTATCTTAAAATTGAATATAGACACAATACAATTTTGAATCCCGGACTAATGTATGAATAGCCGAAGGCCCTAGTAGCCAGTGCAATTTAAAAGTTGGTTTGAACAGTAGTTTACAACTATCCTATACTAATAATAAGAATCAAAATTTGAAAGAATCAAAAGATCTCATAGTTAAAGGTTTGTCCTAGAGCTGTTTTGTTAATAATAAAGTTTCATAAAAATATTAATGAAAGGCTGGCGTTTTAGATTTGTACTCTAAATTTTTTTGTAATTAAAACTATATACTATATACGCAATACTTTTGAAAAGTAGAAACTTAAAATCTATGTAGAAACCATCGCCAATCTTCAAACTAAATCCAAACTTATTCAGTTTAGTAAAATCTCGAATATCTTCAAAAATCCTAGTGAAGGCGACCTAGACGATCTTTAAAAATTAAGTCGATAATTTGAGACTATATACTACACGACTAATGATAAAAGGAATACTTTTGAACAGTAGAAATTTCAAATTATTATAAAACTGTCAGACATATTTGAAGTGAATTCAAATTTATTTAGTTAGAAAAACATATTGAAAATCCCAAATACCCTGGTCAAGTTTATCTTAAGTATGGAAACACCTCGGTGATCTTTATAAATTAGGTTGATATTTTAAGACTTTTGAACTAAGTCCAAATTTCAGTTAAAAAAAATTAAATATCCAAAACAGCCTGGTCTTAAGTAAGGAAACACCTCGGCTGCGCTACGAGTGCAAAGCTTACCTCGTTCCGTTTGGACTTCACGCGCGCTTTGGAAGCATTTGTCATGGATGAGGTGCGGCTCAGGCCGCTGGCGAGGGGCGCGCTGACCGGCTCGGCGCTGGAATAGCCCGAGCTGATATCATCCGTGCTGCGTATGTTGTAGCTGTAGTAGATGAGTGTGTGTGTGTGTTAAATTGCTGGAGCAGAACCAATGCGAACCGCATGCGAACTCACTTGAAATCGCCGGTATGTTTGCCCGTGGCCGCGGGCCCAGCGCCGGTGACATCCACCTCGGTGAAGTACATGCCGGTGGAGTGGCGAGTGCCGCTGGCGGAACGTCCGACGGGTGTTTGGTGGCGCTGGCGCAGCAGGCGCGTCGGCTGGGCGCGCATCATGACCGCGGAGGTCGACGAGAGCATCACATCGTCCAGCTCGTCCTGGGTGCGATGCACATCGGGCTCGCTGAGATCGCTGAGGCTGTAGCTCCGCTTGATGGTCTGCACCAAATTGCCGCCGCCCTTAAACGTGGAGTGGAAAGCGAGAGACTTTTCGTATTCGGTTTTCTCTTTATAGGATTGACATTAATATAACTAAACGACTAAGCATATGTGTTTGTATTAATTGTATATTAAAAATAGTATTTGCAAGAATTATATGCAATTAGTGATGGTGACGACGACATGGTCGAAAATAAAACTTGGCTCAATTTTGTGCTTGTTTTTTTTTTTGCTGAGTATCATGCGATTTTATAGTGTGTAAAGCGCCCGTCAACTAATCTCCCTCGACGTCCACGTCGGGCGTGGGTTCGCGCAGCCGGCGGCGTGCTCGAATGCCGACCTCGCCGTGCGGCGGTTCCGTCTGTTTGCTCTTGGAGGCGCCGCGTGTGGCACGTTTGGGCAGCGCTGCTGCGCCCGCTGCTGCTCGGCTCGTTCTGGTCTTGCGCACGGGCGGGTCGCGTAGACGCGCCGCGCCCGCGTCGTGCTCATCGCTGGGCAGCTCCTCGTCCAGCTCTGTGATGACCATGCGCTGATCCGCATAGCTCGCAATGAGGTTCAGCGAGCTGGAACGCGGCACCAACAGCTCGCTGGCATCCAGCATATCTTGATCCCGCGACAGCTCGATGGCCGATTGGGAGCTTTGCAGGCCGAGCGGCTCGGGCGACGACGCCATCTGTATGGTCTGGACGTGGTGCGCGGAGCGGGTGTTAGTATTGGCAGGCGGTGCAGGTGTTGGTTTCGTTTTGTTTATAGTTTGGATTTTCAATTTTTTTGTTTTGTAAGTCAAATGCAAAGAAAAGTAAGTGAGAAAATTAAAAGGAAAAAATCGGTTAATTAAAATAGGCAACGTAAAAGTTGTTTAATTTAAAAATGAAATATGTATGGATGGAAAATGAAGTGCAATTAAAAAGAGGGCAGCAGATACACACACACACACACACACACGCACACACACTCTGGGATTGGCTAACGAGTTGTCGCAGTCTCATTTGGATGGGCGCAACTATTTTTATGCCCTACCCTAGAGGCAAAAATAACAGCATTGCGAGTGCTCGATTTCCACATATAGCCTATATATATACTATATATATGCACTGTGTGCGAGTCTGATATCAGCCACATATCCAACTAATTTGCGGTAGTAGTAGAGATTGAAATGGAATACTTAATTGTTTCATTTGAGTGGGTTTTATATTTTTATTAGGCTTCTACCTTGAATAAATATTTGATACCTGATCCAATTGCAATATGTAACTATTTATCTATTGTAGCTACTTTTGGTTTCATATTTTTATTAAGCTTGAATTTATTGATCTATGTTCGAAGATAATTATGACAAAAGATACATGATCTAATTATTATTATTTTAATATGCAATTATTTATAGCTTCTAGTTACTTTTAAGGCATCTATTTTATGTCTCGTCTGCACTAATATTTTCCGCATACTAAAATACTAGCTATAAAAAGTTAATATGCATTTAAATGAAGCCTCATTATCTTAAACTTTTGTCACTAGTCTAAGCTATTTTTAGCAAATTATTAATTTTGACATGACAGTATTTTTAAAACTTTGACAAAAAGTATGTTCGCATTGCCAAATACATTTACGACTTTATAAAGCATATTTTTTCTTGAGTAGAGCTATTTGGTGAGCTAATAAAACCTTCTAGCGTCTTTCTTTCTCTCTCCTTTTTTCGTTAACAATAGGTTGGGTTGGGTTAAACAACTCTTTTTTGTTTTTTACGATATCCTAACCAAACAGCAATTATATCACTAGACTCCTAAGATATCATTAAAATTTAACTAACATTGGACAACTGTTTTACACTCTTGCTTTAGGAACAATCGGTCGAAAACAAATTTGTTAATTAAATTGAAAGTTATAAAATGATTGTGCTTATTAATTAGATGAGAAATATAATACATAGAAATGCTGTTTTAGATATGCCCACTTTCAATATGATTGTCGTTACATAAAGTTATCATATTAATTAAAAGCAGATTAAATTAAATGCCTTCTAGCAACCAAATTAAAGTATGACACATGAAAATAGAAGAGGCGTAACAGAAGTGGGCGCTGATAAAGACTAGAAATTTAAGTTGAAATGACAACTATATTGCGTCTTATTCCAGCTACAAATTAGACTATATCTAAGGAAATACGTGCTATATATAATTGATTGCTACTTGACCCAACAGAACACGCAATATGCTTTTAAACAAAGAAATTTCTGTCATGAATAGACACTGGCTATATGTATATGCATATATAGTATATATATATTTCAGTGCTTTGTGTGTGACCACAAAGAGTTGCACAAAGGGTCAACGTTGATGATTAATGCTTTCTTGGATGCGAGCACAGGACAGACTGAATCAATTGCCTTATAACAAACAAAAAACGAAGGAAATCCCCACTTGTATTTATAAACATATACAGGCAACGAAACATCTAAACAAAATTTATTGCAAT
The DNA here is from genome assembly GCA_035047465.1 of Drosophila sordidula. Lineage (NCBI taxonomy): Eukaryota > Metazoa > Arthropoda > Insecta > Diptera > Drosophilidae > Drosophila > Drosophila sordidula. Next base: position 1,164,437 of record JAWNPQ010000290.1, read on the forward strand.
CTGAAATGTTTACATACTTGAGATGCGGGCTAACGCAACAATTTGTTTGTTTTGATATAGTGGCCCAATTTTTTGTATTGCAAAGTCTGTGCTGCATATCAATTATCTACTCTTACGTAGATGTGGGGTATATATATAGATGCTTAGTATGCATTTTTATTACAATTCGTATAACTACATGGCTTTTTAATCTAGCTAACTGTTAACGTATTTCTATAAAGCGCTGAACACAGAGTGAACAATTAAATTAAAAAATCAAACTACAAACTAAAACGAAACAAACACGCGGCACAGAGAGCATACATTATAGATTATTTTCGTTTTGTTTGTTTAAACGATATCTAAAGTTAATGAAAACAATGAAAAAGACGATGACGATGTCGTCGCGAGTCAGGCACGCGGCAGCTGCTCGAGTGATGCTGTTGATGAAGATCTGTTGTTGTTAATAATGATGAGAGATGAACACCAAAACGAGGGGGCAGCGGGCACTGAGCGAAAAGAAAAACATTGCGCAAACATTTTCTATATAGAAAACTGAGGCGGTTGCTTCTGCTGCTGAGGCGACTGCTGCTGCTGCTGCTGAGGCGGCGGCGGCTGTTGTTGCTGTTTGTTGCTCATTTTATTTTATTTTATGCAACGGCGCTGGTGGCAAATTGTTGTAGAAGCAATTGAGAAATGTGCCAGATGAATTGGTTGTGCGAGTGTGAGTGTGTGTGTGTGTGTTATGTGTGTGCTGTTGTTGTTGATGTAGCTGCTTTGGTTTGAGTTACCTTTATGGCCGTCTGCATGATGACATTTGTGGCATAGTTAACACCCTTGGAACCCAGTTGCAGCACCGCCGAGTAGCCGCGTTCTCGTGCCTGATTCAGATACTCATCGATTTCCTATAGAGGAGCAGAAAAATATAAAGAGAGATATGCTTAATATAGAGCGTACATATAGCGCATATATATGAACGATCACACCTGTTCACGTCGTGTCAACATGGGGTGCACGAACTTGCGATACAATGTGGAACTGCCTTTTGTGGCTGGCGACAGCAGCCACAAGACAATTACGACTTTGACCTCATAGTAGAATGGAAACCACGCCAGGAATATATCCGTAAATGTCTCAATGCATGTGAAGAATGCAAAGACAATCCAGTACATCATCCATTTGACCTGTTGAATACGAAATCTATCAGATTCTTCTTGTACAAATAATGAGTTTTAAAAAGCAATACATTTGAGGCATTACTTAGTAAGTTGGTTTAGTTAGTTTCGATTATTTTTTTTATAAATCTCCAAATTGTTATAAATTTTTATATATTCCGCACTTTAGACTATTTTAAATTTTTAAACGTAGATTACTGCAAACAAATTTTTTGAAATCAAAAGCAATCTTTGTCTCTAAAAATTGTAGTTATCAGGAGGACAATCAAATTCCTACAATCTTTAGGCATTTCAAATATACTATGTCAAATGAAGAAGAAAATATTTTTCAAATTCCAATTTGAATTTTTTTAGCTTAATTTAAACGCAATTGTTATTAATACTACATTAGTTTTTTTTTTAAATTGCTGCCTAATGAACAATAGGTTACGTTAAAATAATTGTAATAAATTGTTTTTTTTATTAGGTGATTTTTCATTTTTGATTACTAATTAGATAATTTTACTTTCATTTTATTGTTTTTTGAGTGGGTTCATTATATGTATATGTATATGCAAAAAAAATTGTCTAAATTTTTTTAGATTTACTTTGATATAATATATAACACATGTTTTTCTTTTTAGCCCACATATGAAAAGTTTTTCTCTTTTTTCCAAACTTGTTTTAATACTAAATAATTTCTGTCGGTTGTCATACTCACATATTCCTTGACGTTCTTTGTGCGCACCGCCTTGTAGGAGGCATAGGCCGGATATAGAGTGCCGAAGAACAATCTGAAAGCGGGAAACAATAAAGTCTGTGCACAAGTGCGCGGCGCTATAAATATAATGATGAGCGAGCAAATGCAGGCCGTATTGAAGGATAGACGGGGCAGTGGCCAACGCTGCAGCAGCTCTAGCAGACGGCCCAGGGCGTTCAGATTCTGCACCACATTGGAGGCAGCTGGTGGTGCTGCTGCAGCTGCTGCTGGTGGCTGTTCGACAATGAAGGGACCCTCATAGTCGTAGTCTGTGAACTCGCTGCTCAGCGAGTTGAGCGAATCGTGCAGGCCGAGCTGTTGCTGCAGCTCCAGCTGCAACTGCAGCTGCTGCTGCTGCTGGTGCTGTGTCGGATAGATGAACTTGGAGTAGACGGGCACGAAATTGCCAGCGGCCGCCTGCTCCTCCAGCGAGTAGCTGCGTCCGTAGACGGGCAACGCCTGCTGACGTAGGCGTTTAATATTAGCTGGACGCTGATGCTGCTGGTAGAGCAGCTGCTCCTGCAGATAGCTAGACCGGCTCATGGCGACGCATTGCCCGGGCCAAGCGATGATTGCCTCGTTCCTACGACGCGCCAAGACTATTCTGGCCGCGGCTGCTCGCGAGCGTCTAATGCTCCTAGCGCACAAATTCAGGTCTATTAATAGCCCCAAGAGACGCTGCTGCGCTCTATTGCAGCGTTTGGCCCACAAAAAAATAAAGGGAGCGCGATAGAGAGAAATTGGAAGAGCACTCTTACTTGCTGCTCTGGTGTGGAGTGCCCAACTGGGGGTTACCCTGTACCCAGCCGAAAAATATTCGACACTTTACTCCGGTTTTTCCGGTTTTTAAACTATGACCTTTAAATAGGGTGTACAAACCAAAGCGCTGGGCTCTACCTATCAAAGTGCCTACTAAACGTGAATTTACCTACCAAAGTTGATAGCTCTAGCTTTAGCTATAGTTAATGAGATATGTGCAATAAATCGGATCAGGAAAACGATACCTATCGATTTTATAAATTTGGGGCTGGTTAGTTCCCTCCCTGGAACGTCATCCTTTTTTTTATAGTAAAACGTATTAAAAAATTGTGAGCACAGATAATATAGAATTAATTTATCTTTGTAGTTTAGTTAATTTGTAATGTAAATTACAAGAAAAGTATGTACTATTGAATTATTCCTTTAACTTAAAATTGAGATCAATAGAGAATAGATGACGGTCCAGATGAACATGGCTAAATCGACTCGACTACTGATGCTGATCAAGAATATATATACTTCCCGTGCCTGTTACATCCATTTGCACAATACCAATATACCCTTTTTACACCATTTTAAATCGTTTTGGGGCATAATAATGCTCAAACTATTAGCTGACAAGCAGCAGCTTCGCGCTTGCCCCATGAAGACGCTATAAATATGAGCGAAAAAAAGAGCAAGAATTTGCATGGAGTTCGCTTTTTTCAAAATGTGGCAAGTGTTTTCACATGGAACATTAGACTGGCCTCCATTGAGGTGTCTCCGAGTGCCTTATATATATCTGGGTGGCGGCAAGGCGAGTGCGTCAACCTCGCACACACACTCGGATGGCCATATAAGGTGCATGCTCGTTTGGCGTTGACGCAGCACGCCTAACGGTAACTTCGGGCGCTGATTAATAAACAAACAATTGACTGGCTGGCAACCGCAAAAAAATAAAAAGTAACGCTTGAGAAATCACAGCGTAACGCCCACACAATTAGGAAGCAGAATCAACAAAATTAACCAAACTACGAGGCAAGGCCAAAAAAACTCGAAAAAAAAGAGTTTGCTCGCTCACAAATTAATTTTTTTTTTTTTGGGGGTCAGCAACAAAAACAACAACAAGAACAAAAGCGACAACGCATTCGTGCGTGTGTGTTGGTGTAGTTGCTGGCCTCTTAAATATACCCTTGCAGCGGACAAAGTGATTCAGTCATGATATATGTAACGACATTAATAGCGACTCCTTATGCGGTTAAAATTAATTCTTAGCTCATTTATTCAATTTTTTTTTTTTTTTATAGAGTTGGCTTTGCACAGTATCATAATACAGTGGCTAAAATTCGATTATTCTGGTTTGATTATTTATTTTAAGAACTATATAAAAATTAAAATACAATGTATAAAAATTAAAATACACTATATAATATTGTGTACATATAAAAACGTATAGGCCTGCAATTGTGGGCAAAAAATGTATAAAAGTAATATGGAAAAGTAGTCCATTTAAGTCAATTTAAGCAGTCTTTAAAAATTCTAATTGGGAAATTTAAATTATTTAATAGAAATTGAAAGCATGAAAATTATGCTAATCACAATTACAATTAATCTAAGAACCAAGCATTTCACTTTTCGATTGAAAATTGATTGTGCTATAAATCAATTTCCTTATAAATTACATGCTTCCCTTTGCTCTTTAACTAAATCATCGAAAAAACTAAAGACGTCTGCAAGGGCATTTAATCTTCGGCATGCCAAAGCGTTTGATAATAGAACTTGATTCTTTCTTCTCTTTCGTACTCACATTATAAGCCGTGAAAATAAGCTGCTGATCATTTTGAAAGCTTTGCGCGTCCTTTGTGACGCCTCTCTGCTTTCCTCTTCGGCCGCTGACGCTGCTGGCGCTGTCGCATTGAACGAAATGAAAATTCAATTACAACTGAAGTAATTAGCAGTGTTCTCGTAACTGGAACTTACCTTGTTTCTGAAATTTGCTTGCACAATTATTCACTCAATTTGCTAGCGTTCTAGTTAAGCTGGTTTTTTATTGTTTTTATGTGTTATTGTGTAAAGAAAGAACTAATTTGACGCTTAAGTCTTTTCTCATTTGTTTCTTTTTTTATTCGTTGCTGTGATTCTATGTTTGTTAACAACAACACTAACAAGAACGCACCGTAATGAAGCACCGTGTTGCGCAGCACTGCTACAAATAATTGCCCAATTGTTTAAGCTACATTTTTTGTTCGATTTCGTTGCGACAATTTAATGCACTTTTTTTGCAGCATTGCGCGCGCGAACAATGCTTTTGTTAAACAAAAACGCAGACAGAGACAGACAAACAACAACACAGCTGGAGATGTGTATATGTGACGAAAACCTTAGATATGTATTATCGATTTCGATTCCGATATGCATGCAGCAACAGCTGTTGCGCGGCATTGCCAGCATTAAGTAATTTGAAATAATAATGAGTGCTTTGATTCAGTTGTCACTTAAAATATGAAAATAAACAGTAAGTCAAAGCTCATAAATATTAAACATTTTGTGAATGCACTTACGCGCACGTATAAGAAAAGAACTCAATTAAATTATTAATAATATCGATAGCTTCTGAAAGCTATCGAAAAAGAACCAACGCGATTAAAACCGCAAGTGTCATCAATTGTTTTGCGGTTCAGCAGGAACGCAAAGTTTGCAAATTTATTTAGTTGGTAATTTTGTAATATTTTCTATGTGAATGACATTGTCATTATTTGTTGTTTAGTTTGAGTAAATGAAAATTGTTCCACTTATTGGCAACTATTTGCAGCGTGCCCCCAAAAGCCAACCAAGCACGTGTTAAGGCAAAAACGCCGCACTCGAAAAAATGGCGCAAAATGCACCCAATGGCAAAGATACACAGGTAAGAACGAACAGAACGACCTCAAATAGCAACTTTTAGCTAATTTCCTTCTGTGCATGCCTCTTGCAGGAGATACAATTTAAGTTACACGACAAGTTTGTGGCATTTAGGAAGCGTGGCGAAGTTCGCAGCAATGTGAATTTATTGGCCGTTTCCAGCAGTCGCGGACTGCTCTTCGCCGGAAATCCAAATGCGCCGGAATTAAAAGGTAGTACTAGTTAAGCAATCTGTACATTTTTCTAATGCTCTCCTACTGTTTCCACAGTCATAATCATCAAGGATGTGGCCGCCGCCAAGACGAGCGGCAAGCAGCCGTTGGCGCGCCTGGTGCCGCTGCCCGATATACCCAATTATATGGCCTGCAGCGCCGATGGCAATCTGCTGGCCATCAACTACACGCAGCCAAATGGAAACAGCCTATTGCTCATCTATGCGGTGCAGGCGTTCATGGGCCCCGAGGTGCACACCATGTACAACATACGACTGGCGCCGGAGGATCATGTGCACGCCGTGCAGCTGCTTTGGAATCCCGTGCTGCCCAACAGCTTGGCCGTGGTGCTCAGCAATGGCGGGCTGGGCATGTACGCGCTAAAGGAGAGCGGCAACTTTGAGCTGCACTCGCTGGACAAGAGCCAGCAGGTGAAGTGTGGCTGTTGGTCGCCCAAGGGTAAGCAGATCGTTTTAGGCTTTCCCGGCGGTCGGCTGCAGCAGTTCAAGCCGGACCTGACCCCAGCCAAGACGCTGCCCTGTCCGGCCAACGTGCACGACGCACCCTTCGACACAATCGCCGTACACTGGCTGTCCACGTTTCAGTTTGCCGTCGTCTTTTTGCAGCATGGCGAGGACTGCAATCCGGCTCTGTATATTGTGAATGCGCCCAAGGCGGGCACGCCCACCTACACGAACTACTTTGACATTTGCTACAGCCTGAATGGACCGCGCAATCATCAGTTCCACTTTACGCACGTGCCGCAGTGGAATCTGCTGTTGGTCAGCTCCGCCAACGGTGTAGAGGTGGGCGTGCTGGCCACCACCGAGACGGGTGACACGCCCACCTGGCAACAGCTGACGCTGCTCGATGAGGCGCGCATCGAGATGCCGCTGAGCGAGGCCACCCAGGACGAAACCTTCCCGTTGGGCTTTGCCCTGGACACCTCCAGCACGCATCAGCTGAGCATCAACGAGCTGCAGCTGGCCAGCATGCCCATGGTCCATGTCCTGGGCACCGACGGCACTTTGCTGGCCTTCAATTTTCTCAATCTGCAGGCGGGCGCCGTCTCCGTTTGCTCGCCGCCGCCGCCCCTGGCGGATACTTCCGGGCAGTTTTGTGCGCTGGATGCGCTGCTGGGCGCTGAGCAGCAGCAGCAGCCACAGCCACAGCAGCAGCAGCAGCAGCAGCAACAACAACAACAGCAGCCACCAACAGCAGCAGCAGTTACAGCAACTCCGGAAGCTACAACTCCGGCCATTTCGGATATTTCATTTGCCTTCTCGGCCAACACGGTAACTTCGACGCCTGCGCCCGTCAAGGATAAGCCGCGCCAGTTGTTCGCCGGCTTCGGCAATGCACCCAACAATGCGCCGCCAGCTTTTGGGCTGCCAGCTGCGCCGCTTAACTTTGGCGCTGCTGCTCCCAGCGGTTTTGGCGGCTTTGGTGCTGGCAACGCGGCGCCGCCAGCAGCTGGCTCCATTTTCAGCCAGCCCGCGGCAAGCAATGCGCCCAGTTTTAGCAACCTGGCTTTGGACAAGCCCAAGCCCGCGCCCGCTGCGCTTGCGCTTGCGCCTGCACAGCAACCAGCTGCAACAATAACGACGTCGGCAGCAGCCGCTGCTGCCGCAGCTCCCAGCAAGCCCAGCGGCAACAACCAACCGCTTTACACAGTGCCGCCCACCTTCACGCCCGCTGTGTCCGCTCCAGCCGCTGCTCCCGCTCCCCCTTCTGCCGCGAAGCCAACTGGCGAGGTGGACGACGTCATTGCGGAGATCATGAATGTGCAGATCAGCGCATTCAGCGACCAAATCGAACAGCAGAAACAACAGACCCAAGCGCTGCTCTCACAGGTGAGTTCTCATGGCTGCAAGCCAAAAAACAAGTAGGGACGGGTGTAACCGATTGTGCCATACTTGTTACCAGTATAGTAACAGCTTGAAATAGTCGAAAAAGAGTATTATTATTTTAATTTTGGAAAAACAATATATCATTTTCAATATATCATTCTGCTTAATCTTTAGAAGTCAGCAGAAATTTGGTGACTAGCTCTGAAATTTAGGGAAATATGGTTTTCGCGGTTTTACCCCTTGGAGATAAGACAAAGTTAATTTTTTTGTGGTTAAAATTTTCCAAAATACCAAATTTGTTTCGGATTTAGTTTCGGCTGAGTTTTTGAGTAACAGGTTCGATCCAAAGTTCGGCTTATGATTTGAAAAATATTAACTTTCCTTTGTTTTTATCAGCGATATCAAATATAGTTTTAATGCTGTAATTCCCTCGCAGATCGAGTCGCCCGCCTCCATTAAGTACTATGCCAAGCGCCTGGAGGATTTGCAGGAGCTCAACGAACAGGCCAACGATGTGGACTTCGAGCTGGATGTGCAGGGCCTGCGTCACGCCCTGAGCGAAGCCTACGCCATGATGGCCGAGTGCCGTGCCAAACTGGAGGTCTACAGGAAGCCGGAGTAAGTGTTGTCAAGTGATGGACTACTTAGGGAATAGGCTGGGCTAAGCGGGACTCTTTAGTTTTGGCTATATAAAGTAGATTGATGGGCAGCTCTTAGCTTCAGTTGAAGTAGCTGGACGTATCTCTGAAAGAGAAATTTATGTGCTCGACTGAACTGATTTCCGGAAAATTTTGTTCTTCAAAATTTAGAAATGCAAATGTATATTTTTAATCGATTGTGGTTGTCACAATAAGTATAAAAAACATCTTTAAGACCGATTCTGAGGGGGTTAAATTTATGACAAAAAATCATACAAAAATTGACAAAAATGTTGATATGTAAAGCCAGATTTTTTATATTGTGGGAGATATTCAGCTTTTATCGATTTGCGATTTGAGGTGTACCGATGTGTTATTAATCTGCAAGTGGGGGTAGCAGATAGCTACAAGTATATATGCAAAATATGTATCTATTTTATCTAACTGTAAGTAATTAATTTAATTGTAAACGCTGCTAGTTTAAAGTAGTCTAATATTTCTTTTTCTCTTTTCCCTTGCAGCATTACCCGCCTGATGACCTCCACGAACTTCGATGCCGCCGGTCGCCGTCTGCTGTCGCGCCTGCAGAGCTATGTGGCCGCCAACGAGGCGCAGCTGCAGCTGGCGCAGCAGCAGATTGACGCCCAGTGGGAGCAGTTTCAGGACGTGCTGCGCCGCAACTCCAAGTCCAAGATGCACATGCCCTGCCTGGAGGGCATCTATCAGCGCCTGACGCGCCTGCAAAACCTCACCTCCGATCAGCGCATGGCGCAGAACAGCATCAAGGCGAAGCTCAAGGAACGCGGCCTGCTCCAGTCCGCCCTGCTCAACCAGGAGTCCAGTCGCAGTCGCAACAATGAGGCGTGAGTACACATATATACACTTGATTCTCTTTTTACACGATAGACACCTACTCAAAAACTTCGAGCAAAAAAAAGATATCGGCTAAATGGAAAAATAGTAGATTGGTTAAAATTTATTTAATATTGTTAAAGCAATATTTCGAATTTTTATTAGAGCTTCAATTGGAATTCATTTTCTAATCATTAAAATCGGTTAACTTTTGACAAAGTTATGACAGTTTAAAAAGTTAATCCGATAGGTCTTTACATGTTAAAGTTTTTAAATTTATTGACAGCAAATTTGAAACATAAAAAAATAGAATTCATGTAAAGTTTTTAAGTGAAGTTAAATCTGTAAAAACCTCACCATAATAATTTGTAATGTAAGATATTTTTCAGAAGGCAGCGAAACGTTACAAAACAATAAATAATAAATAAAAAATCTTGAACACGTGCTATATCAAAACCGTGTAAAAAAAGAATTAGGTATACATATATATATATATATATATGGAAATTGATTCTCTAATCTGTTCTTTCGCCCCGCAGCGTGGACACCTTGGCGGACTCCATACTCTCGATGAGCCTCAACCAAATGGTGGACACGAATCGCGCCAAGCTGTCGCAGCACAAATTGCAGAGCATTCGCCAGCTGCTGCAGCAGCACAAGGTGCACACAATCAGTCCACAGCGACCGGATCGGGTTGGCCTCAACTCCGAGGTCATCATGAAGATCCGGCAAAAGGCGGCGCTCAAGCAGAAGAAGACGGCAGCCGAGGCAGCGACTGCAGCAGCAGCAGCAGCAACAGCAGCAGCAGCAGCAGCTGCTGCAACAGCAGCAACTGTTGCTGCTGCCAAGCCCGCCGTGGCCCACAAGGCCACCCAGGCAGCTGCGGCGCCCGCCCCGCTGGCCAAGCCCACCGCCTCCAAGCCCGCCGCACCTGTGGCCGCTGCGGAGAAGACTCCCAGTTTGCCCATCGCATCAGCGGCGCCCGCTCCAGCGCCAGCGCCCTTCAGCTTCAGCCAGAGCAGTCCGTTTGTGAAGACCACGGCGGCCACGGTGACCACGACGACGCTCAGCGCCGGCGAGGCCAAGCCCACGACGTCGCTGTTCAGCTTTGGCGGCTCGAAGCCCATGCTGCCCAAGCCGCAGATGGGCGCAACGCCTGCGCCCAATCTCTTTGCAGGCTTCGGCAATGCTGCAGCAGACGCGGCTCCCAAGCCCAAAGCAGCGCCGGAACCAGCCGTAGTTGTCAAGCCTGTGGAGCCCAAAAAGGAGCCGACTGCCGCGGTGGATCTGACAGCAGCTGCCGCTGAGCCCGCCATCAAAGTGGAGCCCGCTGCCAAGGCCTTCAGCTTCGCCAGCTTCGGCAGCAACGCGGGCAGCAGCATCGGCGGCGGCAGCGCCTCCTTCAGCTTTGCCGGCTTCGGCGCCTCGCTGGGCAACACGCCGGCGTCCGCATCGCCCTTTGCAGTGCCCGCAGCGGCTGCTCCCACTGCTGCTCCAGCTCCAGCTCCAGCTCCCGCAGTTGCTCCTGCTCCAGCTCCTGCACCAGCTCCAGCTCCGGCTCCAACTCCAGTTCCTACTGTCGCTCCTCCTCCTGCTCCTGCTACTCCCACAGTTGCTGCCAGCGCGGAGCCCATCATCAGCGGCAGCAGCGCCGACACGACCAGCATCAGCAGCTTGAGCAGCGTGACCAGCACCATCAGCACCACCTCCTCCGCCGTCTCCAGCACCCTGAGCACCGCCTCCTCCGGCGTCGCCGGCAGCGGCACCTCGACCAGCAGCAGCGCGACCAGCATCGCTGCGCCCGCCGTCGACAATCTCTTCGGCTCCATCAACATTTGCAAGCCGCAGACCAAGGACAGCGCAGGTCAGCATTTGATGCACTGCATCCGGTGGCTTTTTAATCATTGTACTTGTTCGCAAGGCTTGTCCGTCCGTTTGGAGACTTGGAATTTATACTTTATACGCGTCAGATAAAATTTGAAGATTTTTTGACTACGCCCACTGGGGGCGTGGAATATGGATAAAATCTATATATCTTCCTCAGTTTTAAAGCTAGATGCACCAAATTTATATACAGAAATTACTGATGACTTCATTTAAAAATTGCAGAGATTTTTTGGTTACGCCCGTTGGGGGCGTGGCAAATTGATGTAATCCATATATCTGCCTCGGTTTTACAGCTAGATACATCAAATATTTGTAGATAGATTACTGATGACCTGCTCTACATATAGCACAGGAAATGTTTTGGTTACGCCCATGGGGGGCGTGGCAAATTGCTGTAATCCATATATCTCCCTCGGTTTTACAGCTAGATGCACCAAATTTATGTAGACAAATTACCGATGACCTCCTTAAATATCGCACAAAAAATTGTTGGATACACCTACTGTGGGCGTGGGGCAGGTAAACCGCGAAAATCCATCTCTTCTAAAATTTTAGAGCAGACCACCTCGTCTATAGAACTGAAATGATCTTTTTTTTTTTTTAAAATAATAAGACCCTTTTCGACTGTTTTATTGTAAACGAGTATTGCGCAGTCGGTTACAGCCGACTGCAAGGTTCCCACTGGATTTATATCGTTGTTATTCACAGCTGCCCCAGCGGCCAACATCTTTGGCGGCTTTGGCCAAAGCGCCGCCACCACTTTTCCACCTTTGGCTGCAATCGGCGATCCTGGCAAGAGTTTGTTTGGCAACAGCAGCAGCATCAGCAGCACGACAACAACAGTGACAGCAGCAGTAACAACAGCAGCGGCAACACCTGCAACAGCAACAGCAACTGCAGCAGCAACGGCAGCAGCACCTGCAGCAGCAACAACACCAGCAGCAGCCGCTACACCAACAATTGCTCCCGCAGCAGCAGCAGCAACAACAATTGCGCCCGCAGCAGCAACCACAGCCCCCCTGGCGCCCACCGCCGGCGTTGCCGCCGCGCCCGGCAGCAGCTTCTCCTTCTCAAACGCGTTTAGCAGCCTGAGCACGGCCGGTGCCACGCCCCCTGGCACGCTGACAGCCACCAACTCCGCCCCGGCCATGACGGGCAATGCAGCAGCGGGCTCCATTTTCGGCTCGAGCAATGCATTCAGTAGTCCATTTGGAGCAGCCACGCCCACGGCGACGGCCACGCCCGCGCCCACCGGCAACATCTTCGGCAATGTGCCCAAGCCGGAGGCGAGCGTCTTTGGCGCTGCCTCGGCGTCTGCACCACCCAGTGGTCTGTTTGCCGCAGCCGCAGCTGCCACCAGCGCCAGCCCCTCGCCCTTTGGCAGTCCGTCTGCCACGCCCGCTGCCGCTGCCGCTGCCAGTTCCGGCGGCAACATCTTTGGCCAGGCAGCGGCTATAAAGCCCAGCGGCTTCGGTTCGCCTGCCGCCGCTGGTGGCTCCATTTTCGGTGGTGCTGCCAATGGCGGCGCCGCAGCCTCGCCCTTCGGTGGCGGCTCCATTTTCGGTGGCGGCAGCAGCGCGCAGAGTTCGCCGGCCGCTGCGCCCGCCGGCAACATTTTTGGCCAGAGCGTGTTTGGCGGCAATTTGTTTGGCAACGCCAGCGCCACGCAACCACAGACATCAGCCTTTGGTGGTGGCTCCATCTTTGGTGGCGCTGCGAGCAGCGGCTCCACAGCTGCCTCAGGCGGCTCGATCTTTGGCGGCGGCGGCGGCGGCGGCGGTGGCGCCTTTGGCCAAACAGCGGCCTCGCCGGGCGGCTTTGGCAGCGGCTTTGCCCAGAGCGGCGCCTCGGTGGCTCAGACTGGTTTCGGCTCGCCGCAGCAGCCGCAGCAGCAGGCACAGTCGCCGGGTGGTGCCTTTGGCGGCAAGCCCGTGTTCGGCGGCACTCCCGCTTTCGGCGCCAGTCCCACATTCGGTGGTGCGCCCACATTCGGCAGTCCCAAGGGCTTCGGCTCGTTTGGCGGCAGTCCCGGCGTCGTTGCACCGCCGGCCTTTGGTGCACCCGCCAAGCCGGCAGAGGGCAACATCTTTGAGACACTCGGCGGCACCGACACAGGCCTCTCCTTCGGCAACCTGGCCCAGACTGGCAACAGCAATGCCCAGAAGTCCAGCTACGGCGGGTGAGTTAACGCTCCTCATCGAAATTGTGTTCTTTTATGGTTTTTCTCTCTTTTTATCTGCAGCTCCTCCTTTATGACCTATCGCTAAGCATGTTTGTTTCTCTTCGTTGAATGAATAAATGTAAATTAAGTTGAATAAATTCGATTATCTATAAATGTAAATGATTGTGTGTTTTATACTGATAATTAGGCCCTTCAATAATGTGAGTTCAAGTGATGCAATCCTGAATGGCTTAAAAATGCCTTATACACACTTCCTTGATTTTATCAAAATTGTATAGATTTTCAAAATGAATACCAATAAGCAGGACTTATTTTAAGGGTGGTTTTGAAAATAAAATATTTTGTTTAATATGAGGATATTATAAGAGCTTTACAGCTTTACTTTTACAAACTTGCAAATATATATTAAGATAAGGGCTGTCGTGGTTTAAGCTCCAAAATATACGTATACGCCATTGGACACAGATTTGTATATAGACCCTGCTATTGGTTGGCACTTATATCGGATATTAATTTTCTTATGAGTTTAAAACGTTTTTTTTATCCAAGTCAATTTGGCATGAAACAATTTATAAAATTTCATGCACTTAAGATTGATTTCATTTAAATGTATTATATTTTAATTTACTGCTTACCCATTTTAAATATAACAGACAATAAATGAAACAGACGGCAGCCGAGGCAGCGACTGCAGCAGCAGCAACTGCAACAGCAGCAGCAGCAACTGCAACAGCAGCAGCAGCAGCAGCAGCTGCAACAGCAGCAACTGTTGCTGCTGCCAAGCCCGCCGTGGCCCACAAGGCCACCCAGGCAGCTGCGGCGCCCGCCCCGCTGGCCAAGCCCACCGCCTCCAAGCCCGCCGCACCTGTGGCCGCTGCGGAGAAGACTCCCAGTTTGCCCATCGCATCAGCGGCGCCCGCTCCAGCGCCAGCGCCCTTCAGCTTCAGCCAGAGCAGTCCGTTTGTGAAGACCACGGCGGCCACGGTGACCACGACGACGCTCAGCGCCGGCGAGGCCAAGCCCACGACGTCGCTGTTCAGCTTTGGCGGCTCGAAGCCCATGCTGCCCAAGCCGCAGATGGGCGCAACGCCTGCGCCCAATCTCTTTGCAGGCTTCGGCAATGCTGCAGCAGACGCGGCTCCCAAGCCCAAAGCAGCGCCGGAACCGGCCGCAGTTGTCAAGCCTGTGGAGCCCAAAAAGGAGCCGCCTGCCGCGGTGGATCTGACAGCAGCTGCCGCTGAGCCCGCCATCAAAGTGGAGCCCGCTGCCAAGGCCTTCAGCTTCGCCAGCTTCGGTAGCAACGCGGGCAGCAGCATCGGCGACGGCAGCGCCACCTTCAGCTTCGCCGGCTTCGGCGCCTCGCTGGGCAACACGCCGGCGTCCGCATCGCCCTTTGCAGTGCCCGCAGCGGCTGCTCCCACTGCTGCTCCAGCTCTAGCTCCCGCAGCTGCTCCTGCTCCAGCTCCTGCTCCAGCTCCTGCACCAGCTCCTGCACCAGCTCCAACTCCAGCTCCTACTGTCGCTCCTCCTCCTGCTCCTGCTACTCCCACAGTTGCTGCCAGCGCGGAGCCCATCATCAGCGGCAGCAGCGCCGACACGACCAGCATCAGCAGCTTGAGCAGCGTGACCAGCACCATCAGCACCACCTCCTCCGCCGTCTCCAGCACCCTGAGCACCGCTTCCTCCGGCGTCGCCGGCAGCGGCACCTCGACCAGCAGCAGCGCGACCAGCATCGCTGCGCCCGCCGTCGACAATCTCTTCGGCTCCATCAACATTTGCAAGCCGCAGACCAAGGACAGCGCAGGTCAGCATTTGATGCACTGCATCCGGTGGCTTTTTAATCATTGTACTTGTTCGCAAGGCTTGTCCGTCCGTTTGGAGACTTGGAATTTATACTTTATACGCGTCAGATAAAGTTTGATTTTTTGACTACGCCCACTGGGGGCGTGGAATATGGATAAAATCTATATATCTTCCTCAGTTTTAAAGCTAGATCCACCAAATTTATATAGAGAAATTACTGATGACTTCATTTAAAAATTGCAGAGATTTTTTGGTAACGCCCATGGGGGGCGTGGCAAATTGATAAAATCCACATATCTCCCTGGGTTTTACAGCTAGATACATCAAATATTTGCAGATAGATTACTGATGACCTCCTCTAAACATAGCACAGGAAATGTTTTGGTTACGCCCATGGGGGGCGTGGCAAATTGATGTAATCCATATATCTCCCTCGGTTTTACAGCTAGATGCACCAAATTTATGTAGACAAATGACCTCATGACCCATGACTTCCTTTAAATATCGCACAAAAAATTGTTGGATACACCCACTGTGGGCGTGGGTCGGGTAAACCGCGAAAATCCATCTCTTCTAAAATTTTAGAGCAGACCACCTCGTCTATAGAACTGAAATGATCTTTTTTTTTTTTTAAATAACACGACCCTTTTCGACTGTTTTATTGTGAACGAGTATTGCGCAGTCGGTTACAGCCGACTGCAAGGTTCCCACTGGATTTATATCGTTGTTATTCACAGCTGCCCCAGCGGCCAACATCTTTGGCGGCTTTGGCCAAAGCGCCGCCACCACTTTTCCACCTTTGGCTGCAATCGGCGATCCTGGCAAGAGTTTGTTTGGCAACAGCAGCAGCATCAGCAGCACGACAACAACAGTGACAGCAGCAGTAACAACAGCAGCGGCAACACCTGCAACAGCAACAGCAACTGCAGCAGCAACGGCAGCAGCACCTGCAGCAGCAACAACACCAGCAGCAGCCGCTACACCAACAATTGCTCCCGCAGCAGCAGCAGCAACAACAATTGCGCCCGCAGCAGCAACCACAGCCCCCCTGGCGCCCACCGCCGGCGTTGCCGCCGCGCCCGGCAGCAGCTTCTCCTTCTCAAACGCGTTTAGCAGCCTGAGCACGGCCGGTGCCACGCCCCCTGGCACGCTGACAGCCACCAACTCCGCCCCGGCCATGACGGGCAATGCAGCAGCGGGCTCCATTTTCGGCTCGAGCAATGCATTCAGTAGTCCATTTGGAGCAGCCACGCCCACGGCGACGGCCACGCCCGCGCCCACCGGCAACATCTTCGGCAATGTGCCCAAGCCGGAGGCGAGCGTCTTTGGCGCTGCCTCGGCGTCTGCACCACCCAGTGGTCTGTTTGCCGCAGCCGCAGCTGCCACCAGCGCCAGCCCCTCGCCCTTTGGCAGTCCGTCTGCCACGCCCGCTGCCGCTGCCGCTGCCAGTTCCGGCGGCAACATCTTTGGCCAGGCAGCGGCTATAAAGCCCAGCGGCTTCGGTTCGCCTGCCGCCGCTGGTGGCTCCATTTTCGGTGGTGCTGCCAATGGCGGCGCCGCAGCCTCGCCCTTCGGTGGCGGCTCCATTTTCGGTGGCGGCAGCAGCGCGCAGAGTTCGCCGGCCGCCGCGCCCGCCGGCAACATTTTTGGCCAGAGCGTGTTTGGCGGCAATTTGTTTGGCAACGCCAGCGCCACGCAACCACAGACATCAGCCTTTGGTGGTGGCTCCATCTTTGGTGGCGCTGCGAGCAGCGGCTCCACAGCTGCCTCAGGCGGCTCGATCTTTGGCGGCGGCGGCGGCGGCGGCGGTGGCGCCTTTGGCCAAACAGCGGCCTCGCCGGGCGGCTTTGGCAGCGGCTTTGCCCAGAGCGGCGCCTCGGTGGCTCAGACTGGTTTCGGCTCGCCGCAGCAGCCGCAGCAGCAGGCACAGTCGCCGGGTGGTGCCTTTGGCGGCAAGCCCGTGTTCGGCGGCACTCCCGCTTTCGGCGCCAGTCCCACATTCGGTGGTGCGCCCACATTCGGCAGTCCCAAGGGCTTCGGCTCGTTTGGCGGCAGTCCCGGCGTCGTTGCACCGCCGGCCTTTGGTGCACCCGCCAAGCCGGCAGAGGGCAACATCTTTGAGACACTCGGCGGCACCGACACAGGCCTCTCCTTCGGCAACCTGGCCCAGACTGGCAACAGCAATGCCCAGAAGTCCAGCTACGGCGGGTGAGTTAACGCTCCTCATCGAAATTGTGTTCTTTTATGGTTTTTCTCTCTTTTTATCTGCAGCTCCTCCTTTATGACCTATCGCTAAGCATGTTTGTTTCTCTTCGTTGAATGAATAAATGTAAATTAAGTTGAATAAATTCGATTATCTATAAATGTAAATGATTGTGTGTTTTATACTGATAATTAGGCCCTTCAATAATGTGAGTTCAAGTGATGCAATCCTGAATGGCTTAAAAATGCCTTATACACACTTCCTTGATTTTATCAAAATTGTATAGATTTTCAAAATGAATACCAATAAGCAGGACTTATTTTAAGGGTGGTTTTGAAAATAAAATATTTTGTTTAATATGAGGATAGTAGAAGAGCTTTACAGCTTTACTTTTACAAACTTGCAAATATATATTAAGATAAGGGCTGTCGTGGTTTAAGCCCCAAAATATACCTGTACGTCACTGGACACAGATATGTATATAGACTCTGGTATTGGTTTGGCATTTATATCGGATATTAATTTTTTATGAGTTTAAAACGTTTC
Source organism: Drosophila sordidula (assembly GCA_035047465.1). Taxonomy (NCBI): domain Eukaryota; kingdom Metazoa; phylum Arthropoda; class Insecta; order Diptera; family Drosophilidae; genus Drosophila; species Drosophila sordidula. Next base: position 1,182,142 of record JAWNPQ010000290.1, read on the forward strand.
TTTTATCCAAGTCAGTTTGGCATGAAACAATTTATAAAATTTCATAGTTTGCACTTAAGATTGATTTAACTTTTATGTATTATATTTTAATTTACTGCTTACCCATTTTAAATATAACAGACAATAAATGAAACACTTCCCAGCTTTGAACATATTTATCATTTTTATTATCAAATAAATATTACACACAGAGAAATCAAAGCATTGCCTTTAATGTAATGCCAAAAATGTTCGATTTTGTTTAATTTGTTTGTTTAATATTAGCCGTTAGCAATTTTGGATACTTGACTCTTGGCTAAATCAGGAAAACAATAATAATGATAGTAATAGTAATAATAAAAACTGATCGTTAACGTTTAGCAACAGCTATTACACATTATATTTTCAATTGGTTATACATATACAATAATATGCATATAATTAGTGCGCATAGTTATACATTAATAAAAATATATATAATATATATTCATATATGGTATGTATACATAAAAGACACAACTAAATAAAAATGCAGACGAAAAAAGGCGTACGTGTACGGTTTACATATAAAGTATATATCGCATATAGTATATACTATATATAGCATATAAATAGTGAAAAATAGTCAAAAACATTTTACATATACATATAGAGTTATACATACATACAGCATACATATATATATATATAGATTAGTATAAATAATTGTTTTATATATATATATATTTATAGGTTTAGGTTTTAAATGCAATTCGTTTTTTTTTTGTTTCTTTCGTATTTTTTTATAATATTTCATTAGGTCTAACTTAGGTTGGTAATTGTTAATTGTTAGAGATTTACATGCGACTACCCAGCTTAGATGTTTGTTATCCGATTTATGTTTAGGATTTAATTAGTTTGTTTGCTTCTCGTTTTTTAAAATGTTAGTTACGTTTAGCACACATTTAGTTTAGTTACCGTTATTATTTACTTTATTATTATGTTTTGTTTAATTAATTTATATTATTTGTAAACTAATGCTAGAAAAACACTGCAACAATTGTTGAAAATTCGTTAAGCTTTTTGTTCTTTTGTTTTTGTTTGCTTATTGTAGTTGTTGTTGTTCTTTGTTGTTAGTTTCGTTTTTGTTGTTGAGCAACTTTGTAAACTTAAACAGAATTTCGTTAAGCACGCTTATTATTATTATCGTTTTTTACTCGTTTCTTTGAGTGTACGGCGCGTTTAAAACGACCGTTACAAGTTGTGGTGTGCAGCTGTTTCGTTTTATCGTGTTATCGTTAATCGTTATCGTTATCGTTTTTTAAATCTTTAAACAACTGTATTCTATCTACAAAAGGAATCTGTTACTACATTCAATTCTCTTTGACGGGGCGCAGACGGGGGGAATGTTCTCTTTAATATCTTCATACTCTTTCTTTGTTTTCGTTTCTTGCTGTTGGGGAGGGGCACAAATGTTTGTGGGCGTGCGTTGGCGGTGTGGGCGTGGCACATGCAATGACTTGCTTAAAGCTTATACACTTAACTGTGTCTGTTGTGTGTGTGTGTGTGTGTGCTGTGCTGTGTATGAATGTCTTTGAAATTTATATAAAAAGTGGAGAAAAGGATTTGAAAATTTGAAAACGAGTTGGAGAAGGGTAAAAAAGGAGGAGAATTTTCGTAATATTTTTTTGTTTTCGTTTTTGGCAGGGGCTACAGTTGCGTTCATATACATATAGTCGTATGGTTCAGTTATAGTGTGCTTTTATATGTACATCGCCTGGGTAGCTTGCTAGTAAGTATATATATAGTATATATATTTTATATAAAGAAGCGGAAATGTACGAGAAAGTTAGGGAATAGCTAAAGCAGGGCCGCTCCTTGTTACATAAAATAGAGTTTATATAAATATTAGTTGTAGATATATGCGTCTGTTTATATATGTGTGTGTGTATATAGAGAATAGAGCTGGAAAACGTGAATTGGATTTTTTAGTAATTTTTTAAATTTGGAGTAATTGTGAAAACTCAACAGGAGGTCTGTAATACTGAACACAACTGTTAATGTGACGTTAACAGTGCGATGTTAACAGAGGGTCTGTAATGTCGAGCGCAACTATTAAAGTTAACGTTAGAAAACAAACTGATAATGTGACGTTTACCCGTAAACGCTAACAGAAGGTTGATAATACTTGAATCAGCTGTTAAATTTACGTTAACAGAATCTGTGTCATGGTAACAGTAGCTGTAAATGTGACATTTACGGATAAAATTTAATTTCATTTCATTTAACAGAATATCGGACATATTTAAAAAAAATCGTTTTTGTGACAGTTACAGTGCGTCTTTAATAGAAAGTCTGTAAAATTTAAGTAAACAGTCAGTCAACTGTTAAAGTGACGTTAACAGAGTGGGCTTTATACTTAAAGCATCACATTTTAACTGTGTGAAGTTAATAGTATATCTGTTAAAGTGAAAGCAGCTGTTAAAGTGACGTTAACAGAATGTAAATATGCTTAATAAAGCAGTTAGTGTGATGTAGGTCAATGGAAATTAAGCGGACGACAGTTTTCCAGCTCTACTTAATAGAGAGTATATATATGTGTATATATAAATATGGCATGTGAGTATATATATATATATATATTTGTATGTATGGGGAGGCCATATAATGAGCAGTAGTAGTAGTAGTAAGTGGGGTGAAAAGTGTGTTGCCTCCTGTTTGCTAGTAGTAGTTTCTCGAGTTCGCGAAGTAGATCATAATGACAATGACAACGTAGTGATGACGACGATGATGCTGTTGGCGAGGCAGGTGCGAGTTGAGGATTTGTTGGACGCGGGGTGGGGAATTGGGAAGGTATTCGAGATGCGTGTCGAATACCCGTTGTTGTACTACCAGTGCATCAGACGCAGCTGATCGAGAATGCGCTGCTTGAAGAAGGTGCCGAGCATGCCGAAGACCGTGGACACGGCCGCAATCCCCATCATGACCTGCATGACGCAATGTATGCCGGACAGCTCCTCCTCGGTTTGCTTGTGCCGATGCCGCGTCCGATGGTGCCGCCGACCGCCCAGTCCGCCGTTCTCGTGCAGGCGCTGCAAGCGCTCCATGTCCTCATCGAACTGCGGTATGATCGCCAAGTTGATCACCTCCGTCTTGGACAGCAGCTGCTCGTTGGCGATCGTGTGCGCCTCGGTGTCGCCGCCCTTGCCGGTGGCCTCGTTGTGCTCCCGCTCCCGCTCCCGCTGCTGCTCCAGCTCGCGCACGCGCGATCTCTCGTCCAGCATGGTGTTGTCGCGACTGAAGTCGAAGTCGCGGGCGCCGGGCAGCTGCTGGGCCGGCGGCACCTGCTGCTTGCTGGTGGGATACTCGGCGAGATTGACCTTGGTGAGGAAGTGGAGACCGCCGCCGCCGCCGCTCGGCTTCTGCTCGGCCTGGGCGAGCAGCGAGCGCGGCGTGGCCTCGGTGGCGCCCAACGTGGGCAGCTGATCGCGCACGCGCGTCTCCTGGAACTGATTCTTCTTGATGCCCAGCACCTCGGACAGCGGCCGATTGATCATCGGCAGCAGCGAATCGGACGTCGGCCGTATTATGAAGCTGCCACCGTTGGCCGCATTTTCGGGCGGCTCCAGGATCTCCGGCTGCAGCGGCTTGGGCGTGACAGCCGGCGCCGCAGCCGGCGCGGGCTTATCGCCGGCGCTCTCATCCTCGCTGTCCGTGTAGGCCGAATCATCGGAGGAGTCGTCCGAGCTGTCCTCGTTGGGCGCCGGCGCTTTGGCGGCGAACTTGTGCGTCAGGTTGCGTATGGGCTCGTACTTGGAGCTCTCCGAATCACCGCGATAAAGCAGCGCCACCTTGCCATCGGGTGTTAGTACGGGCGTTATTTTCGGATGTGGCGATGGAAAACGATGACTGCTCTCCGGATCCGGTGACAACGCATCGAAGTCGGTGAACTGTGTCGCTGGCTTCTGCTGTGCCTGCTGGTCCAGTTTCGAATTGTGATGCTGCTGCTGCTGCTGATGCTGCTGATCGCCAGCGGCATCGGTGGGCGTCTGCTGGTAGACGATGCCCACCTTGCCCAGCGGCGTCGATATTATCTTGATCGCATCGTTGCCGTTCTTGCGGAAATAGTGATTGGCGCTCTTCGAGCGCTGCGCGGCATAGAAGCCAGCGCCGTCGGCATTGTCAGCGTATTCATCATCGACGCCGTCATCGTTGTCCTCGCCATCCTCGTCATCGTTAGCAAAATGGCCGCTGCTCTCGCGCAGATCAATCGCAGTGCTCGGCACGGCCAGCGCCGGCTCCTGCGGCTGGCTCTCCGTCAGCAGCTTCTTGCGTATGTTCTCCAGCTGCAGCTGCCGGTAGCTGTGATTGGGCCGGAAGCGCGCCTTGTAGTTGGCGCCGGCGCCGCTGCCCTCCTCATTGACAAAGTGCTCCTCGTCGGCACGCGGACGCGTTGTCCGCGGTCGCTCCAAGGCCAGACGTTCGTCGTCCTCGTCGTAGCCCATGTCCTCCTCCTCCTCCTCCTGCTGCTGCTGCTGCTGCTGTTGTGCGGCGGCGGAGACGAGGCTCTTGGGATCGGGCAGCTGCTCGGGCTCCTCATCATCATCCTCGTCTTCTTGATCTGCAAATAAGCTCGTCTCCTCGTCCAAACCATCATCATCATCATCATCATCATCTTCATCTTCATCGTCGTCGTCATAGAGATCCGCTTGCATGCGCTCTGTATCTGTTTCTATGTCCTCCATTGCATAGTCATCCTCATCCTCATCCTCTTCGTCACGCCCCTTGTCCACAGCAGCCACGCCCACCAGCTGCTGCCCCGTGCTATTAAATCTACTGCTATGCGGCTTAAAGCTAATGCTACTGCTACTATTACTACTACTACTATTATTATTATTATTATTATTATTATTATTATTATTAATGTTATTATTAGAATTATTATGGTTGTTATTGTTGTTATTATTGGTATTATAAGTTAAGTTTAATTGTGTTCCTAAACTAACATCTAAGCTGCTATTGCTTCTTATAAGCAATGGGGTAGTCGCATCTTTCAGTCAGTAGCATTTCTTGGTGCAGCCACATTTGCGCACAATATCCAAATTCTTGATGTATTTGCGATTATTGCTGCACACCATTCGCACCTGTGAAAAGGAGAGAGAAGGATAAAAACAGAGATCGTTAAAATACAAATTAACTATATAAAAGCTTCTTATATTCAAGCTAAACTGAACGTGGATAATCCAGTTTTCTCTGCAAGCTCCTGTTAAAGTTCATGGTAATTATTATTATTAAATATTATATTAATATAATAAAATAAGAAAACGTTTTCTATTTCTCTCGCATATATAAATTAATTTCAGAGTGTGTTAGTTATAAATAATAAAAATATTACAAAATTTCATAATGTGTGGCGGTGTTTTTTTTTAACAAATTGTTAAAAACTAATATTAAGTTTCATATCCATATATTCAAAATCTTTTCACTCTTTGCCACCAGTTCTGCAAAACGATAATTCAATGTTCATGTCAAATATTTAAAAGGCAGTAAAGGTACCTGATAAATACCTGATAAGTACCTGATAAATATATTGTTGTCAGTTAACAAGGAAATGAGCAACTATTAGTTTGACAACACAACAAAGTAAATGTTAAACTTCATACGAAATGTAGTTAACGAAAATTGGGAATATTAACTTTTGAGTAGTTAGGACTTTTTCATGCATCCTCTTTTCACTAGGTTTAAAAAATGTAATATCTATGTAGATCTTTATAACCCAAACTTTTGGATGCTTTTAACAAATAACTTGTATAGATATGATGTATCACCAGTGCAAAAAGCACTAATTAGTAAGTACATATTTCATGCATAGCAACGTCTCAAGTTTCTGTAAACATAACACTCTAAATACACCAGAGATGTTTTTAAATATTTTATATTTTGTATTCCTGGCTAGCACACTCACAAGTCAAAACCCATGCGAAAATCACATCTTAGGCATGACTTTTTCATGAACAGTATTTTTACCAGTTTTTAAAATTTAGTTTTATCTTTAAATCCATATCTTTAAAGAAACATTTGAGTGTTTTCTATCTCAATTATAGATATTTGAGTGCTTTTTTATAGGCCAAAACCCATGCGAAAATCACTGCGCTGGCATGAGTTTATCAGATCTATTTAGTTGATTTAAAAAGTAGGCTTCAATGAAAACACTTAAATCCCAATTTGATCGATTTTCAAGTGTTATTCTGTAGTTGAGAGCGTTGCAGTTCGAGGTGATTCTATAACCACTTCCCAGGGAATGGCTTTTCTCAGGCATGCCACGCTTTCATAAATAATGAGCTCATTTCTGACACTTACCTTGCGCCTCCGCACGATTTTGGCCGCACAGCATTGATTGCCGCAGCCGCCGACGCATTTGGCGTACTTCAGCGGCTGCCTCGAGCGGCAGTCGTTCTCCGTGTAATACTCACGCACCTGCTCCTTGCGACACGTTGCCGCGGCTGCAGTGAAAAAACAGAACGTGGAAATGCAATTAGTGAACCACCTTTGACGAGGCGGCGGCGACGGCCGGCTAATGAGATTTCACACACGCACACCCAGCACCCCACCAGCCCCCTGCCCCTCTAAATGTGTGAGATGAAATGTGTGATGTGTGTTGGATGTGGGTGTTGTGTGTGTGTGTGTGCGTGTGTGTGCGTGAGAAAGCAAATGAAGTTATGCAGCCTAGCCTAGCGGATGTGCGGGAAAGGGGTTTCCCCCCCATCAGGTTCAGGTGACAGAAAGTTGGCCGTGTCAAAGCTTGTATGCAAATTGGGTAAAAGCACAGCCCCCGTCTAAACTTTTCACTAGCATAACTTTATGCGAAACTTTATAATATACACTCGATTTACTAACTGCAGGAGGAAAGTGGCCTCAGGCTGCTCGCTTACAAGTCAATTCTACTAAGCTGCTATAATAGATACCTCAAATGTTTTGTTGAGCAGCCGAAAATCCTTTCTTAACTATTCCTTTCAGTTTACTGAAAGTTTGGAACCTTGCATAATTATTACTCTATATATTAATTAGCAAATAAATAAGACTGACTGGCTTGTAAAGTTAAAGTTAAATTTAGTATCGAAGTAGAACTTTTAGCTAACCCACGAGAATAAATTGGTATACGGTTTATAATTCCCAAATTGTTAAATGAATGAAATAGGGAAGGTTGAGTTTCGATAATTGAAAATGTAGATAATGAGGAATAGTCATTAAAATAAGTGCTAATTAAATAGACTGTATGCTAAAACTAAGGTTCGATTAGAGATAAACTCTGACGATTCCCACACAGCAAATGCATAGTCCTGATAAGTAATCAACTAGAACTGAGCACTACTAAAAACTAAATATGAGTAATAGGTTAGGTTGAGTTTGCAAACATTTGCTGGTAATAAGGAATAGACATTAATGAGTAAAACAGCTTTGTGCTAGTTTTATGCTTTAAGTAGAGATAAACTCTGATGATTCGTTAACTAATCAACTAAAACTGAGCCTTACAAAGGATTCAATTGAGGGCTTTGAATTTAAATGAATCCCCCCACGCCATCCGCTTTGGCTTTTGGTGATGAAATGTTCGAGTGTGAGAGATCGCAATATGTACCCGTGATTGTTGGGGGCTCTGTGCTGCCCTCACCTTGATCGCAGTAGCGTCCGCGCTGGCCGTGCTTGCACTTGCACTGATAGCCGTCCCTGGAGTTGGCATTGGGGACGCAGCGACTGCCGCGACGGCACTTGTGCTCCGCGCAGGGATCCACGGGCTCCTGGGGAGATTGAAACACGTGAGTTTAGTTAAAGTTTACATTCGAGATGTTGGCCGAGCTCACCTCCTTGATGTGCGGAGTCTCGTCCATGAAGTCCTGCTCATCGTCCTCCTCACCCTCGGCGGGCTCGCCCTCGAGCAGGGCGCAGCCCGGCGTGATTTTCTGCTGCCGCTGGGCGTTGCCGAAGTCGACCAGCTTGTGATTGATCCAGACCTCCTTCATGCAGCCCTTGAAGCTGGTCAGATTGCGTATTTGCCAGTTCTTGTAGGCCTGCTGGGCCGGCTCCACGGGCAGCCCGCCCAGGAACATGGGCGTGCTCAGCTTCAGATAGTCGTTGGAGCCCTCGTTGATGATCGATCTGGCCAGTCCGCGATCCACGCGCAGCGTAAAGTTCTTCTTAATAGCCAACAGTTCGACCGCGTGATATTTGCCATCGGCGACCATCTCGAAGCTGTACATGGTGGACACCGGATAGTTGCCCACGTCGTAGCTGACGCGGATGCGCCCGTTGAACAGCTCCACGGCGAGGTGGGCGTCCTGTCCGTCGTACATGAGGATGCCGTTCTGCTCGGCGCTGCTGAAGACAATGGTCACATTCGCCTCGGGCCGGGTGCGCAGCGGTTCCAGCTCGACAAACGAATTGTTGTGGACGAAACTAATGCTGGTCAGGTACTCGCACCACTTGCCCGTATAGCCCGGATGGCATTTGCACAGATAGTCGGAGCCGGCGGCGTTCGGCTGGAAGCAGACGCCGTGCTTGCACTCGTGATTCTGGCACGGCGATGTCTGCGGATACATCATCGAGATCATGTTGTGGCCCTCGCAGTACTTGCCCGTAAAGTCATCCGGACAGCGGCAGACGTAATCGTTGATGCCATCGACACAGGTGCCGCCATTCTGGCACATATGATTCTGGCAATCGTCGATGTTGTCCGTGCAATTGATGCCATGGAATCCGGCCAGGCACTCGCAGCTGTAGTGGCTAAAATGATCCAGACACTTGGCCCCGTTCGCACACGGATTGAACTCCTGGCTGCAGAACTGAATCTTCGTGTCGCACCACTCGCCCGAGAAGCCCGGCTGACAGGCGCACCGATACGACTGGACGCCATCGATGCAGGTGGCATTGTTCTGGCAGCGTATCTCCTCGCCCAGGCAGTCGTCGATGTTCGTCTCGCAGCGGGCGCCCGTATAGCCGGGCGCGCACTGGCAGCTGAAGCGACCCTCCTCGAGAACGGTGCAGGTGGCGTTGTTGCGACAGGGATTGCCGTAGCAGGCGTCGATCATGAACTCGCAGTGGCGGCCGTGGTACCCCGGCTGGCAGAGGCACTGATAGTCGCGCTGGGGCAGCGCCAGGCACTGGGCCTTGTTCTGGCAGGGCTGCTCGTAGCAGGCGTTGCACTTGGCGAGGATCTCGTTGCGCACCTTGCCGCGACAGGCGAAATTCGACGAGGGCGTCGACAGTATCAGCTTGTCCTTCATGTGCTCCGGCTCCGCGCAGCGCGCAATGCCCGGCTCCACGTAGTCCAGCTTGATCCAGTCCGAGAACCATTTTAGCGAACAGTCGCAGTACAAGGGATTGCTGCCCAGCGCACTGCACAAATTGGGTAAATTGGGTTCAATAAACGTTAACGAGAGTTGGAATTTCATTTGCTACTCACATGTGTGTCAGCGACTTGAGATCCTCGAAGGAGCCCTCCGGCAGCATGGATATCCGATTGCCGTGCAGGGAGAGCACGCGCAGATTATTGAGGCCGGACAACGCATGCCGCTGCAGACACTGCAGCTTATTGTACGATATGATGCTGCAAAAGAAGGCCAAAAACGTATGAAGAAGCAGCCCAAAATGAAAACGTTTACCAAATTGCAGACACATGCGGCACACACATCGACGACGATGAAGAAATGAAAGTAATTGCAAAACGTTTTTAACCAGCCACAGCAAATTGAAAAGAAATGCTCCCAGAATGCGAAAGTCAGCAATGCTCGACTGCTGAGATACCCTGTAGCGAGCTATATTGAATTGTTTTCCATTTCTTGGAAACTTGGAATTTTAGATTTATTTAAAAAATTCGTAATAATTAAGATTTAAAGTTGCTATTATTATAGTCATTTTCTTCTTTAACAGCTAGCATTAAGTATTTGTCACTGATCATTATTGTTTCTTGAGAATTTTTTAATAGTTTGTTGTATGCGATTATTTACGAATTTTGTTAAGGGAAAATTGAATAAAATCACATACAACAAAATATTTGAAATTGTTGGTGAAAGTTTTTTCAATAATCCTTTTTGACTGAACTTTATAAACACATTTGTAAACTCAAATAAACGCACAAACGAATTGATTTAAGTACAATTGTAAGTAAATATATATTTTATATATTTATATACCACATTCTCATATAAACCAAATATCAAGCCCAAACCAACTTTTTAAAATAAATTATAATTTATATGATTATAATTTTTGTTGAGTTTTTGAAGCTTTGGGTATGAAAAACTATATCAAAATAAATATTTTAGTTAATAAAAATATTTAGTTAATGCCGCACATTATACTGCATATTTATAATGAAATACATTTTAAAATCTGATATATTCCATAAGTTTAATACTGTCTAATACTGTATATATTAAAATATAATTAAAACTGTCCCAATACTCTATACCGAATATTTTCAGAAACTGTAATGTGGCTCACTTCCAGAAATTGTATAAAATTCCTAACTGCAAACTTTTATATATATAAAAAAATAATCAGAAAGTTAATATTTATTTTGTATTAAAAATAAATAAATATATAGTAAATATTAATTTTTTATTTAAATAACTTTTTCTTTTTATATTTGTCAAAAGTATTCTGCGACAGTTTTAAATACTCCCAATGAATAGCAGTTAATAAATATACAAAATCAACTCTTCGCTCTTCGCATCTGTACAGCATTGCCACACATAAAAGCGTACAGGGTATATGGAATGGCAAAGCTTTGATTGTGGATAGCGCACACAGGCGGCATCAAGCGGCAGGCGGCTGAAGTTCGACGGACTGGCGGAGAGGGCAAAGCGGACGACGACAACTAATGCTTAAGCACGAGTCACGACTTAACGTCTCGAATGAATTTCGTGGCCGGTTGCGACGAGCCCAGGCCAAGGGTGGCGGCCACAGCCGCAGCCACCGTCAGAGCCACAATAAACCGCAAAATGCAATTGCCGCAAAAAAGCGGAAAATAAAAAAGAATTGTGTCAAGCCCTCTTGAGGTTGAAACGTTTCGATTCGTGTTGCCTTTATGCCTACCACGAGGCAATTAAAAACTCATTAGAAATGGCCCATACTTACAGCGTGGATAGTTTGGTCAGATTGGCAAAGGTGTAATTGGATAGTATGGTGATTTGATTGTTGCTAAGATCGCTGCAAACAGAAAAAATAAACATTTCGTGTTACGCTTGCAACATTGTGTGGCACCCGTATATACTTACAGTCGTGTCAGGGCGCGCAAATGCCTGATGCGCTCATAATGTATCTGCTCGATCTCATTCGACTCCAGATACAGCTCGGACGTCTCCGCTGGAATGCCGCGCGGTATTTCCCTCAATTGATTGCGCGAGCAGCGGACCACGGTGCCGGTGCACGTGCACGCCGGCGGACAATAGCCATCGCCGAGGCAGCCCTCGTTGTTCTCGCTGCTGCATTTGAATTCGTTGTGCGGCAGATCCTTGATTTGCACATCACGTACCTTCGCTGGGGCAGCGCAACGTGCCGCACCGCCGTTCAATGATTTTTTACGCAACCACTCGGCGAACCAGGCCAAATGACAATTACAATTGAATGGATTCGATGCCAGATTCCTGCAAAATTGATAGTTAAATGCACAGGTTTTATTTCAATTAGTCACAGAGTACGCGAGGCGGTTCTAAAATGGGGTTTTTAATGAGAGCTAAGTGCCTTAGCGCTTTGAAAGCTTTACCTTGGCTAAAAGTTATTGAGCGAATGAAATTAATTGGATTTCGGCTCAATGCGTATTCAAGTAGTTATTATATTAAAGTGAAAAGTATCGAAAACAAGTGGAACTAAGTAATTTCTTTCAATTAAGCTCAGATAAATCTTTATTTAACCCATATTTCAAGTGTTGCAAGCTTAGGCACTCTTGAAAGCTTTTTTGACTTGACTTAATTTACTGAAAATAAAAAACCTACCTTAAGAATAAATTGTATTATTTTTTTAAATTAAACTTTACTCTTGTTTCTAACCAATTAATTAAAAGCTTAATATTACAGCTATAAAAGCACACTAATGATTTATATATAATATTTATACAGCGTCGAAGGGCCTAATAATAGTGCCCTTTAAAATGTTGTATTGTATAAAATACAATTGTTTTATACAATTTGCCAATTTCAAAACGATACTTTAAGTTGAAAAGTTCCGAAGCACTTGAAAGCTTCAAGTAGAATACAATGAATGCCATGCAATTGAGCGCATTTTAAGCATAAAGGTCTTTTCAGCAACTTACACTACAAATTATTCATACTTAAACAACAGCACAATTGATTTTTGTTTAATTTTTGTTTAAGCTTGCGCTGTCATTTAATTGGTGTATACTGTCGTGTTAATATGCATTTAATATTTTTGATTGACACTAGCTGTAATTGCGTTATGTCTTCACTGATATTCAATATCAGCTTTTGAATGGTTTCATTAATTATTTCCAATTTTGCACTTTTCGCATGCAAATTGTTTCAGCGCATATGTCTCATTTTGGGGCTGCCACTTGGGTCCCTTTACATAAGTGCTATAAGGCCTTTAATTATGCGCCCAGGCTGAAAGCAGGCGAAACAATGGCTCGCAAATTACATTGGCAATTCCAAACGTTACACACCAAGTCCAGACTAATTTAATAAGCAATGCTGCTTTGTCATGCTATCAACGTTAGCAGCTGAGTCTGCATGTGTGTGTGGGTGTGTGTGTGTGTGTGAGTGTGTTGGGTGTGCGAGCGGCCGCAGGCAACTAACTAACACTTTGGCTGCCACCTTGTGGCCTCCTGCCATCCACCTGAATGATTGAGTATGTGGGTGTCGTGTGGTGCACAGCACTTAATGACTTTCATTGATGCTATTTATTAGCTAGTTAAATGAATTTTACAATAATTTCAGATGAGGCAACGAACCACAACACCTCACAGCCCCCCAACCCACAGCACTTAATGGAGAGCACAGTAGAACCCTATTATGTTCAACTTTTAATATGGGCTAACCGTATTTTTCAAAAGTTAGCTTTTACGTAAATGAAATTGTTGAAAAAAAAGACTCAAAAACTATTTAACACAATTAAAACCATCTGGGAATGCTGTACAAAATTCAAGTAAACTTTTAAATTGGAAATTGAACAGGCTGTTTTTAAAAGAATATTTGATAAATTAATGTATGTTAGTTAGTGAATTCAATTATGTTTTACTTATCTTTTTCTAGCCAGCTAACTAACAGTTATTTAATTAAAATTTCTTTGGTATTACGATCATTTTCTATCGATAATAATAACAACAATAAATAATAACAAATATATCTCTTCTAATTGCTTGCTTGTAACTTGAAATAGGTACAAAAATATTTTAAAAAAATAATAAAAATTAATCTATATTATTCTCCACATTCTCTACTAGAATATTCTAAGTTATTTGAAATATATATATTTACAGAGTATTTCGACTGTGTCTTGCTTGCTATTAGAATGTTTTCTGTTAAGATTATTTTCGATCGTTATAGAGAAGTTTCATTGTATTATTCAAACATTTTCAAATTAGTTTTGCAATTCTTTAACTAATTATATTTGATCAATCTTCTTCGATTTCTCTGTAAATTCAACTGAAGTAAAAAAACAGGAATTTGACTTAATTTCAAATTTGTGTTCCATTTAATCTATTTATAAAAAGCATTTTCAATAAATCTCAATTTGTTAGTTTAAATACGCAAAAGCAGGGCAAATCATTAAAAAATCATTTTAGATAGGCTCTGATCAACTTATTGGGTCTGTACTGTATTTGTTTTTGCGCTCTTTATTGAACTCAATTTTAATTAATTAAATCATCGAAGGCAGTGCACACTCTCTGGTGTGTGTATGAGGGTTGATTTACTACAAGCGTGCACAACAATATGGAGCAACAGACACACGCACACACACACACACACACACACACACGTTGCAGTTGAAGGCAGCGGGTGAGCCATGAGCTCTAAGAGAGCTGTGTGTGTGTAGCTCTCTTATCGTAGGCAGCCCTGCTATAAATTGAAGTTCAATTGAATTATATACAATAGTTGGTGGCATGCAACGAAGAAAAACTGATTTCAGCAGCAGCAAGTAGCATCAACATCAGCAGCAGCTTCTGTTTTGATGTGAAACGCTGGCAATCAGATGAAGTTCAACTAGAGAACAATCAAAACCATTAACCTCATTTTATGTGCCTGTGCACAGTGATAGAGCACTAAGGGAGCACTGTGGAAGGGGGCTTTATATACACGAAGAACGGGGAAATTAATGGCAAAGCTAAATCATTTATCTATTGAAGTGCATGCCGCACCGCTAGGCCACTTGGCACAGTTTTAATTGCTATGCATGGCCAGCAGACGCATCAAATGCCAAAGACTGCTGCCGGGGTTAGAAGGGGTTAGTTGGGGGTAAGTTCTGTTGGTGGCACTTACAAAGACGTCAGCGAGTTGAGATGCTCGAAGGAACCAGGCATAACGCATGAAATTTGATTGTCATAAAGATTGCTGCAACGGAAAAACAAAAAAAAAACCAAAGATTTAATTGTATCAAATGTAAGGTATATCAAATTTAAGGCAAAGTTAATATTTTTTAGCCAGGCTCTACTTACAGCGTTTTCAGCTGATGCAAGCCGAGGAACATTTTATTCGAGATTTCCTTAATCTTATTCTCGCCCAGCTGCAAGTCCTGTATTCGCGATGCGCCCTCAAAGGCATTCGGCTCAATGCCAGTGAGCTGATTGCGCTTCAGCTCCAGTTTAACCAGATGCGGCAAGCGGCCAAAGAGACCGTCCGAATTAATGCGACCCAATTCGTTGTCGTTGAGTAAACTACGGGAATAAACGTATATAAACATTCAGTTTAAAGGTGGTGTTAAGTAAAAGCAGATTATTTACAAATAAAAAGTGAGACGAAAGTACCATGTGATTTTTAATGATTTTTGTTTTTTGGTGTAGGGCAGGTATTCGCTAAGGTATTAAATAAAATTTAAATGGATCTATGAAATTTTTGATGCATTTTTAATTTGAAAAATTTAATTGCTAAAATGTCTGAACAAAATATTTATAAAATATATTTATTTATATAAAAAATGACATAATATTCGATAAAAGGTGTTTAAAGGCAGCAAATAAATTAGATAGATAGATGAAATGTTTGGAAATTAAATTTGAAAAATAGAATTTTTTAAATGTGTAAATAAAATGTTGTTAAAATATAAAAATTGGGCCAACATTTGATTCAAGGTATTCAGTATTTTAACATTTGGTATTATATATTCATTTAAGTATAATTTTTAAAAGGCAGACATGTTAAAATTCTGACTAATTATTGTATTTATATATATGGTATCTTTGATTACAATGTTCTTGTTTTGTGTATTGAAACTGAGGTGTAACCTGTCCAGGTTCGAATGCTTACTAACTCTTATATAGAAATATAAATTTTTATTAATTTTCGGCAATTGTGAATTTTAGCTATCTATAGTTTAATTCACTCAAACGTTAATACATGTTTAATTTCTATAAAATAAATTCAAGTTATTTGCTAAAAAATAAAAATTCTATAGTTCAATTTAGTAAAGTATATTGGAGTTTCACTGATAATAAATTTTAAAGAATAATTGCAGTTCTGTTTAAGAAGAGCGTTTAAGTGGGATAACACTTATAATAATTTATGGTAATAAGAATGCCTAGAGTTCACTGGCGCTGGTAACTTACAGCTCTGTGGTATGCAACGGAATGTCGCGTGGTATTTCCTTCAGGCCACGTCCCGCACAGTCGACGGTGGTGCCCTCGCACTGGCACATGGCCGGGCAGTCGGAGTCCATGCGACACTCGCCGGATAGCTTCATGCGCAATTCATCCCAGGAACCTGCACAATTGTCAAGTGTGGGGTCGGTCCACCAAAGTTAAGACATATTCTTTTAGTTGTCTCGCTGTTGCCCGACGGGCGCGCACTTACATTTGAATTTCTCCTCGCGCAGCGATTCAATGCGCCGGCGATGCATCCGCTTGGGTGACTCACAGCGTGCTCCACTTGTCTCTATGGGATTTTTGTGCAAATAGTCGGCCAGCCAGCGCAGATTGCAGTCACAAATGAAAGGATTCTTGGCCAAATGTCTATACATACAGATAAACATATATATGTATATAGAAGTATATTTCGTTGTGTTGTAAATGGAAAGAAAGCAAGAAAGTAGCATTGAGCATTTGTACTGAATGGTGCAAAGGGAATTGGGGGAGAGTGGACGCGGAAGCGGGGGAGCTTAAAGAAAGGCAAAACTGTTGGCTGCTTGTGGATGGAGGCTTGAGACGTCTTAAAAGTGCACGAGCCCTGTGGCTGCAACGTTTCCGTTGTTTGTTGTTGTCGTTGTTGTTGTTGTTGTTGTTGTTGTTGTCAACGTTTTGAAAACTATTTTCAAAGGCAATCCTTGCCTAAGAGTTGTTCCTGTCCCTGTTAATGCCGTGTGGCAGAGTGTCCATAAAATAGCTGGCAACTAAAGTCATCTTATATCATCTTGTAATTGAAACTGCAGGTTTGCTAACTGTTTGAATATTTGGCAAATAAATATCGATCAAAAGTGAACATTTACAACAATTCCTTTCATGGCTTTTTCTAATTATACAAATAACTACTGTGTTGTTTTATTTGCAGAAACTAGGAAATTTACTAAAAATGTTATTTAGAACTGATATACAAAATTAACAGATTTGTTTTAATCCAAAAATGTAGCATTCTTTTTGTCATTAATTTAAAAATATATATATATTGATTATTATCAACGTTGGTTACATACGATATGTATGTTAGATATAGATATTAGGCAAAATTCTATGAATAGCACAAATATTTACATAAGATATTACTTTTGAAGAATAGTTGTAAAATAATTCGTAAAATAAATATCTGTAAATATTTTTAATAATCTACATTTTCTTATTTGTATTGTTTGATTTATCTGTAAGTCCGAAATAATATTTTTGATTAATAAAACATATAAATGAATACTTGTAGTATATTTTCTTTTGAACATGTTTCTGCAAAATAGCGATTATATTTTCGTTCATCTATATAAACAACTTATACTTAACCTTCTTTTTAAGGATTTTATTGGACAAATATATGTTCCATTTACTGCTACTATTGAGCTCTTCTTTCTTAGCTATTTACTTTTAAGTTGACAACCCTGACAAATACTTAACCCACTCAAGCGCGGCGTATACCATCTTAAGAACCGCACAGCACTTAAAGTCAGCGCATTTATCGATGCTGAAATGTGCCGCCTGCTTTTGGCCTAAAGAATCCGCCCCATCCTTTGTTCGTAGAACATCTTTACGGTTCACAGCCGATAGAAAAGGCGGTCGGGGGGCGGGCAGCTGTTGTTGCTGCCGCTGTTGTTTGGCCGCTAAACAAATGTCAACGCTGCCAAGTCAAAGCAACTACTAAATGCACTTCAGAGGTTTAACACCAAAGTGCCTGGGTGCTCCTCCATTCAAGCTGGAGGCTGTTCCAAAAAGGGGCGTCGCCTCGCCGTGCAACATGCGCTCGCTAACCCAGCCAAAGTCTCAATGGAAAGCTGTGGGGAGCGTGGGGCGGGGGGCGTGGTACTTACACCGTTTTGATGCTCTTCATGGCGTCGAATGTGCCATTAGCCAGCGACTGTATGTTGTTGTCGTAGAGCGAGAGCAAGCTGAGGCTGTGCAGGTCGCGGAAGGCATCCTTGCGTATGCAGGAGATCTCGTTGGCATTCAGCAGCAGCAGCTGCAGTGAGCCAAGTCCTTTGAATACGCCCGAGGGCAAATCCTTTATTTTATTGCCATACAACACGCTGTAAGCGAGTAAAAAG